>CM076582.1:858602583-859202583 GCA_034641835.2 Pinus albicaulis
CGCCGGGCCCACCGTACGATCCCCTCGCCGCTCATATAAAATGCGCCTTTTTCCTTTGTAAAATTAAAAAACGTCATATTGTATTGTTTACAAAGGTTTTTCCGCTGCTTTCTCCCAACCGTCGATCTTGCGCGATCGACGGCTTAGATTTTATCTTTTTTCACCATTATATGATTTCTCCAATTAATCCTGACCGTTGGATGATGCCATCCAACGGCCCTGCTTCCTCCGCACATCCTCCAATGCAGTTTAACCTATAAATGCAGGATTTCATAACTTTTGTTTGTATTTTGCAGGGTTTAACGTTTTTCGAAGGAGGGTGACGACCCTCCCTCCTTCGATTTATCAAAGGAAATTGTTCGCAGGTGTCAAATTCACGTTTTCATCAGTGTTTCATAAGGCATTGATGCCGTATAACCCTACGCAGCCCTGTGTAACAGCAAAGCACCAAGAATCCGGCACAGTCAAAGAGTATCAGCTGTAGAAGACCAGAAATGTGCCAGCACAGAGAATTGAAGACAGTTTTATGGGGATTACGGCTAAGATTGTTATCAAAAGCCTAATCCCCCAATCTAAAACACAGTCTGCAGAATACCTAAAGTGTTTTAGTGACAGCAAACCCTCCACCGCCACAAAAAGGAGGCGAATTGATTCCTCCCAGCGACTAAATGCCACCTGTTGCCTCAAACCTTTCAAACCAGGGCCGAAGTTATTGCAAAGGAAGATGTTTTGCCTCAACGCAGCCGAGAAGTTACTTCTGCAAGGAACTTAATGTGAGAAATATCTGCAGAGTTATTTCAACCTCACGCCAAACCTCAAAGGTCAACAAATTCTTTCCAGCAGACCTGATAGTTAATGTAAAATAGTTAATACAGAGAACCACCTGTAAACTTCTTCATCGAGCCCCTCAAAGGGCCAAGAATTCTTGAATCTGTATTAATTACTTTAGCAGATCTTTTATCAGATCTCACCTCCTCATTCTTCTATAAATACTTCTGTAGAAGATGAGAAATTGTTGGTTGAGTTGCTTACAGAGCTTTGAAATACATTTGAGCCTAAACTCCTGATTGTAAATAGTGTTCACTGGCCCTTGGAGCTCTGCTTGTGATAGATTAGTTAGGCTGAATAGTGAAGATGATTGCTGAACTGAAACATTGGACTTGAAGACTGTAACCAGTTTGACATCAATATAAAAGTTGTTTCTTGGGATCCTGGTCTATGTCATCGGTGAAGTGCATCTCTCTTTGTTATTGTTTTCCTTCTATGTATGCCATATTGTTCATATTCCTCTGTAAAGAACAGTTTAAACAGGGTTAGGATCTACTGTATATCAGTAACCTTCTCTGGCTGAGAAATCTTTATCTTAATGTTTTCCTCAAGTTTGTTTATTTAAGAATGATTCAATACTATTTAAACAGTTAGGAATGTTGGCGTTCCCTCGTCCTTCTGTTTACATAAACATTGTTCTTGAATGTGATTTCCATTATTTGCTATTAAAGTTAGACTAGAGAAGATATGGTTTGCCCTGATTCCTAGATCCTCTTCTCCAAAGGCAGATTCTGAAAATTTCCCTTGGTGTTGACTGAAAGCAGACTAGGTTTAAAAGTACTTTATTTGATCTTAAGTCACACTTTGTTTCTCTTATGTGTTTTCATACTTTCTGAAGGTAATTATGTGGATTACTGGATTGTTTGTCAATTAAGATGCTTTAATAGAACTTGCCCAAGAATTTTATGGTTAGCCCTATCCTTGGTTGGTTTTAAATAGTTACTTAAGAGGCTTCTCTTTTTTGGACTGACTATAAATCCTCTGAGAAATTATTATCAGTTTCCACCCCTCCAACACTTTATTGTTTCCATCCCATCACTCTGATCTCAATAATCTTGTGGTATAGATGACTTGCCCCTTGGATCACTCTTGATGTTGTTGTTCAATTAAAGCTCGTTATGACTCCATAAATTTTTAAATGGATTAAAAAAAAAAAAAAATATTACATTTGTCTTCTTTTCCATAGCTTTTCTTCCTCTCGTTAACTTCTATAATTTAGGAAACTTCTTTACTTAGGATTTCTTTTCACTCTCAAAATAATGCTGCTCAACCATCCAAAACAAAACAAAAACCCTTGGTTTTATAATTAGTTTAATATCATTTTAATTTTTCAAAGACAATATCCATTCGTACATGGAGAGATCCCTCCTGGGATCAGAGGGCTAGATCCCAGGATCCGTGTTGTTGAAACGATGTTAACTCTGTGATCGGACTTTTTGCCAATCTTGCTTATTACAGAGACCTAACATTTCTAGCGACTCCACTGGGGAGCTGATTTCTTTTCATTTTAAATACTGCTAAGACTCAGAGTACCCCTGATATCCTTAGATTGGTACATGGTGGTGGACCATAAAACTTTTTACCTCTGAAAAGAGCTAAAAACATCCAGCTGGCGACTCCACACTCTGAAACTCCCAGAAGACCAAATGACTCCACTGGTAGAAGACCGTGAACTGGTTAACTAGACACAGTGACCTCTTTCTTGATCTACAATTATGATTCCAAGAATACAACGAAGATATGCCCTAATGAGTAGAGATCATATCCCTGGGTTTCCTCATAAGATGCCCCAGGTGAATTGGGATGAAAACCTGCCGGTTTTTCAAGATGAAAAGTTTGATAACCCTTTATTACATCCTATCAAGTTTCACACACATGTATGGAGGTTGAAAGTTGAGTGGCATGAAGACTGCCTAATGAAAATTTTCATGTTAACATTAGAAGGAAAGGCTAGGGATTGGTATGAATGCTTAAGATCTAGTAGTTTGTTTTCTTTAAGAGACCTTGAATATGTGTTCTATGAGAACTATGAATAAAACACTACGTCATTATCATGGGGTGCAATATATTATGATCCATCACAAAACATCACCCAACACATTATAGATAATGAGGAAGATTTGGAAGAGATGCATCCTGAAGATCTTTTAACGACCATTCATGAGTTTAATCTCCTATTGAAAAATTTTAAGAATATAGATGAATCAGTTGAGGAAGAGATGATCCAAGAAATAATGGACGTTCCTCAAGATATCCCTGAAAACTCAAATATTGATTCATCATCCCTTATAGCTGAGGCTCAAGAAGACATCCAGCCTCAAAATCAGTCTTCGCAAGAGATAGAGAATTTTTGTACTTATGTTCAAAGGGACATGGAAACATCTTCCCCTTTGACAGAGAAGGAAATAGAATAGACTATTTATAAACAGTCAGTCTCTGAAACTTTTTGCAAAACAAACACTCTTGCCCATTCGCATAGAGAACTTTGTTGTACAGATTTAGAAAATTCTTTTGTAAATCATAATGAAGAGAGACCTATTGATAACCCAATAGGTTCGACTGATGAAATTGTTTATTCCGATGATTTTCCAAATTTCGATCAGTCTGATGATGATGATGAGTTTCAAGCAAAAATTAATCACGCAGGGAAACCTACGTTCAATTGGTGTTATGAGTTTCACCATCATCAACTTGAAAGCAAAAATCACCCATTTCAATCCATCACAAATCGCTTTCACATAATTCAAAATCAGCAGCCTTTCAACTCAGAAGGTGAAGAGAAGAGCAATAAAGAAATTTTTGAGAAAAAGGATCTTCCTCTTGAAAAAGAGGAAACCTTTAAGTACTCCCCTGCTCAAGAATATAATAACCTCTTCACAGAATTTAGTCCACTGAATACGAGAATACAAGGGCCACAAGAGGACAACACTGTCAAATATGATGAGTCCTCCAGTTCAGAAGATGATGAAGATGAAGGAGAAAAAAAAAAATACAAGACTATCCTGCTGTGGATATATCATCTTCTCGAGAAGAAACTTCTCCCTTCACTGATATTAGTCTGTCATTTAAAGATCCTGAATTTATATCAGAAGCAAGCATAGATTCAAGGAAAGAAGATATTTCACTATTTTCTATTTTGTAGGTTAAGAATGATGATACTTCCAAGCTACATACTGAAGAGATAGTCCTCAAAGCTGATGTCTTGGAAGTAGATGATCTACCAATTGTGGAAGACCAAAAGGAAGACAATATTCATCTTTTATTTGTTGATCCTATGGAAGAGTGTGTGGAAATCCAGACTGGCTCAAATTATCAAGCACTGATCCTTTGCAAAAGCCAGAGACATGAAAAGCTATCACCTTCTGTGATAGCCTCGGTTTTGAAGATTAATCTTCAAAATATACTATGGATACCTCTGACAAGCAGCCAGAGTTTCTTCTTCTTCGATATTCAGCTGCCACAAATTGGCACTTTTCAGACCATATGAATATGTAAATACTCCATGTTTAGAATAGGTTAGATAGGAATGTCAATAAAGCCCAGCTTTCAAGTTTCTTGCTGTAGTTAATGCTCTTCTTTGCTGAGAAAATCAAGGATTCAAAGGACAAAAACAAAGAAAATGAAAAAGAGGGCGTAAATGAAAACAAGAAAGGCAACAAACCCCATGCCAAAAAGAAATAACTGAAGAAAAAAAGCCAAATGTCACTCCTCAAAAACACACTTTCTAGTTAGGCTTCAAAACTGCCTAACTTTTGACTAATTAGCTTTCGAATTTTCTGCCCATAGGATAGTGAATTCGAATTTGATTTGCCAAATCGTTTACTCTTGGCTTATCAAAGAGCAGATTAGGAGCAGAAATTAAAGGTTCAAAACATGCTCAAAATCCCTCGAATCCTGCTCTAAAGAAGAATGACTCAAATCTGTTTCAAATTCTGAGTCAAAAGATGTAAAATCTGGTTCTAATCAGCTCAAAATATGAACCAGAGAAACAAAGAAGGGTCAGCTCAAAAACAAAGAAAAATCAGAGCTGTGAAGAAAAGAGAAGGCCATAATGAGAAAATTTCAGATCTTAAGCCTTCCATTTTGATTTTAATTTTCTGCAAATAAAAACTTATGTGCAGCTTGTTTTTATACCATAGATCACAGCAAGTCAAACAGCTTAATCTTGACTTGACTTTTTTTAAATTTCTGTTGTAGAATTTATAGAATGAAAGTTTGTTGGACAGTTTAATCCCAACATACAGTAAATTAGGTAGAGAAACATCTGGACTCAACTATTTAATCTGAGTCCATGGAGAAATAAGGAGTAGAAGTAGATTAGTTTTTATGCTTCCAAAAGAATAAAATGTAGTAAAAAGAGTTTGCCAATCCAAGTGCACTCTGATGAAGAAAAAATGTTAGATCAGTAGGATTGGGTAGGTATAAAGTTGTATTGATAAAGTCCATTTATCTTTCATGACTGATGTTATTTTTTAGAAGCAGAGCAAGAGAAATCTGATGGATGAGGCACCTGGTCAGCATCCCAGAGAGAGCAATGGATGAGGCAACTGATCAGCCTCCCAGAAATGCACCATCCCCAAGTGGAGCCACTGTTAGCCACCTATAATATTTTGTTATACCAAAACGTGGCTAAATATTTTTGGAGCCTCCAAGGAACAATTTTATCACTAAAAATTGTTGGCTCTTGAAGTCTCTCTAAGGCCTCATGCCTCTATCCAAATCCCTTATTGCTGTTTACATCCTAAAAGCCTCTGAAATCCTTCAAAAATCCCAAGTTAAATACTGCTGCAGAACCCCTTGGTCCCCTTCCTTTTCTTCCTCACTAACCTCATTTTCTATTCTCCATTTCCAATGAAAAACCCACAATTTCATGTTTCTCCCTTTCCATTTCATTAAAATCCCTTTTATAAGGTTAAAAACCCACTTTTTAACCTTATCGAAACCTTCATTTCTTCATGAAACCTTCAAAAACCACAAGGGTATGAAAATATTTACGTACAATCTTTGCCCTCGAGCTTAAGTCCTTAGCCCCTTTCCCTTCCATACGCCCAACCTCCGGAACCAAGCTTTAACTTGGCACTTATCACAAAGCGCAGACTGCACCTAAACTGTTATTTTTCAAATCGATGCATCGAAATATTTGGAGTCGCGATCCATCGCGTACTGCAGTCGAGATCGTAATTTTTTCCTCCAAAGAGCTATCGCAAATATTTCATGTATGCGATCCATCGCATTTTCTGCCCATCGCATAATCGCAATATCGCATTTTCTCTCCGTCGCATAATCCGCCATCGCGTTCTCCACTTTTGCGATTTGCGATCAGTCCCGCCGGGCCCACCATATGATCCCCTCGCCGGGCCATACAACACGTTCCTTCTTCGAAATTAAAAAACACCGCGCAAAATTAAGCGACAAAGGTTTTTCCGTCGTTTTCTTCCGAACCATCGATTCGAAGGCGATCGACGGCGAGATTTTATTCTTTTTTCCACCATTCTATAATTTCTCCAAATAATCTCGACCGTTGGATGATGCCATCCAACGACCCTACTTCCTCCGCACATCCTCCAATGCAGTTTAACCTATAAACGCAGGATTTCATAACTTTTCTTTGTATTTCGCAGGGTTTAACGTTTTTCGCTATATTCAGATGAAATTCGAAAGATGAGGGTGACGACCCTCCCTCCTTCGATTTATCAAAGGAAATCATTCGCAGGTGTCAAATTCGCGTTTTCATCAGTGTTTCATGAGGCATTGATGCCGTATAACCCTGCGCAGCCCTGTGTAACAGCGAAGCACCAAGAATCCGGCACAGTCAAAGAGTATCAGCTGTAGAAGACCAGAAATGTGCCAGCACAGAGAATTGAAGACAGTTTTATGGGGATTATGGCTAAGAATGTTATCAAAAGCCTAATCCCCCAATCTAAAACACAGTCTGCAGAATACCTAAAGTGTTTTAGTGACAGCAAACCCTCCACCGCCACAAAAAGGAGGCGAATTGATAAATCGTATCTTCAACACTAAATGCCACCTATTGCCTCAAACTCCTCTCAAACCAGTGGTCAAGTTATCGCAAAGGAAGATGTTTCTACCTCAAAGCAATGTAGGTTATCACAAGGAATCTCACAAGCAGTAGTATTCCATAGTTATTTCAATCACTAAACTCCTCAAAGGTTTATCAAATCTTCTTTTCGTTAAGACCGATAGTTAGCGGTGTAAAACAGTTAACATGTAGAACCACCTGTAAACTTCTTCCTCGAGCCCCTCAAAGGGCCAAGAAGTCTGTATTAATTACTTTAGCAGATCTTTTATCAGATCTCACCTCCTGATTCTTCTATAAATACTTCTGTAGAAGATGAGAAATTGTTGGTTGAGTTGCTTACAGAGCTTTGAAATACATTTGAGCCCAAACTTCTGATTGTAAATAGTGTTCACTGGCCCTTGGATCTCTTCTTGTGATAGATTAGTTAGGCTGAATAGTGAAGATGATTGTTGAACTGAAACATTGGACTTGAAGACTGTAACCGGTTTGACATCAATATAAAAGCTGTTTCTTGGGATCCTGGTCTATGTCATTGGTGAAGTGCATCTCTCTTTGTTATTGTTTTCCTTCTATGTATGCCATATTGTTCATATTCCTCTGTGAAGAACAGTTTAAAAAGGGTTAGGATCTACTGTATATCAGTAACCTTCTCTGGCTAAGAAATATTTATCTTAATGTTTTCCTCAAGTTTGTTTATTTAAGAATGATTCAATACTGTTTAAACAGTTAGGAATGTTGGCATTCCCTCGTCCTTCTGTTTACATAAACATTGTTCTTGAATGTGATTTCCATTATTTGCTATTAAAGTTAGACTAGAGAAGATATGGTTTGCCCTGATTCCTAGATTCTTTTCTCCAAAGGTAGATTCTGAAAGTTTCCCTTGGTGTTGACTGAAAGCAGGCTAGGTTTAAAAGTACTTTATCTGATCTTAAGTCACACTTTGTTTCTCTTATGTGTTTTCATACTTTTTGAAGGTAATTATGTGGATTATTGGATTGTTTGTCAATTAAGCTGCTTTAATAGAACTTGCCAAAGAATTTTATGGTTAGCCCTGTCCTTGGTTGGTTTTAAATAGTTACTTAAGAGGCTTTTCTTTTTTGGAATGACTATAAATCCTCTGAGAAATTATTATCAGTTTCCACCCCTCCAACACTTTATTGTTTCCATCCCATCACTCTGATCTCAATAATCTTGTGGTATAGATGACTTGCCCCTTGGATCACTCTTGATGTTGTTGTTCAATTAAAGCCTTGTTATGACTCCATAGCCCAATGGATTAAAAACCAGCATTATATCTATCTCTTTTCCATAGCTGTTCTTCCCTCTTGCAACTTCTCACCTTTGAAACTATTTGCATTCAGGACTTTTCACCTCAAACAGTAATCATGGTCAACCATCCAAAACAAAACAAAACCCTTGGCCTTTATAACTAGCCTAATATCATTACCTTAAGCTTTCAAAGACAATATCCATATTTGTACATATTGGAGAGATCCCTCTCCGGATTTAGGAGGGCTAGATCCTAGGATCCCAAATTTGGTTGAAACGATGTTAACTCTGTGATCGGACTTTTTTCCAATCTTTCTTATTACAGAGACCTAACACAGAGAAGGCGGTATTTTCTGGATTGAAGCGATTACATAGAGCCATCGACACGTGGCACCGGACAAGAGTACAAAACCACCTTTTCGTATTCTCATCACACGTGAACGTTCATACCAAGAGTTCGAGCGATATCATCAAGTGCCGTCGATCTGGCGCAGAGTCATCGGATGGTGGTCATCTAACGGAGATGCACGAGAGTTAAACAAGGTACGTCGAGTGCGTTGATTGGGCAATTGAACGTAGATGCGGGGCCCAGAGCTAAGGTTTATTACACAATTAATTATTCAAAATAGAGCATTGGAATAAAGTTTCGAAGATTTAAACATTGATTTTAAGGTTGGCGGTATAATATTAAACCGAGAGATTTGAATAAAATTGCAAAGGTTGCGAATTAAGTTTATTTATCAAATTCCACGAATTTGATAAATAAATCTCCAAGGAAGATATTATTGGACCATGTGGAGAAAGAGCGGGGTTAGAAAGGGAATGCTGGCAGCGCCATGACGACAGTTGACCATCTCTCCTCAGGGGTGACTTTCAGTTGTTGTTGTTGCATCAAGGTGTTACACTGATGGAAGGGGACCTCGAGCAGATCACAGACACATTCACTTTGGATACAGAAGACGAATGGCTGGATCTGGAAGAGCAGCAGAAAGCCACAGTCGACACCCTCCAGGCTGAGCTCCACACTCTGTAGTTAAAGTCTCACACTTTGAATACAAGTATGATCCATGTCAGATTAGTCCCAGCCACAAGCGGCACAGTGATCAATACACCAGAAAGTCGCCTTTAACCTCTCCCTGGCGTAGCCCTCATACTGAGTCCACACGACTTAGGAGTGCAAGTCCAAGCCTACGCAGAGGTATAGTTGGAGCTCACCTACCTACCATATGAACTATTCTAGCTTCTTCACATGTCCTTGTTTGAAGAAATTCAACATAGGGATCGTTAGGTGCAAAAGTAGCTCAATACAGCTAGGCAGATAATTGAAGCAAAAACGACTAAGTCATTCAAGGCATAGGCTGCATGTACCCTTGTCGCCATGTAGCAGATAGAGCTAGAGCACTTAATCAGTAGGCTCTGCACGGACGTTACTGAATATATCCCGGCTACTACCACTCCCCAGGCTATTATTGAGGGGTTGGTAATAGCATTAAAGGCCTCAAGGACTGATATCCAGGTGGTCAAAACATAGATGGAATAGTAGATTGTGGATTTACAGGCCAATATACAACCAGAAACATCGCCAGAGGTCAGGGCCCAGTGAGCCGTGCTGGTTACAGAGGCTACAGATGTTATTACAGGACATAATTCTCAAGGTGAAGAATTTTTGGAAACAGCTATGCAGCTGCGGACAAAGGTGCAGTGTGACCCTCTCCTGCGATAAATCAACTAGGAGCTGCACCAAAAAGAAGAAGAGTTTGACCAACTAGAGGCTACGTTGACCGCTCAAGTCCCTGCTCAGTGATTAGCCTGACTGCGCACCAACCATGCGATCAGAGATGACATGGAGACCCTTTGATAGAGGAAGAATACATTGAGTGATCACCTCAAGCCATGGGTGGATGAGGCCCTCAGGTTGTCCCAGGATGTTGATATTGCAGTAAAGTAATTGAACCAAACTCTGGAGAGCGTCATCGCTACTACGGAAGGCCCAACTTCACATAAGTTGGTGGAGATAGCCCAGAATGCTGCTATGCAAAGTGAAGGAGTGCCACCCCCACTAGTGGGTGAAATCAAGAAACTGCAGGCAAAGTTGGAGAACCCACGACCATAGTGACTCGAGACGAGTCACAAGATTGTGTTGGGGGACCATTGGAACAGGGTCCCCTAAAGCTACAAATTTTGTACAATTTTGTATATTTTTGGTATTAATTAATCTAACGAAAGGGTTTTGGGGTGGGTCAAAGCCCCGACCACATTGTAATGGGTCAAGGGTAGACCTAGAGTCCGCATACCATGGTTTGGGGACCATAGGAAAGCGTAGGCTAAGTCGTCATAAATAGATGAACATTTTGAGTCTAGAGGTAGGAAACAATTAAGTCTGATGCTACGTGCGAATTTATAGATATGTTCTGGGTTGTTTTGGGTAAGGACTCCTGCTGGCTGTGTGCACAGAGATCCTCAGTCCTGTTGTATGCAGACCCTACTGGCTATGTGCGCAGGCTGTGTTTTGGGTTGTAACTAGGTTTTGGATGCTAATATATGCAGACATATTTGAATTATCTTCGTGCAATTTGATGTGTTATTGTTGATGTGAATCTATGGTATCAGTTTATGCTGTGAATATATCTGTGAATTTTCTTAAGCTACAAATGCATCTGTGTTATTGATTTAAGCTACAAACATATATGTGTTTCTGGCATAAGTTTAACTATGATCTATGTTGGCTGCGAACATAGTGCTTTGTGTTGGTAGTTGATAGTATGCACGTGGATGTGAAGGTACCTATTAGATATAATATTTGTATGCTAAGTATATTGTTAAAATCCTGCGAGTAGCTCGACTCTGTGTAGATATGATAGTTACGCACCGATCTGTAATCATTACCTGCTCTCTCCGAGGGTGCGGAATCCTGGTTCTAGCACCCACCCATACTACTTCAGGTGAAACCTTGGCCTGCGAACACAGTTCATTGCTGAAAGGGCCAGTATTATAGGGGTTTTTTGGCAAACCTTAACCTCTAAACTTGGGTCAGGACCCCTCAAGCCAACAACTTCATACATCTTTTGCAGGTACAGAGCTTTCAACATCTTTGACCACAACTGATACATCAAATTTGAAGCAATATTTGGCTATTCAGAAGTAGGATCATCAGAAGTTGCAGCAAAGGTTTCAGATTCTATAATCACAGAAGATTAGAAATTATACTATTAGTCATCAATATTTTTGCATGTTTTGATGACTAGATTCCTTGGCTGATTTTTATAGAAGCTAATCTAAATCTGTCAATTTTTCATCCAGAAAACACCTCAAACAATTTTTTGTCTTCCTACCCCTCCTTTTCAGCCTATGATGAGAATAGGCTTCAGTTTCCCTACCTGCCACAATTCAACAAAGCCTACCTGTCTATAGTTGTTATAAGTTTGTCTCTCTACCATAAAAATCATTTATTTTTCATACAACCCACTATCCAACATTTGAAAAAGTGGCCACCCCTCACTCCCTAATCATCTTGTCATGTGATAACCTACTCATGCTTAAGAAGCCACTCAAGAGCTGTGACAAAATCTGTAGGTCTAGGTGGTGGTGTGTTAGGGAAAACTCCTTGGCAAGATTGTTTTAAGCCAAAAACCCTGTTTTTCATAATCATGTCATCTATCATTTTCTTCTCACCCAAAAAACAAAACCCTGGTCTATCCTTAGGTCACACACCACTAAATCTTGCTTTGTCTCTTCTAAGCAAAGCTCAAAAATGTTCAAATCAGGAAAAGAGAAAGAATTTCCCTATCAGAAGAAAGATGAGAAAATGAACTTTCAATCATTATCATCATGTTATATCAAGAAAGCTCTCCAAAGGATCGAAAGACATCTATCAATGAATCTCTGCAGGGGTGTATAGATTGATGACACTAAGCAAAGTATGAGAAAAATGAGCAGCTCAGGAGAAGGTTTCATGCTATGTCAGTTTACTATGGAAGTAAGAGAAAGTGAAAATTGTGGCCAGCCCTACAAATCAGCCTTATGAAACCAACAGTGATAGTATTTTTGGAAAAAAGAGCTTTAAAGCAAATTAGGAATCATAGTGAAGGTATAAGAAGGACAACTGCTTCTTATACCTTATCATGAAATAAACTGTGAAGGATTGTCACAAACAATTTCACTACCCATGAAAACACATTCAAGGTAAAGAGTTAGTTCAGAGGCACATCGCAGTGAGCATTCATCATTTACAAAGCACATTTTTTACTCCTGAGGATTCACAGTAATTTTATGCAAAAGGAATGTACATTACTGATAGGTTATCATGAAGAAAAGGGCATTATGATTCAAATGATTTCATAAAGGATAAATGCCAAAGATTCACTTTTGTCTTCTATTTTGTATTTTTCAAACAAATAGAACAATGCACAGTTGAGATGGATGAAGTTTATATGCTTAATAGGACCTCCTTCAAAATGATCAGAGGGTCAGAAACACATTTTTATGGCCCCCTTAACAAATAAGCAAAGGGCCCACTTGCCATAGTTGAATAAGACCTCCTTCATAACAAGCAGAGGGTTGAAAAATCATCACGGAAATTACTGAGCTGAAGAAGTCTTGTTGTGCAGACACCGTGCAAAAAAGAGAAATCAGTTAGCAAGAAGGGACAGTTTATTTGAAGGTTTTCAAGAGTGATAAGAAAATATCACAATTTACTAATTATGTCTTTTTCAAATAAACAAAGGAAGACACTGTACCTATTGAAGTTGAGTTTTTTATAAATATAAGATCACCTCCTTAAAGGATAACTGGCAGAGGGCCCAACCGTGGTTTTGAATGACCTGAGTGGTTGCATCGGCTTGACCTCCTTGATGATAAGCAGAGGGTAAAATCATCAAGTGTTAACTCTGTCCTTACGAAAAATTGTCAGTAATGGGTAGTTTGAGAGATAGTGTGCTTGAAAAAGTGCATTCACTGACAAACGAAGGCTAGAGTTTTGATTAAAGAAACCTAATCTAAATGGTATAGAAGGTATACAAAGCTCTGTTTAAAAGTGACTTCTGCTATTGATAGAAAGAGAAATTCGCACAGGTGATTTATGTAAAAGAGGCATCTCTCATTTAGACAGGCCCATTATTGTTTATAAAAATAATATCTCCAAATGATGAGTAAAGGGAAAGCACCATGATTTTTTTTTCATATAAACTAATTGTTTAAAAGGGTAAAACAAGGATAACAAGAAGTTTTCATTTTGAGATGCCTTCCATCAAATGATGAGAACAACTTTCAAATGTTGAAAAACAACCTCTTTCAAATAAATAGATAGAGTTTTAAAAAGGGTTGAAACATGGAGTATAGGACAAGTGCCTGAAAGAGTATGTTGAAAGTGCCTCCTTCAGTAATAAGTAGTGGTCACTTAGTTTTTTTTAGAATATTCAAAAGTGACAAGTGGAAAAGATCACATTTTACCACTAAATAGTCTATTCAAAAGCAACAGAGATAAACACATCACAGTTTTGAGAAGGGCAACTTAAAAGATATAAAGCAGATGGTATAAGGTAACCTCTTTCTTCAAACATTAACACAGTCATCATAAGGGTTTTATTCCAAAAGGAAAAAGGGTCCCTACCTGTCTTTCCAAAAAAGGACAAAGGAAAAAAAAAGAAATCACCAGAAGGAGGGAAAAAGCATTCAAAGTATTTTAAAAAAGAGCTATAAAAGCTCTCAAAGTAGAAGTTCACTTTCTATTGTGCAAACAGATGGAAGAAGAACATTTTTTTCAAACCCTAGGCAAGCAGTTGGAAAATTTTTTAAGACGTGACATGCCTATGGCAGGACGCGACGCACCTGTAACTTCTCTCCAAAGCTTTTTGCACACGACGTGACATGCTTGTAGCGTAGTGTGATGCACCTCTGTGCTTCGACCAACTAGCCCCACCCGACATTTAGAATGCGCCCAGCGCCTGACCCGACAACATCCACAATGGCGTGCAGGTGCTACGTGCCTGTGCACAGGAGTGTAGCACCACTAAAAAGGTCTCTATTTCACCACAAATCAGATTTTTTGCACAGAGAATTTATATCCAAAATCAGCCAACACATTTTCAAGAGGTATTCCTTGTTTTCCTCGCCTAAGTTTTTGATTTTGAGAGGTGTTAAGAAACAATTTTATTAAGAAAAAGACACAATCTAATGAAATGGAAAACATTGTTTGTTCTCAAAACTGTCATGTTTACTAAGAGACAAAAAGACAGTGTTTGAGGAAAAGCGCCTGTTATCAATTTACAGAGTTTGTTTGGTATAAGAGGTTAAAGGAAAAAACTCAGTGATTTCAAAGAAGAAAAGGCACAATTATTAAGAAGGAAACTTATTTTCATTAAAAATAACTTTTTTTCTAGTTAAGAAAGAGATACAGTGCTGAAAGAAGAGTTCTATTTTTTTTAGCTCATTTGAAAAGACCTATGTTGGTAAGAGAGTGAAGGAAAGTCTAAACAACTATATCTCCAAAGAAGGTCAGCAAGGGTGGTTTTCACAAAAGGTTTGAGCCTACTACAACTAAAGAAATAAATGAATCCCCTTCAGTTATTTTCAATTTTCATGAGGTAGGGTGCCTTGATTTTTGCCAAAAAATCCAAGAGGTCACCAATCACCCTCCTTTAACACAGCTGTTTTCCCTGAGGCTGCAAGGAAAACATGTCCACCTAGGAGGGCTTAATTTTGTTCTCACTCCTAGGTCAGTGTCAAGGGCCACCAAGATTCCCTATCTCGGTGAGAAATGGTTCAAACAAGCCTACTTGGACCTAGACCATTACAAACCCTTCCTAAAACCAGACCATCAGGATGCTTCCCAAGCTATATTTCCTTTTCCTCTCTTATTGAGCAGCTATGCCCCCCTCATGAGAGTTATCATGAAGTATTTCACATGTGAAGGGAGATATTCCCGAGTTTATTCCTATCACATCAGGCTCCCCATGCATTTCACAAGAACTCAGTTGCTAAATCTCCCTTTATTCCTCTACAAAAGCATAGACAAGATGTCCTCCCTTGTCCAAAAGAGACCTCCTGCTCGACAAAAAGCTAGTATTTTCCATCATTCTTTCATCAAAATCATCATCCTTCACCAGCTTGAAAATAAATGAGTTTCTTGAGAGGCTTTCATTTCTCATCCAGATTTTACTACTGCCTCTTCCTCTCATGGCCCATCTCATATTTCCTCTTCACCCTCCACTCACTATGTCTCCCCTTCACCAAGTCAATCTACCCCACAAAAGAAAACATCACCCATGATTGATAGTGAAAAAGAGTGGTCTTATGAAATCAGGCATGAAGTTAGTGATGATGAGGAACATAGTGATACTCAGCAAAGTAGTGAGCATGAACCAGGTGACAAACCATAGAACAGTGACCATGAGTATACTAGTGATGGTGAAGAAAGCTCACCAAACGATAAGGAAGTTAGTGGCACTAAACAAATTAATGAGGATGAAGAAAAAAGCAACCCTAAACAGAGTAGTGAAAATGAGCATGGGGACAACCCACATACAGCTAGTGAGGATGAAGAACAAACTGAAGAGCAGGAGGGTAGTGATGATGAAGAGAAAAGGGAAGATGTTCAAAGTAGTGATGAGAAACACCATAGTTCTCATTAAAGTCATGAAACCAATCAAAGGGACAATGAAAAAAGTGCCTCCCAGCAAATTAGTGACCATGGTGGTAGCCCAGACATAGAGTCTAAGGAAAATAGTCAAGATGATGGCAGCATTAAAAATGAAAAAAAAAAATTCATAATGAAGGTAGCCCTCAACAACTTCAAGACAGTGAGGAAGGTAAACAAGGTAGTCCACAAAAATAAGGTGAAGATAGTTAAGAAGAAAAAAAGGATGATCAACCTAACAGGACTAAAAAACATACTTTAGACAACACTCATGAGGTTGAAGGCAACATATGTCAAGAGGTTCAAAACAGTGATAAAGGTGAAGATGGCAGCCCTAAACAAACTCAAAAAAGTGAGGAAAACAGTGAACAGGGAAGCAAAGCAAGTGACGATGGAGGCAGCAGTGTAAAGGATCAGGTTGAACAAGTGCTAGTGATAAAACATCCTCTCTCTTCTCCTCAACTCAGCCAAGAACATGTGCTTGTTGCCTCTCCTAGGCAAGAGGCCATGATTCATTGCTCAAAGGCACGAAAGGCTAAAAACACAAAATCTGCAAAGAATAAAATCACTCCAGCAGTGACTAGTAATGTCACTAGAGTGCTAAGGAGTAGAGGCAAACTGCATAAGAAGAGTATTGTTGAATTTCCAAAGAGAAAAAGAGCAAATAATTCTATCCAAAGCAAGGGCAAAGAAAAAGTTGAACATTAGGAGAGTAGCCATGAACAAGAAAGGGAGTTGGACATCATACAAATAGACAGCGATGCTGGAGATGATGAAGCCAAAATTCTTGAGTCACTTTTACAAAACAGAGAGGCCTAGATCCGAGACTTAGAAACTGATCTAGAAAGGTCGAAAGACCTCATACACTGTCTACAGATGCAAAATAAAAAATGAGTGGGAAAATGGAAATTTATGAGGCCCGGGCATTCAAATACTAAAGGGAAGCATATGAGGCATAAGTCAAGCTTGAAGAGTATATGGGCGAATTTGATGATATTGAGGAAGAAGAGCATCCAATAAGAAAAAGGCCTAGAACTATGGGTCTTAGGAAAGCTTTGGAGAAACAGAGGGAAGAAGAAGCAGCCCTTGTTTGACCATATCCTCTCACACAATTGCTTACCCAAGAGACAGAAAATGATAAAGAATCATGGCTTGAAAGAGCCAACAAGAATTTGGAGGATAAATTAGACAAAGAAAACAAAGACTTGGGTTTGCAAAGGAAGATGACTGGGCACTACAAGAAATTGAATCAATTTGCCCGAAGAAAACTCAAACTTGCTCAACAAAGGCTCAAAACTGCCCAAAGGAGGCACCTGGTGAAAAAAAGGGAAAAATACATATCTAGGCTTCAAATATTGGCTTTAGCTTCCGTGCATGCTTCTAAAAACTAATAAGGGGTTTGCTAACCAAAATTGAGCAAATTTCGACATGATCTTGTTTTTTGTGTTTTTTGGCCCTAATTGCACATTTTTCAAGGCGCTGCCATGTTTTCTAGGAGCATCCTCAGCTCATGAAAGTCATTTTTTTTGATGTACTAAATTTGGGGGAAGCTACTTGCAAATTTTCAGATGAAAAGGAGGTGTTTTGGTTCCCCAAAGAGGCAAAAATCAGTCAAAATTCACCTTTCTGCCTCACATATCAGCAGATGAGACCCTCCTGGGTTTGTTCACTTAGTCCACTTTTTGACAAACTTACGAAGATCAGTTTGATAAAAATCAAGTAGTTCTAGAAACTAGACATCTAGGGATTTCCAACGAGCTATCACAGGCCTTGTTTTGACATCAGGAAGTCCCGCAAACGTTATCTGCAAAACAGGCTTCTTCCTACTGCTACACTTCTGTAGCATTTTGGCTAAAAAAACAGTTTTCTAAAGGTGGTCATCCAAATGTGTGTTTATCTATTTTTAACTCTATGTCAGAGATTAGCAGTTAATTGTCTTGCTATTTTTAGCTTAAATAGATATTTTTGAAGATATTTTGTGCCTTGGGCTTTGCAAAGCCTCAAGGACAAAATCAGATATTTGTATTAGGCCAATGGGCTTCTAGATGCTCTAGGAAGGTTTCTTTCTCTTTGGGCTATATAATCCAAGAGAATTCATTGTAACCAGAGGTTGAAGTTTATGTTCTAAAGCAATACATAGCATTACAAGCTTTGAAGAAATACTTTGTCTCATGAAGTGGATGATCTCTTGCTTGACCTTGATGGTGGAGGAGGATTGTATGTAGGATTCCATGGCTTGGTGAATGGTATTGTGTCCCTTATCTATTATGTTTTCTTAGTTTATCATACATGTTTTCATGCTTCTTTCTTGCTGTAGTTCAGTAAAGAATAGGTTGGAGATATGCCCATGGAGGAACCTTAAATTTCCTGATTCATTATAGCTTAAATGTTTTCATCTTTCTTGGTTATGTCAAAGAATTCTTAATTTCTCTTTGGTACCCTAAGGATTAGTTATCAGTTTCATTAATGGTTATTATGTATGCTATCTAGTATGATTCACGATATGCCCTGATTACTCAAAGTTAATCAAAAATCCATCTCTGAAATCTCTCTCTCAATTATTGATTGTCTTAGTTAAGTCAAAGAGGTCTTGTCTCGTTCTTTCCCTTTGCCCATGCTTTGCAGTCTTATTTCAAAGTTCCCAATAGCTCAAAATATGATGTTTAGGAGTTCCCTCTTCATATATTGAGTTGTTTGTTTTTCTTATTTGTTTTCCCAAAAAATCTCAAGGTGATTTTCCCAAAGTTAGAGGGTCTTATACTTCTATGCATCACCTAATTGTTTATTTTCTGCATCTATTAGTTTGAGTTTCATTTATAGTGATTAATGGTTAGCCCTACCACATGAATGTTTGTTGTTTAAACCATTTGTGCTTAAAATATCTTTGTCCTTCAAAAACTTAATGTCCATCTCATTTCACTTTCACTCAAATAATCCATTTACCTCGACCAAATCGGCCCTGTAGTAATACCTTATCGATCATTGAGACAGTATCAACCTTTTGGACCTCATAGCCCAGTTTATCTCACGAAATTTTATCTATTTACCCTTTGATCAGTTCCCCTCAAAAACCCAAAACAAACTAAAAACATACTTAACAACTAGCCTAAAATCAAATATACAAAAAGAAAACAAGTTTACATCCTTTGCATAATAGAGAGATCCCTCTCTGAGTCTAGGAAGGCTAGATCCTAGGGGTCCAAAGTTGGTTTGATGTTACCTTGTCATTTGGCTTGCCAATCTACCAAATCACGGGATCCTAACATAATGGCGATCATGGTGGGACATACTGAGTACATAACAGTCTAGCAAACTCTTGTAGACTCTTTAGTCCATCAAAATCAAAACTAGACAGGCAGCCTATAAAGTCATTTAGATCAAACTCTTTTTGTTTCACCACCTTAGCTAAGTGATGAATTCAGATTAGGACACTCTTGCAAACTAGGCTGCATATAAAAACTCTATAAAAAACCTTACAAAAAACATCCCTAGATTGGCTTCTTATCAGTTATTGGTGGTGGACCATAAATACATTTCTCTAAAAACAACAAAAACATCCACCTGACGACTCCACTAGCCTCCATAGGCCTAATACTCTGCTAAAAATCAAAAATTTCATAATCATACTATCCTATTGAATTACCTTTCCAAAAACTGCAAAGATCGTGATGTAGCCTCTAAAATCAGTGGCAAACTAAATACAACTTAGGGATTCAGAAATCTTCATCTAAACATAGGAAATCAACAGAATAACTTGCAAATAGAACTATAGCTTTCTCAACAATCTAGCAAACTGTTGAACTAAGTTTTAAGTGATTCTTGCAAGTGTTCACATAAAAGTTTTCTAGAAAAGAATTTTCCTAAAAACATCTTTGTCAGTATTGGTGGTGGACCATAAATATCAAGAACATCCACCTGGCGACTCCACTAGCCTTCATTTTGTTTTTACATTACTCACATACGCAAAACCCCTAGAGAGGACAACCATCCAAAAAAAAATCACAACTATCATCCTCTCTAAGCTTTGACTTTAAAATATGGCTTCATGAAGAATTAATACCAGTTCTCACCCAGACCTGAATACCCCTATCATAGTTGATGACCCAGAAAAGATTTTGTGGAAAACTTCTGAAACTAGTAACTTAGCTACCAATAGAACCATCCACAAAGCAAGCTTTATACCCGAATATCTTACATCCTTGCAAGATTCCCAGTTTGACTTGAGTTCAAAAAAAGCCCTTTTTAGAAGCAAGTCACAAAGTAAAATCAAACTTGATGATCTTGAGCTCTTAGATTGGCAACAGAGTCCTAGTAAAGAAGCCTCACCCACTACACCTCCTGATTTTCAGCTTCTCCACCACTTTCGTTCTTATCACCCCAAGTCTGCTCAGAATCAGTCTAAAAGTCCAAGTACCTCCACCACACCCATTCAAACCACCATTGTGCAAATCACCTCATCCCATACCAAAAATCCTCATACTGTAAATCTACCATCAGCTCCCATCATGGCAACTTGGTATGCACCCTTAGTGTTACCACTGCCTTTGGTACCTTTGCAAAATGATTACCAATCCCAAATCCCACACTTCATCGAAGCTGAGGCTACTACTACTCAACAGAATGTAGATAGAATCAGTGATGCTTTTGACTATATGTAATTAGAAGATGAAACCATAAAAATTAGAATGTTCACCCAAAGCCTAGGCGGAGAACCCAAGAAATGGTTTAAAATCTTAGCTCCTAATAGTATACATGATCTTCTAGCACTTTACCAAACTTTCATAAACAGGTGGGAAATCAGGGAAAACCCCATCCAAATCCTTTCTGAATATAAAAATCTTAAAATGAATATTGGGAAAAGTGTTCAAGACTATTGCACTAGGTTCAACAGTGTCTATAATGCCTTCCCACCTCACATGAAACCTCCACTTGGCTTAGCATTAGCAAAATTTCATGAAATTTCACGAAGGTTTCGATCTAGATATGACATACCAACTAAGAGAAAGAGACCCTGCAACTTTAGAAGAAATGAAAAAAGTAGCTATTAGTGTTGAAGCCAACCTAGCTGAAAACAGTGCTAGGATCATATCAGAAAAGAAAGTCCCATACCAAGATGAGGCCATGCCTTCAGTTTCCTCCTTAGATCCTAGAATAGACAACTTGGTTAGATCCATGGAAAAAATGTCAGAAAGAATGAATCTGAATGAAAAAGCACCTCTTAAGGACAACCAGCTAAATCCTCAAAATAGAAACTGAAACTAAAACTTTTTAGAAGAGACTCACCTCACAACAAAGAAAGGGAGAATTATCAATAGATCAAGCCACCTTTCCATGAAAACTATGTTGATGAGGTAGAAATAGATATGGAACCGCTTGATGAAAATCACTTAAACTTGATAGGTTCTCATAGCAAGGGTGAGGTTTTCCTCATAGAAGAAGAGCAAGTTTTCTTCTCCTAAAACAAAAATGAAACAAATTATGAGGACCCTGAAGATCCTGAAATAGGATTACAAAACACCATAATGGAAGCTCATAGGCAATATGATCTTAGGAGTAAGAAAAACCAAGACAACTCTAAGAAAGGTAGCTCAGACACTGTTATTACAAAAGCCCCGGATACCATTCGTAAAAGAATAGCAGATAGTAAAAAAATCGTGGCTAAGAGAACTGACCAAAACAAAGACAAAACTAGATAGGAAAGCCTTGATCCTAACTGTCCTAGTACCTCTGCTAAGATCCCCGAAACAACTGTATTGAGTAAAACCCCAAATAAAAATCATAAAATTAAGAATATAGATAAAGTCATGGCTGAGAAAGCTGAAGAAAATATATCTAAACTACAAGTACCCTTCATTTTTGAAGGGTAAATCGCCAAAATTAAGATCACCATGCCTCTCACTAAACTTATTACCCAAAGCTCATACAAATCTCAAGTGCTAAAAGTCCTAAACATAGGAAATGATGCAGATACTTTACACCTAGCTAATGATACCCCTGAGGTGTTTTTTGGACCAAAAATAGAAGGGAAATATCAAGAGGGAACCACTCTTCCTTTTTACATTATTTTGAATATACATGACCAAATCTTACATAATGCCATGCTAGATTCCAGGGCCTCTCACAATATCATGCCAAAAGTAGTAATGCAAAGATTAGGCCTAGAAATAACAAAACCTTATAAAGAATTATATTCATTTGATTCAAGCAGAGTCAAGTGTCTAGGCTTGAGAAAAGATCTTTGTTTCAGTTTGGCACAAATACCTGCAAAACACCTGGTCATGGACATAGTGGTAGCAGAAATACCTTCCAAGTATGGGATGCTTTTATCTAGATCTTGGGGGGCCAAGCTCCAAGGAAATATTCAATTATATATGTCTTACACCACCATTCCTACGTTTAACCAAACAAGAATACTGTATCGGGAATCACACATGAAATATATGGTTAGCAGCCAAGAAAGGCCAGATAACATCCCTATGTATTCCATACATTCAGACCTAAATTATTTTATTTTACATACTGATGAAGACATTGATAAACATGTAGGAGAAATTGAAATAGGTCTAGTCACACCACATCAAACAGCTTAGATTCTTTATGATGAACTAGATACTCAAAGCTATCATGACCCTGAACAATTGTTTCTTGAAGAGAGGGAATTTTATTTTCTAGAAATAGAGATAAATAAGAAAACATAAAACATTCTATACCCTCAAGCAGGTTGCCCAAACCAAGGAAAAACATCAAAAGTACAATCAGAATTTTTTTTCAAAACAGAAGCACTGAAAGGCTTACATAGTACAAATGCATTTGGAAATCAGGAGCAGGGGAGCCTTATGTCCTTGCCATACTTAAATTCTTCACCATCCCAAGACTTTACCTCTCCAAGTAAAACTTTAACTTTTTCAACCACTTCTATGAATCCAAGGAAAATGTCTGATAAATTTAATATAGAGGAATATGATGACAACAGTCCTAGAACACCTGAGCTAACTGAACTAAATAAAAATCTGTCATTTCACCAGAGATTAAGAACTGCCAGAATCTGCAAAATTTTTCAAGATACTAATACATGTCGGGAAAACAGTTTGAAACACTATGACACTACCATCATTTCAAGAAGTGACCCTTACAAAAAGAAATGCAAAAATCTTGATCAAACATTAACAATTAAAGAAAAAACAAATGGACATAGAATATGTGTAGATTTCAAGAACACAGATAAATCCCCTTAGAACAACACTTATATCCTTCCCAAAATAGATCATACCATACAGAAGCTAGGAGTTTCTAATCACATGTCTTGGAAAATTTATGTTTCAGGATATCATCAATTAATTCCTCTTCAAAGCAAACAGCTTAAAGATTTTTTCAAGTACATCGGAAGCAGTTCCAAATTCAAACCCAGTATTGCAAAACTACAAGACACTGAAGACATGTTCCGGAAGGACATGTTTCCAGTATTGTTTTTCTTCACTATAATATACCTTGATGATGTCATCATATGTTTTAAAAATGACAAAGAGTATTTGTATTACCTAAAGAAGATGTACAACAAAGGCAGGAGCAGAAATCAAAAGTATAGAGAAAAGCAGCAAGCAGATACAGAGTTTTTCATAGACTCTTGTAAGAACCCTTATGTTGTGCTTGAAAGGGAAATTTTTTCCAAACTTTTCTTTTCAAGAGATGACTGGACCAAGAGCATCAGGAGATCCCTTTGAAGACAAAATGCTCAAGTTCCACCATTTTCAATATTTCTAGTTTCAAAAACATTTTCATTCATTGTACATATCATTGTTTCAAGAAATAAATCAAAAACAGAAAATACAAAAACAGTAGAAAAGTTGAAAAGAGGGTAGTTTTAAAAATAGTAGAAAAGCCCCATGTTCAAAAAATAGTCATACTGAAAGTGTGCAAGTCTAAATGCCACTACTGGTGCTCAAAATATATATTGTTCAGTTATATAGCCTTATCATAACTGGACATGTTTTAAATTGATTGCTGATAAGTTAATGAAAGAAGTGATAGTCAAATTGTGTAAGCTTGACTTATCAATGAAAGTAGATTAGGAAAAGAACCTGGTTCCACATGCTCAAAACAGAACCAAAGAGGAAAGTAGGGATGAAAAACAAACTATGTATCCTAGCCCTGATTTTTCTAAATCTCGTTTTGTGAGAAAATAATATTTGTGTGCAACTTGTATTTTATGCTACAAACACATGACAAATCAGACCATCCAATCCTCATTTGGTCATTTTTCAATTTCATGTTTTAGTTTAGTGAATGAAATCCTGTCAAACAGCTTAATCTTGACAGTCAATCTAGCATAGGTAGAGAATCAAAGGAGTTCATTAGTTTAATATGAACCCCCGGAATATATAAGCATAGAATTAGATAGTTTTCCTTTTTTCAAAAATATCATGTCAAAGGGTTGTTAGTCCAAGGGCACCTAAAGAAGAAAAAATGTTAGGAATTATAGTTAGGTAGGTAGAGATGACTTTGTCTCTAATCATGTTGTAAATTTTCAGAAATAGCATCAAGAAAGAGATAAATTTGCGCCAATGGATAGGGCACTGGTCTTCACAAGTCATAGATCTACAATTTTGGACATCTCCTCAAAAGGAGCTGCCCTCCCCAAATGGAGCCACTGTTAATCATCAGTATTTTTTCATGTTTTGATGACTAGATTCCTTGGCTGCGTTTTCTAGAAGCTAATCTCAATCTGTCAATTTGTCATCTAGAAAACACCTCAAACAAATTTTTGTCTTCCTACCCCTCCTTTTCAGCCTGTCATGAGAATAGTCTTCAGTTTCCCTACCTGCCACAATTTAGAAAAGCCTACTTATCTATAGATGTTATAAGTTTGTCTCTCTACCATCAAAATCCTTTATTTTTCATACAACCCACTATCCAACATTTGACAAAGTGACCACCCCTCAATCCCTAATCATATTTTCATGTGATAACCTAATCATGCCTAAGAAGCCATTCAAGAGCTGTGACAAAATATTTAGGTCTAGGTGGTGGTGTGTTAGGGAAAAATCCTTGGCAAGATTGTTTTAAGCCAAAAACCTTATTTGTCATCATCATGTCAACCATCATTTTCTTCTCACCCAACAAACAAAACCCTGGTCTATCCTTGGGTCACACACCACTAAATATTTCTTCGTCTCTTTTAAGCAGAGCTCACAAATGTTCAAATCAGGAAAAGAGAAAGAATTACCCTATCAAAAGAAAGATGATCAAATTAACTTTCAAGCATTATCATCATGTTATATCAAGAAAGCTCTCCAAAGGATCAAAATACATATATCAATGCATCTCTGCAGGGGTGTGTAGATTGATGACACTAAGTAAAGTATGAGAAAAAAGAGCACCTCGGGAGAAGGTTTCATGCTATGTCAGTTTACTATGGAAGTCAGAGAAAGTGCAGATTGTGGTCAGCCCTACAAATCAGCCTTATGCAACCAACAGTGATAGTCTTTTGGGAAAAAAGAGCTTTAAAGAAAATTAGGAATCATAGTGAAGGTATAAGAAGGACAACTGCTTCTTATACCTTATCATGAACTAAATTGTGAAAGACTGTCACAAAAAATTTCACTACCCATGAAAACACAGTCAAGGTAAAGAGTTAGTTCAAAGATACATCGTAGTGAGTGCTCCCCATTTACAAAGCACATTATTTACTCCTGAAGATTCATAGTATTTTTATGAAAAAGGAATGTACATTACTGACAGGTCATCATGAAGCAAAGGGCATTATGATTCAAATGATTTCATCAAGGATAAATGCCAAAGATTCACTTTTGTCTTCTATTTTGTATTTTTCAAA
The DNA here is from genome assembly GCA_034641835.2 of Pinus albicaulis. Classification (NCBI taxonomy): domain Eukaryota; kingdom Viridiplantae; phylum Streptophyta; class Pinopsida; order Pinales; family Pinaceae; genus Pinus; species Pinus albicaulis. The sequence continues at coordinate 858,628,186 of CM076582.1, forward strand.
CAAATAGAACAAGGCACAATGTTGAGATAGATGAAGTTTATATGTTTAATAGAACCTCCTTCAAAATGAGCATAGAGTCAGAAACACATTTTTATGGCCTCCTTCACAAATAAGCAGAGGGCCCACTTACCAAAGTTGCATAAGACCTCCTTCATAACAAGCAGAGGGTTGAAAAATCATCAGGGAAATTACAGAGCTGAAGAAGTCTTGTTGTGCAGACACCGTGAAAAAAATATAAATCAGTTAGAAATAAGGGACAATTTATTTGAAGGTTTTCAAGAGTGATAAGAAAAGATCACAGTTTACTAATTATGCCTTTTTCAAATAAACAAAGGAAGACATTGTACCTGCTGAAGTTGAGTTTTTTATAAATATGAGATCGCCTCCTTAAAGGATAACTGGAAGAGGGCCCAACAGTGGTTTTGAATGACCTGAGTTGTTGCATCGGCTTGACCTCCTTCATGATAAGTAGAGGGTCAAATCATCAAGTGTTAACTCTATCTTTAAGAAAAATTGTCAGTAATGGGCAGTTTGAGAGATAGTGTGTTTGAAAGAGTGCATTCACCGACAAACCAAGGCTAGAATTTTGATTAAATAAACCTCATCTAAATGGTAAAGAAGGTATACAAAGCTCTGTTTAAAAGTGACTTCTGCTATTGATAGAAAGAGAAATTCACACAGGTGATTTATGTAAAAGAGGCATCTCTCATTTAGACAGGCTCATTACAGTTTATCAAAATACTCCCTCCAAATGATGAGAAAAGGGAAAGCAATAAGAGTTTCTTTTCATGTAAACTAACTCTTTAAAAGGGTAAAACAAGGATAACAAGAAGTTTTCATTTTGAGATGCTTGCCATCAAATGATGAGAGAAAGTTTTAAATGTTGAAAAACAACCTCTTTCAAATAAATAGACAGATTTTTAAAAAGGGTTGAAACATGGATTATAGGACAAGTGCCTGGAAGAGTATGTTGTAAGTGCCTCCTTCAGTAATAAGCAAAGGGCACTCAATTTGTTTGAGAATATTCAAAAGTGACAAGTGGAAAAGATCACATTTTACACCTAAATGGTCTATTCAAAATCAACAGAGATAAACACATCACAGTTTTGAGAAGGACAACTTAAAATATATAAAGCAGTTGGTATAAGGTAACCTCTTTCTTCAAACATTAACATAGTCATCATAACGGTTTTCTTCCAAAAGGAAAAAGGGTCCCTACTTGTCTTTCCAAAAAAGCACAAAGGAAAAAATAAGAAATCACCAAAAGGAGGGGAAAAGCATTCAAAGTATTTTAAAAAAGAGGTATAAAAGCTCTCAAAGTAGAAGTTCACTTTATATTGTGCAAATGGATAGAATAAGAACATTTTTTTCGAACCCTGGGCAAGCATTTGGAAAAAAATTTAAGACGCGATGCACCGGTGACAGGACATGACGTGCTTGTAGCATCTCTCCAAAGCTTTTTCCACATGACGCAAAACGCCTGTAGCATAGTGCGACACACTTGTGTGCTTCGACCAATTGGCCCTGCCCGGCGTTCAGAAGGCGCCCAATGCCTGACCCGAAAACACCCACATTGGCATGCAGGTGCTACGCACCTGTGCATAGGAGCGTAGCACTGCTCAAAAGGCCTACATTTCACCACAAATCAGATTTTTTTCACAGAGAATTTGTATCCAAAAACAGCCAACACATTTTCAAGAGGTATTCCTTATTTTCCTCACCTAAGTTTTTGATTTTGAGAGGTGTTAAGAATCAATTTTACTAAGAAAAAGACACAGTATAATGAAAGGGAAAACACAATTTGTTCTCAAAACTTTCATGTTTACTAAGAGACAAAAAGACAGTGTTTGAAGAAAAGCGCCTATTATCAGTTTACAGAGTTTGTTTGGTATAAGATGTTAAAGGACAAAACTCAATGATTTCAAAGAAGAAAAGGCACAATTCTTAAGAAGGAAACTTATTTTCATTAAAAGGAACATGTTTGCTAGTTAAGAAAGAGATACAGTGCTGAAACAAGAGTTCTATTTTTTTTAGTTCATTTGAAAAGACCTGTGTTGGTAAGAGAGTGAAGGAAAGTCTAAACAAATATGCCTCCAAAGAAGGTCAGCAAGGGTGGTTTTCACAAAAGGTTTGAGCCTACTACAAATAAAGACATAACTGACTCCCCTTCAGTTCTTTTCAACTTTCATGAGGTAGGGTGCCTTGATTTTTTCCAAAAAATCCAATAGGTCATCAATCACCCTCCCTTAACACAACTATTTTCCCTGAGGCTGCAAGGAAAACATGTCCACCTAGTAGGCCTTAATTTTGCTCTCACTCCTAGGTCAGTCTCAAGGGCCACCAAGATTCCCTATCTCGGTGAGAAATGGTTTAAACAAGCCTACTTGGACCTAGACCATTACAAACCCTTCCTAAAACCAGATCATCAGGATGCTTGCCAAGCTATATTTCCTTTTTCTCACTTATTGAGCAGCTATGCCCCACTCATGAGAGTTATCATGAAGTATTTCACATGTGAAGGGAGATATTCCCGAGTTTATTCCTATCACATCAGGCTCCTCATGCATTTCACAAGAACTCAGTTGCTGAATCTCCCTTTCTTGCTCTGCAAAAGCATAGACAAGATGTCCTCCCTTGTCCAAAAGAGACGTTATCCTCAACAAAAAGCTAGTATTTTCCATCATTCTCTCATCAAAATCATCATCCTTCACCAGCTTGAAAAGAAAAGAGTTTCTTGAGAGGCTTTCATTTCTCATCCGGATTTTACTACTGCCTCTTCATCTCATGGCCCATCTCATATGTCCTCTTCACCCTCCACTCACTATGTCTCCCCTTCACCTAGTCAATCTACCCCGCAAAAGAAAACATCACCCATGATTGATAGTGAAAAAGATTAGTCTTATGAAAGAAAGCATGAAGTTAGTGATGATGAGGAACATAGTGATACTCAACAAAGTAGTGATCATGAACCAAGGGACAAACCACCGAACAGTGACCATGAGTATACTAGTGATGGTGAAGAAAGCTCACCAAAGGATAAGGAAGTTAGTGGCACTCAAAAAATTAATGAGGATGAAGAACAAAGCAGCCCTAAACAGAGCAGTGAAAATAAGCATGGGATAGCCCACATACAGCTAGTGAGGATAAATAACAAACTGAAGAGCAGCAGAGTAGTGATGATGAAGAGCAAAGGGAAGATGCTCAAAGCAGTGATGAGGAACACCACATTTCTCAACAAAGTCATGAAACCAATCAAAGGGATAGTGAAAAAGTGCCTCCCAACAAAGTAGTGACAATGGTGGAAACCCACACACAAAGTCTAAGGAAAACAATGAAGATGATGGCAACATGAAAAATGACAAAAAAGATAGTCATAATGAAGGCAACCCTCAACAAATTCAAGACAGTGAGGAGGGTAAACAAGGCAGTCCACAGACAGACAGTGAAGATACTCAACCAACATAAAAGGATGATGAAGCTAATAGCCCTAAGAAACATACTCTAGATAGCACTGATGAGGTTTAAGGCAACATATGTCAAGAGGTTCAAAAAAATGATAAAGGTGAAGATGGCAGCCCTAAACAAACTCAAAATAGTGAGGAAAACAGTGAACAGGGCAACAAAGCAAGTGATGATGGAGGCGGCAGTGTAAAGGATCAAGTTGAACAAGTGCTAGTGATAAAACCTCCTCTCTCTTCTCCTCAACACAACCAAGAACATGTGCTTGTTGCCTCTCCTAGGAAAGGGGCCATGATTCATTCCTCAAAGACATCAAAGGCTAAAAACACCAAATTTGCGAAGAAGAGAATCACTCTAGCAATGACTAGTAATGTCACTAGAGTGCTAAGGAGTATAGGCAAATTTCCTAAGAAGAGTATTGTTGAATTTCCAAAGAGAATCAAATAATTCTATCCAAATCAAGGGAAAAGAAAAAGTTGAACAACAGGAGAGTAGCCATGAACAAGAAAGGGAGTTTGACATCATGCAAATAGACAGTGATGCTAGAGATGATGAAGCCATAATTCTTGAGTCACTTTTACAAAACATAGAAGCCCAGATCTGGGACTTAGAAACTGATCTAGAAAGGTCGAAAGACCTCATACACTGTCTACAAATGCAAAATAAGAAAATGAGTGGGCAAGTGGCAATTTATGAGGCCCGGGCATTCAAATACTAAAGGGAAGCATACAAAGCACTAGTCAAGCTTGAAGAGTATATGTGTGAATTGATGATATTAAGGAAGAAGAGTAGCCAGTAAGAAAAAGGCCTAGGACTATGGGTCTTAGGAAATATTTGTAGAAACAGAGGGAAGAAGAAGCAGCCCTTGTTCGATCATATCCTCTCACACAATTGCTTGCCCAAGAGATAGAAAATGATAAATAATCATGGCTTGAAAGATCCAACAAGAATTTGGAGGATAAATTAGACAAAGCAAACAAAGACTTGGGTTTGCAAAGGAATATGACTGGGCACTACAAGAAATTGAATTAATTTGCCTGAAGAAATCTCAAACTTGCTCAAGAAAGGCTCAAAACTGCCCAAAGGAGGCGCCCAGTGAAAAAAGGGGAAAAAGACATATCTAGGCTTGAAATCATGGCTTCAAATTCCTTGCATGCTTCTAAAAAATCATAAGGGGTTTTCTCACCAAAATTGAGCAAATTTCAACATGATCTTTGTTTTTGTGTTTTTTGGCCCTAATTGCACATTTTTCTAGGCACTGCCATGTTTGCTAGGAGCATCCTCAGCTCATGAAAGTCATTTTTTTGGATGTATTAAATTTGGGGGAAGCTACTCACAAATTTTCAGATCAAAAGGAGGTTTTTTTGTTCCCCCAAAGAGGAAACAATCAATAAAAATTTACCTTTCTGCCTCACATATCAACATATGAGACCCTCCTAGGTGTTTTCACTCAGTCTACTTTTTGACAGACTTCTTGGGATTATTTTGAGAACAATAAAGTAGTTCAAGAAACTAGACATCTAGGGCTTTCCAACGAGCTATCACGGGCCTCATTTAGACATCGGGAAGTCCCTCAAACATTATTTTCAAAACAAGATTCTTTCTGCTGCTACGCTCCTATAGCATTTTGGCTAAAAAAGCAGTTTTCTGACGGTGGCCATCCAAATGTGCGTTTAGCTATTTTTAACTCTATGTCAGACATTAGAAGTAAATTTTCTTGCTATTTTTAGCTTAAATAGATATTTTTGAAGATATTTTGTGCCTTGGGCTTTGCAAAGCCTCAAGGACAAAATCAGATATTTTTATTAGGCGAATGGGCTTCTAGAGGCTCTAGGAAGGTTTCTTTCTCATTGGCCTATATAATCCAAGAGAATTAATTGTAACTAGAGCCTGAAATTGATGTTATAGAGCAATACATATCATTACAAGCTTTGAAGAAATACTTTGTCTCATGAAGTGGATGATCTCTTTCTTGACCTTGAGGGTGGAGGAGGATTGTATGTAGGATTCCATGGCTTGGTGAATGGTATTGTGTCCCTTATCTGTTATGTTTTCTTAGTTTATCATACATGTTTTCATTCTTCTTGCTTGTTGTAGTTCAGTAAATAATAGATTTGAGATATGCCCATGGAGGCACCTCAAATTTCTTCATTCATTACAACTTAAATGTTTTCATCTTTCTTGGTTATGTCAAAGAATTCTTAATTGCTCTTTGGTACCCTAAGGATTAGTTATCAGTTTCATTAATGGTTATTATGTATGCTATCTAATATGATTCATAGTATGCCCTGCTTACTCATAGATAATAAAAACTCCATCTCTGAAATCTCTCTCTGAATTATTGATTATCTTAGTTAAGTCAAAGAGGTCTTATTTTGATATTGCCCTTTGCTGATGCTTTGAATTCTTATTTCAAAGTTCCCAATAGCTCAAAATATGATGTTTAGGAGTTCCCTCTTCATATATTGAGTTTTTTGTTTGTCTTATTTGTTTTCTCAAAAAATCTGAAGGTGATTTTCCCAAAGTTAGAGGGTCTTATACTTCTATGCATCACCTGATTGTTTATTTTCTGCATTTATAAGCTTGAGTTTCATTTTAGTGATTAATGGTTAGCCCTACCACATGAATATTTGTTGTTTAAACTATTTGTGTTTAAAATCTCTTTGTCCTTCACAAACTTAATGTCCATCTCATTTCACTTTCACCCAAAGAATACATTTACCTCGACAAAGTCAGCCCTGTAGTAATACCTTATCCATTATTGAGACAATCTCGACCTTTTTGACCCCATAGCCTAGTTGATATGGCAAACTTTTATCTATTTACCCTTTGATCAGTTCCCCTCAAAAACCCAAAACATACTAAAAACATACTTAACAAATAGCCTAAAATCGCATATACAAAAAGCAAATAAGTTTACATCCTTTTCATAATAGAGAGAGCCCTCTCTGAGTCCAGGAAGGCTAGATCCTAGGGCTCCAAATTTGGTTTGATTTTACCCTGTCATTTGGCTTTCCAATCTGCCAAATCACAGGACCCTAACAGATACCTTATACATGGAGGAAATGCAAAAGTCTCACAATTTGGACTTAAGGTGAAATAATTATAAAGTGAATCTTTAATGGCAGGAACATTGGCTGAAGCCAAGTAGAACATTTGAGAAGACATCAAAATTATATGACAGAGATATGGCCATCCATACAGATTACTTTTTAATAGCAACAGTTCATCTCCAAGTGCAAAACAAAAATAGAAGACGAGAAAGAGCATCTTAAGAAAAAACCAAGTGAAGCCACTGACTTGATCAAGGTCTTGAACTCAAAGTACAAATAAGAGTTGGAAGAAATCAATATATTGGACAAAACTACAAAAATCTTAGAGATCAATTAAGTTTTATAGAATATTAATTTAATCAACCAACTCCAAACAAAATGTGAAGCTTTGAATATTGTTTTTCAAAGGTTTCATACAAAGTTTAATGCCTTGAATCATAAAGGATTGCCAAGATTGGTAGGATTAGATGAAAAAATGATTAAATTAGAATATTATTGTACAATGTTATATACTATTGCAATGGATAAGTCAAATTTTGCAGGTATTAAAGGACAAGTTATGGGGTGTTAGGGTCCTATAATAATAGGGATCATAATTTTGAATTGGTTATTTTTAATCTTGTAATATTGTACATACCCTTTTCCTTCTGCAAATGTTTTCAAATATTAAAAAATGAAAAAAGGGTATGTCCTAAAAGAAAAATCAAAGGGCCAAAAGAATGAATATTAAAAAAGAATACAAAGTATGAACCCTGAAAAAAGAAATAAAAATAGATCCTAAAATTGTTGAACATTCAAATGCCACTACTCTTAGTTTACTTTATACAAATAAAAATTTTGTACATCTTGTCCAAAATGCCACAATTCATGATGATCATACAGTTTAATCTTGATTCATTCATGCCTTTAAATTTCATGTCATGATAGTTAGTGAATAAAGATCTGGCCAAACCATTTAATCATGGCAGATCAATATTTAGGTAGAGAATAAAAACGAGCTCATCAATTTAATTTGAGCCATTGGAAGTTATAAGGTTAGAAGTAGGTTATTTTTCTTATTAAAATAAAATAAAAGGGTCAACAAGCTCAAATGCACCCAATAAAGGAAATAAAAATGTTAGCGTAAAGAAAGGGTAGGAAGATTACTTTCACCAATAACAAAAAAGAATAAATTGGTTCATCCCATATCACTAATGTCCTTCAAACACATCCCCCTTGCTAAAAACCCTATTTGCACTCTTGGAAATCATTTCTCTTTGTAAAAATCCCTTTCCCTAGTCAAAAACCCCTTTCCCTTTTGCTAATATCCCTTTCCCCTTATTCTAACAATTTCCCCTTCTAAAACCCCTTTTCCCTTCCTAAAACCCCATTCGCTACTCAAAAATCCATTTCCCTTTCAAAAATTACTTCCCCTTTACTAACTCCGCTTTTTCCAACAAAACAAGTGAAACCCCAATTTTTTTATAGTTTTAAATAGTTAGAATCTATCAGGCCCCATTTTATTTACCGTCTCTGATATCATTTTAAAACCCCTCACCTAAATGTATTTATAATACTCCGCTATCATATTTCCAACCCCTTTATATAATTTTAACCTATAGTTTATATATATTCCCATACTTTATATATTTTATTAACCACCCCATTACATGTTAATCCTTATGCTTAAATAAATTTCCCGATCCACTTTACATTTTTACCTCATATAATGATCTCGGGTCCGAATTTTAATTAACTCTGCTTAAAACCATTCCCGTGTCCCACTTTTTAATAACCGTTCATAAATTAATCACCAATCCCTTCTTAACCCTTTCATATCACCCAACCCACACCTATTATTAAACCTTCAAATATATATTATACCCCATCGCATAAATCATCCCCGGTCCCACCTATCAAATCCCCCTAAATCTTCCATCCACCCAATCCATCCTATCAGATCTAACGGTCCACAATCCATTTCGCATCCCCCAACATTCCAAATATTAATGCCTATGTGGGTTGTGAAATGGGTGGTTTTAACCACCGCCCCCTTGCCATGCGACACCACCATATCTTATCGCACCCTCATCCTAAAAACCTCCCAGCCATCCTTATGTGTGCGATAAACCACCTATCCACTCTTGCATGTGTGGTAAATCACCAATGCAGTAATTCCACCTTCATTGTGTGCAAAACCATCTAACCACATCTGTTCGATATAAAAATCCATAGTCTTCACAAGAAACCCGTTATTCTGTCCATAACCTATCTCTGCAAACTTACAGAAAAGACCAAAAAAAACCATTGCAAATAGAACTAAAAATCCATTTCCAAGAAAAATCGAACTTTTGCAGTCTAGACTTCTTTCCACAAACCTCCCAATTCAATGAAGGCATTACTCGCCTCCCTGCAAACTTGTGTTTTATTTTGTAGGTATTTGGAAAGGCTAGAAGATTGGATAAATAGTTTTGATACTAGTCCCAGAACCTATTTAATCCAGACTCTCGGGATATTAATTCAAAGGCTTCACACATCAGAAGTTTCATGTACAGAAAGAAAACCAAGTTAAAACCAGAAACAGAGTAGAAGGAGACAATTTATATAGTAATGATTAAAACAGAGATAAAAATATCTTCACCAACAACAACGAACTTTATTCAAAGTAGGTCTCCCGAACATATTTTACATGAACTTACATATGTCTTTTTAGTAAAATCTATTTTTTCACTAAAAATACGAGAACACAAGAAAGTCAGCGTGATTTACTACAGATGAAAGGAAGATAAATAAAGGACAGTTGAAAGAGTAAACATATGAAACACAGAGGAAGAAGAAAGTGTGAAAGACAAGTTAGCATGAAAGAAACAAAAAAATAACATCAATCAAGTAAAATAGGTACAACTTTTAGTTAGTTAGAAAGGCATCACTACCTTTTGGCATCTAGATATTTTATTTCCTATAATAAATCCTAAATTAGTTGATAGGATATTTTTTCTAAAGTTTATATAAATACTTCATCAATTTGAATTATTGAGTGTGGATTCCTGAAAATTTCTATAGTTGAATTGATCTACTACCTGAGGGTTTATTGTACCATTTCCAAGTTGATAGGCAGGATAATAATAAAGGCATTTCTTTACATGATTCAAGTGTTGAGCCACTTCAATGAAGTATATTTCAATTGTTCATGCTATTTTCTTAAGTATTCCATAAACTTGCATGTTTTCCAAATTTTAATGGTATAACTGGAATTTTATTGCAAAATTTGTTTAAGTACACTCTGTTTTGAACTGTTATCCATTTTTATGTTTTGTTTTGATATCTTGTTAAGAGGATCCTTAATTTCCCTCTAATCCCAATTGAACTCCTTCATTTTCCTTCATTATCCAGTTTAAAGAATCCTTAATTTCTTCCTCATCCCGATTGAAAACCACTTCACCATTCAGCCTTTGAGATCTGATTTTACTCAACTACCTTTCCCTGTAACACTTCCTTTAGAACTTCATTCTATTATGTTTTCTTGATATATTGACTCCATAGCCCAATGGAAAGCAGAAAAGCATCTATCCACCTAAATCAGTAATTCCACCAACAAATAAGAATAAAACCAAACCATTCATACATAACTAGCCTAAAATCAATTAAAACAACAAATTTAAATCATTAAGAGAGATCCCTCTTAGAGCATTAAGAAGGCTAGATCCTAATCTCAAAAAGAGGTTGATAGTTACCTCGATGATTTCTTTCTTTAGCCTTGAGAAATTACAGAGTGATAACATAGTGGCGAGCATACTGGGGAAGAACATCTTCTTCAGAAATATTATACAAGGATCAGATATGATCTATGATGGTGGACATTGATGAGACACACAAAGGCTAAAATCATCCACTTGGCGACCCCAAATCAATTTCAAAATAAAATCCAAGACTCCACTGGAGGAATGAACCTAACAGAATAACATCAGAAGATCAAAATTTTAACTTGGATTATAATCCAAGACATCATGTTCTTTCTCATCAAGAAGGTTTTTCAATGTATATTTTATTTTATAAAATATCTCATACTAGTATTTAATTACTTTCCTTTGAAGATTGTAAATGAAAACTCTCCTTATTCCTTTAAGCATATTTCTTTTGAAACTTATGATGATCATCTTCTGATTGATAAGCCTCAAGTAATCAAGACTAATATTACAATTCCTGTACATATTCCTATACCTTGTAAAGTTCCATATAGATATAAGCCACTCATCCTACCTCCTATACTCCATGATTTCCCTGATAACTATTACAAATATCTCCCCATGTTTGATGGAGAAAATGATAACATCACTGTTGAAAAACATATTCAAGGTTTTGAGAATTATCTCGACCTATTTGAGATTGATGAAGATGATGTTAGTATTAGGATTTTTGCTCTTTATTTGCAAAGTAAAGTAAATAATTGGTTCAAGAATCTAATTGTTGCAAGCATCTCAAATTTGTAAGAGTTTGTAAAAATTTTCCTTGATAGATGGACAATAAAAGTAAACCTTTTTATGATCATAGAAGAATATAATCAGTTGAAAAGACAACCAAAGGAGAAAATACAAGGATTTTTTTCCAGATTTAATCAAATTTATTATTCAATACCATCAAATCTAAGACCTCCTCCTGATTCATCTCTCTTGCATTATAAAAAGGCCTTTGATCCAGAAATACAGTTTCATCTAAGAGAAATAAATTCAACAACACTTGAATAGTTACATAACATTACAGTAGATGTAGAATTTAATCTACAAATTAGAAGGGAAAAGTTGAAAGCAAAAGAAAAGAAGAACAACATTGCAGAGCACATGACATCTTCAAAGTTAAAAATCGACATTTTGGTAAGTAAAATAGAGGAAATGATACAAAAAATCACCATGAAAGATGGATTTTTCGTTCAAGATCACCATGACCCATTTATTGCAGAAAAAGAAGAGGTTGCTGGCCATAAACAATTTCCTACTAATGCCAACTACCATAGATTAGAGAATGGATTTATAGATCAATATGTGGAGGAGAAATATGTTGATCTAATGTGTATGTTTTATGACATTCCTTCCTTCGATGATTTTCCTAGGTATGATCAGTATGATGATGATTATGTTCTCCAAATTCAAGCTAAATTTATAGATAAATCATTAGCTAGTTTGTGGAATGAGGAAATACAGTTTCAATAGCTTGAATACAATGACCAGCCAATACATATAAGCTATGGGAGTGAAGAAGAAAGTGCAGAAAAATTGGAAATAAGTGAAGGAAATTTGCCTTTTTGTTTTTCTTCATTTCATTTCATCAAAGACAACTTTAATGCAATAAAAAATCAGCATTCATTAGATATTGTCATTGACAACAAAGAAGACAATGAAACTCTTGATCTGGATTCTTCAATTTCACAATTACAGTTATCAAATTCCATTGAAATACCTAATAAAATGACATAGGAAAGCTCTATGCCACTATTTTTTGAAGCATTTCAGTTTTTAAAGGAAATTTTTTATAATATCTCTAAAGAAAAGGATGAGCAGCCTGTAGAAATCTATGAAGTCCCATTCAAACCCATATGTTATAGGTTGCAAGAATCCTTCCAAATTTTTCATGATCCAATAGCTGATGTGTTGGATGATGAATGCAATCAAAATATTTCTCCATTAAATAACTATGAGCTTCAAAATCAAGATGATAAAAGTCTCATCAGATAGACATTTCCATTAGTAGAAATATCATCACAAATCTTATCTAAAAATCTGCAATTATCTCAGGACAATCATAGGTTAATTTTTCAAGGAAATAAAAGTAAAAATAACAGTTTAGTTTCATGGGATGGAGGCCATCCAGAAAAAATGTATAGTTGCTTGGATTAGTTTAACATTAGTGCATATGCCTTGGAAGATCATTTTGAATAGTTTCTGGTCAACAAAGGAAATTAAATATTTCCTTATCAAATTCATATTTGTTGACAAGTTTCTATTCGGTTGTAGAACTTCATTTTTTATCATAAACAAGAAAATTTAGCAAAATCCATCAATTTATATAATGCTTGAATGGTTGCATTGGATGTTTCATGTTACCTAATCAACAGTTTTACAGCTGATTAGAGTAAGTAGGCAGAATTTCATTTTGATTGGATTTTGTTTTTAGCAACAAGTTTATTTCAAATCATATTTTAGTTTAGCATGTGTCAGATTTCAGTTTGCATCAAAGGTTGTGATTTCATTTTGATATTTTCAATCACAGAGATTATATAACAAAACATGCACAGGCTTGGGATAGGCCCAATGGATCAGGCCACTAGTAAACAGTGTTCTTAACATCTCACAAGAATATGTCATCCCCAAGTGGAGCCACTGTTAGGGTCTTATAGTAATATGGATCATAATTTTTAATTGACTAATTTTAATCTTGTAATATTGTACATACCCTTTGCTTTCTGCAAATTTTTTCCCATATTAAAAAATGAAAAGAGGGTATGTCCTAAAAGAAAAATAAAGGACCAAAAGAAAGAATATTAAAAAGGCATATAAAGTATGAACCCCACAAAAATAAATAAAAATAGATCCTGAAAGTGTTGCACATTCAAATGTCACTACTCTTAGTTTACTTTATACAAATAAAAATTGTGTGCAGCTTGTCCAAAATGCCACAATTCATGATGATCATACAATTTAATCTTGATTCATTCATGCCTTTAAATTTCATGTCATGATATTTAGTGAATAAATATCTAGCCAAACCATTTAATCCTGGCATATCGGTAGTTAGGTAGAGAATAAAAATGAGTTCATCATTTTAATCTGAGCCATTGGAAGTTATAAGGCTATAAGTAGGTTATTTTTCTTATTAAAAGAAAATAAAAGGGCCAGGAAGCTCAAATGCACCCAATAAAGGAAATAAAAATGTTAGGGTAAGAAAAGGGTAGGAATATTACTTACACCAGCAATGAAAAGCATCAATTGGTTCATCTCATACCACTAATGTCCTTCAAACATATTCCCCTTTGTAAAAACCCTATTTCCACTCTTGGAGATCATTTCCCATTGTAAAAATCCCTTTCCCTAGTTAAAAACCCCTTTCCCTTTTGGTAATATCCCTTTCCCCTTATTCTAACCATTTCCCCTTCTAAAACCCCTTTTCCCTTCCTAAAACCCCATTCCCTACTCAAAAATCCATTTCCCTTTGAAAAATCACTTCCCCTTTACTGACTCCACTTTTTCCAACAAGAAAAGAGAAAACACACTTTTTGTATAGTTTTAAATAGTTAGAATCTATCAGGCCCCATTTTATTTACCCTCCCTGATATCATTTTAAAACCCCTGGCCTAAATGTATTTATAATACTCCGCTATCATATTTCCCAATCCCTTTATATCATTTTAATGTATAGTTTATATATACTCCCCCACTTTATATGTTTCATTAACCACCCCATTACATGCTAATACTTATTCTTAAATAAATTTCCCGATCCACTTTACATTTTAACCTCGCATAATGATCTCGGGTCCCACTTTTAACTAACTCCACTTAAATTTTTTCCCGAAACCCACTTTGTATTAACCCCGCATGAATTAATCCCCAATCCCTTCTTAACCCATTCATATCACCCGACCCACATTTGTTATTAAACCTTCACATATCTATTATACCCCATCACATAAATCATCCCTGTTCCCACCTATCAAATCCCCCTAACTCTTCCATCTTCCCAATCCATCCTATCAAATCTAATGGTCCATAATTCGTTTCGCATCCCCCAAAATTCCAAAAAATTAACGTTGAGGGGGGGGGGGGGAGGGGTGTGAAAAATGGGTGGTTTTAACCACCGCCCCCCTTGCCACGCAGCGCCACTAGAGCTTATCGCACCCTGATCCTAAAATCTATCAAACCATCCGTATTTGTGCGATATACCAGCTGCCACTCCCGCACTATGCAGAAAAACACCAATGTGATAATTCCACCTACAATGTGCGACAAACCATCTAACCACATCTGTTCCATATAAAAATCCATAGAGTCCTCAAAATAAACCTGCTATTCTGTCCATAACCTATATCTACAGACTTACAAAAAAGAGCGAAAGACACCATTGCAAATAGAGCTAAAAATCCATTTCCAAGAAAAATTGAACTTCGGCAATCCAGACTTCTTTCCACAGACCTCCCAGTTAAATGAATACATCACTCGCCTCCATGCAAACTTATGTTTTATTAATTATTGTTTTATTTTGCAGGTATTTAGCAAGGCCAGAAGATTGGACAAATAGTTTTGATACTAGTCCCAAAACCTGTTTAATCCAGACTCTCAGGATATGAATTCAAAGGCTTCACTCAGCAAAAGTTTCATGTACATAAAGAAAACGAAGTTAAAACCAGAAAAAAAGCATAAGGAGACCATTTATATGGTAATGGTTAAAACAGAGATAAAAATATATTCACCAGCAACAACGAAGTTTATTCAAAGTAACTCTCTAGGACATATCTTACATGAAGTTACATATATCTTTTTAGTAAAATCTATTTTATTACTAAAAATACAAGAACACATGAAAATCAATGTGATTTACTACAAATGTTGGGAAGATAAAGCAAAGACAGTTGAAAGAGTAAACATATGAAATCCAGAGGAAGAAGAAAGTGTGAAATACAAGCTATCATGAAACAAGCAAACCGATAACATCAATCAAATGAAACACGGATAGATTTCAGTTAGTTAGAAAGGTGGCACTACCTTTTTGCATCCAGATATTTTATATCCTATAATATATCCTCAATCAGTTGATAGGATGTTTTTTTCTAAATTTTGCATAAATACTTCATCAATTTGAAGTATTGAGTGTGGATTCCTAAACATTTATATAGTTGAATTGATCTACTACCTGAGGTTTTACTGTACCATTTCCAAGTTGACAGACAAAACAATAATAAATGTATTTCTTACAGGATTCATGTGTTGAGCCACTTCAGTGAAGTATATTTCCATTGTTCATGTTATTTTCTTAAGTATTCCATAAACTTGCATGTTTTCCAAATTTGAATGGTATAACTAGAATTTTATTGCATAATTTGTTTAAGTACACTATGTTTTGAACTGTTATCGATTTTTATGTTTTATTCTAATATCGGGTTAATAAGATCCTTAATTTCCCTCTAAGCTTGATTGACATACTTCATTTTCCTTCATTATACGGTTTAAGGAATCCTTAATTTCTCCTTGATCCCGATTGAAAACCACTTCTCCATTCAACCTTTAATATCTGATTTTTCTCAGCTACCTTTCCCTGTAACACTTCCTTTAGAACTTGATTATGTTTTGTTTTCTTGATATAAGGACTCCAAATCTCAATTGAAACCAGAAAATCATATATCCATCTGTTAGCGTCAGTCTAGTCATACTCCCATCAGTGATCAAAACTGCTCTTTTGCATTTTCATATTAGGTGTCTCATACCGAATAAATTTCAGCATTCCGCTAGGTCATGGATTCATTTGATGGTAGTATTGTTTTATCAGTTTTCCCTCATGAGGTACTTGCTAATCTTCCTTTCTATGGTCTTTAGTCATTATTCACTTTTATTCTTTAAATCATGTCAGTAGGTCATACGATGGGTCTCATTAGTTTCTAGGGTCTCACCATGGTTAAATTAATGAGTCAAGTATCAATAATATCAGCAAGTTCATGAGGATGTCAATAAGCTCAAAGTCACAGCACCAGAAAGATCAAAGAGACATTTTATTTCATTTTAACATGATAGTTTACCTTTATTATCATTCATTATGTAATTTTATATCATCATATGTAATCATTCACAATTCGGAAGCTGTCATCTCCACAAAAATAATATCCCTGTCTTCAGAGAAGCTTTCCACAGCATGTTCAGTGCCAGATCATCTTGAAAGTAGATCCATCAGAAAGATCCCGGAAAGAGATTTCCAACGGTATGATACACTCTCAAAACTAACTTCTGAATTGAATTTTATGCCTAAGTGAAGTAAAAGCCCCCTATTCCCTAAGTCCCCTCTATTTCCCCATTTTTCCCTTTAAACTTTGTGTTATTAAAGTTCAATATTCCTTTAAAAATCCCTTCCCCCCCCCTTTCGATTATAAAATCGCGTTATAAATTACTTCTTAAAAATATATATGTGATTTTATTATTAAAACCACTTCCCCTCCATGACCCATTGGACTTCATAATAAAAAGTTCCATATTATAAAGCCCCAGCCCCTTTAACTACTTCCCTTTTTTTCCTTCCCCACCAATCATATAATAAAACTTTATAATATAAAATTTCAAATCGCAATCGCAACTTTTATATGTTATGTTCCGATCGGTCGATCGCAAAACTTGCGATGCGATTGATCGCGTCAACCTCCAATCGCTCATCCCACCGTTAATTACTCCCGCCGATCGAACGGCCCACCATAAATTGCACCATCACTCCGATCTCCCGATCGATCCATCCTCCGATCGCAACTTTCCCCGATCGCACCCACGATCTAATCCCTCCGATGCAATTGATCGCGCCCTTCTCCGATCGTAAGTATTTCCATTGCAACTCCCAATCGCATCGCACATTCCCTCCCTTTCAATGCGATTACTCCTCTTCCCCCCATCTCCAATGCGATTGCGACTGGAGTTTCCTCATGTTGCCTATATAGGCTACCTCATTCTCATTTAAAAAAAATTAAAGGTGCCTTTCCATGGGCCCCACACCTTAGGGTTTCTTGCCCCAAGTGATCTTCCCCTAATGCAAACTGCGCTACCCCACCAACTGATCCTTATCTCTCATAACTGTGCAGTTGACTTGGCCTCCTTTAGACTTATCCATCTGCAATTTATCTCATTTCACACATGGGGTGCGAAATCCATTTCTTTATTAATCCCTTTTCACATTGTAATGGCTTTTTATTCAAATTTTATTACCAATGGGTTTTATTACCAATTTATTCTCCTCCTAGTGCAAAACAAAAGTTTTTAATATTCCATGAAATTTTGGGATATTACATAAACCCACTCGCTTTCAAATCCCCTCATGTCACATCACTCATAATTTTCTAACATTTTTCATTTCCCAAGGTTAGTATCGAAATGGTCGCTTTAGCCAAGAAACCACTGTTTTGTAGCGAAATACACTGAGAAATTTCACTTTTTGCTACAAAACCACTGATACTTTCATAGTGAAAACACCAAATTTACACTAAACATGCTACGAAAGTGAGGTTTCCTATATGTCATGTCAATTTGGTTGTTAGGTGTCATAAAATCATTTGAAAATGATAATTTAGATACCATTCAAGTCATTTAGGGTAAATATCAAGGTACATGGTTAGGTTTGAAGTCATCATCACCATTTTAGGCATGTAGAAGTCATCATTGTGGTATGAGTGGGCATCGAAATTCAAAATATTTCCAAATTAATTCATTTCTCATTCTTCATTACTTCTTTACATGATATTGAGCTCTGGAGAGCATTTCATTAAGCCAACGTCGTGGCTAGTAGTTTCAAAGGTTACAGATATCATTGATCAAGCAAGGTAGAAAAATATCAAGTGAGGCAGAGAAGACACAATAGAAACTATGGCTAAAAAAAGAAAGAAAAATAAGGGTTGCCAATGTCTAAGATATGAGCCATTAGATATGAATCCGATCAATGAAGACCCAAAAAGTGTATAAGTCTTAAGAAGGACAAGATGCTTACAGTTTTGTGAAAGACTACAAGGTTGCCACGTACAGGTTTCCAAAGAAGTTGATCTAAATTTCTATGGAACAACTACCAAAGTGGAGATGCTAAATCTCACTATTACACTAGAGGTCATTACAGAAGAAACAGGGATTCCAAGGGGACAAGAGAAATGGTTCAAAGGGTTCAAATTCAAAATGGAGGAGTGTAAATAGTTGATCAAGTCATAAAATAGTGAAATGGACCTTACAAATTCCATTCAAAGGAGCTACATGAAGGATAACTACTCAAAGTTGCTGCTCATCATCGAGAAATATTTTACTTATGAAGCGAGATACCATAAAGTCTATTCTTATTGTTAACACTAGAAAATTGTACAGCAGAAGATGACATCAATTAATGTTGAGCCCAAGGATTTACAGGAAAGGAATACATTATGGAATCAAGAAGTATTTAAAATCTCTAAGGTTTTGAGAAAATCAGATTTGAAGTAGTCATAAATGCTCAAATTCACGCTTTTTCCTTCGAGAAGAGTGCCTTCTATGCGCCTTTTTTCCCGATAAGAACGCATTCCTGGAAATGGAAAAAAAATCACTTTCTGGGACCACAAAAAGCAAAGGACAGCTACTCCTTATGTGAAAGCCACCTAAGGACAACCAAGAATGCCTCCTTAGAAATTATGTGAGCACACAAAAGAATATTCGAGCACACAATGGAATCACACCTCTCCCTTGGGTCACCATCCATCATGTACCAAGGGAGGGAAGGAGAATTTGAAGCTCACCTATATAAACCCTCCAAAAGATGAACAAATGGAGATCACAAGGTTATGCTGGCCAAATTTGCCCCAAGCAACACCATAATTTTGTGTGACCCGGAGCTGGAGCTAAAGAGGACTCGATAGTTGGCCATGCAACATCTTAGTCCACCAAAGCAGAGAGAGAGTGTGAAATTTCATCAGAAGCAGAGCTTGGAAGGCAACATCCTTGCATCATGACCTAGAGACATTGCCTAGGTGCCCTTTGGCAAGTGGGTAAAATTTCTTCTCCATTTCGAACGTTTAATAAGAAGAGGCCATTGAGCCATCGTTTGCATTATTATTGTTTGAAACTCTCTATATAGCTTCTTTTGTGTTTTTAGTTTTAGTTTAGCCAGAGTATACTTCAACATACTATTTCAATTAAGTTTTATTCTTTTGAGCTCCCCCCACATTCTTCCTGTTACCAATAGTTTATACAGTAGACCACATTCTCTAAGCTTGTGTGATTTCATACACCCGTGCGACTAATATACCACAACACTTTCCATTTCAAACTTCTCCTACACTTTGCTAGTAAGATATCTCTTCATTTGCCTTTCTATTTACAAAATAGTTTAGCAAAAATGGAAGATAAGGTCCAAGAAAAATCTGAAGGAAGTGAAACCTCATTTTTTCATCATGGTTTAATAAAATTTCTAGTTTTTTATGAGCTCCAAAGACTAGGAAGAGACTGGTATTATTTCTTATTTGTTAGTGGTTTTGAATTGGATACCCTTACCCCTACAAGAAATCCTAAACCTAGGGGTATCTCATCACCTTTAGTGGCAGAACCAAGTGAGCCAGCAAGAGTAGAGAAAAGTGAACCAGTCATGATGGAAACAAAGAAATTGTAGAGTTTTGATACACCCATTGTTCCACCTGCAAAAAAAAAGTCATTCAAACCTGCAAAACAAAAGAAATATGTGAGTAAACAAGGCAACAAAAGGATAACAAGGAGTCAAAGAGTGGTTGTAGAAGACAGAACAATAACTAAAGGAAATTTAGAAGACATATTACATGCCATTGATATTGAAGAGACTCCTATAGTCCAGGCTGAGGATATAGAAGAAGGTTGACAAAAACTAAAGAAATCCAAATCTCCAAAAAAACTAGAATTTGAAGGAGAAGATGCAGGTTTTATTTTCTAGGCAAGAAAGCCCATGAGAAGGAATGCTAGAAAAATTTTGGAGAGTAGTAAAGAAGTTCATCCAGCTAATGATACTGTCAAGCCACCACAAGACATTATTGATCTTTCATCTCTTGCAGAAAAATATACAATTAGCAAGTCAAAGAAAGGAAAAAAAAAAGTAATTGAAAAAATGAGTTTGAACTCCTTGAAGAAAATTAAGGCTAGCTAACCATGAAATTTCAGGTATGAAGAAGGAAGAAAGAAAACACAATGTCCAGAAGGTTCAGTTTGAAAATATGAAAGAGATTTGGGAAGAGAAGGTTGACAGTGTTTCCAAGACCCTAGATAATACACAACAATTAATGAAATGGACCATGCCATTAAGTAAAGAGTTGAAAAATGTGAGGAGAATGAATTTTCAATTTAAATCTGCAAACCAGAAATTTCAAGGATCAGGTTAAAGACCTCCAGGATCAGCTAGAACTAATCCATGAGGAATTGGAGAAGAAAGGCCTAAAAATGACAGTAGTTGAGGAGCCAATAGCTCAACTCACCATCAATGAGGAAGAAACACATCAAGACTCCTAGTTAGAGCTATTTTATGCTTTTGAAGGTAAATTACATGTTGGAAACAATTTTGTATAGTTGGAAGACACATTTTTTAAGCTAGACAAAAAACTGGAAATAACACACTTTTCAACAGTTTCGTAGCATTTCCTAGGCTTGAAGCTAGGAAAACGCTATGAAACCATTGTAGCTTTATTTTTTCCTTTTGAATCATTTTGCGGAGCTTCCAAGAGGAGAAAATCACATGGAGGATATGTCAAGACATGAGGAATACAATTTAGAAGGAAAGAATTAGAAAAGTTGATGGCAAAGGGAATTTTCGTAACGCTACAAAACTGTCATACTTTCGTAGCGTACTATTTTGAAACTTTATGAGAAGGTTTTTGTGCACTTTTGGATAGGTGGATAATTTCAAAGGATCAGAGGACTGTGTTAGCAGCTTTCCAAGACTTTAATACTAAGAGATGAAGAAAACTCATTAGCCAAACCATTCATTGGATAATTTTTGGCAATACTGCAGCTTTATGTAATCTGACTATTTTCAGTAATACAGAGAAATTTTACTTGGCCAACCTGAGATTATCATGGAGTTTTTAGTTCTTATTTGATCTATATTTTCTATGTGTATCATTTACAGTGGTTTTCATCTTTAATACTCATATTTCATTCATGTAATTCTCTGACTTCCTTTATAGATGAATTCACTGTGTTTTTTTCATGTTTCATGTGTGTATTACCTCTAATAAAAACTCTTACCTGCCTCAGCTTGCATGTCAAGGAAAGAATTACATGAATTTTCCTTATTAGCATCCTATCATGTGCAATTTTGTGATAACAGGATTGATTGCGCCTAACGTGGAAAGTAAGTCTTTCCGTTGTCTTTGCACGATTGCAGAACTTCCAAGGCTAGCATAGTAGCTAGTGATTGTTCTTAATCATCTACTATTATATAGATATGAGCAAATTTAGAGTGATTTCCTATGTGCATGTTTGGTCCCTTGACCATTTTTGGAAGGGGCTCTATAGGTACTTTGGAGATGGTTAACGGTGTCGTAATTTCACTTGTACTTGTACCTGATGGGTTGGTGTCTGGAGGTGTATCGTAGTTCCTAGTCCTTGTTTGGAAGAAAAATTCTTAGCCAACCATGTATATTTCCTGCCTGCCTCCTCCAATATAATTTTGGGCTGTTTGTTTTTTCTGAGTGTTAACCACCCCTTAGTGGGTAAGGTTTCCTGCATTGCAGAATGTTGTTGAGGAGGTCCCAATTTTCGATGGTTAGCCTGAAGTTTTTTCAGTTTGGGTAATTTGGGACAGTGGTGAGTGTAATGGCTGTATTCGCCAGATATAGCACAAGTATGATTTTTCCTTAGACTGGGTCTCTTGTTTTTCCCTTGGGAGTTATTATTTGGCTCTTGGTTTTGATTTTAGTTGGGGTTGGCCTCATACTGAGATCGCGGGGCACGTTGTTGATTACTGCCCCCCTATCCACATTGTCTCTTTTTCTTATTCCTAGGATTATTTTTTTCAATGTTTTGATGGTTATTATTGTTCTTCTATTCATAAGACTATCATTTTTGAGCTCGGGAGAGTTGCAATAGGTGCTCTAGAATGTTGTTTTGCGTTGGTGGTGGAATTTGTGTGGGAAAGTGGGGATATAGGTTCCCTTGTCCCTGATTCGTGTAAGGTTGTTAGTAAAGCTCTCTTGTATCATCATTCCTAGATTATTACTAGTTCCTCTATGAGGGAGGGTTTGAGATTACCTTTTTTTGATGGTATGGTGTTACCCTATTCGTCATATTCTGCAAAGGTGCAAACTGACTTTAATGGTGGCCAGGTTGTGACATGTTCTGAGTATAATTGTATGATTATCTCAGGTACTACATGCTACTGCTTAGGTGGTGTTGGGTCAAGGAATCGATCAAACCATCTGCAATATTTGACGCACCTGGTAACTCTCTATAAGTTTGCAGGCATGGGGAATTTGGCAAGACATTGTAAATAAATCCTGATTGGGTGTAAATGAGTTCAAGATGTTGGGCCTTGCTAATGGCGTCCTCTTCAGAGGTAGGTTTATGTGTCACCACTTCTTTTGAGATCTCAACTATGAGAATTTTCAAAAATATGTCGAAAAACACTCTATCGTCGATTTTGGCTTTACATAAACTACGACGTCGCCACCATTCGTGGAGATGTCCCGATATATGGATTGTTGGTGTTTGCCTAAAATGTTTCAACAGCTTGATTCTTGAATCATGATGAATGGGTAGCTAAAAATAGGTGAGGAACGAGGTAGCGAGGGTGCTAAAGGTTCCATGAGAAGCAGAAGTTTGCTTGACATACCATTTCACCACAGGACTAGTTAGGGTGCACTGAAAAATCCTTAGTCTAATGGTATCATCAATGATACTACTGGACGAACACTAGAGGTGGAAAGTCATAATATGATTTCCTAGGTCTTCTTCTTGCTTCCCTTCGAATTTTGGTATATCCAAAGGGAGCATCGTGGGCATGGGAGGCTAGTTAATGGCATGAGAAATTGGGACATTAGTTATATTTTTTATATCTGGAATATTAAGTGATTCTAATAAGGATAACTGAGTATTGACCGTCATTGTACACCGTGGAAACATAGGTATCTGAATGTGATGGTTTAGGGGAGGTGCCTGGGAATATTACCCTATGGTGTGCCCTGATGAATGTTTTTCTGAATCCCCGAAGGGGTAGCGCTCCTCTGCCCTCTAGGGGTTGTAGGAGGGGTTGAGTGTGGTGACCCTGTTGGGGCTTCCACCGATGTGGTGTTGACTAACCCTTGGGGGTTTCCAATCATAGATTCCCTGATAAAGGATCAACCAATAATAGTGGAAGTGTGTTTCCTTTGACACATAAAAGGCGGGAGACCTGGCACTCCTCCCTATAATGGGGGGAGGTCCAAGAAATGCCTAGATATACGTGGTCCTGTTGGGTCCGTTATGGTGTTGACTAGAATAATCTTGGCGATAATTTTAGTTTTTTGGAGGAAGGAATATTCTTATCAAATAAAACATGATCACATGCATAAAACAAAGAGAAAAAATAAGGGGTAAGTTTTCCTTTAATTGTAACTGTATGTGATCAATAAGGCAAAAATGTTGTTTTTTTGTTTTGCATATCATACTCAAAATACTACATAGACCTATTTTTCCTTGCACTCTCAATGTAGCTGGTTCTTGAAAATATTTATTCTGATGGGTACTATGGCTACTGTCTAAAAATAACTGGCGACACCTTCCAACATTGAATAATAAAACAAGGTAATGGTATGAGGATCAAGTGATATCTACACCATCACCTATAAGGAAGGATGCCCTAATTTTCGCCACTAAAGTACTGTCATCGCACGTGAGAATTCGAGTCTTGAAATTATTAGTAATCAGCTACTAGTATAGAGCACTATATGGTTCAGGTAGCCCAAGAAAGTACCAGATGCATTGCGCCTGAGCTTAACCCCATCTGGAACGGGTCTTTGGTAACGCTCGGGTATTTGTTTCATGGGCGGATAGATAGATTTGAAGCTCCCTAAAAAGTCAATATCTATGTTTTTATGACCACGACAGCTTATTGGATGCCTACCTCAGATGGTCCTAACCTAAACTGTAATGTATTTTTTGGCCCCTGTGCGGAGAATTTAGTGAGTTCGGATAATGATTGTTTTTAGAGGGTCTCAATTTTCATTTGGTGTTCTTGGTGAAGTAATCGTAAGAAGAGGATAAACGTCCCAACAAACTGGGTCCCTTTTGGTCAAATGCTTACCGATTATTTGTGTGCTTTGGAGTTTACAATCACAAGTGTTATGAGATGTGAATATGCACAGATTCTTTACATCCTTTTCTAATTACCCTATGTGTGATTGTTCCTTGCAAAAATAAACGATGTGCAGATTATGGGCCGCTTTCACCTTTCCAGTTAGACTATGTTTTCACTATAGGGAGATGAAAAATTGTCTTAGGAAAGCGTTCATGTGCATACCCAAGCTCACCATGAGGTTAAAGGTTGACAGATATTACTTTCTTTCTTTTTGATAACTTGGTCCTAGTCCCAATTTGTAATGAAAAATTGAACTAGTCCAATGCAAAAATTGAAAAAATTTGAAATAGCTAAAGATACATGGATATATGGGCCACTTAATTTTATGCTAATTATGCTATGTGTTTTGTATCTTTTATCAGCAAATCGTTTTTTCGGACAACATACTTGTATTGAAGGGTACTTACTTTTTCCTACTTAAACTATGTTTGATTTGCAGAAAAAAAAAAAAAAAAAAAATAAAATTAAAAATACTTAGTTGCTAAGCTAAATTATAGAAAATAAGAATCCTAATCAGTCATAAAATACCATAAAATAGTGATGGAAATTTTTTATGGGTTTCCAAGCACTTTACAACTAAAAAAAGGGAAAAAAAACAAAAATGAGCTTCCTGCCTACCGCGTGACGTTTCTTCCCGCAGGCCCATAGCGTGCGTCTGTCAGAGTAGAATGCATGTGATCAGGAAGAATGCAAACAATTCATCCTATGTTCAGCGTAACTTCTCATTTAGTGTCACTGGAGATGATGAGAAGATACATGGGTGATTTTCATCAATATGATTAGGAAGAAGGACCTCCATCGACAACCACTAACTCAAAAGAAAGAATCTAGTGGATTCGACATTCCTGTGGTAGTGTATTTGGTGCATGGGTGGACGAAATACACTTTTCTTAGTAGGGAGGCTGCTTACCTACATAAGGGTCACATTTCAAAATGGTTTGTCAAACTTTAGTGGAATATTTCAACATGTAATAAACTAAGTTCCAAAGGAAACATAGCATGCTACATAAAAAATGAAACAAAAACAAAACAGCATGCACAATATACACACTCAATAGAAGATAGTAGTAGAAGAAGATAGAATGCTAAATATCTTGTATTGGATCCTTCGAGCTATGGAGCTCCAATATCCAAGACAAGGGGATCCCTTCCCCTCAAGTTTTCAGGAATGGATGCTATGAGACTTGAACCCAGCACTTGGATACCTTGGAATAGAGAATCTAAGTTTGAAACCAAAGAGGAGGCTCCAAAGAAATCCTCTTAGATTTTTCAAACAAGTCTCCCACCTCTAATGCTCTCTAGAAAATGCTCAGTTAAGGGGCTACAGCAACACGTCACTCAAGCAAAAAAATGACAGCGTAATATTTAGTGAGACATGTCACATGTACATGTAATTGGCCATTAGATTTATGTACAGCAGAAAATGTATAAAAACTCTTGAGGAATCCATTACTCAAATCAAGCAAAGAGACTCAAGAAGACATATTCATAAGAATAGAGAAACACTGCTTTACATAGCTTATTTCAGGCTAAGATTGCGTAGTTTATAGGAGATACTATAGTAGTAAATACATAAATATAAATATGCAGCAATGTAAGATCAGATAAATATGGGGGAGCAAGATCTCAACCCCTAAAAAGATGATACATCAATCCATTAGGAGGATTGGCTAGAAACTAGACAAAATGGCACTCCTGCAGAAATGCCAGAGTTGCTAACTGCGCTTCCCCACCAAATGATCCTTATCTCTCATAAACGCGCAGTTGACATGGCCTCCTTTAGACTTATCCATCTGCAATTTATCTCATTTCACACATGGCATGTGAAATCCAATTATTTGTTAATCCCTTTTCACATTGTAAGGGATTTTTATTCAGATTTTATTATCAATGGGTTTTCTTACCCATTTATTCTCCTCCTAGTGGAAAACAAAAGTTTTTAATATTCCATGAAATTTTGGAATATTACAGTCCTCCCCTCCCAAATTTTTCTTGTCCTAAAGCAACTGCAAGGATAGAACTATAGGATGTCCTCATCCTCCAACTGTAGCATCTAATTATGATGAACTCCTCATGAAGAATGAGATGTTGTATCAACAAAGACTCTCCATACTGCTCCTCCCAAGCATGTAAACTAGCCAGAGTGGCTATCATCATGAACATGGAATGTACTCAAGAAGGAAATAAGGTGTTTTCCAAAGGTCTCCTTGAGGCATGGTGTCAAGATTTATTGGGAAAAAATTTCCGTCATGCAGATCCTCCACCCCCAAGAAATCATCCATAAGAATATAGTCACCTCCAGATAAGGCAACTGCTGAAAATCCTCTTCCACCTTGAGCTCCGACAAAGAAGGTGGGCTGAAAATATACAAGTGGTAAGCATCATAGCCTCCCCAAAGATATTCAACTCTCCACTTATGACAAGTGTAGAGTGAAGGCTGAACTTGGGCTACAACAATGTGACCTTTCAATGCCAAGATGAAGTCTAGATCTACAGAGATCCTTCCCCCTACATTCTGAATCAAGCTGGCCCAATGCTCTCATATGTGATGGACAGGAGGTCATCATCATATGGCACCCTATCAATCATGTGGCGCACCTCAAGAAAGGACAAATGCTTAACTATGGTGGCCACATTATCTCCCATGCTCTCATTAGAGCATGTCTTGCAAAGAGTATGGGGACCTTCTACCCCAAAGGACACATTCATCCCATGTGCCTCTCTCCCAATCATGCTCTTGGCAACAATATGATCAATAGCAGCAGAAGGAGACAAAATGAAAGTCATGCTGGCTTCCATATGTAGAAAATGAGTACGGTAATGATCATTCATATGCAACCAATGCAGTTTGATCATAAACTGCAATAGAGAATGACAAAGGATGTGGTTTTTCAACCACCAATGTGTCTCTACATTCTCCCCGTGTGTTTGGAGGAATTGAATGATGTATGATACATGGTGAGAATACCCTCCAAAATAAAAATATTCCCCAATTCCATCAAGGGGATGGTCATAAGTCATGCTCTTGGCCTCAGGTAGACCAAGGAGTTTTAGACAAAGAATGCTCCTTCTTGGAGCAACATCCTGCATATACATGGTTAAGGAATCAACATGTAAACCACATAAATGAACAATTTCCTTACCATAAGTTCTCAACATGAAAGGGGAGAAACTCATAGATGAATCTCTCCTTATCCTCCAAAGGACAAGAAGTGACTGTGCCAACTCCTCCCAAGAGTGGTGTGCATATACTGCTCCCATGCCAAATGTACAAGTGCGAAGGTTGTTGTGCTTCCCTTGCCTCTCCTGCCATAGTGTAGAAACTGTAAGGAGGGTGGGTAAGAAGGATGGTGTGGGAATTCTTCCCTCTTATTTGGTTTTACCCAAGGCTCCTAACATTGTAACAAGTTGTCCCAATGTCTCCACTCTTCTTAAGTCAATTATTGGTGCCTCAATGATTGAGGCATCTATCCTCCTCATCTGAACAAGTGGTCCCCTTGGTGTAATTTCTCCATTTAATGATACATTCTCATCTGAAGATGAATCTATACATATATGAACAATCCTTTCCATGCCTTCACTGTGCAGTCCAATCACCTTCCTAGGTGAAATAACGTCTAAAAATGGATAGGAATGTGCCCTCCTCAATACATGATGTTGGATTTATTCTCTATCTTCTCCCTAAGTTTTTTTGATTTCACACCTCTTCCTCCATGGCACGTATGGATCATGAAGTGTTCCCTGATCTCCATGCATGAGATCCTGGAGACCTTCTTGTAAAGATACAATAATCCCTCTATTTGGAGCCAAGGCTCCATCTTCCTCTACACGAGGCACTAGAAGATCTCTAGTCTTAGTAGCGTTGTTGCCCTTTGTTTCTGCAATAAAGTTGGGCAACATCCAAATGATTTGATCCACCTTTGAAAAATAGAGCCCTCTATTTAGTTTCTCAAAGGTGTGGGATGAATGTTTTGCCCCCAACAGGGCATGATGCAAGTTTTCAGCTCCTCCAATGGTTTCTTGAGGTGGTTCTGTGTTTCTATGTAGGGTTTTTGTTTGAGTCTCTTGGTTTCACTTCATCACATAAGTCTCAAGAGTGTTCTAGTCAAATATTTTCTCCAATGACTTACTGAAATTTACATAATATGAAGCAATAACATTTTCAAAAGAGATGGACTCAATTTTCCACCATACATGGGCCTTACCTCTCAAATGCAGTGCTGTAACCTTGATGGTTTATTCTTCTGAAATGTGGTGCTACTGTTGGAATATGTTTAGCTCCTCCACCCAATATTTGGCTGAACCTGAAGGTGAACCTCCAAAATTAGATAGGTGAAATCTATCTTGATGCTTCTTTCCCTCCACCTTAATCTTGCAAAACTAAAAAAAAGTGAGCTAATTTCTGAACTTATGAGTGTGAGACTCATACTCTTTCAAGAAATCACTAAGGGTTTCTTCATTATTCACCATTCCTCGTTATTTCATCTCCCCTATGGGAATTTTGGACCTCTGACTGTGCTGCCCATCATGGTGTGTGGCTGCATGCTTGCCTTCACCATGTGAAAATATAGGGTTTTCTCCGTTTTCAAACTTTTTTTGAGATTCTCCATTAACCTCCCTCCTAATATTTCTGAAATATTCATGGATTCTTTACACATATTTGGGGAGAATACTTGTGAGTCTATCCTCCTTATTCCTTCCAAGAGATGGATTCTCTCTCCTGCTCAACTTTTTGCTTCCTTCTAGGTGAGAATAGGAAGTGCGGGGGGCTTCCTTTTCTGGTTCTTCTTCCTCCTTGGGGAGGCCCTTCCCTGTTCTAAAAATAGATGAGATCAAGCTCATATTATTCATATTATTCTTTTGATATATTTCATGGGCTTGAAATCCATAGACTGAGCCAAGAAAGGTGCTCTGATACCACTGTAATATCCCCTTTTAGGATTGCTCAATACGGCATGCCTGAAAAAAGTCATTTTTCAGGAATGGCTACTATGAGACTTGAACCCAGCAGTTGGATCCCTTATAATAGAGCATATAAGTCTGAAATCCAAGAGGAGACTCCAAAGAAATCCTCTTAGATTTTTTAAACAAGTCTCCCACCTCTAACACTCTCCAGAAAATGCCCAGTTAAGGGGCTACAACAACACTTCACTCAAGCAAGGAAATGACAACGTAATATTTAGTGAGCCATGTCACATGTAGATATAATAGGACATTAGATTTATGTACCACAGAAAATGTATACAAACTCTTGAGGAATACATTACTCAAATCAAGCAAAGAGACTCAAGAAGACATATTCATAAGAATAGAGAAACACTGCTTTACATAGTTTATTCCAGGCTAAGATTTTTTAGTTTATAGGAGATACTGCAGTAGAAAATACATAAATACATATATATATATATATATATATATATATATATATATATATATATATATATAGCAATGTAAGCTCAAAGAAATATGGGGGAGCAAGATCTCAACCTCTGAAAATATGATACATCAATCCCTTAAGAGGATTGGCTGGAAACTATACAAAATGGCACTCCTTCAGAAATGTCAGAGTTGTTGGGTAGCGGCAACTCAAGAACTGGAAATAGATGGACCTTGTTTTATACGATGAAACCTCTGAAATAAGCTCCCTAAATTGACCTTCTAAATGATAGGTTGATCCTATCATTGAATATCTCACCTCCTGATAAAATACTTCAACCCTCACTGCAAATAGTCTCTAGGAACTGCGCAGTAAAGGAAGAGGGATGCTCTTATGATGATGGAAAATGGTTGGCCTGATGCCAATGATGATGGGAATAAAATTAGAAACTCCCTCACTGATCTCCCAAAGGAATGGAAACTCCCTCCTCTGAAATACAATGCCGGAAGTGGTGTTGAGAAACCCTCCCCTGCAACACCAAGCAACAAAACTCACCCACCAATGGAGACTGCACTGGATTTGAATGGAATTCTTTGGCCTCAAGCCAAATATGGGGAATATGAAGAAAAATATCTTCCAAGAGATATTCTATGGAAGATATGGGATTCCTTCCCAAGAACACCCAGTGCTAGCAGCACTGCATCTCAGCTAAACAGCTAGAGAATGCACTTGTGTGAGAAGACAAAAAAAATGATAATCAAGACATGCATAGCTATGGCTGCCTCATTCTTGTTTTAAAAAAATGAAACGTACCTTTCCATGGGCCACACACCTTAGGGTTTCCTCCCCCAAGTGATCTTCCCCTCATGCAAACTGCGCTGCCCCACCAACTGATCCTTATCTCTCATAATTGTGCAGTTGACTTGGCCTCCTTTAGACTTATCCATCTGCAATTTAACTCATTTCACACATGGGGTGTGAAATCCAGTTATTTCTTAATCCATTTTCACATTGTAAGGGATTTTTATTTAGATTTTATTGCCAATGGGTTTTCTTACCAATTTATTCTCCTCCTAGTGCAAAACAAAAGTTTTTAATATTCCATGAAATTTTGGGATATTACATAAACCCACTCACTTTCAAATCCCCTCATGTCACATCACTCATAATTTTTTAACATTTTTCGTTTCCCAAGGTTTTAGTACCGAAATGGTCGTTTTAGCCAAGAAACCACTATTTTTTAGCGAAATACACTGAGAAATTTCACTTTTCGCTACAAAACCACTGATACATTCATAGTGAAAACACCTAGATTTACACTAAACATGCTACGAAAGTGAGGTTTCCTATCTGTCATGTCAGTTTAGTTGTTAGGTGTCAAAAAATCATTTTAAAATGATAATTTAGATACCATTCAAGTCATTTAGGGTAAAATCAAGGTACATGGTCAGGTTTGAAGTCATCATCACCATTTTAGGCATGTAGAAGTCATCATTGTGGTATGAGTGGGCATCGAACTTCAAAATATCTCCAAATTAAGTCATTTATCATTCTTCATTACTTCTTTGTGTGATATTGATCTCTGGAGAGCATTTCATTAAGCCACTGAGCCATCGTTTGCATTATTATTGTTTGAAACTCTCTATATAGCTTCTTTTGTGTTTTTAGTTTTAGTTTAGCCAAATTATACTTCAGCATACTATTTCCATTAAGTTTTATGCTTTTGAGCTCCCTCCACATTCTTCCTATTACCAATAGTTTAGACAGTAGACCACACTCTCTAAGCTCGTGCAATTTCATACACCCGTGCGACTAATATACCACAACACTTGCCATTTCAAACTTCTCCTACACTTTGTTAGTAAGATATCTCTTCATTTGCCTTTCTATTTACAAAATAGTTTAGAAAAAATGGTAGATAGGGTCCAAGAAAAATCTAAAGGAAGTGGAACCTCATTTTTTCATCATGGTTTAATAAAATTGCTAGTTTTTTATGAGCTCCAAAGACTAGGAAGAGACTGGTATTATTTCTTATTTGTTAGTGGTTTTGAATTGGATACCCTTACCCCTACAAGAACTCATAAACCTAAGGGTATCTCATCACCTTTAGTGGCAGAACCAAGCGAGCCAGAACGAGTAGAGAAAAGTGAACCAGTCATGATGGAAACAAAGAAACTGCAGAGTTTTGATACACCCATTGTTCCACCTGCAAAAACAACGTCATTCAAACTTGCAAAACAAAAGAAATATGTGAGTAAACAAGGAAAGAAAAGGATAACAAGGAGTGAAACAGTGGTTGTAGAAGAAAGAACAATAGCTAAAGGAAATTTAGAATACATATTACATGCCATTGATATTGAAGAGACTCCTATAGTCTAGGCTGAGGATATAGAAGAAGGTTGACAAAAACTAAAGAAATCCAAATCTCCAAAAAAACTAGAATTTGAAGGAGAAGATGCAGGTTTTATGTTCTAGGCAAGAAAGCCGATGAGAAGGAATGCTAGAAAATTTTTTGAGAGTAGTAAAGAATTTCATCCAGCTAATGATACTGTCAAGCCACAACAAGACATTATTGATCTTTCATCTCTTGCAGAAAAATATACAATTAGCAAGTCAAAGAAAGGAAAAAAAAAAGTAATTGAAAAAATAGAGTTTGAACTCCTTGAATAACAATTAAGGCTAACTAACCATGAAATTTCAGTTATGAAGAAGGAAGAAAGAAAACACAATGTCCAGAAGGTTCAGTTTGAAAATATGAAAGAGATTTGGGAAGAGCAGGTTGACAGTGTTTCCAAGACCCTAGATAATACACAACAACTAATGAAATGGAGCATGACATTGAGGAAAGAGTTGAAAAATGTGAGGAGAATGAATTTTCAATTTAAATCTACAAAATAGAAAGTTCAAGGATCAGGTTAAAGACCTCCAGGATCAGCTAGAACTAATCCATGAGGAATTGGAGAAGAAAGGCGTAAAAATGACATTAGTTGAGGAGCCAATAGCTCAAGTCACCATCAATGAGGAAGAAACACATCAAGACTCCTAGTTAGAGTCATTTTATGCTTTTGAAGGTAAAGGACATGTTGGAAACAATTTTTTATAGTTCGAAGACATATTTTTGAAGCTAGACAAAATACTGGAAATAACACACTTTTCAACAGTTTCATAGCATTTCCTAGGCTTGAAGCCAGGAAAACGCTACGAAACCATTATAGCTTTATTTTTTCCTTTTGAATCATTTTAGGGAGCTTCCAAGAGGAGAAAATCACATGGAGGATATTTCAATACATGAGGAATACAATTTATAAGGAAAGAATTAGAAAAGTTGATGGAAAAGGGAATTTTTGTAACACTACGAAAGTATCTACGAAACTGTCATACTTTCGTAGCGTACTATTTTGAAGCTTTATGAGAAGGCTTTTGTGAACTTTTGGATAGGTGGATACTTTCAAAGGATCAGAGGACTGTGTTAGCAGCTTTCCAAGACTTGAATACTAAGATATGAAGACAACTCATTAGCCAAACCATTCATTGGATAATTTTTGGCAATACTGCAGCTTTATGTAATCTGACTATTTTTAGTAATACAGATAAATTTTACTTGGCCAACCTGAGATTCGCATGGAGTTTTTAGTTCTTATTTGATCTATATTTTCTATGTGTACCATTTACAGTGTTTTTCATATTTAATACTCATATTTCATTCATGTAATTCTCTGACTTCCTTTATAGATGAATTCACCGTGTTTTTTTCATGTTTCATGTGTGTATTACCTCTACTAAAAACTCTTACTTGCCTCAGCTTCCATGTCAAGGAAACTTACTACCGAATCGATAAATTTTTTGACTCCATAAGCCTAATGATTGCAAATTTATACTTTTTTCAACCTATAAACATCACAAGAAAGTTTTTTTCCAAGTAGAGTTAGCCATCTAGATACATCCTTATCCAATTTCACTAACCCCTTTGAGAGAGCCCTCTCAGACATAAGAGGCTAAGCTTCAGTTGCAAGATTGTTTTGAAACAATTACATGAATTTGTCTTATTACAATCCTATCAGGTGCAATTTTGTGATAACAGGATCGATTGCGCCTAACATGGAAATTAAGCCTTTCCATTGTCTTTAGCACGATTGCAGAATTTCCAAGGCTAGCATAGTAGTTGGTGATTGTTCTTAATCATCTACTATTCTATAGATATGAGCAACTTTAGAGTGATGTCCAAAGGTGGAAAGTCATAATATGATTTCCTAGGTCTTCCTCTTGCTTCCCTTCAAATTTTGGTATATCCAAAGGGAGCATCGTGGGCATGGGAGGCCAGTTAATGGCATGAGAAATTGGGACATTAGTTAATTTTTTTATATCTAGAATTTTAAGTGATTCTAATAAGGATAATTGAGTATTGAATTCCATTGTACACCGTGGAAACATAGGTATCTGAATGTGATTGTTTAGGGGAGGTGCCTGGCTATATTACCCTACGGTGTGCCCTGATGAATTTTTTTCTGACTCCCCTAAGGGGTAGCACTCCTCTGCCCTCTACGGGTTGAGTGTGGTGACCCTGTTGGGGCTTCCACTGATGTGGTGTTGAGTGACCCTTGGGGGTTTCCAATCATAGATGCCTTGATAAA
Source organism: Pinus albicaulis (assembly GCA_034641835.2). Classification (NCBI taxonomy): domain Eukaryota; kingdom Viridiplantae; phylum Streptophyta; class Pinopsida; order Pinales; family Pinaceae; genus Pinus; species Pinus albicaulis. The sequence goes on from CM076582.1 coordinate 858,662,727, forward strand.
GGATCAACCAATAATAGTGGAAGTTTTTTGTCTTTGACACATAAATGGCGGGAGACCTGGCACTCCTCCCTATAATAGGTGGAGGTCCAAGAAATTCCTATATCTACATGGTCCTGTTGGGTTCGTTATGGTGTTGACTAGATTAATATTGGCGATAATTTTAGTTTTTTGGAGGAAGGAATATTCTTATCAAATAAAATATGATCACATGCATAAAAAAAAGAGCAAAAATAAGGGGTAAGTTTTCCTTTAATTGTAACGGTATGTGATCAATAAGGAAAAAATGTGGTTTTTTTGTTTTGCATATCATACTAAAAATTCTACATAGACCCATTTTTCCTTACACTCTCAATGTAGCTGGTTCTTGAAAAGATTTATTATGATGGGTACTATGGCTACTGTCTAAAAATAACTGGCGACACCTTCCAACATTGAATAATAGAACAAGGTAATGGCATGAGGATAAAGTGATATCTACACCATCACTTATAAGGAAGGATGCCCTAATTTTGGCCACTAAAGTACTATCGTCCCACGTGAGAATTTGAGTCTTGAGATTCTTGGTAATCAGCTACTAGTACGGAGCACTATATCGTTTAGGTAGCCCAAGAAAGTACCGGATGCATTGGGCCTAAGCTTAACCCCCTCTGGAACAGGTCTTTGGTAACGCTCGGGTATTTTTTTCGTGGGCGGATAGACAGATTTGAAGCTCCCTAAAAATTCAATATCTATGTTTCAAAATGTATTATGACCATGAATGCTTATTGGATGCCTACCTCCGATGGTCCTAACCTAAACTGTAGTGTATTTTTTGGCCCCTGTGCGGAGAATTTAGTGAGTTCGGATAATGATTGTTTTTAGAGGGTCTCAATTTTCTTAGGGTGTTCCTGGTGAAGTAATAGTAAGAAGAGGATGAACATCCCAAAAAACTGGGTCCCTTTTGGTCAAATGCTTATCGATGATTTGTGTGCTTTGGAGTTTACAATCACAAGTGTTATGAGATGTGAATATCCACAGATTCTTTACAATCCTTTTCTAATTACCTTATGTGTGATTTTTCCTTTCAAAAATAAACGATGTGCAGATTATGGGCCACTTACACCTTTCCAGTTAGACTATGTTTTCACTATAGGGAGATGGAAAATTTTCTTAGGAAAGTGTTCATGTGCATACCCAAGCTCACCATGAGGTGCAAGGGTGACAGAGATCACTTGCTTTCTTTTTGATAGCTTTGTCCTAGTCCAAATTTGTAATGAAAAATTGAACTAGTCCAATGCAAAAATTGAAAAAATTTGAAATAGCTAAAGATACATGGATATATGGGCCACTTACTTTTATGCTAATTATGCTATGTGTTTTGTATCTTTTATCAGCAAATCGTTTGTTCGGACAACATACTTGTATTGAAGGGTACTTACTTTTTCCTACTTAAACTATGTTTGATTTGCAAAAAAAAAAAACTAAAATTAAAAATACTTAGTTGCTAAGCTAAATTATAGAAAATAAGAATCCTAATCAGTCATGAAATACCATAACATAGTGATGGAAATTTTTTATGGGTTTCCAAGCACTTTACAATTAAAAAAAGGGAAAAAAAAAATGAGCTTCCTGCCTACCACGTGACTTTTCTTCCCATGGGCCCATAGCGTGCATCTGTCAGAGCAGAATGTGCGTGATTAGGAAGAATGCAAAATATTCATCCTATGTTCGGCATAACTTCTCATTTAGTGTCACTGGATATGATGAGAGGATACATGGGTGATTTTCATCAATATGATCAGGAAGAAGGACCTCCATCGACAGCCATTAACTCAAAAGAAAGAATCTAGTGGAGTCGACATTCCTCTGGTAGTGTATTTGGTGCATGGGCGGACGAAATACACTTTTATTAGTAGGGAGGCTACTTACCTACTGTTGATGCCTCGAAAATCGTTGCAACAACATTGGGGGATGACCACCCGGTCCGGACCTTAAACAGCTCCTTTTCCGTTTGGGATGGTGGCTCCAACTGGATATAATGGGACCAGTTTCCCGATAAAGAATAGAAATGGGTGAATGAGTGATTGGTTTAATAATAAGTGATAGTGAATGGAATACTTAATCTATAAACAACAAATATAAATGACTATTTTATCCCGGGAGGCTTCTATTCTTAAGTGCAACGTTTGATGATATATGTTTGTCAATAGGCATATAGATGACACTATTCAATAAACAAAGATATTCATTTAAATAATAATTACTTCATTCAATTAGTTGAATGAAGTAATTGATAAAACATTGTTACACTTATCTTTATATTACTGATACGTAAATGATTGAAAGAATAGCAAACTGTAAATATCCAATAGTGGAAAGTATAAAGATTACTGTTAAAACACATTTAAATATTCAATAATAGCAAAAGTAATCAAACAACAATTTTCATAAAAGAATGAATTCAGACATAGATAATAGTACCATATGAGCTGCAAATCATTCTCAACTTCAATCGCAATTTGAATTACTTCTTCCGACTCAGAAATACTTTTAGATAAAGGCAGTAGTGCACATCCACATAAAAGCTTCGTTATCAAAATTTGGAAAAATTGGTCCAGTTTTCATAAAAAAAATATGCCTGAAGTACAGTAGTGCAACTTCAGGTTTTAGTCATATACAAAAACTTACGACCCTTTCTAAATACATGAAAGGGTCTATAAATACTAAATTAAACTAACAAACTACAAAATTAAAATGCTACTAAGTTGGTGTAACTTGATTTGGAATATCTCCTTCTATGGCAATCTGGTAATCGGCAGCATGATTCATCACTTAGGTTGTTCGTCTTTAGTCCTGAGCTGGCATATTGCAAGCATCGGCTCCACTTCTGGTGGTCGGTTAAGGTGAGAATTGAGTTGGGCATCATAGGTGGCATCCTGTATTTCGGGAATGATGCACCCGATTGCATCTGAGAGGCATTTGAGGGCGGCTCTCTGGCTGTAAGGTTTGACTAAGAACATCCAATAGGTGTCCCATGTCAAGCTGTTAATTCTTGCGATTAATCTGCCAGTTTTCTCCAGCTCTGGGTAACATGACTGTTCCAATGTTTTAGCTGATGTCAATTTACCTGGGGTACATTGAGAAATCATGTTAGATAAGTAGAGAGTGTCATTAATCAATTCAACCAAATTACTTGTGGTTAATTTGCATCTGGAAACTGCCCTCTCTGCTTTCATTAACTGGGATTGCCATTCCATAAATAATATATCTTTATGCGATTCTAGGATCTTTGGCAATTTAGCTGGTTGTCTTTCCTCAGTACCTTGCCACTCAAGATAATTGGTCAATGTCTCATCGGCCTGCTCGAAGTCTGTTCTAGCATCAGCTGATTTATCACTTAGAGATGTTGTTGAATCACATAAAGGTTCTGCCTGGGCGATTTGTTGACATAACAACTTTATCTGTGTTAATAATGCTTTGTTTATTTGTACTGCCTCTACCCTGAATTCAGCTACCTGTGGAAGATTCTTTGTTTTCTCAAGCTGGGCTGATAGTTGAGCAATCTGCTCATCTTTTATCTTCAGCATTTGTTCATTGGTTGTCTTGAGTTGTGCCAATGCCTCTGATAACTCTTTCTGCTTCTAGACTGCATTCTGATCAATCCTCTGCTTTTCCTCCTGCAATTGTTGAGTTAATTGATTATTGGTTTGCTGTTGTGTTAAAAATTGCAGTTCTGCCTGCTCTGCCTTCTGTCATGCTTCTGATAGTTGTGCTTGTAATGAGAAAATCTCCTGGTCTTTTGTTTTTAATAAAAGACTCACCTCTGATGCCTTATCTATTGTTGCTTCCGAATAGGCTCCAGCAAATTGTGATAGTTTTGTTAGGTCGTCAGAGGGGTCAAATTCCTCCTTCCAAACTACATTGCCCGTCACTATTTGTTCTGGGAATAGGGAAGGCTGATCAGTTCTTCTCCTCTTCCTTTGTCGTTTTACCACAGCTTTGTGTTTCGGGCTATAGAAGACATCCAAGGGAGGAATTTCTTCTATCTGCAAAATAATTTGATCGGAGGGATCCTTTGGGATTATCTCTACTCCTTTAGAACTGGGTAGGCCGCTGGTTTCACCAGGAACTTGTTTTGAAATGGTCTCCTGTGTGTCTGCTACTCTTGATGTTTGGGCTTCCTTTGAACCCTCAAAATTGTTGATAATTGAATCGAATTGCTGCCATTCCTGGAGCAATTTGGGATCAATTTGAGTATCTTGATTTACCTTTATGGTGCTCTGTTCCTGCTCTTTCATCTGGGTTTCCTCTTGCACTTTCTCCTGTTCTTTTGTTATAACTGGAGGTTCCTTAGTATGTCGCTGTTCAGGCTCGCTTGATCCTGCTGCTGGGCTTGTTGCTAACAGATCTAGGGGCAGAGTTTGCAACCTCTGTTCTCTAAGTCTGTTGAATTCAACTAAATCTTCATCTTGATATTTCATCCTGGCCAACGATCTAACTTGGGACATTGACTCGGCTGTGGAGAACAGGTCATCAAACATATCTTCTTTATGATCAAACTTTGCCAATTTGGCCTGTTCAAGGGCATTATAGGCAACTTTGTCAGGATCAAATTGCCTATTAGGGAGAGTTGCTAGAGTTAATGATTTCATCTTTGTAGCTTCTTTCTCTGCATGTTTGAGATCATTCAAGGTGTAGACACCACATATAAGAGGAAAAGAGGGCCAGACCTGCTTCTTATTTTTCTTTAGAGTTTGTGTAACGCCCTCGGAAATAATCTGATAGGCTATCTCCCTTGACAGCAGTTTATTAGGTATGTACAAAGGAAGAACATGGGGTTTGGCTTGGCTGCCAAAAATTCTTATATAAGTAAAATTTTTCTTCTGCAAACCATCTCCCTAAGCCAGTTAAATCAATCCCTGCTTGGTAGGAAATATTGGGAGCAGGTTTATCAAAAATAGAGTAATGAATGGGTAACATGAAGCCATTGCAGATTTGGTATAAATGGTGCCTATGGGAGGATTTCCACAATTTCTGATGGTATATGTGAATGGGCATGGGGTCTTGTGGAGTCCACCTCCAGCCGAGCACGGGAAATTCAGAATTAAAACACAGGGTGTCTAGGATATAAGCGCTGTAGTAGAATGGGGGAATAAGCCTTTCAGTAATGCGGGTCTTGTTTCTGAAATCAAGAACTGCGGTGGCTAGCTTGTCGGACAGTATAGTTCCCCAATCCATAATTTCACTATTACACGCTGCCTCCATTAAAGGAACCATTTCTATAGTGAAATTAGAGGAGTCATGTAAACCCCATAATCTACACATCATTATTCCAGCATAGCAGTAAGGAGAACATAGGGAATCAACAGAATACATACCGGAAGACTTATGCTTGTGTTTTGCCGGATTCTGCCTCCAATTTCGAATGGGTTCGGATTCAGTTTCGTTCTCACTTCGGAATTTCTCCAGAAATTCTTTGTTGTACTTCTTCTCAGGCTCAGGCAAATGATACATCTGCCTCAAATCATTAGCTTGAAATGAACCGAAGACTCTCCCATCTCTGGTGCAGAAGGTTCTGTCTGTGATTGGGAGTTCCTCAATTGCCCACCTTACTACATCCGTATATGGGAGAATTTGTTCCCGAGTTGCTATCCGATGAAGGAAAGAGTCGGCTAAGTCCTTTAAAGTACCTTCAGATTTTCGAGTCGCACCTACCGTGGCTTGTACTATTGTCACCTCAGGTTCTTCGGCTTCTATCAAATTATAGGTACTTTGCCAAGAAGTTTTGCCGAGACCTGAAAATGTAGTATCAGATATCAATCCTTTCTTTTTATTTCCTGGATCAACGATGGCTTGTCTTATGGCTGGCGAAGCGGAAGCAATTGCAGTTTTCTTGGACTTCTTCCCCATTCTGCTTGCATCTATTAGCTTGGAAGAATTCTGCACAGGAGTGAAAATAAGCGTAACACAGATAATTGGCAGTGAAAACCAAATACGAGCGAAATATATTGATTAATGCATGATGAAGAATTAACTTAAGGTGGCCGTGGATCCAATCCGTGAAAAGATTTTAGACTTACTATTTCATTAAATGGCCGTAAAAACCTGTCAATCTTTTAAATGTCCATCACGTCGTTTATTGGTGGAATGATTTGTTTAGGCGTGCCTTGGCCATTTTGGCGGTTGAGCGCAGGTGAATCTCTATTAGAAAGATAAGGCTTTTAATACGAATTAATCGTAATATCCCCGTTTTAACAACTTTTTTGAAGTTCGTGCTTTTGGCTTTATCGCATCGCATCAGGGCGAAAAGGCGCTTTTGTTATATTGGCATCTCTTGGAATCCTCGTTCGCCGATAGCGATATCGCATCGCATCGGGAGCATTAACTGGGGCTCTTTTTTTTAAAGCATGCATGGTATATCGCCGATCGCCTATTGCCTGTTATCGCGTCGGAGCAAACCAATGGTTTTTAAGTTATGCCTCCTTTGTCATTGCGATATGCGATCTTGCGATCGCTTTATCGCAATGATAAAAGATTTAATTATTTATATCATAAAGCCATTATTGGTTTGTCAAAAAGGTAACTTTGTAATGTTTTTATTTCATTTTTTGACCTCTTTGAATAATACAAAGTTGATACCAAATAAAACTAAAAGGGACCCATTTCATATTATAGTGTTGTGAATAAAAATTATATGAAATGGGGGGGTTGTTGTAGAGGACAACAGTTGGCGATTCGCTGGAAGAAACAGTTATCTTTGAAAAGTATGGAAATACTTAAAAATTTTTCAAAATAGAGTCTCAATCAAAGGGGAAAATTCTAATATAACTAAGTATATATGCATTCCAAATAAAATGAAACTATTTCTTTGCTAATTTCCTCTCTTTGTTTAAAATTAGATACATTCTAAGTTTTAAATAGGCCTCTATTGGTTTATAATGATAAAACAGAAAACCTTTCCAAAGCAGCTTTTTGGTTAACTCGTCTGTCATAGGTAGAGCCTCTGCTACCAGCAAACGTTCATAGTTCCGACAGGGATACCTTTTAACCATGTTATTGTCCATTATCCCATCCATCTTAGAGTATGATTAATAGAATTAATTCAAAATATGCTTTCATATTTTGTATTTCCTTTTACTTTTTTTTTTTGTTATTTCTAAGATAAAAAAGCCATTGTCCTGGTTTGGTGGCCAGCTGTTTGACAATGCCATTCACTAGTAGTAATCTAACCGAACAAGCTGGCTCGTGATGAGACCCCTTGTCTTATAATTCTAAGCCATTACCCTGTTTTGGTATGCAGTATTGGTAATGTCGGTTAAACTATTTCCCTATGATCATGGTAAGCAGGCTTGTAATAAGACCTCTTATCTTTTATATCAAAATTTTATAATTACACTCTGAGTAATCATAAACTTTTGGTGAATGGGATGGACAATTTTCTCCTTAAGACTAAATGGATGACAGGGTAAGAGTTGAAGATGCTGAAATTGGATTAGTTTCTGTTTTGATATTGATAACCTTTTTGTTGACCAATTTAAAAACATAAAATTATTTTTTAATACTTCTAAACTTTGAGAAGAGTTCGCAAAAATTGAAGGGTGGCTTCAGAATGCAATTATACCTAGTTTCCTAGAAATTGTTCCTCTTGTTTAAGACTTCTATTTATTTAAAAGTGAATATCAACAATCCTTTCTTTTGAGCAACTTTTAAATACAACAAAGGTCAATGGAAGATACCTTACAACTTTATTTCCTAATGATCCTAAAAAATAAATCCTACTTAGAACTAAAGGAGAAGGGGTTACCTTCTCAATTGAAGAATTTCTTTAAGATGAGGCCATTAACAGGAAGAGAATCCCTCTTTCCTGTTAGATCTTGTAACATGAATTTCGAATGGCCTATCTTCTCGCTGATCTGAAATGGTCCAAGCCACATCTTTTGGAACTTGGTGTGTTTACCTTTATCCTCATGGGCTTTATCCCATTTCAGAACTAGATCATCAACTTGCAACTGTTTAGAACTAGATGAAGCTGAATCAAATGATTTTTTGATTATCTGCTGATGTTTTGCATGAGTAATTTTGGCCTTTTATCTTTCTTCTTCTAATTTTAAAATTTGATCATGTCTAAGTTGGATAGAAGAAGAGGGGCTTTCTTCAATAAACTACACTAGGGCAAGAGAAGGAAGTGCTAGATTGGTTGGTAGTATTGCTTCTTTCCCATATACAAGATTGAATGGAGAAGTACCTATGGAGGCCTTCTGTGTTATTCTATCTGCCCATAGTGCGAATATTAAAGATTTATGCCAATTTTTATGATTCTGTTCAATAGTTCGCTTAATGATTTTAAGGAGATTTTTATTGGTAGATTATGCTAGACCATTACCCTGGGGATAATAATTTGCAGAATATTTTAGTTTAAAACCTCTTTTAATAGCGAACTCAAACATGGCATTACCAGAGAAATAAGATGCATTATCAAAAACAAGAGCATTTGGGACACCAAACCTGGTAATGATGAATTGATCTATAAATTCTATAATTCCTTCAGAGTTTGTTGTTTTTAATGGAATCGCTTCAACCCACTTGGTAAAGTAATCAGTAGCAGTAAGGATATACTTATGTTGTTTGGAGGACTGTGGAGAAATTTCTCCAACGATATCCAATCCCCATTGTTCAAAAGGTTGCTCAATGTTGACTGGTTGCAAAGGGAAAGTTGATTTTCTTTGTCTTCCACTGGAGGTTTGACAACTTTGGCATTTCCTTACATATTCGTGAGTATCTCTGAATAAAGTGGGCCAATAATACCCAGCATGAATGATTTTGTGAGTTGTTGTGTCAGCTCCAAAATGTCCTCCGGCTGGTCCATCATGTAGCTCCTGCAAAACCTTTTGTGCTTCAGGTTTTTCTAGGCATCTTAATAAAACTGAATCATAGTTTTGTCTAAAAATTACATCATCAATGATTATGAAGTTTTTTGCTTTTAATCTAATGGCCCGTTTGTTTTTATAAGAAATATTAGGAGGTGCATATCCATTTTTCAAATAAAATATTAAATCTGCGTATTGAGATTCAGAATTGGTAATACTTATCTGATTGATTTCTTCCATATGTTCTGTATCACCTGATTCCGGAATGTTGGATGCTCCTGCTAACAACTTGCAAAAACCTTGACCCCTCACAATCTTTGCTGGCTTGATTTCCAAGTCATACTCTTGAAGTGCTGTAACCCAATTTGCCCTTTTCTCACCTAATTCCCTTTGGATCAGTAATTGTCTTACTGCAGAAAAAGGAACTATAACCTTTGTATGAGCTTTTAAAAGGAAGGGCCTATAGTGTTTAATGGCTTTATACACAGCAAAGGCTTGTTTTTCAACTTCGGAGTAATTTAGTTTTGCACCCTGGAAATTTGAACTGAAAAATGAAATCGGTGCTTCCAGGTCATGATCATTAATCTGAGTGAGTACTGCTGCATAAGATGAATCGGATGCGATAGTATACAATGTGAAATGATTAGAAAAATTGGGAGTGTTTAAAGCGGGGGCATTGATTATTGATTGTTTGATTAAATCAAATGCTTCCTTTTCCATAGATCCCCATTTAAACACTGAATTTTTCTTAATCATATTTTGTAATGGTAAAATGATCTGAGAAAAATCAGGAACAAATCTTTTGACAAAGTTGATCTGACCTAAAAAAGACTGCATGGATTTTTTATTATGAGGAAATGGGATTTCAGAAATTTCTTTAATCTTGTCAGGATCAATATAAATACCATCTTTGGAAACAATAAAACCCAGGAGCTTTCCTTGATCAAGAGCGAAGAAGGATTTTTTAGGATTGAGTGAGATATCGTACCTTTTGCAGCGTTGAAAAATTTGATTTAAGTCATACAAATGATTGGATCTCTTTCTAGAAAATACAGTAATATCGTCTAGGTAGACAACTACTATTTTATTAATCAATCCTTTGAAAGCGATATCCATCGCTCTTTGGAATGTGGCTCCTGCATTAATAAGTCCGAAAGGCATTTTCTGATAAGCATAAGTTCCCCATTTTGTTCTGAATGTGGTTTTAAGTCTGTCATCAGGATGAACCAAAACTTGGTTATATCCTGAAAAACCGTCTAAAAAGGACATTAATTCAGAGCCTACTACTGATTGGAGTATCTGCTCCATAGTAGGTAATGGAAAGTTATCTTTGAGGCTTGCTTTATTCAGATTTCTGAAATCTATCAAATTCTAATGTCGCCATTTTTCTTTCTGACAGGCACCATATTAGAGACCCAGTTTGAGTGCCGAACGGGAAAAATAATCTTAGCTTTCAAGATTTTATTGAGTTCTGATTTTATTTGACTCTCTAAGTTCGGATGTATTTTCCTTAATTTCTGCTGAACTGGTTTCTGATCGGGAAGCATTGGAATGGTATGCTGGATAATAGTTGTATCATATGTCTTTAAATTGTCATATTTCCAAGCAAAAACATGTTTATGTTTCTTTAAGAGTTTAATGAATGCTTCCTTTTCTTCTACAGAAAGTCCTAATCCTAGATTAACGTTTTGAGGATTTTGTTCAGTGCCAAGGTTTATCAATTCAAACCTTAAAGTAGAGCTTTGGAGCTTTGGATTAGTCATAGGTTTAAATCTGTCTTTAATATCATAAAGATCCTCAAGCTTCACCACAGGCTTTGGAATTGAATTTTCCTCGGATTTACCTCTCATTTGAAGGTCATGTTTGCTTTCCTCAATGATCTGGTCATCATAGGACTTTTCTGAAGTCAAAAATTGTAAAATGTCTTCATCGTGATTAAATACTCTCCAATTAGTGACATTGTCAGGAATTGTCGACCTAAAAAGTAATTCTATTGAAAATCTATCTGGGCTATAATCTTCGGAGGGTATGAGTCTGGAAGCAACATTGGCTAGCAAGTCTGCTGCTGAATTTTGAGACCTAGGGATAGAAGAAATATTGAATGCAGAAAAGTGCGTGGTGAGTTCTTGTACCAACGACTGATAATGTTTGAGGTGATTTGAAAGACAATGAATTGTATTTCTCACCTGTTTGACAATAATTTCAGAATCGCCGAATACCTTCAAATATTGCACTTTAAGGCCAATTGCTTTATATAGACCTTGGACTAAGGCTTCATACTCGGCTGTGTTGTTTGTGCATTCAAATTCTAACCTACAGGATAGCATTTTTTTTTCTCCTTGCGGGCTAACCAAGATACACCCTGCTCCTGAACCTTCGTTAGATTTGGAGCCATCAAAATATAAAGACCAAAATAAAGAAGTATTAACAATATTATTTACAGTTTCCCCAGTATCATTAAAACATCTTGACCTATCTGTTTGTGAATAGTTTTCAATCTGTGATGTTAAATTGTTTACTGAGAAAGGAGATGGTTGGGCAGTGAGATTTCCAAAAAATGACTCTGATGAATAATTTCCCAAGATGTTGTTATTAAATGCAATTGGTTGATTTTCCTGTTCAAAATCTATTACAGTGTGGGTCATGTGTTTCTCTCGATTAATTTTTATTTGATTTGGCTTTCCCCTATAGGGTAACCACATGTGAGACCAATCGGTAGAAATATACCCATGGAGCTTTTCAGACCAATCCCTACTCAAGATCAACCCATAAAATTCAGGTATATCAGCTATTAGGATATCAATTCGTTGAACTACCTGTGGATCAGCTGATAACCTGATAGTTACAGAGTTAATCTCTCCTAAAACTTGGACCTTAGTTCTGTCTAACTGTACAATGTGTATGGAAGACTTTTGGGGTTCTATGTTCAGTTTGGAACAATCTGAAGCTGGCATTATATTGGATGATGCCCCTGAGTCGATCAAACAGTTGTGTAGGTTTTTGTTGTAGATCTCAAAGGTCAAAAGGAAGGGTGGAGTATGAGAATTCGATCTATCTCCAATCAGGACTGAATCAGTAGCTTCTATCATACCAGAAGGTGGTTGACCCGAATCATTTGCAGCTTTAGCACTGGGAAGAGGTGAAGAGGGAACATCATTCAATTCTTTGAGAAGCAATTTCTGCTGATGTTTTAATTTTCTAAGTTCAAACATAGTAATGTTTGCCTTAGTTTTCTTCATATCATCAACAATATTGTAATCCATTGAATCAGATACTACTAATGTTTTAGATGTTGAAGGAGTACTTGAAGTTGAAGGTTGGTTTTGGGGAACTACTACAGGTGACTTCTTTGTAGGTACTTTTTCCTTTGTTGTAGCAGCACCTGCACTCTGTTTCTTTGAAGTTGCCTAAACAGGTTCGAAGGTACTTTTACTCCTAGTAGAGACAGGAAAAGCTTCTTCATCATTATCTGTATCGGAGTTGGGCAGTATGAAATCCCACATGCCATGGCATTCAACAACTTCCTCTTCATCATCAGTTGGTGAGATTGTTTCCTCTTCCTCTTCTTCTTGATTTGAATCTGCATTAGATATGACATTCGGTGGTTTTGATTCGGTTTTCTTGTAATTCTTAAAGGGCCTTTTGGTTGAAGTTTCAGTGACTTGTTTCTTTATTTCAACCATTTCATTTGACATGGTCTTGAGGACCTTTTGGAGGCCCTCCATGTCATATGGATCTTTCGAGGTTTTCTTCTTTGAGTCATCTTTGAACAAAACTTTTTTGGTTTTTCTTTCCTCAAGAGCCTCTTTCTTTTCTAGAGCATTGATACGTTTCTCCACAGCAAGTGCTTCTTTCATGTTTTCAGTGAGTGTTGGTTTTCCGGCCCTGTCTACAAAAATAGCTATATTGGCAGGTAGGGCAGTAATATACCACTCACTTCTGATTTGTTCACTTGGTTTGGAGGTCGTTGGGATTTTATTCAAAATTTTATTGAAACGAGCATTAAATTCTTTAATTGGTTCCCTATGCTCTATCCTAAGATTGGAGAGATCATTTATTAGTGTAGCTAAAGATCTGTCATCTCCATACTTAGTGAGAAATTGTTCTTGGCAAGTGTTCCAACTGGTAATAGAACCAGAAGGCAGGGAAAAATACCAGGATCCTGCTGATCCTTGCAACGTATAAGGGAAAAGCCTAACAACGACATCTTGCTCTGTTACTCCCTTCAAATTAACTGCTAACATGAAGTTATTGATATGTTCCTCAGCTTGGGTTCCATTTTCTGGATTAAACTTGGGTAGCCATTTTTCGGGAGCATCTGGTAATGCATGTAATGGTGCGGGCATGTTGACTGCACCAGGTCTGGTCCATGGATCCGCCATTGTAATACCAGTGGTGGATGATACTGTTGTTGAGATTCCAGATGTCTGGGAAGGAATTGATGTTGAGGAGTGAGCAGGTTGAGATGTTGAAGTTCCAAATTCCTGGTGAACAACAATATGTAAGGAGGGAGTGGATGGTTGACTTCGCACTGGGGAGGATGAGATGGAGGATGTGGATGAAAGTGCTTCACTGTCAGAATCTTCAGTGTTTTTCTTTGCCCTTTTCCTTTTAGGTAAAGGGAACTCAGTAGGTTCAATACCGAGCTTCCCACTCTGAAGTCTAGTGAGAGGGTGAGGTAGATTGAATTGCGAAGTCTCACTGCTTTGAGATAGCTCAGATTTTTGTGGTGAAATCGAGAAACTCTGAAGTTTATGGATGAGAGACTGAACTTCAGGAGATTCAAGACTTAATTGTTCTGGAGTATGGTGGGTTTGAGCAGTGATAGTGGATACCTCTTCTTCTTGCTTGGATGCTGGAGAACCAGCATGTAATTGGGAAGTACGAGGTGATGTGGAGGGAGAATTGCTCTTAGAATGGTTTGCAGATTTGGGTTTGCTTGCCATTCACAGTTGATGGCCCTCCTTCTAGCGCCAAAAATGTTGATGCCTCGAAAATCGTTGCAACAACATTGGGGGATGACCACCCGGTCCAGACCTTAAACAGCTCCTTTTCCGTTTGGGATGGTGGCTCCGACTGGATATAATGGGACCAGTTTCCCGATAAAGAATAGAAATGGGTGAATGAGTGATTGGTTTAATAATAAGTGATAGTGAATGGAGTACTTAATCTATAAACAACAAATATAAATGACTATTTTATCCCGGGAAGCTTCTATTCTTAAGTGCAACGTTTGATGATCTGTGTTTGTCAATAGGCATATAGATGACACTATTCAATAAAAAAAGATATTCATTTAAATAATAATTACTTCATTCAATTAGTTGAATGAAGTAATTGATAAAAAATTGTTACACTTATCTTTATATTACTGATACGTAAATGATTGAAAGAATAGCAAACTGTAAACATCCAATAGTGGAAAGTATAAAGATTACTGTTAAAACACATTTAAATATTCAATAATATAAAAAGTAATCAAACAACAATTTTCATAAAAGAATGAATTCAGACATAGATAATAGTACCATATGAGCTGCAAATCATTCTCAACTTCAATCGCAATTTGAATTCCTTCTTCCGACTCAGAAATACTTTTAGATAAAGGCAGTAGTGCACATCCACATAAAAGCTTCGTTATCAAAATTTGGAAAAAATTGGTCCAGTTTTCATAAAAAAAATATTCCTGAAGTACAGTAGTGCAACTTCAGGTTTCAGTCATATACAAAAACTTACGACCCTTTCTAAATACATGAAAGGGTCTATAAATACTAAATTAAACTAAAAAACTACAAAATTAAAATGCTACTAAGTTGGTGTAACTTGATTTGGAATATCTCCTTCTATGGTAATCTGGTAATCGGCAGCATGATTCATCACTTAGGCTGTTCGTCTTTAGTCCTGAGCTGGCATATTGCAAGCATCGGCTCCACTTCTGGTGGTCGGTTAAGGCGAGAATTGAGTTGGGCATCATAGGTGGCATCCTGTATTTCGGGAATGATGCATCCGATTTCATCTGAGAGGCATTTGAGGGCGGCTCTGGTACATGAGTGACTAAGAACATCCGATAGGTGTCCCATGTCAAGCCTGTTAATTCCTACGATTAATGCGATTTTCTCAGCTCACAGGTAACATATTTATTCCAATGTTTTAAGCCCAGTCAATTTACACGGGGTACATTGAGAAATCATGTTAGATAAATAAGTGTCATTAATCAATTCAACAAAATTACTTGTGGTTAATTTGCATCTGGAAACTGCCCTCTCTGCTTTCATTAACTGGGATTGCCATTCCATAAATAATATTTCTTTATGCGATTCTAGGATCTTTGGCAATTTAGCTGACTGTCCTTCCTCAGTACCTTGCCACTCAAGATAATTGGTCAATGTCTCATCAGCCTGCTCGAAGTCTGTTCTAGCATCAGCCGATTTATCACTTAGAGATGCTGTTGAGTCACATAAAGGTTCTGCCTGGGCGATTTGTTGACATAACAGCTTTATCTGTGTTAATAATGCTTTGTTTATTTGCACTGCCTCTGACCTGAATTCATCTACCTATGGAAGATTCTTTGTCTTCTCAAGCTTGGCTGATAGTTGAGCAATCTGCTCATCTTTTATCTTCAGCATTTTTTCATTAGCCACTTTGAGTTGTGCCAATGCCTCTGACAACTCTTTCTGCTCCTGGATTGCACTCTGATTAATCCTCTGCTTCTCTTCCTGCAATTGTTGAGTTAATTGATTATTGGTTTGTTGTTGTGTTAACAATTGGAGTTCTGCCTGCTCTGTCTTCTGCCGTGCTTCTGATAATTTTGCTTGTAATGAGGAAATCTCCTGGTCTTTTTTTTTTACTAAAAGACTCACGTCTGATGCCTTATTTATTGTTGCTGCCGAATAGGCTCCAGAAAATTCTGATAGTTTTTTTAGGTCGTCAGAGGGGTCAAATTCCTCCTTCCAAATTATATTGCCCGTCACTGTTTCTTCTGGAAATAGGGAAGGCTGATCAGTTCTTCTCCTCTTCCTTTGTCTTTTTACCACAGCTTTGTGTTTCGGGCTAAAGAAGACATCCAAGGGAGGAATTTCTTCTATCTGCAAAATAATTTGATTGGAGGGATACTTTGGGATTATCTCTACTCCTTTAGAAATGGGTAGGCCGCTGGTTTCACCTGGAACTTGTTTTGAAATGGTCTCCTGTGTGTTTGCTACTCTTGATGTTTGGGCTTCCTTTGAACCCTCAGGATTGTTGATAATTGAATCGAATTGCTGCCATTCCTGGAGCAATTTGGGATCAATTTGAGTATCTTGATTTACCTTTATGGTGCTCTGTTCCTGCTCTTTCGTCTGGGTTTCCTCTTGCACTTTCTCCTTTTCTTTTGTTATAACCGGAGGTTCCTTAGTATGTCGATGTTCAGGCTCGCTTGATCCTGCTGCTGGGCTTGTTGCTAACAGATCTAGGGGCAGAGTTTGCAACCTCTGTTCTCTAAGTCTGTTGAATTCAACTAACCCTTCATCTTGATATTTCATTCTGGCCAACGATCTAACTTGGGACATCGACTCGGCTGTGGAGAACAGGTCATCAAACATATCTTCTTCATGATCAAACTTTGCCAATTTGGCCTGTTCAAGGGCATTATAGGCAACTTTGTCGGGATCAAATTGCCTATTAGGGAGAGTTGCTAGAGTTAATGATTTCATCTTTGTAGCTTCTTTCTCTGCATGTTTGAGATCATTCAAGGTGTAGACACCACATCTAAGAGGAAAAGAGGGCCCGACCTGCTTCTTATTTTTCTTTAGAGTTTGTGTAACGCCCTCGGAAATAATCTGATAGGCTATCTCCCTTGCCAGCAGTTTATCAGGTATGTACAAAGGAAGAACATGAGGTTTGGCTTGGCTGCCGAAAATTCTTATATAAGTAAATTTTTCCTCTACAAACCATCTCCCTAAGCCAGTTAAATCAATCCCTGCTTGGTAGGAAATCTTGGGAGCAGGTTTATCAAAAATAGAATAATGAATGGGTAACATGAAGCCATTGCAGATTTGGTATAAATGGTGCCTATGGGAGGTCTTCCACAATTTCTGATGGTATATGTGAATGGGCATGGGGTCTTGTGGAGTCCACCTCCAGCCGAGCACGGGAAATTCAGAATTAAAACACAGGGTGTCCAGGATATAAGCGCTGTAGTAGAATGGGGGAATAAGCCTTTCAGTAATGCGGGTCTTGTTTCTAAAATCAAGAACTGCGGTAGCTAACTTATCGGACAGTATAGTTCCCCAATCCATAATTTCACTATTACACGCTGCTTCCATCAAAGGAACCATTTCTATAGTGAAATTAGAGGAGTCGTGCAAACCCCATAATCTACACATCATGATCCCAGCATAACAATAAGGAGAACATAGAGAATCAACAAAATACATACCGGAAGATTTATGCTTGTGTTTTGCCGGATTCTGCCTCCAATTCCGAATGGGTTCGGATTCAGTTTCGTTCTCATTTCGGAATTTCTCCCGAAATGCCTTGTTGTACTTCTTCTCTGGCTCAGGCAAATGATACATTTGCCTCAAATCATTAGCTTGAAATGAACCGAAGATTCTCCCATCTCTGGTGCAGAAGGTTATGTCTGTGATTGGGAGTTCCTCAATTGCCCACCTTACTACATCCGTATATGGGAGAATTTGTTCCCGAGCTGCTATCCGATGAAGGAAAGAGTCGGCTAAGTCCTTTAAAGTACCTTCAGATTGTTGAGTCGTATCTACCGTGGCTTCTACCGTTGTTACTTCAGGTTCTTCAGCTTCTATCAAATTATAGGTACTTTGCCAAGAAGTTTTGCCGAGACCTGAACATGTAGTATCAGATATCAATCCTTTCTTTTTATTTCCTGGATCAGTGACGGTTTGTTTTATGGCTGGCGAAGCGGAAGCATTTGCAGTTTTCTTGGTCTTCTTCCCCATTTTTCTTGCATCTATTAGCTTGGAAGAATTCTACACAGGAGTAAAAATAAGCGTAACACAGAGAATTGGCAGAGAAAACCAAATACGAGCGAAATATATTGATTAATGCATGATGAAGAATTAACTTAAGGTGGCCGTGGATCTAATCCGTGAAAAGATTTTAGACTTACTGTTTCATTAAATGGCCGTAAAAACCTGTCAATCTTTTAAATGTCCATCACGTCGTTTATTGGTGGAATGATTTGTTTAGGCGTGCCTTGGCCGTTTTGGCGGTTGAGCGCAGGTGAATCTCTATTAGAAAGATAAGGCTTTTAATACGAATTAATCGTAATATCCCCGTTTTAACAACTTTTTTGAAGTTCGTGCTTTTGGCTTTATCGCATCGCATCAGGGCGAAAAGGCGCTTTTGTTATATTGGCATCTCTTGGAATCCTCGTTCGCCGATATCGATATCGCATCGCATCGGGAGCATTAACTGGGGCTCTTTTAAAAGCATGCATGGTATATCGTCGATCGCCTATTGCGTGTTATCGCGTCGAAGCAAACCAATGGTTTTTTAAGTTATTCCTCCTTTGTCATTGCGATATGCGATCTTGCGATCGCTTTATCGCAATGATAAAAGATTTAATTATTTATATCATAAAGCCATTATTGGTTTGTCAAAAAGGTAACTTTGTAATGTTTTTATTTCATTTTTTGACCTCTTTGAATAATACAAAGTTGATACCAAATAAAACTAAAAGGGACCCATTTCATATTATAGTGTTGTGAATAAAAATTATATGAAATGGGGGGTTGTTGTAGAGGACAACACCTACATAAGGGTCACATTTCAAAATGGTTTGTCAAACTTTAGTGGAATAGTTCAACATGTAATAAACTAAGTTACAAAGGAAACATAGCATGCTACATAAACAATGAAACAAAAACAAAACAACATGCACAAGATACATGCTCAATAGAAGATAGTAGTAGAAGAAGATATAATGCTAAATATATTGTATTGGATCCTTCAAGCTATGGAGCACCAATATCCAAGACAAGGGGTCCCTTCCCCTCAAGTTTTTAGGATCAAATGCTATGAGACTTGAACCCAGCACTTGGATCCCTTAAAATAGAGAATCTAAGTTTGAAACCAAAGAGGAGGCTCCAAAGAAATCCTCTTAGATTTTTTAAACAAGTCTCCCACCTCTAATGCTCTCCAGAAAATTCTCAGTTAAGGGGCTACAGCAACACGTCACTCAAGCAAGGAAATGACAGTGTAATATTTAGTGAGACATGTCACATGTACATGTAATCGGACATTAGATTTATGTATAGCAGAAAATGTATACAAACTCTTGAGGAATCCATTACTCAAATAAAGCAAAGAGACTCAAGAAGACATATTCGTAAGAATAGAGAAACACTGCTTTACATATTTTATTCCAGGCTAAGATTGCGTAGTTTATAGGAGATATTGTAGCAGTAAATACATAAATATAAATATGCAGCAATGTAAGCTCAGAGAAATATGGGGGAACAAGATCTCAACCCCTGAAAAGATGATACATCAATCCCTTAAGAGGATTGGCTGGAAACTAGACAAAATGGCACTCCTGCAGAAATGCCAGAGTTGCTGGGTAGTAGCAGCTCAAGAACTAGAAATATAAGGATGTTGCTGTAGATGATGAATCCTTTGAAATAAACTCCTTCAATTTACCTTCCAAATGATAGGCTAATCCTATCATTGAAGATCTCACCTCCCGATAAAATACTGCAACCCTCACTCCAAATACTCTCTAGGAACTGCAAAGTCAAGGAAGAGGGATGATCTTTTGCTGATGGAAAATAGTTGGCCTGATGACAATGATGATGGGAATAAGCTCAGAGAATCCCTCACTGATCTCCCAAAGGAATAGAGACTCCCTCCTTTGAAATACAATGCCGAAAGTGGTGTTGAGAAACCCTCCCGTGCAACACAACTCACCCACCAATGGAGACTGCCCTAAAGCTAAATGGAATGCTTTGGCCTCAAGAAATAAAATGGGTAATATGAAGAAAAATCTCTTCCAAGAGCTACTCTATGGAAGAGATGGGATTCTTGCCCGAGAACACCCAGTGCTAGCAACACTGCATCTCAGCTAAATAGCCGGAGAATGCACTTGTCTGAGAAGAAAAGAAAAATGATGATCAAGAAATGAATAGCTATGGCTACCTCATTCTCCTTTTAAACAAATTAAAGGTGCCTTGCCATGGGACCCAAAGCTTTGGGTTTCCTCCCCCAAGTGATCTTCCCCTCATGAAAACTGCACTTCCCCAAAAAATAATCCTTATCTCCCATAGACGCGCAGTTGACTTGGCCTCCTTTAGACTTATCCATATACAATTTATCTCATTTCACACATGGCATGTGAAATCCAATTCTTTCTTAATCCCTTTTCACATTGTAATGGATTTTTATTTATATTTTATTATCAATGGGTTTTATTACCCATTTATTCTCCTCCTAGTGGAAAACAAAAGTTTTTAATATTCCATGAAATTTTGGAATATTACAATCCTCCCCTCCCAAATGTTTCTTGTCCTCAAGCAACTGCAAGGATAGAACTGTAGGATGTCCTCATCCTCCAACTGTAGAATCTACTTATGATGAACTCCTCATGAAGAATGAGATGTTGTATCAACAAATAGTCTACATACTGCTCCTCCCAAGCATGTAAACTAGCCAGAGTGGCTATAATCATGAACATGGAATGTACTCAAGAAGGAAATAAGGTGTTTTCCAAAGGTCTCCTTGAGGCATGGTGTCAAGATTTATTGGGAAAACATTTCCCTCATGTAGATCCTCCACCCCCAATAAATCATCCATAAGAATATAGTCACCTCCAGATAAGGAAACTGCTGAAAATCCTCTTCCACCTTGAGCTCCGACAAAGAAGGTGGGCTGAAAATATGCAAGTGGTAAGCATCATAGCCTCCCCCAAGATATTCAAATCTTCACTTATGACAAGTGTAGAGTGAAGGCTGATCTTGGGCTACAACAATGTGACCTTCCAATGCCAAGATGAAGTCTAGATCTACAGAGATCCTTCCCCCTACATTGTGAATCAAGCTGGCCCAATGCTTCTCATATGTGATGGACAGGAGGTCATCATCATATGGCACCCTATCAATCATGTGGCTCACCTCAAGAAAGGAAAAATGCTTAACTATGGTGGCCAAATTATCTCCCATTCTCTCATTAGAGCATGTCTTGTAAAGAGTATGGGACCTTCTACCCAAAAAGACACATTCATCCCATGTGCCTCTCTCCCAATCATGCTCTTGAAAATAATATGATCAATAGCAGCTCAAGGAGCCAAAATGAAAGTCATGCTAGCTGCCATATGTAGCAAATGAGCTGGGTAATGATCCTTCATATGCAACCAACGGAGTTTCATCATAAACTGCAATAGAGAATGACAAAGGATGTGGTTTTTCAACCACCAATGTGTCGCTACATTCTCCCCATGTGTTTGGAGGAATTGAATGATGTATGATACATGGTGAGCATGCCCTCCAAAATAAAAATCTTCCCCAATTCCATCAAGGGGATGTTCATCAATCATGCTCTTGGCCTCAAGTAGACCAAGGAGTTTTAGACAAAGAATGCACCTTCTTGGAGAAACATCCTGCATATACATGGTCAAGGAATCAACATGTAAACCACATAAATGAACAATTTACTTACCATAAGTTCTCATCATGAAAGGGGATAAACTCATAGATGAATCTATCCTTATCATCCAAAGGACAAGAAGTGATTGTGCCAACTCCTCCCAAGAGTGGTGTGCATATACTGCTCCGATGCCAAATGTACAAGTGGGAAGGCTGTTGTGCTTCCCTTGCTTCTCCTACCACAGTGAAGAAACTGTAAGGAGAGCGCGTAAGAAGGATGGTGAGGTAATTCTTCCCTCTTCTTTGGTTGTACCCAAGGCTCCTAACGTTGTAACAAGCTGTCCCAAGGTCTCCACTCTGCTTAAGTCAATGATTGGTGCCTCAATGATTGAGGCATCTATCCTCCTCATCTGAACCAGTGGTCCCCTTGGTGTAATTTCTCCATTTAATGATACATTATCATCTAAAGATGACTACATACATATATGAACAATTATGTCCATGCCTTCATTGTGCAATCCAATCACCTTCCTAGGTGCAATAACATCTAAAAATGGATAAGAATGTTCCCTCCTCAATACATGATGTTGGCTTTCGTCTCTATCTTCTCCCTGAGTTTTTTTGGTTTCACACCTCTTCCTCCATGGCACATATGGATCATGAATTTTGCCCTAATATCCATGCATGAGATCCTGGAGACCTTCTTGTAAAGATACAATAATCCCTCTATTTGGAGCCAAGGCTCCCTCTTCCTCTGCATGAGGCACTAGAAGATCTCTAGTCTTAGTAGCGTTGTTGCCCTTTGTTTCTGCAATAAATTTGGGCAACATCTAAATGATTTGATTCACCTTTGAAAAAGAGAACCCTCTGTTCAGTTTGTCAAAGGTGTGGGATGAATTTTTTGCCCCCAACAGGGCATGATGCAAGTTTTCAGCTCCTCCAATGGTTTCTTGAGGTGGTTCTGTGTTTCTATGTAGGATTTTTTTTTGAGTCTCTTGGTTTGACTTCATCACATCAGTCTCAAGAGTGTTCTAGTCAAATATTTTCACTAATGACTTAGTGAAACTTACATAAGATGAAGCAATAACATTTTCAAAAGAAATGGACTCAATTTTCCACCATGCATGGGCCTTACCTCTCAAATGGAGTGCTACAACCTTGATGGTTTATTATTCTGAAATGTGGTGCCACTGTTGGAAGGTGTTTAGCTCCTCCACCCAATATTTGGCTGAATCTGAAGGTGAACCTCCAAAATTAGATAGATGAAATCTATCTTGCTGCTCCTTTCCCTCCACCTTAATCTTGCAAAACTAAAAAAAAGTGAGCTGATTTCTTAACTTATGAGTGTGAGACTCATACTCTTTCATGAAATCACTAAGCGTTTCTTCCTTCATCACCTTTCCTCCTTATTTCATCTCCCCTATGGTAATTTTGGACCTCTGACTGTGCTACCCATCATGGTGTGTGGCTGCATGCTTGCCTTCACCATGTGAAAATATAGGGTTTTCTCCTTTTTCAAAATTTCTTTGAGATTCTATATTAACCTCCTCCTAGTATTTCTGAAATATTCATGGATGATTTGCACATATTTGGGGATAATACTTGTGAGTATATCCTCCTTATTCCTTCCAAGAGATGGATTCTCTCTCCTACTCAACTTTTTTCTTCCTTCTAGGTGAGAATAGGAAGTGCGGGGGGCTTCCTTTTCTGTTTGTTCTTCCTCCTTGGGGAGGCTATTCCCTGTTTCGAAAATAGATGAGATCAATCTCATATTATTCATATTCTTCTTTTGATATATTTCATGGGTTTGAAAGCCATAGGCTGAGCCAAGAAAGGTGCTCTGATACCACTCTAATATCCCCTTTTAGGATTGCTCAATAAGGCATGCCTGAAAAAGGTCATTTTTTAGGAATGGCTGCTATGAGACTTGAACCCAGTACTTGGAT
The DNA here is from genome assembly GCA_034641835.2 of Pinus albicaulis. NCBI lineage: Eukaryota > Viridiplantae > Streptophyta > Pinopsida > Pinales > Pinaceae > Pinus > Pinus albicaulis. Next base: position 858,686,106 of record CM076582.1, read on the forward strand.
CCATTATAATAGAGCATATAAGTCTGAAATCCAAGAGGAGACTCCAAAGAAATCCTCTTAGATGGTTTAAACAAGTCTCCCACCTCTAACACAATCCATAAAATGCCCAGTTAAGGGGCTACAAAAACACTTCACTCAAGCAAGGAAATGACAGCATAATATTTAGTGAGCCATGTCACATGTAGATATAATCATCCATTAGATGTATGTACAACAAAAAATGTATACAAAATCTTGAGGAATCCATTACTCAAATCAAGAAAAGAGACTTAAGAAGACATATTCATAAGAATAGAGAAACACTGCTTTACATAGTTTATTCCAGGCTAAGATTGTTTAGTTTATAGGAGATACTGCAGTAGAAAATACATACATACATACATACATATATATATATATATATATATATATATATATATATATATATATATATATATATATATATTTGTGTGTGTGTGTGTGTGTGTGTGTGTGTGTGTGTGTGTGTAGCAAAGTAAGCTCAAAGAAATATGGGGGAGCAAGATCTCAACCTCTGAAAAGATGATACATCAATCCCTTAAGAGGATTGGCTAGAAACTAGACAAAATGGCACTCCTGCAGAAATGTCGGAGTTGTTGGGTAGCAGCAACTCAAGAACTGGAAATAGATGGAGCTTGTTTTAAATGATGAACCCTCTGGAATAAACTCCTTCAATTTACCTTCCAAATGATAGGCTGATCCTAGCATTGAATATCTCACCTCCTGATAAAATACAGCCACCCTCATTGCAAATAGTCTCTAGGAACTACATAGTCAAGAAAGAGGGATGCTCTTATGCTGATGGAAAATGGTTGGCATGATGCCAATGATGATTGGAATAAACTTATAAACTCCCTCACTGATCTCGCAAAGGAATGGAAATTCCCTCCTCTGAAATACAATGCCGGAAGTGGTGTTGAGAAACCCTCCCCTACAACACCAAGCAACACAACTCACCCACCAATGGAGACTGCACTGGAGTTGAATGGAATGCTTTGGCCTCAAGCCAGAATATGGGGAATATGAAGAAAAAACTCTTCCAAGAGATATTCTATGGAAGAGATGGGATTACTGCCTAGGAACACCCAGTGCTAGCAGCACTGCATCTCCGCTAAACAGCTGGAGAATGCACTTGTCTGAGAAGACAAGAAATTTGATAATCAAGAAATGAATAGCTATGGCTGCCTCATTCTCATTTAAAAAAAATGAAAGGTGCCTTTCCATGTGCCCCACACCTTAAGGTTTCCTCCCCCAAATGATCTTTCCCTCATGCAAACTGCGCTACCCCACCAAGTGATCCTTATCTCTCATAACTGTGCAGTTGACTTGGCCTCCTTCAGACTTATCAATCTGCAATTTATCTCATTTCACACATGCGGTGTGAAATCCACTTCTTTCTTAATCCATTTTCACATTGTAAGGGATTTTTATTCATATTTTATTGCCAATGGGTTTTCTTACCAATTTATTCTCCTCCTAGTGCAAAACAAAAGTTTTTAATATTCCATGAAAATTTGGGATATTCAATAAACCCACTCACTTTCAAATCCCCTCATGTCACATCACTCATAATTTTCTAACATTTTTCATTTCCCAAGGTTTTAGTACCGAAATGGTCATTTTAGCCGAGAAACCACTATTTTGTAGCGAAATACACTGAGAAATTTCACTTTTCGCTACAAAACCACTGATACTTTCATTGTGAAAACACCCAGATTTACACTAAACATGCTACGAAAGTGAGGTTTCCTATCTGTCATGTCAAGTTAGTTGTTAGGTGTCAAAAAATCATTTGAAAATGATAAGTGAGGTTTCCTATCTTTGCGTGATATTGAGCTTTGTAGAGCATTTCATTAAGCCAACACCGTGGTTGGTAGTTTGAAAGGTTGTAGATATCTTTGATCAAGCAAGGAAGAAAAGTATCAAGCGAGGCAGAGAAGACACAATAGAAACTATGGCTAAAAAAAGAAAGAAAAATAAGGGTGGCCAATGTCTAAGATATGAGCCATTAGATATGAATCCGATCAATGAAGACCCAAAAAATGTATAAGTCTTCAGAAGGACAAGATGTTTACAATTTTGTGAAAGACTACAAGGTTGCCACGTACAAGTTTCCAAAGAAGTTTCTCTAAATTTCTGTGTAACAACTACCAAAGTGGGGATGCTAAATCTCACTATTACACCAGAGGTCATTACAGAAGAAACAGGGATTCCAAGGGGACAAGAGAAATGGTTCAAAGGGTTCAAATTCAAAAAGGAGGAGTGCAAATATTTTATCAAGCCATAAAATAGTGAAATGGACCTTACAAATTCCATTTGAAGGAGCTACATGAAAAATAACTACTCAAAGTTGCTGCTTATCATCGAGAAATATTTTAGTTATGAAGGGAGATACCATAAAGTCTATTCTTATTTTTAACACCGGAAAATTGTACAGTAGAAGATGACATCAATTAATGTTGATCCCAAGGATTTACAGGACAGGAATACATTATGGAATCAAGAATTATATAAAATCTCTAAGGTTTTCAGAAAGTTAGATTTGAAATAGTCATAAATGCTCAAATTCGCGCTTTTCCCTTCGAGAAGAGCGCCTTCTGGTCGCCTTTTTTTCCCGATAAGCACGCATTCCTGGAAATGGAAAAAAATCACTTTCCGGGACCAAAACAAGCAAAGGACAGTTACTCCTTATGTGAAAGCCACCTAAGGACAACCAAGAATGCCTCCCTAGAAATTATGTGAGCACACAAAAGAATATTTGAGCACACAATGGAATCACACCTCTTCCTTGGGTCACCATCCATCATGTACCAAGGGAGGGAAGGAGAATTTGAAGCTCGCCTATATAAACCCTCCAAAATATGAACAAATGGTGATCACAAGGTTATGCTGGCCAAATTTGCCCCAAGTAACACCAGAATTGTGTGTGACTCGGAGCTGGAGCTAAAGAGGACTCGATAGTTGGCCACACAACATATTAGTCCACCAAAGAAGAGAGAGAGAGTGAGATTGCATCAGAGGCAGAGCTTGGAAGGAAACATCCTTACATCAGGACCTAGAGACATTGCCTAGGTGCCCTTTGGCAAGTGGGTAAAATTTCTTCTCCATTTCAAATGTTTAATAAGAAGAGGCCATCGAGCCATCGTTTGCATTATTATTGTTTGAAACTCTCTATATAGCTTCTTTTGTATTTTTAGTTTTAGTTTAACCAGAGCATACTTCAGCATACTATTTCCATTAATTTTTATGCTTTTGAGCTCCCCCCACATTCTTCTTGTTACCAATATTTTAGACATTAGACCACACTCTCTAAGCTCGTGCGATTTCATACACCCGTGCGACTAATCTACCACAACAGTTGCCATTTCAAACTTCTCCTACACTTTGCTAGTAAGATATCTCTTCATTTGCCTTTATATTTACACAATAATTTAGCAAAAATGGCAGATAAGGTCCAAGAAAAATTTGAAGGAAGTGAAATCTCATCTTTTCATTATGGTTTAATAAAATTGCTAGTTTTTTATGAGCTCCAAAGACTAGGAAGAGACTGGTATTATTTCTTATTTGTTAGTGTTTTTGAATTGGATACCCTTACCCCTCCAAGAACTCCTAAACCTAGGGGTATCTCATCACCTTTAGTGGCAGAACCAAGTGAGCCAGCAAGAGTAGAGCAAAGTGAACCAGTCATGATTGAAACAAAGAAATTACAGAGTTTTGATACACCCATTGTTCCACCTGCAAAAGAAATGTCATTCAAACCTACAAAACAAAATAAATATGTGAGTAAACAAGGAAACAAAAGGATAACAAGGAGTCAAACAGTGGTTTTAGAAGAAAGAACAATAGCTAAAGGAAATTTAGAAGACATATTACATGCCATTGATATTGAAGAGACTCCTATAGTCTAGGCTGAGGATATAGAAGAAGGTTGACAAAAACTAAAGAAATCCAATTCTCCAAAAAAACTAGAATTTGAAGGAGAAGATGCAGGTTTTATGTTCTAGGAAAGAAATCCCATGAGAAGGAATGCTAGAAAAATTTTGGAGAGCAGTAAAGAAGTTCATCCAACTAATGATACTATCAAGCCACCACAATACATTATTGATCTTTCATCTCTTGCAGAAAAATATACAATTAGCAAGTCAAAGAAAGGAAAAAAAAAAAGTAATTGAAAAAATGAGTTTGAACTCCTTGAAGAAAAATTAAGCCTAGCTAACCATGAAATTTCAGTTATGAAGAGGGAAGAAAGAAAACACAATGTCTAGAAGGTTCATTTTGAAAAGATGAAAGAGATTTGGGAAGAGCAGGTTGAAAGTGTTTCCAAGACCCTAGATAATACACAACAATTAATGAAATGGACCATGCCATTGAGGAAAGAGTTGAAAAATGTGAGGAGAATGAATTTTCAATTTAAATCTACAAACCAGAAATTTTAAGGATCAGGTGAAAGACCTCCAGGATCAGCTAGAACTAATCCATGAGGAACTGGAGAAGAAAGGCCTAAAAATGACAGTAGTTGAGGAGCCAATAGCTCAACTCACCATCAATGAGGAAGAAACACATCAAGACTCCTAGTTAGAGCTATTTTATGCTTTTGAAGGTAAATTACATGTTGGAAACAATTTTTTATAGTTGGAAGACACATTTTTGAAGCTAGAAAAAAAAAACTGGAAATAACACACTTTTCAACAGTTTCGTAGGATTTCCTAGGCTTGAAGCCAGGAAAACGCTACGAAACCATTATAGCTTTATATTTTCCTTTTGAATCATTTTTGGGAGCTTCAAAGAGGAGAAAATCACATGTAGGATATGTCAAGACATGAGGAATACAATTGAGAAGGAAAGAATCAGAAAAGTTGATGGCAAAGGGAATTTTTGTAACGCTACGAAAGTACGCTACGAAATTGTCATACTTTCGTAGCGTACTATTTTGAAGCTTTATGAGAAGGTTTTTGTGCACTTTTGGATAGGTGGATACTTTAAAAGGATCAGAGGACTGTGTTAGCAGCTTTCCAAGAGCTACTCGATGGAAGAGATGGGATTCTCGCCTGAGAACACCCAGTGCTAGAAACACTGCATCTCAGCTAAATAGCTGGATAATGCACTTGTTTGAGAAGAAAAGAAAAATGATGATCAAGAAATGAATAGCTATGGCTGCCTCATTATCCTTTTAAACAAATTAAAGGTGCCTTGCCATGGGCCCCAAAGCTTTGGTTTTCCTCCCCAAAGTGATCTTCCTCTCATGCAAACTGCGCTTCCCCACCAAATGATCCTTATCTCTCATAAACGTGTAGTTGACTTGGCCTCCTTTAGACTTATCCATCTGCAATTTATCTCATTTCACACATGGAATGTGAAATATAATTCTTTATTAATCCATTTTCACATTGTAAGGGATTTTTATTCGGATTTTATTATCAATGGGTTTTCTTACCCATTTATTCTCCTCCTAGTGGAAAACAAAAGTTTTTAATATTCCATGAAATTTTGGAATATTACAGTCCTCCCCTCCCAAATGTTTCTTGTCCTAAAGAAACTGCAAGGATATAACTGTAGGATGTCCTCATCCTCCAACTGTAGCATCTACTTATCATGAAATCCTCATGAAGAATGAGATGTTGTATCACCAAAGAGTCTCCATACTGCTCCTCCCAAGCATGTAAACTAGCCAGAGTGGCTATCATCATGAACATGGAATGTACTCAAGAAGGCAATAAGGTGTTTTCCAGAGGTCTCCTTGAGGCATGGTGTCAAGATTTATTGGGAAAAAATTTCTGTCATGTAGATCCTCCACCACCAAGAAATCATCCATAAGAATATAGTCACCTCCAGATAAGGCAACTGCTGAAAATCCTCTTCCACCTTGAGCTCCGACAAAGAAGGTGGGCTGAAAATCTGCAAGTGGTAAGCATCATAGCCTCCCCCAAGATATTCAACTCTCCACTTATAAAAAGTGTAGAGTGAAGGCTGATCTTGGGCTACAACAATGTGACCTTTCAATGTCAAGATGAAGTCTAGATCTACAGAGATCCTTCCCCCTACATTCTGAATCAAGCTGGACCAATGCTTTTCATATGTGATGGATAGGAGGTCATCATCATATGGAACCCTATCAATCATGTGGCTCACCTCAAGAAAGGACAAATGCTTAACTATGGTGGCCAAATTATCTCCCATGCTCTCATTAGAGCATGTCTTGCAAAGAGTATGGGGACCTTCTACCCCAAAGGACACATTCATCCCATGTGCCTCTCTCCCAATCATGCTCTTCACAATAATATGATCAATAGCAGCACAAGGAGCCAAAATGAAAGTCATGCTGGCTTCCATATGTAGAAAATGAGTAGGGTAATGATCATTCATATGCAACCAATGCAGTTTGATCATAAAATGCAATAGAGAATGACAAAGGATGTGGTTTTTCAACCACCAATGTGTCGCTACATTCTCCCCATGTGTTTGGAGGAATTGAATGATGTATGATACATGGTGAGAATACCATCCAAAATAAAAATCTTCCCCAATTCTATCAAGGGGATGGTCATCAATCATGCTCTTGGCTTCAAGTATACCAAGGAGTTTTAGACAAAGAATGCTCCTTCTTGGAGAAACATCCTGCATATACATGGTTAAGGAATCAACATGTAAACCACATAAATGAAAATTTTCCTTACCATAAGTTCTCATCATGAAAGGGGAGAAACTCATAGATGAATCTCTCCTTATCCTCCAAAGGAAAAGAAGTGACTGTGCCAACTCCTCCCAAGAGTGGTGTGCATATACTGCTCCCATGCCAAATGTACAAGTGGGAAGGCTGTTGTGCTTCCCTTGCTTCTCCTACCACAGTGAAGAAACTGTAAGGAGAGTGGGTAATAAGGATGGTGAGGGAACTATTCCCTCTTATTTTGTTTTACCCAAGGCTCCTAACATTGTAACAAGTTGTCCCAAGGTCTCCACTCTGCTTAAGTCAATTATCGGTGCCTCAATGATTGAGGCAACTATCCCCCTCATCTGAACCAGTGGTCCCCTTGGTGTAATTTCTCCATTTAATGATACATTATCATCTAAATATGACTGTATACATATATGAAAAATTCTTTCCATGCCTTCACTGTGCAATCCAATCTCCTTCCTAGGTGCAATAACGTCTAAAAATTAATAGGAATGTGCCCTCCTCAATACATGATGTTGGATTTCTTCTCTATCTTCTCCCTGAGTTTTTTTGATTTCACACCTCTTCCTCCATGGCACGTATGGATCATGAAGTGTGCCCTGATCTCCATGCATGAGATCCTAGAGACCTTCTTGTAAAGATACAATAATCCCTCTATTTGGAGCCAAAGCTCTCTCTTCCTATGCATGAGGCACTAGAAGATCTCTAGTCTTAGTAGCGTTGTTGCCCTTTGTTTATGCAATAAAGTTGGGCAACATCCAAATGATTTGATCCAACTTTGAAAAAGAGATCCCTCTGTTTAGTTTCTCAAAGGTGTGGGATGAATTTTTTGCCCCCAACAGGGCATGATGCAAGTTTTCAGCTCCTCCAATGGTTTCTTGAGGTGGTTCTGTGTTTCTATGCAGGGTTTTTGTTTGAGTATCTTGGTTTGACTTCATCACATAAGTATCAAGAGTGTTCTAGTCAAATATTTTCTCCAATGACTTAGTGAAATTTACATAAGATGAAGCAATAACATTTTCAAAAGAGATGGACTCAATTTTCCACCATACATGGGCCTTACCTCTCAAATGTTGCGCTGTAACCTTGATGGTTTATTCTTCTGAAATGTGGTGCTACTGTTGGAAGCTGTTTAGCTCCTCCACCCAATATTTGGCTCAACCTGAAGGTGAACCTCCAAAATTAGATAGATGAAATCTATCTTACTGCTTCTTTCCCTCCACCTTAATCTTGCAAAACTAAAAAAAAGTGAGCTAATTTCTGAACTTATGAGTGTGAGACTCATACTCTTTCAAGAAATCACTAAGGGTTTCTTCCTTATTCACCTTTCCTCATTATTACATCTCCCCTATGGGAATGTTGGACCCCTGACTGTGCTGCCCATCATGGTGCGTGGCTGCATGCTTGCCTTCACCATGTGAAAATATAGGGTTTTCTCCATTTTCAAATTTTTTTTGAGATTCTCCATTAACCTCCCTCCTAATATTTATGAAATATTCATGGATGATTTACGCATATTTGGGGAGAATAATTGTGATTCTATCCTCCTTATTCCTTCCAAGAGATGGATTCTCTCTCCTGCTCAACTTTTTGCTTCCTTCTAGGTGAGAATAGGAAGTGCGGGGAGCTTCCTTTTCCGGTTGTTCTTCCTCCTTGGGGAGGCTCTTCCCTGTTCTGAAAATAGATGAGATCAAGCTGATATTATTCATATTCTTATTTTGATATATTTGATGGGCTTGAAAGCCACAGATTGAGCCAAGAAAGGTGCTCTGATACCACTGTAATATCCCCTTTTAGGATTGCTCAATAAGGCATGCCTGAAAAAAGTCATTTTTCAGGAATGCTATGAGACTTCAACCCAGCACTCGGATCCCTTATAATAGAGCATCTAAGTCTCAAATCCAAGAGGAGACTCCAAAAAAATCCTCTTAGATGGTTTAAACATGTCTCCCACCTATAACACTCTCCAAAAAATGCCCAGTTAAGGGGCTACAACAACACTTCACTCAAGCAAGGAAATGACAGCGTAATATTTAGTGAGCCATGTCACATGTAGATATAATCAGACATTAGATGTATGTATCACAGAAAATTTATACAAACTCTTGAGGAATCCATTACTCAAATCAAGCAAAGAGACTCAAGAAGACATATTCATAAGAATAGAGAAACACTGCTTTACATAGTTTATTCCAGGCTAAGATTGTTTAGTTTATAGGAGATACTGCAGTAGAGAATACATATATACATACATACATACATACATATATATATATATATATATATATATATATATATATATATGTAGCAATGTAAGCTCAAAGAAATATGGGGGAGCAAGATCTCAACCTCTGAAAATATGATACATCAATCCCTTAAGAGGATTGGCTGGAAACTATACAAAATGGCAATCCTTCAGAAATGTTGGAGTTGCTGGGTAGCAACAACTCAAGAACTGGAAATAGATGGATCTTTTTTTATACGATGAACCCTCTGAAATAAGCTCCCTAAATTGACCTTACAAATGATAGGCTGATCCTATCATTGAATATCTCACCTCCCGATAAAATACTTCAACCCTCACTACAAATAGTCTCTAGGAACTGCGCAGTCAAGGAAGAGGGATGCTCTTATGATGATGGAAAATTTTTGGCTTGATGCCAATGATGATGGGAATAAAATTAGAAACTCCCTCACTGATCTCCCAAAGGAATGGAAACTCCCTCCTCTGAAATACAATGCCAGAAGTGGTGTTGAGAAACCCTCCCCTGCAACACCAAGCAACACAACTCACCCACCAATGGAGATTGCACTGGAGTTGAATGGAATTCTTTGGCCTCAAGCCAGAATATGGGGAATATGAAGAAAAATATCTTCCAAGAGATACTCTATGGAAGAGATGGGATTCCCGCCCAGGAACACCCAGTGCTAGTAGCATTGCATCTCATCTAAACAGCTGGAGAATGCACTTGTCTGAGAAGACAAGAAAAATGATAAGAAAGACATGAATAGCTATGGCTGCCTCATTCTTGTTTTAAAAATTGAAACGTGCCTTTCCATGGGCCACACACCTTAGGGTTTCCTCCCCCAAGTGATCTTCCCCTCATGCAAACTGCGCTGCCCCACCAAGTGATCCTTATCTCTCATAACTGTGCAGTTGACTTGGCCTCCTTTAGACTTATCCATCTAAAATTTAACTCATTTCACACATGGGGTGTGAAATCCAATTCTTTCTTAATCCATTTTCACATTGTAAGGGATTTTTATTTAGATTTTATTGCCAATGGGTTTTCTTACCAATTTATTCTCCTCCTAGTGCAAAACAAAAGTTTTTAATATTCCATGAAATTTTGGGATATTACATAAACCCACTCACTTTCAAATCCCCTCATGTCACATCAATCATAATTTTCTAACATTTTTCATTTCCCAAGGTTTTAGTACCGAAATGGTCGTTTTAGCCAAGAAACCACTATTTTTTAGCGAAATACACTGAGAAATTTCACTTTTCGCTACAAAACCTACAAAAGCACTGATACTTTCATAGTGAAAACACCCAGATTTACACTAAACATGCTACGAAAGTGAGGTTTCCTATCTGTCATGTCAAGTTAGTTGTTAGGTGTCAAAAAATCATTTTGAAATGATAAGTTAGATACCATTCAAGTCATTTAGGGTAAATATCAAGGTACATGGTCAGGTTTGAAGTCATCATCACCATTTTAGGCATGTAGAAGTCATCATTGTGGTATGAGTGGGCATCAAACTTCAAAATATTTCCAAATTAAGTCATTTCTCATTCTTCATTACTTCTTTGCGTGATATTGAGCTCTGGAGAGCATTTCATTAAGCCATTGAGCCACTGTTTGCATTATTATTGTTTGAAACTCTCTATATAGCTTCTTTTGTGTTTTTAGTTTTAGTTTAGCTAGATTATACTTCAGCATACTATTTCCATTAAGTTTTATGCTTTTGAGCTCCTCCCACATTCTTCCTATTACCAATAGTTTAGACAGTAGACCACACTCTCTAAGCTCGTGCAATTTCATACACCCGTGCGACTAATATACCACAACACTTGCCATTTCAAACTTCTCCTACACTTTGCTAGTAAGATATATTTTCATTTTCCTTTCTAATTACAAAATAGTTTAGCAAAAATCCCAGATAGGGTCCAAGCAAAATCTGAAGGAAGTGAAACCTCATTTTTTCATCATGGTTTAATAAAATTTCTAGTTTTCTATGAGCTCCAAAGACTAGGAAGATACTAGTATTATTTCTTATTTGTTAGTGGTTTTGAATTGGATACCCTTACCCCTACAAGAACTCCTAAACCTAAGGGTATCTCATCACCTTTAGTGGCAGAACCCAGTGAGCCAGAAATATTAGAGCAAAGTGAACCAGTCATGATGGAAACAAAGAAATTGCAGAGTTTTGATACACCCATTGTTCCACCTACAAAAACAACTTCATTCAAACCTGCAAAACAAAAGAAATATGTTAGTAAACAAGGAAACAAAATGATAACAAGGAGTCAAACAATGGTCGTAGAAGACAGAAAAATAGCTAAAGGAAATTTAGAAGACATATTACATGCCATTGATATTGAAGAGACTCCTATAGTCCAGGCTGAGGATATAGAAGAAGGTTGACAAAAACTAAAGAAATCCAAATCTCCAAAAAAACTAGAATTTGAAGGAGAAGATGTAGGTTTTATGTTCTAGGCAAGAAAGCCCATGAGAAGGAATGCTAGAAAATTTTTGGAGAGCAGTAAAGAAGTTCATCCAGCTAATGATACTGTCAAGCCACCACAATACATTATTGATCTTTCATCTCTTGCATAAAAATATACAATTAGCAAGTCAAAGAAAGGAAAAAAAAAAGAGTAATTGAAAAAATAGAGTTTGAACTCCTTGAAGAAAAATTAAGGATAGCTAACCATGAAATTTCAGTTATGAAGAAGGAATAAAGAAAACACAATGTCCAGAAGGTTCAATTTGAAAAGATGAAAGAGATTTGGGAAGAGCAAGTTGACAGTGTTTCCAAGACCCTAGATAATACACAACAACTAATGAAATGGACCATGACATTGAGAAAAGAGTTGAAAAATGTGAGGAGAATGAATTTTCAATTTAAATCTACAAACCATAGAGTTCAAGGATCAGGTTAAATACCTCCAGGATCAGCTAGAACTAATCCATGAGGAATTGGAGAAGAAAGGCGTAAAAATGACATTAGTTGAGGAGCCAATAGCTCAGCTCACCATCAATGAGGAAGAAACACATCAAGACTCCTAGTTAGAGCTATTTTATGCTTTTGAAGGTAAAGGACATGTTGGAAAAAAAAATTTATATTTGGAAGACACATTTTTGAAGCTAGACAAAAAACTGGAAATAACACACTTTTCAACAGTTTCATAGCATTTCCTAGGCTTGAAGCCAGGAAAACGCTACGAAACCATTGTAGCTTTATTTTTTCATTTTGAATCATTTTGGGGAGCTTCCAAGAGGAGAAAATCACATGGAGGATATTTCAAGACATGAGGAATACAATTTAGAAGGAAAGAATCAGAAAAGCTAATGGCAAAGGGAATTTTTGTAACACTACGAAAGTATGCTACGAAACTGTCATACTTTCGTGGTGTACTATTTTGAAGCTTTATGAGAAGGCTTTTGTGAACTTTTGGATAGGTGGATACTTTCAAAGGATCAGAGGACCGTCTTAGCAGCTTTCCAAGACTTGAATACTAAGGTATGAAGACAACTCATTAGCCAAACCATTCATTGGATAATTTTTGGCAATACTGCAGCTTTATGTAATCTGACTATTTTCAGTAATACAGAGAAATTTTACTTGGCCAACCTGAGATTCTCATGGATTTTTTAGTTCTTATTTGATCTATATTTTCTATGTGTACCATTTACAGTGGTTTTCATATTTAATACTCATATTTCATTCATGTAATTCTCTGACTTCCTTTATATATGAATTCACTGTGTTTTTTTCATGTTTCATGTGTGTATTACCTCTACTAAAAACTCTTACCTGCCTCAGCTTCCATGTCAAGGAAGCTTACTACTGAATTGTTAAATTTTTTGACTCCATAAGCCCAATGATTGCAAATTTATAATCTTTTCAACCTATAAACATCACAAGAAAGTTGTTTTCCAAGTAGAGTTAGCCATCTAGATACATCCTTATCCAATTTCATTAACCCCTTTGAGAGAGCCCTCTCAGACATAAGAGGCTAAGCTTCAGTTGCAAGATTGGTTTGAAACAATTACATGAATTTGTCTTATTAGCATCCTATCAGGTGCAATTTTGTGATAACAGGATCGATTGCGCCTAACATGGAAAGTAAGCCTTTCCATTGTCTTTGGCACGATTGCAGAACTTCCAAGGCTAGCATAGTAGTTGGTGATTGTTCTTAACCATCTACTATTCTATAGATATGAGAAAATTTAGTGTGATGTCCAGAGGTGGAAATTCACAATATGATTTCCTAGGTCTTCTTCTTGCTTCCCTTCGAATTTTGGTATATCCAAATGGAGCATCGTGGGCATGGGAGGCCAGTTAATGGCATGAGAAATTGGGACATTAGTTAACTTTGTTATATCTATAATTTTAAGTGATTCTAATAAGGATAACTGAGTATTGAATGCCATTGTACACTGTGGAAACATAGGTATCTGAATGTGATGGTTTAGGGGAGGTGCCTGGGAATATTACCCTATGGTGTTCCCTGATGAATTTTTTTCTAACTCCCCTAAGGGGTAGTGTTCCTCTGCCCTCTAGGGGTTGTAGGAGGGGTTGAGTGTGGTGACCCTGTTGGGGCTTCCACCGATGTGGTTTTGAGTGACCCTTGGGGGTTTCCAATCATAGAAGCCCTGATAAAGGATCAACCAATAATAGTGGAAGTGTTTTGTCTTTGACACATAAATGGCGGGAGACCTGCCACTCCTCCCTATAATGGGTGGAGGTCCAAGAAATTCCTAGATCTACGTGGTACTGTTGGGTTCGTTATGGTGTTGACTAGATTAATATTGGCGATAATTTTAGTTTTTTGGAGGAAGGAATATTCTTATCAAATAAAATACGATCACATGCATAAAAAAAAGAGAAAAAATAAGGGGTAAGTTTTCCTTTAATTGTAACTGTATGTGATCAATAAGGAAAAAATGTGGTTTTTTTGTTATGCGTATCATACTAAAAATCCTACATAGACCTATTTTTCCTTACACTCTCAATGTAGCTGGTTCTTGAAAAGATTTATTTTGATGGGTACTATGGCTACTTTCTAAAAATAACTGGTGACACCTTCCAACATTGAATAATAGAACAAGGTAATGGTATGAGGATCAAGTGATATCTACACTGTCACCTATAAGGAAGGATGCCCTAATTTTGGCCACTAAAGTACGGTCGTCCCACATGAGAATTCGAGTCTTGAGATTCTTGGTAATCAGCTACTAGTACGGAGCACTATATCGTTCAGGTAGCCCAAGAAAGTACCGGATGCATTGGGCCTAAGCTTAACCCCCTCTGGAACAGGTCTTTGGTAACGCTCGGGTATTTGTTTCGTGGGCGGATAGACAGATTTGAAGCTCCCTAAAAATTCAATATTTATGTTTCAAAATGTATTATGACCATAACAGCTTGTTGGATGCCTACCTCCGATGGTCCTAACCTAAACTGTAGTGTCTTTTTTGGCCCCTGTGTGGAGAATTTAGTGAGTTCGGATAATGATTGTTTTTAGAGGGTCTCAACTTTCTTAGGGTGTTCTTGGTGAAGTAATCGTAAGAAGAGGATGAACATCCCAAAAAAATGGGTCCCTTTTGGTCAAATGCTTACCGATGATTTTTGTGCTTTGGATTTTACAATCACAAGTGTTATGAGATGTGAATATCCACAGATTCTTTACAATCCTTTTCTAATTACCCTATGTGTGATTGTTCCTTGCAAAAATAAACGATGCGCAGATTATGGGCCACTTACACCTTTCCAGTTAGACTATGTTTTCACTATAGGGAGATGGAAAATTTTCTTAGGAAAGCGTTCATGTGCATACCCAAGCTCACCATGAGGTGCAAGGGTGACAAAGATTACTTGATTTCTTTATGATAGCTTGGTCCTAGTCCCAATTTGTAATGAAAAATTGAACTAGTCCAACGCAAAAATTGAAAAATTTTGAAATAGCTAAAGATACATGGATATATGGGCCACTTACTTTTATGCTAATTATGCTATGTGTTTTGTATCTTTTATCAGCAAATCGTTTGTTCGGAAAACATACTTGTATTGAAGGGTACTTAATTTTTCCTACTTAAACTATGTTTGATTTGCAAAAAAAAAAAAAACTAAAATTAAAAATACTTAGTTGCTAAGTTAAATTATAGAAAATAAGAATCCTAATCAGTCATGAAATACCATAACATAGTGATGGAAATTTTTTATGGGTTTCCAAGCAATTTACAACTAAAAAAAGGGAAAAAAAAAATGAGCTTCCTGCCTACCACGTGACTTTTCTTCCCATGGGCCCATAGTGTGCATCTGTCAGAGCAGAATGCGCGTGATTAGGAAGAATGCAAAATCTTCATCCTATGTTCAGCATAACTTCTAATTTAGTGCCACTGGAGATGATGAGAGGATACATGGGTGATTTTCATCAATATGATCAGGAAGAAGGACCTCCATCAACAGCCATTAACTCAAAAGAAAGAGTCTAGTGGAGTCGACATTCCTCTAGTAGTGTATTTGGTGCATGGGCAGACAAAATACACTTTTCTTAGTAGGGAGGATGCTTACCTACATAAGGGTCACATTTCAAAATGGTTTGTCAAACTTTAGTGGAATAGCTCAACATGTAATAAACTAAGTTACAAAGGAAACATAGCATGCTACATAAACAATGAAACAAAAACAAAACAACATGCACAAGATACACGCTCAATAGAAGATAGTAGTAGAAGAAGATAGAATGCTAAATATCTTGTATTGGATCCTTCGAGCTATGGAGCACCAATATCCAAGACAAGGGGTCCCTTCCCCTCAATTTTTTAGGAATGGATGCTATGACACTTGAACCCAGCACTTGGATCCCTTAAAATAGAGCATATATGTTTGAAACCAAAGAGGAGGCTCCAAAGAAATCCTCTTAGATTTTTTAAACAAGTCTCCCACCTCTAATGCTCTCCAGAAAATGCTCAGTTAAGGGGCTACAACAACACGTCACTCAAGCAAGGAAATTACTGTGTAATATTTAGTGAGACATGTCACATGTACATGTAATCGGACATTAGATTTATGTATATCAGAAAATGTATACAAACTCTTGAGGAATCCATTACTTAAATCAAGAAAAGAGACTCAAGAAGACATATTCATAAGAATAGAGAAACACTGCTTTACATAGTTTATTCTAGGCTAAGATTGCGTAATTTATAGGAGATATTGTAGCAGTAAATACATAAATATAAATATGCAGCAATGTAAGCTCAGAGAAATATTGGGGAGCAAGATCTCAACCCCTGAAAAGATGATACATCAATCCCTTAAGAGGATTGGCTGGAAACTAGACAAAATGGCACTCCTGCAGAAATGCCAGAGTTGCTGGGTAGCAGCAGCTCAAGAAATAGAAATAGAAGGATCTTGCTGTAGATGCTAAACCCTTTTAAATAAACTCCTTCAATTTACCTTCCAAATGATAGGCTAATCCTATCATTGAAGATCTCACCTCCCGATAAAATACTACAACCCTCACTCCAAATACTCTCTAGGAACTACGTAGTCAAAGAAGATGGATGCTCTTTAGTTGATGGAAAATGGTTGGCCTGATGCCAATGATGATGGGAATAAGCTCAGAAAATCCCTCACTGATCTCCCAAAGGAATGGAGACTCCCTCCTTTGAAATACAATGCCGAAAGTGGTGTTGAGAAACCCTCCCGTGCAACACAACTCACCCACCAATGGAGACTGCCCTAGAGCTAAATGGAATGCTTTGGCCTCAAGTAAGAATATGGGGAATATGAAGAAAAATATCTTCCAAGAGCTACTCTATGGAAGAGATGGGATTCTCGCCCGGGAACACCCAGTCCTAGCAACACTGCATCTCAGCTAAATAGCTAGAGAATGCACTTGTCTGAGAAGAAAAGAAAAATGATGATCAAGAAATGAATAGCTATGGCTGCCTCATTCTCCTTTTAAACAAATTAAAATTTCCTTTCCATGGGCCACAAATCTTTGGGTTTCCTCCCCGAAGTGATCTTCCCCTCATGAAAACTGCGCTTCCCCACCAAATGATCCTTATCTCCCATAAACGTGCAGTTGACTTGGCCTCCTTTAGACTTATCCATATACAATTTATCTAATTTCACACATAGCATGTGAAATAAAATTCTTTCTTAATCCCTTTTCACATTGTAAGGGATTTTTATTCAGATTTTATTATCAATGGGTTTTCTTACCCATTTACTCTCCTCCTAGTGGAAAACAAATTTTTTTAATATTCCATGAAATTTTGGAATATTACAATCCTCCCCTCCCAAATTTTGGAACTGTAGGATGTCCTCATCCTCCAACTGTAGAATCTACTTATGATGAACTCCTCATGAAGAATGAGATGTTGTATCAACAAAGAGTCTCCATACTGCTCCTCCCAAGCATGTAAACTAGCCAGAGTGGATATCATGATGAACATGGAATGTACTCAAGAAAGCAATAAGGTGTTTTCTAGAGGTCTCCTTGAGGCATGGTGTCAAGATTTATTGGGAAAAAATTTCCCTCATGTACATCCTCCAACCCCAAGAAATCATCCATAAGAATATAGTCACCTCCAGATAAGGCAACTTCTGAAAATCCTCTTCCACCTTGAGCTCCGACAAAGAAGGTGGGCTGAAAATCTGCAAGTGGTAAGCATCATAGCCTCCCCCAAGATATTAAACTCTCCACTAATGAAAAGTGTAGAGTGAAGGCTGATCTTGGGCTACAATAATGTGACCTTCCAATGCCAAGATGAAGTCTAGATCTACAGAGATCCTTCCCCCTACATTGTGAATCAAGCTGGCCCAATGCTTCTCATATGTGATGGACAGGAGGTCATCATCATATGGCACCCTATCAATCATGTGGCTCACCTCAAGAAAGGACAAATTCTTAACTATGGTGGCCAAATTATCTCCCATGCTCTCCTTAGAGCATGTCTTGCAAAGAGTATGGGGACTTTCTACCCCAAAGGACACATTCATCCGATGTGCCTCTCTCCCAATCATGCTCCTGACAATAATATGATCAATAGCAGCACAACGAGCCAAAATTAAATTCATGCTGGCTGCCATATGTAGCAAATGAGTAGGGTAATGATCCTTCATATGCAACCAACGCAGTTTGATCATAAACTGCAATAGAGAATGTCAAAGGATGTGGTTTTTCAACCACCAATGTGTCGCTACATTCTCCCCATGTGTTTGGAGGAATTGAATGATGTATGATACATGGTGAGCATGCCCTCCAAAATAAAAATCTTCCCTAATTCCATCAAGGGGATGGTCATCAATCATGCTCTTGGCCTCAAGTAGACCAAGAAGTTTTAGACAAAGAATGCTCCTTCTTGGAGCAACATCCTGCATATACATGGTTAAGGAATCGACATGTAAACCACATAAATGAAAATTTTCCTTACCATAAGTTCTCATCATAAAAAGGGGATAAACTCATAGATGAATCACTCCTTATCCTCCAAAGGACAAGAAGTGACTATGCCAACTCCTCCCAAGAGTGGTGTGCATATACTGCTCCCATGCCAAATGTACAAGTGGGAAGGTTGTTGTGCTTCCCTTGATTCTCCTGCCACAGTCAATAAAATGTAAGGAGAGTGGGTAAGAAGGATGTCGAGGTAATTCTTCCCTCTTCTTTTGTTGTACCCAAGGCTCCTAACGTTGTAACAAGTTGTCCCAAGGTCTCCACTCTGCTTAAGTCAATGATTGGTGCCTCAATGATTGAGGCATCTATCCTCCTCATCTGAACCAATGGTCCCCTTGGTGTAATTTCTCCATTTAATGATACATTATCAACTAAAGATGACTGTATACATATATGAACAATTATTTCCATGCCTTCATTGTGCAATCCAATCACCTTCCTAGGTGCAATAACGTCTAAAAATGGATAGGAATGTGCCCTCCTCAATACATGATGTTGGCTTTCTTCTCTATCTTCTCCCTGAGTTTTTTTTGTTTCACACCTCTTCCTCCATGGCACATATGGATCATGAATTGTGCCCTAATCTCCATGCATGATATCCTGGAGACCTTCTTGTAAAGATACAATAATCCCTCTATTTGGAGCCAAGGCTCCCTCTTCCTCTGCATGAGGCACTAGAAGATCTCTAGTCTTAGTAGTGTTGTTGCCCTTTGTTTCTGCAATAAAGTTGGGCAAAATCTAAATGATTTGATCCACCTTCAAAAAAGAGAGCCCTATTTTCAGTTGCTCAAAGGTGTGGGATGCATGTTTTGCCCCCAACAGGGCATGATGCAAGTTTTCAGCTCCTCCAATGGTTTCTTTAGGTGGTTCTGTGTTTCTATGTAGGATTTTTGTTTGAGTCTCTTGGTTTGACTTCATCACACCATCTCAAGAGTGTTCTAGTCAAATATTTTCACCAATTACTTAGTGAAATTTACATAAGATGAAGCAATAACATTTTCAAAAGAAATGCACTCAATTTTCCACCATGCATGGGCCTTACCTCTGAAATGCAGCGCTGCAACCTTGATGGTTTATTCTTCTTAAATGTGGTGCCACTGTTGGAAGGTGTTTAGCTCCTCCAACCAATATTTGGCTGAGCTTGAAGGTGAACCTCCAAAAGTAGATAGATGAAATCTATCTTGCTGCTCCTTTCCCTCAACCTTAATCTTGCAAAGCTAAAAAAAAGTGAGTTGATTTCTGAACTTATGAGTGTGAGACTGATACTCTTTCAGGAAATCACTAAGGGTTTCTTCCTTAGTCACATTTCCTCCTTATTTCATATCCCCTATGGGAATTTTGGACCTCTGACTGTGCTTCCCATCATGGTGTGTGGTTGCATGCTTGCCTTCACCATGTGAAAATATAGGGTTTTCTCCGTTTTCAAAATTTCATTGAGATTCTCCATTAACCTCCCTCCTAATATTTATGAAATATTCATGGATGATTTGCAAATATTTGGGGATAATACTGGTGATTCTATCATCCTTATTCCTTCCAAGAGATGGATTCTCTCTCCTGCTCAACTTTTTGCTTCCTTCTAGGTGAGAATAGGAAGTGCGGGGGGCTTCCTTTTCTGTTTGTTCTTCCTCCTTGGGGAGGCTATTCCCTGTTACGAAAATAGATGAGATGAAGCTCATATTATTCATATTCTTCTTTTGATATCTTTCATGGGCTTGAAAGCCATAGGCTGAGCCAAGAAAGGTGCTTTGATACCACTCTAATATCCCCTTTTAGGATTGCTCAATAAGGCATGCCTGAAAAAAGTCATTTTTTAGGAATGGCTGCTATGAGACTTGAACCCAGCACTTGGATCCATTATAATAGAGCATCTAAGTCTGAATTCCAAGAGGAGACTCCAAATAAATCCTCTTAGATGGTTTAAACAAGTCTCCCACCTCTAACACAATCCATAAAATGCCCAGTTAAGGGGCTACAACAACACTTCACTCAAGCAAGGAAATGACAGTGTAATATTTAGTGAGCCATGTCACATGTAGATATAATCATCCATTAGATGAATGTACAGAAAAAAATGTATACAAACTCTTGAGTAATCCATTACTCAAATCAAGCAAAGAGACTTAAGAAGACATATTCATAAGAATAGAGAAACACTGCTTTACATAGTTTATTCCAGGCTAAGATTGTTTAGTTTATAGGAGATACTGCAGTAGAAAATACATACATACAGATATATATATATATATATATATATATATATATATGGGTGTGTGTGTGTGTTTGTGTGTGTGTGTGTGTGTGTAACAATGTAAGCTCAAAGAAATATGGGGGAGCAAGATCTCAACCTCTGAAAAGATGATACATCAATCCCTTAAGAGGATTGGCTGGAAACTAGAAAAAATGGCACTCCTGCAGAAATGTCAAAGTTGTTGGGTAGCAGCAACTCAAGAACTGGAAATAGATGGAGCTTGTTTTAAATGATGAACCCTCTGGAATAAAATCCTTAAATTGACCTTCCAAATGATAGGTTGATCCTAGCATTGAATATCTCACCTCCCGATAAAATACTGCAACCCTCACTGCAAATAGTCTCTAGGAACTGCGCAGTCAAGGAAGAGGGATGCTCTTATGCTGATGGAAAATTGTTGGCCTGATTCCAATGATGATTGGAATAAATTTAGAAACTCCCTCACTGATCTCCCAAAGGAATGGAAATTCCCCCCTCTGAAATACAATGCCGGAAGTGGTGTTGAGAAACCCTCCCCTGCAACACCAAGCAACACAACTCACCCACCAATGGAGACTGCATTGGAGTTGAATGGAATGCTTTGGCCTCAAGCCAGAATATGGGGAATATGAAGAAAAAACTCTTCCAAGAGATAGTCTATGGAAGAGATGGGATTCCCGCCCAGGAACACCCAGTGCTAGCAGCACTGCATCTCCACTAAACAGCTGGAGAATGCACTTGTCTAAGAAGACAAGAAAATTGATAATCAAGAAATGAATATCTATGGATACCTTATTCTCATTTGAAAAAAATGAAAGGTGCCTTGCCATGTGCCCCACACCTTAGGGTTTCCTCCCCCAAGTGATCTTCACCTCATGCAAACTGCACTGCCCCACCAAGTGATCTTTATCTCTCATAACTGTGGAGTTGAATTGGCCTCCTTTAGACTTATCAATCTGTAATTTATCTCATTTCACACATGCGGTGTGAAATCCAGTTCTTTCTTAATCCATTTTCACATTTTAAGGGATTTTTATTTAGATTTTATTTCCAATGGGTTTTTTTACCAATTTATTCTCCTCCTAGTGCAAAACAAAAGTTTTTAATATTCCATGAAATTTTGGGATATTACATAAACCCACTCACTTTCAAATCCCCTCATCTCACATCACTCATAATTTTCTAACATTTTTCATTTCCCAAGGTTTTAGTACCGAAATGGTCATTTTAGCCAAGAAACCACTATTTTGTAGCGAAATACACTGAGAAATTTCACTTTTCGCTACAAAACCACTGATACTTTCATAGTGAAAACACCTAGATTTACACTAAACATGCTATGAAAGTGAGGTTTCCTATCTGTCATGTCAAGTTAGTTGTTAGGTGTCAAAAAATCATTTGAAAATGACAAGTAAGGTTTCCTATCTTTGCGTGATATTGAGCTCTGGAGAGCATTTCATTAAGCCAATGTCGTGGCTGGTAGTTTCAAAGGTTGTAGATATCTTTGATCAAGCGAGGAAGAAAACTATCAAGCGAGGCAGAGAAGACACAATAGAAACTATGGCTAAAAAAAGAAAGAAAAATAAGGGTGGCCAATGTCTAAGATATGAGCCATTAGATATGAATCCGATCAATGAAGACCCAAAAACTGTATAAGTCTTCAGAAGGACAAGATTTTTACAGTTTTGTGAAAGACTACAAGGTTGCCACATACAGGTTTCCAAAGAAGTTGCTCTAAATTTCTGTGGAACAACTACCAAAGTGGGGATGCTAAATCTCACTATTACACCAGAGGTCATTACAGAAGAAACAGGGATTCCAAGGGGACAAGAGAAATGGTTCAAAGGGTTCAAATTCAAAAAGGAGGAGTGCAAATAGTTTATCAAGCCATAAAATAGTGAAATGGACCGTACAAATTCCATTTGAAGGAGCTACATGAAGGATAACTACTCAAAGTTGCTGCTTATCATCGAGAAATATTTTACTTATGAAGGGAGATACCATAAAGTCTATTCTTATTTTTAACACTGGAAAATTGTACAGCAGAAGATGACATCAATTAATGTTGAGCCCAAGGATTTACAGGACAGGAATACATTATGGAATCAAGAAGTATTTAAAATCTCTAAGGTTTTAAGAAAGTCAGATTTGAAGTAGTCATAAATGCTCAAATTCGTGCTTTTCCCTTCGAGAAGAGCGCCTTCTGCATGCCTTTTTTCCCGATAAGCACACATTCCTGGAAATGGAAAAAAATCACTTTCCGGGACCAAAACAAGCAAAGGACAGTTACTCATTATGTGAAAGCCACCTAAGGACAACCAAGAATTCCTCCTTAGAAATTATGTGAGCACACAAAAGAATATTTGAGCACACAATGGAATCACACCTCTCCCTTGGGTCACCATCCATCATGTACCAAAGGAGGGCAGGAGAATTTGAAGCTCACCTATATAAACCCTCCAAAAGATGAAAAAATGGTGATCACAAGGTTATGCTGGCCAAAGTTGCCCCAAGCAACACCAGAATTGTGTGTGACTCAGAGCTGGAGCTAAAGAGGACTTGATAGTTGGCCACACAACATATTAGTCCACTAAAGCAGAGAGAGAGAGTGAGATTTCATCAGAGGCAGAGCTTGGAAAGAAACATCCTTACATCGGGACCTAGAGACATTGCCTAGGTGCCCTTTGGCAAGTGGGTAAAATTTCTTCTCCATTTCAAATGTTTAATAAGAAGAGGCCATTGAGCCATCGTTTTCATTATTATTGTTTGAAACTCTTTATATAGATTCTTTTGTATTTTTAGTTTTAGTTTCACCAGAACATACTTCAGCATACTATTTCCATTGAGTTTCATGCTTTTGAGCTCCCCCCACATTCTTCTTGTTACCAATAGTTTAGACAGTAGACCACACTCTCTAAGCTCGTGCGATTTCATACACCCGTGCGACTAATCTACCACAACACTTCCCATTTCAAACTTCTCCTACAGTTTGCTAGTAAGATATCTCTTCACTTGCCTTTATATTTACACACTAATTTAGCAAAAATGGCAGATAAGGTCCAAGAAAAATTTGAAGGAAGTGAAATCTCATCTTTTCATTATGGTTTAATAAAATTGCTAGTTTTTTATGAGCTCCAAAGACTAGGAAGAGACTGGTATTATTTCTTATTTGTTAGTGGTTTTTAATTGGATACCATTACCCCTCCAAGAACTCCTAAACCTAGGGGTATCTCATCACCTTTAGTGGTAGAACCAAGTGAGCCAGCAAGAGTAGAGCAAAGTGAACCATTCATGATTGAAACAAAGAAATTGCAGAGTTTTGATACATCCATTGTTCCACCTGCAAAAGAAATGTCATTCAAACCTGCAAAACAAAATAAATATGTGAGTAAACAAGGAAAAAAAGGGATAAAAAGGAGTCAAACAGTGATTTTAGAAGACAGAACAGTAGCTAAAGGAAATTTAGAAGACATATTACATGCCATTGATATTGAAGAGACTCCTATAGTCCAGGCTGAGGATATAGAAGAAGGTTGACAAAAACTAAAGAAATCCAATTCTCCAAAAAAAATAGAATTTGAAGGAGAAGATGCAGGTTTTATGTTCTAGGCAAGAAAGCCCATGAGAAGGAATGCTAGAAAAATTTTGGAGAGCAGTAAATAAATTCATCCAGCTAATGATACTGTCAAGCCACCACAAGACATTATTGATCTTTCATCTCTTGCAGAAAAATATACAATTAGCAAGTCAAAGAAAGGAAAAAAAATAAGTAATTGAAAAAATAGAGTTTGAACTCCTTGAAGAACAATTAAGGCTAGCTAACCATGAAATTTCAGTTATGAATAAGGAAGAAAGAAAACACAATGTCCAGAAGGTTCAATTTGAAAAGATGAAAGAGATTTGGGAAGAGAAGGTTGACAGTGTTTCCAAGACCCTAGATAATACACAACAATTAATGAAATGGACCATGCCATTGAGGAAAGAGTTGAAAAATGTGAGGAGAATGAATTTTCAATTTAAATCTACAAACCAGAAAGTTTAAGGATCAGGTTAAAGACCTCTAGGATCAGCTAGAACTAATCCATGAGGAATTGGAGAAGAAAGGCCTAAAAATGACAGTAGTTGAGGAGCCAATAGCTCAACTCACCATCAAGACTCCTATTTAGAGCTATTTTATGCTTTTGAATGTAAATTACATGTTGGAAACAATTTTTTATAGTTGGAAGACACATTTTTGAAGCTAGAAAAAAAAAACTGGAAATAACACACTTTTCAACAGTTTCGTAGGATTTCCTAGTCTTTAAGCCAAGAAAACGCTACGAAACCATTGTAGCTTTATTTTTTCCTTTTGAATCATTTTTGGGAGCTTCCAAGAGGAGAAAATCACATGGAGGATATGTCAAGACATGAGGAATACAATTTAGAAGGAAAGAATCGGAAAAGTGGATGGCAAAGGGAATTTTTGTAACGCTACGAAAGTATGCTACGAAATTGTCATACTTTCGTAGCGTACTATTTTGAAGCTTTATGAGAAGGTTTTTGTGCACTTTTGGATAGGTGGATACTTTCAAAGGACCAGAGGACTGTGTTAGCAGCTTTCCAAGACTTGAATACTAAGAGATGAAGAAAACTCATTAGCCAAACCATTCATTGGATAATTTTTGGCAATACTACAGCTTTATGTAATCTGACTATTTTCAGTAATACAGAGAAATTTTACTTGGCCAACCTGAGATTCTCATGGAGTTTTTAGTTCTTATTTGATCTATATTTTCTATGTGTATCATTTACAGTGGTTTTCATATTTAATACTCATATTTCATTCATGCAATTCTCTGACTTCCTTTATAGATGAATTGACTGTGTTTTTTTCATGTTTCATGTGTGTATTACCTCTACTAAAAACTCTTACCTGACTCAGCTTCCATGTCAAGGGAACTTACTACTGAATTGCTAAATTGTTTGACTCCATAAGCCCAATGATTGCCGACTTATAATCTTTTCAACCTATACACATCACAAGCAAGTTTTTTTCCAAGTAGAGTTAGCCATCTAGATACATCCTTATCCAATTTCATTAACCCCTTTAAGAGAGCCCTCTCAGACATAAGAGGCTAAGATTCAGTTCCAAGATTTTTTTGAAACTATTACATGAATTTGTCTTATTAGCATCCTATCATGTGCAATTTTGTGATAACAGGATCGATTGCGCCTAACGTGGAAAGTAAGTCTTTCTGTTGTCTTTGCACGATTGCAGAACTTCAAAGGCTAGCATAGTAGCTGGTGATTGTTCTTAATTATCTACTATTCTATAGATATGAGCAACTTTAGAGTGATATCCTACGCGCCTGTTTGGTCCCTTGACCATTTTTGGAAGGGGCTCTATAGGTACTTTGGAGATGGTTAATGGTGTCGTAATTGCACTTTTACTTTTACCTGATGGGTTGGTGTCTGGAGGTGTATCGTAGTTCCTAGTCCTTGTTTGGAAGAGCAATTCTTAGCCAACCATGTAGATTTCATGCCTGCCTCCTCCAATATAATTTTGGGCTGTTTGTTTTTTCTGAGTGTTAACCACCCCTTAGTGGGTAAGGGTTCCTGCATTACAAAATGTTGTTGAGGAGGTCCCATTTTTCGATGGTTACCCTGAATTTTTTTCAATTTGGGTCGTTTGGGACAGTGGTGAGTGTAATGGCCGTATTCGCCACATATTGCACAAGTATGATTTTTCCTTAGACTGGGTCTCTTTTTTTTCCCTTGGGAGTTATTATTTGGTTCTTGGTTTTGATTTTAGTTGGGGTTGGCCTCATACTGAGATCGCGGGGGGCATTGTTGATTACTGCCCCCCTATCCACATTGTCTCTTTTTCTTATTCCTAGGCTTATTTTTTGCAGTGTTTGGAGGGTTATTCTTGTTCTTCTAGTCATAATACTATCATTGTTGAGCCCGGGAGAGTTGCAATAGGTGCTCTAGAATGTTGTTTTGTGTTGGTGGTGGAATTTGTGTGGGAAAATGGGGATATAGGTTCCCTTGTCCCTGATTGGTGTAAGGTTGTTAGTAAAGCTCTCTTGTATCATCATTCCTAGCTAATTATTGGTTCCTCTGCGAGGGAGGGCTTGAGATTACCTTTTTTTGATGGTATGGTATTACCCTATTCGTCATATTCTGCAAAGGTGCAGACTGACTTTAATGATGGGCAGGTTGTGACACGTTTTGAGTAGAATTGTATGAGTATATTAGGTACTGGATGCTACTGCTTAGGTGGCCTTGGGTCAAGGACCTGATCAAACCGTTTGCAGTATTTGACACACCTGGTAACTCTCTATAAGTTTGCAGGCGTGGGAATTTGGCAAGACATTGTAAATAAATCCTGATTGGGTATAAATGAGTTCAAGATGTTGGGCCTTGCTAATGGCATCCTCTTCAGAGGTAGGTTTATGTGTCACCACTTCTTTTGAGATCTAAACTATGAGAATTTTCAAAAATATGTCAAAAAACACTCTATCGTCGATTTTGGCTTTACATAAACTACGACATCGCCACCATTCATGGAGATGTCCCGATATATGGACTGTTGGTGTTTGCCTAAAATGTCTCAACGGCTCTGTTAGCCACCTATATTTTTCTATCATATCAGCTGGTGGCTAAATATTTTTTGCAGCCTTCAAGAAACAAATTCAGTCCTGAAGTTGTTGGTGCTTGAAGTCTTTTTGGTGAATCCATAATCTACTGGATAAAATCTTCACAGTGGTTTCCTCTTTCAAACCTCTGATATCCTACAAAAATCCAAGTCAAATACTGCTCCATTCCCCTTTTTCCCTCCCCTTTCTTCCAACTTACCTCATTCTCCATTTTCCTTTTATTCATAAAAGCCCCACAAAAACATATGTTTTCCCTTTATCCCTTCATAAAATCCATTCCCTAAGGTTAAAAAATCACTTTTTGACCTTATTCGAACCTTGATTTCCCCTTTGAAAACATTGGAAATCCTATAAAATGCACATTCTATATGATGTTAAGGCTTTAGCCCCCTTGGGCTAAATTCCCTAACCGTTTTCCTCCATATACCCGAGCGCGAGGACTGACCGCTCAATCCTTAGGCGCTAAACCGAAAAAACCCCCTTCCTTCATCTATTTTCCTTTGATAAACCTGAAAAACCTATTTTATAAAGTTTAACAGGAAATATTTGAAGTCACATGTTTGATTGCCGCGATAAACCTGGGCTGTCGATCTGCTCCCAGATCCGACAGAGCAGAGCACGCCTCACCTGGTGGACCCCCCTTACCCCATGCCATTTTCCAGAAAACCGCTGGTTTCCATTCCGCACCACCTTCCAAGCCAAGGTGGTTTTCTCCCGTCAGCCAGCGACTCCATATGCTAGCCGACACATGTCCCCGACACTGTTTCAAAACCACTGCGCTATCAGATGATTTCACGCGCTAATCTTCGTACCAAGACCACGCGGCGGAATCCACCTCCACCATCTGATCTGGGCCCTCCCATCTGACGGTTGCCGATTACTTCACCTGCTCGACCTTTAACAGACATGCGCGCTCGTTAACTCATCCACCGTGCGGGCAAGAGTCAATCTCTGTCGTCGATCTCTACAGATTGATGGTCCGGATTTAATTTATCTACAACTCTTTTCCACGACCGCCCAGTTTTGATCTCAGCTGTTGGATGATGCCATCCAACGGCCCGCGTTCCTCCGCACATTCCCCAAAGTAGATTGGCCTATAAATTGGATTTTTTACGTGTTTTTTGTATTTTGCGGGGTTAAGATCATTTGTTCGTGTTTTTAAGGAAATTTCAGACTAGGAGGGTGACGATCCTCTACGTTTCGATTTCTCCAAGGAAATCATTTAAAAAGTTAGTTTTCACGTTTCCTCAATGTTTCCATAGGAATTGATGCCTTTCCCTACCTGTGAAGCCCTGCACAACAGAGAAAACCGTCAAAATCAATGCGGAAAAAGAGTATCAGTGGTAGAAGACCAAAAACGAACCAGAATAGCAGATTAATGGACAGATTCGTGGGGATTAAGGCTAAGACAATTATCAAACGCCTAATCCCCACTCTCAAACGCAAATTAAGGAAAATCTAAAGTGTTTTTATCAGAAAAACCCTCCACCGCCACAAATGGAGGCGAATTGATTCCTCCCAGCAACTACAGTGCCACCTGTGCCCCAAAGGATTCAATCAAGAACTGGGTTTATTGATCAAAGTCATATATTTTACCTCAAAAGCAGCCGAAGAGTTACTTCTGCCAGGGATTTAATGAAAGAATGTCTGCAGAGTAACCCTAACATC
The DNA here is from genome assembly GCA_034641835.2 of Pinus albicaulis. Taxonomy (NCBI): domain Eukaryota; kingdom Viridiplantae; phylum Streptophyta; class Pinopsida; order Pinales; family Pinaceae; genus Pinus; species Pinus albicaulis. The sequence goes on from CM076582.1 coordinate 858,715,031, forward strand.
ACTCCGAGCCTCAAAGGTCAACATAAGCTCCCTCCGAGCTTAATTCATAAGTGTAAACCAATTAATGCAGTAAAACACCTGTATAATCTCTTCATTTGAGCCCCCAAAGGCCAAGAAGACATTAATTCTGCATTAATTGTATTTGATATCTTTTCATCAGATCTCACCTCCTCATCTTTCTTTAAATACTTCAGTAGAAGATGAGTGAGGGGTTAGTTGTTAATGTAATTGCTCAAGCATTGTAATTGTGACTAAGCTGAAAACTCTTGATTGTAGATAGGATTTCACTGGATCTTGGAGCTCTGCTTGTAATAAGATAGGTTAGGTTGTGAAGAGAGATGGATTAAAACACTGGATCTGAAGATTGTAACTGGTTTGAAGCATCAAGACAAGATGATTTATGGGATCCTGGTCTATGCTGATGGTGATGTTATTCTCACTGTAACTTGTATTTTGTTTCTGTTTTCAATTTGTTTCATTTTCCACTATAAATAACAGTTTAAACAGGGTTAGGACCTATTGTATATCAGTAACCTTCTCTTGCTGAAAAACCTTTATTTCAACGTTTTCCCTCAACTGTGTTATTTGAAAATGGTTTAATTTAATTTAAGTACATGGATGCTGGCATTCCCTCATCTCTTTGTCTCAGCTGAATGTTATTTTTAAATGTTACTTCCAATATATGTTATGTGAAGACGAACTGAGGAAATTAAGGTTAGCCCTGAGTCCCTTTCTTATTTGCTCAACTATTTGATTGTTTCCCTAGAATGTGTTAAAAGCTGACTAGTTTCAAAGTACTTATCAGATCTTAGACCATTCTATGTTATCTTTGTGTTTTCCTTTTGTTTTTATATGTTTTCTATCAGAAGTGTATCAAAGGCTGGATAGTTTCAAAGTACTTACCAGATCCTAGTTTGCTTCTATGTTTTTCTTAAGTGCCTGGTTAAAGGTTGGCTAGTTTCAAAGTACTTACCAGATCCTGGGCTGCTCTTTGTTCTGCATCTGTCATTTCCCTTTCTTATTGTATCACTCCATTCCATAAATCAAACTTTAAGGAGATCCTTAAGCATAGATGACTTGCCCCATAGACCATTCTTGAACCTGATCGTTCCAATTAAATCCTCTTATGACTCCATAGCCCAATGGACTGAAAATCTGCCATCATCTTTCTTCTTGACCGAAGCTTACTCTTTTTACTTGCAACTTCTCACTTTTGAACCTATTTGCATATGGATATTTCCGCCTCAAACACCTAACCATGTTCAACCATCCAAAATCCAAACAAACCCTTGGACCTCACAACTAGCCTAATATCAATACCTTAAGTTTTCAAAGACAAATCCATCTTTGTACATATTGGAGAGATCCCTCTCCGGATTCAGGACGGCTAGATCCTAGAATCCCAAATTTGGTTGAAATGATGTTAACTCTGTGATTGGAATTTGCCAATCTTGCTTATTACAGAGACCTAACATTTCTGGAGACTTCGCTGGGGACTTGAGTGTTTGTATAAAACCTTAGAGACCTTAGAAAACCTATTATTCAAGAAAACTTTGAGAGTTAAAAGCAGCCTTTTCAAGCACTACCAAGAAATGGTAATCATGATGAAACTTATTTTGAATCAGTGACAATCTAGGTCAACCCTAGGATTCTATCAAAGTGTTATATAACCTTGGAAAATCAGCTAGCTTAGCCATAAGAGTAGACTGTCTTTTTCTCATAACCGTAGCTAAGTTTTGAAACAAAGTTAGGACATTCTTAGAAACCACGCAAATAGAAAAGAAATAAGAAAAGCCAAAAACATTTCAGATTGGTAGTAAAACACTAGTTTTTGATATCTTGTCTACACCTTTTGATGTGTTTTACCCTATACTCTTAGACAAAGTCTAGAAAGGGCCAGGTAGCCTCCGGATCTCATCCTATTTTAGAGGTGACATATTTGGTGAATGCCCTCCCAGTTAATCTCGGGTTAGAGTTTGTTGTGTTTTGGGATACACTTCAAACGGATGTTTCTCAAACACTGTGGTGGACAGTGAACCCCTTTGAAAACACTCTAAACTTTCCACCTGGTGACTCCACAATCCTGAACAGACCTTAAGACCCCACTGGGAAGAACCCTCATCATTATAATATCTTTTGAACTCAGTTAGAAGACTGTGGGATTGAAATTTGTATTAACAGATTAGTCAACCTCTCAAAGATTGTCATATCTGGTTGAACTTTTCCTGTTTATTTGGGGTCTAAAAACATAGCATAGTGGCTCCTAGAAAGATTCATACTAGAGCCCACCCTAACCCTGATCCACCTAAAATAGTTGATAACCCAGAGAGTATCCTCTGGAAGTCTCCTAAGATAGAATCTTCAACTATTTTAAAATCTCACATAAGAGCCAATTCAGTCCCTGAAAATCTTTCAGCTCTACAAAAATCACAAACTGACTTATTGAACCCATTCAGGACTAGGTCATTTGGTGATTTAGATCAGCTAGATTCTGAGCCTTCACTTTCATCTCCCGAAACAAGTGAACACCATGGGAATAGAGAATCAACACCTCCTGATTTACACCTTCTTCTTAACTTAGGTTCCTCTCACCCAAGATCAGCTCAGCAATCTACTATTGTTCCATCCACTTATGTTCATCCTTCATCCACTGTTCAAACCACTCCACTTCAGCCCACACCTCCTCTTGTCAACCCACCCCCACCACCTATCATGGCAACATGGTATGCTCCCTTAGTCCTTCCTGTACCATTAATCAATCTTCCACAGGACTATCAGTCTAAAATTCCATTATATGATGCTAGTAATACTACAACAGCATCACAACATGTGGACAAAATGAATGACTACTTTGACAGAAATGAAATTGATGATGATTCTGTCAAACTGAGACTATTTGCTCAAAGTATGGGGGGAGAAGCAAGAAAGTGGTTTAAAGGCTTAGCCCCCCATAGTATTAATGATCTCCAAGGCTTCCATCAAACATTATTAAACAAATGGGAAGTGAGGAAGAATCCTCTCCAAGTCCTTGCTGACTATAACAATCTCCATAGGAACCCTGGGGAAAGTGTACAAGCCTATTGTACTAGATTTAACAGTGTGTATAATGCACTTTCTCCTGAACTAAAACCTCCACAAGGTTCAGCTTTAAACAAGTTTCTGGAAGGGTTTGATGCTGACATGAACTACTCACTCAGAGAAAGATATTTTTCAACCCTTTAAGACATGCAAAGAGGTGCTCTTTCTGTGGAAGTAAACTTAATGGAGAAGAGAGCAAGGATGAAAGCTGAAAAGAGAGTATCTTTTAGAGAGGATTCCACACCTTCCACTTCAAGCTCAAAGATGGAAAGAATGATGGAATAAATGATGAAGAAAATGAGCATTCTAGAGAGAGCGCAAGCAATTCTAAATCAAAAGGCTCCTCAAAATAGAAACCAAAACCAAAATCAGAATGTCAAAAGGAATCAACCTCCAAACAGACCCAGGGAAGATGATCAGCAGATCACTCCTCCCTTTCATCAAAACTATTTAAGTGAGGTTGAGGAAACAGATGAGATAACAGAGGATAATGATATGAACCTATTTGGGGTAGATGATGATAGCTTCGAGTTTCATTATGATAGTAAACAAGGTCTTTATACACCTTATGATGACAAAAGAGATGATAATGAAAGTTGTTGTCAAGACATGGAAAATGCCATGACAGAACCTTCAAAAGAGTATGAACTCATAATTAAATCTAATCAACAAACCCCCAACAACAAAACCTCTGACAAACCTTCTCAAAACAACCCTGCAACCAAGTCTAAGACAGTCAAACAAAAAGATAAAATAGTGGCTGATAATTCTGGTAAAGGTAAAGAGAAAGACACTCAAAATCTCGAAAAATAGAGTGCAAACATCAGTAGTACTAACACTTCAGCTAGTACTCCTATTATAACCGCTGTGTCAACTGTAGATAAAACAAATCAGCAAGCTGTTATTGTTGATAAAGTGGCAGTAAACAAGGCTAAAACCAACACCTTAAAGAATCAAATTCCTTTCAGTCTGGAACAGGAAATCTCAAAGATTAAAATTTATGTTCCTTTGACTGAGTTAGCTGCCTAGCATGTACATAGGTCCAAAATTTTGAAGGCTTTGAACATAGAAGATAATGAAGATACACTCAATCTTAATGATGACCAACCAGAGCTTATTTTTGGTCCAAATATTGAAGGTAAATTCCAAGAGGGTCCTGTCCCTCCCTTTTACGTAAGCTTAAACATTCATGAAAAAATTCTACACAATGCTATGCATGACTCGGGCGCTTCCCATAATTTAATGCCAAAAGCTGTAATGGAAAGCCTGGGTCTTGAAATTACCAGACCTTACAAAGACCTGTACTCCTTTGACTCAAGCAGAGTTAAATGTCTAGGATTGATCAAAGACCTTTGTGTTAACTTAGCCCAGATTCCAGCCAAATGCTTAGTTATGGATATTGTTGTGGCTGATGTACCCCCAAAATATGGAATTCTTTTATCAAGATATTGGGGGGCTAAGTTACAAGGGACCATGCAAATGGACATGACCTATGCAACTATCCCTGTGTTTAATCAGACTAGAAGACTTTACAGGGAGTCCCACATGCAATACACAGTCACAAGTCAAGACAAGCCTCAAAACTCTCCTCTGTATGCTGTAAGTACGAGCCTTGATTCTTTTATCATGTTTAATGATGAAGCCCTCACGGAAAAAATATTTTCAACAGAATTATTGGCTGAAACAAAGGCAGAGGAATACAACACTGAAGTGTCAAAGCAGTTTTCTATATTCAAAAACTTTAGCAAACCAAGCACAGGTCTGGAATTACAAATCATCAATCCATCAAACTTAAATCTTGACAACCAAGAGAGTAATCCTCAACCCGATGAAAAACTTGAGGAGTCAAATCATACAACAGCCATGCACCAAACTGATGAAACCAAAAATAATCCTCTCTGGACTATGTATTTTGATGGATCATGCACTAGAACAAATGCTGGTGCAGGTGTCTGGATTACTAACACTGAAAACAATCATACGGAATGTATTTCTTGTAAATTAAACTTTCAGTGTTCCAACAACATAGATGAATACGAATCCCTTCTCTTAGGCTTGCATCTCTTAAAAAATTTAGGTGCCAAGAGAATCAATGTATATGGGGATACTGAGTTAATAACTAGGCAAGTCAATAGGGAGTATAATGAAAATCATCCCAGAGTTAGGGCCTATCGGAATGATGTCATGGATCTTTTGAAAACATTTGAGGAATCCAACCTGACTTTTGTCCCAAGGAAAAGAAACCTTGCAGCCCACAATTTAGCCTTTTCTGCTAGAACCTACCCAATGCGATATGATGACACATCTCAGATTAAATTCAGACCAGCTGTCCCAGATAACAAGAAATATTGGCAGGTGTTTGATGGAGATAAACAAATAAAAGACTTCATGCAATTCAGAAATGAGTTTGAACTCCATAGTTCGGATTCAGATTATGATACAGACTGCAGTGAAGAAAATTTTCTTGGTGAAGAAGAACCGTCTCCTGAGCTTGTAGATATTAACCTTCAGACTAGGAAACTTAGAAACCAAACAGAATTGAGTGCAGAATCTGAAACAGAGGAGTTGGAAACTCTGCATTCTAAGGATGATAGTTTTCCCAAGGGTTTGGCCCCTCTAGAAGAACTGTTTGATTTTAATGATGTCGCCAACAAACCTAAACTGGAACCTGTAGAAACTGAGGTAGAGGAATGTAATATAGGTAGTGAGGAAAAACCGAAAATGATCAAACTGTCCAAAACTTTGCCAGCTCACATTAAACTCAAATACATAGAGTTGTTCAAAGAATTTTCTGATGTTTTTGCATGGAGTTATGAAGATCTTAAGTCCTATGACACTGAAATAATACAGCACAAAATACCTCTTAAAGAAAACCAAAAACCATTCAAACAGAAGCTGTGTAGAATAAACCCTGTCCAGTTGCCTTTGGTTAAGAAGGAAATCATGAAGATGCATAATGCTGGTATTATTGTCCCTATTAGATATTCTGAGTGGTTATCCAATCTAGTGTATGTAAGGAAGAAAACTGGAGAAATCAGGCTTTGTATAGACTTTAGGAATTTAAAAAAAGCTTCATTAAAAGACAATTACCCTTTTCCCAAGATGGATCATATTTTACAAAGGGTGGTGGGGTCTAAAAGAATTTCTTTGCTGGATGGATATTCAGGGTATAATCAAGTCTTAGTCCACCCTGATGATCAATTAAAGACATCTTTTACTACACCCTAGGGCACCTTCATGTATGTGAAAATGCCTTTTGTTCTAATGAATGCTGGAGCAACCTTTCAGAGAGCCATGGACATAGCATTCTCGGAAGAACTGGGCTTCTTCATCATTATATACCTTGATGATGTCAATATGTTTTCAAAAACAGATGAAGAACACTTAGAACATTTGAGGAAATTTTTCGAGAAGTGTAGAAAGTTTGGAATATCTTTAAACCCTAAGAAGACTTTATTTGGTCTCCAAGAAGGTAAACTTCTTGGGCACATCATTTCAGAAGAGGGTATAAAGATAGATCCAAAGAGGATACAGGCCATATTGCAAATCTCTCATCCTCGAAACATCAAAGAGTTGCAGTCTTTCATTGGGAAGATAAACTTTTTGAGAAGGTTCATCCCTAACTTGGCTGAGCTCCTTAGGAATATCACAAACATGTTGAAGAAGGAGCAAGGGATAAAATGGACCTTGGAAGCAAAGACATCCTTTGAGCTGGTGAAACAAGCATTAACCAAAACACCGGTTCTCATAAGCCCTCATTTTTCAAAATATTTTTATATTTTCTCGTTCGCATCAGAACATACTATAGCTGCTGTCCTTTTACAGAAAAACCCACAAGGACAAGAGTAGCCTATTGCATTCTTTAGTAAGACATTGAGGGATGCCCCTTTGAAGTATAACATTATGGAAAAACAAGCTTTTGCTTTGGTCAAAGCATTGAAAGACTTCAGAGTATACATCCTTCACTCACACATCATTGCCTTTGTCCCAAATGTTGGCAATATGATGCTGAGTGTTGTCCTTGATGGCAACCCACTTGATGAAGATAATGGCAACCTACTTGATGAAGTTGTCCCTGATGGAATATGTCTTGATGAACTTGTTAAATGATGTAAATCTGATGTATATACAATGAGTACAGAAGGTAATGATGGAAGGAATGTTAGTATGTGCTAGAACATGATGAAAAGAGTATGTCTCAATGCATACGCGGATTTGTCTATACAAAGTAGCGTATGCACGTGGGAAATAACGTGCCAACTCGCGTATGGGAAAAAGCGCTCTAAATATGTAAAACCAGGGGTAACCACCATGGTATTGAGTAATGATTCGTCTATGAGACCCCGCCCAGGAATACCATCGAAAGTAATGTGGTTTTGGCTCATGGTATTGAAAAAGGGTAAACCTATATAAGGAGAAGAAAATCATTGTGCATCGGGGTGTACGAGTCTGGGCTTTGATGAATGCTTCACTCTGAAGTATATTTGTATGGGTGAACTCTGTTCCTAATTGATAGATCTGAATCTATGATGCTCCTATGAACATGATGAAGGCTCAAGATCTCTAGATCTAGAAATGGTGAATGTCAAGGATGATCTGAAAATAAGTGAAGAAGACCTGGCGCAATCCTGTTGAAGAGATTGAAGAAATCTGGGTAAGTTTATAGATCTGGTCTGTACTGCAAAGTTTATCTTTTATAGATCTATACGCAGGTTCGTTTCATGAAAAGCGCGTGTATACGCGGGTATGTGGAAAGAAAAGCGCGTATGCGCAGTTAGGGTTTTCTTTGGAAAATGTACTGAAGTATACGCGGGTTCGTCTTCTGAAAGGCACGTATATACGGGGGTCTTATTAAATAAAAGCGCGTATGATTTCTGATCTGATGGTTGCTGAAGGTTGAATGTGTTTCTGCATATCTATTCTGAAGTCTGGGTTATATCTGATATTCTGGTTACAGTGGTTTCACTGTTCTGTTTGATGCTTTGGGAAAAGGTTGTTTATTGACAAGTAAAGGGTTGTGTTGGAGCTATTTGATCCAGTTTGAAAATTGATGAAACGTGGTCTGCAGTGGATCTGAGGGTTGAAGCCTTCAGTATGAAAGTGGAAGCTTTCTGCCAGTAGAAGTTTGCAGGGGGTTGTAGCTCCCTTCCAGGAGAGGCTGGTAAACGAGAGAAGGTTGTAGCCTTCTGCAGGTGGGTGCCTGCGTGCTGGTATGAGTCTGCACCAGTACATGTTGTAAGAAGTTTTCTTAATAATAAAATTTTGAAGGCTGAGACAACGACAGCGGTGGTTTTCTCCCGACTTGGGTTTCCACCTAAAATCCTGGTGTTCATGTGTGTTGCTTATGTGTGATGACTCACTCTGTTCTTACTGTACATGTTTACTATTTATTGAACATCTAATGGATGAATGATGGAATGATATAAGTGAAGAATTAATGGCATAATTAGATCTCTGTGTATACACAAGTTTTATGAAGGATATCCACGTGTATACGCTAGTTGGCTTCATAAAAGTAGCGTATGGGTTTTGAAGTAAGAAAAAGTAAAAGTGTTGAGTAAGTCCTAAATACTGATTCACCCGCCCCTCTCAGTATTCTTCCCAACACCAAATTTAGTTGTTAAAGACATTCTAACACAGGACCCAGATGGTAAGAGAGGTAAGCGGATTGATGTTATTCTTGAATATGATTTAGAGATAAAACCCACTAAGCTCATCAAAGGCCAAGGTCTAGCTAGATTAATGGCTGAATCAAATTGCGAAGTTCTTGATATTAACATGATTAATGCTTTGGATAACCAAGAAGAATTCTCAACTCCCATTGTTGAAAATCATTTTATGAATTCCCCTTGGTATGCTGATATTATTTATGTTTTGCTTAATCTAAATACACCTCCTTGTTTATCAAAAATAAAGGCCAGATTCCTAAAGTTAAAAGCTGTAAACTATTGCATTATTGATAAATGTATTTATTGGAAAAATGAAAGTGGTATATTGCTTAAATTTTTGCCTGAGTTTGATGCAGAAAAGGTTAAGCAGGAATTCCATGAAGGAGAGTGTGGAGGTCATTTATACTGGAAGGCAACAGCCAACAAAATTCTCAGGGCTGGTTTTTATTGGCCTACTCTTTTTCCTGATGTACACAAGATGACCACTACTTGCCATAAATGCCAATTGTTTGAAGGCAAGAGAAAACTGCTGCCCCTTCCTCTGCATCCAATCACTGTTGAAGCCCCTTTTCAACAATGGGGACTTGACTTCATAGGAGAAATCCATCCACCATATTCTGCCGAGCATAGGTGGATTCTTACTGCCACAGACTACTTCACTAAGTGGATAGAAGCCATTCCTTGTAGGTATGCCAATGATTCAGTTATCATAAAATTTATGGAGACTAACATCCTTTCCAGATTTGGCTGTCCTACCAAGATCATCACAGATAATGCAGCAGCATTCGGATCAAAGAAAATGGTTGAATTCTGTCACAAGTATCAGATAACATTGGGACACTCCACAGCCTATTACCCTCAAGGTAATGGACTTGCAGAATCTTCCAACAAAAGCTTAGTGAAGATAATCAAAAAACTGTTGGAGGACAATAAAAAGTCTTGGCACACAAAGTTGATCCATGCACTTTGGGCTGACAAATTAACTTTAAAGAAATCTATTGGTATGTCACCCTTCCAGCTTGTGTATGGTACAGATGCAATTTTTCCTAACAGTCTTGGTGTACCAGTTATGAAGTTAATTCAAGAGTTGAAGACTGCAGAAAATGACATAATCAGAAGGATAAATCAGACCATTCATCTTCAGCAAATCAGAGAGGAGGTTTATAACAAAGCATTGCAGAAACAAGACAGTATCAAGAAGATCTTTGACAAAAGAACAAAGGCTAGCAATTTCAAGATTGGGGACAAAGTTTTGAAGTGGTGTTACACTAAAATCTATCATCCTGACATTTTACTATGAGTATGAGCTCATTATTACTCATACTTCCTCCTTTTTCAAGTCTAACATATCAGCTCCTCATGTCAAGTTTTCAAAATCAAAGAAAAGTTCCTAAAATCCCTTAAACCTTGGTATCACACTTTCTCTATTCATTACCTGCAGTCCTGCACCTAAAGTTCAGCCTGCATGCGGAACCATACCGCACTTTATTTGTGTTATGGGTGCGAACATCTGTAAAACATAAAAAGGCGAGAAACTAAAGATAAAAAGTGAATTTCAGATGAATTCTAGAATATTCTAGATGGGAATTTTCGGGAATGGATACGCTTTGAGAAGGTTCATGCATCCCTCACTTGATGGAGCCAACCCCTTGATATAAGGAGCTAATCCCTTTGAAGGAGGATTATATCCCTTCATATTTGGAACAAGAAACCTCCTCTTTTCCACTATAAAAAGAGGCCTTGGGTAGCCTCAAAGGGAGTTCAAGCTTAAGATATTTGAAGTTAAATGCTGTTGAGATTCAGACTCAGTTAACTAAGACTTTCTGTGAGGTTAAATCACTCATCTCTATTTGTCTTGGTTCAAAGAGTGAAATGCTTGTCAAATTAGAAGAGATTCCTGCTTCGGACCCCAGGAGGACCTGCACAACATCAAAGAACTTGTTGTTTTTGGTTCTCTTTTATTTTTGATTTGAGGAAACATTTTTTCCTGGTTTTTTATTGATACATATCTATCTGGGTAATTTAGATTTTCCCTGTTTTTGAAAATTTAGAAATATTTCAATTTTTTCTATATATTTTCCTAGGACCGCACTCTGGCCTACTTTGACAGTGCGGGCAGGTTCGCACTTTCTTTAGAGAATACAGTGTGGGACCGCACCTGTCAATACTGGTTGCCTGCGGACCCTGTAAAAATTTTAGAAAATCTCTAGATTTCTTTTTCTAGTTTATTTTTAGTTTTTTTGGTGTCTGCCCAGACTGATAATTGTTTCTGTCAAGAATTTTTTGTGAATGAACTCCAACAGTGTTAATGTTTTGATGATTTTCTAGAAGATTTTGCTGATTGGATTGTTTTTCCACTTGGTCTTTGTAGTGATTCTAACTTTTGACAATTTGCAGTATCTCAGATTACATTGATCTCTTTTTGTCTTTTGAATCCGACCTGATTGTGAAAACATCCTATATTGAGAAATTAAGCCTTTGGTTTCTTTGCAAATCTTCGAAAAACTTGGTTGAAAGTTTTGAATTTCATTTTTATAAAAACATATTTTGAGTGTTTTTGATCTGTTTGTTATCTGAACGAATAGATTCTTAGTTTGCTGAATAACTAAGGAAAACATTCATAAAAAAAATCTTAAAAGCTTTTACTCAATTTAGATTTTAAATCTCAGACATTAGATTTTGTAGTTTTGAGTAGTTTTAATTTTTGTAGCTTTCTTTCGAAAGAAAATTGTTTTGTAGCTTCTAGTTTGGAAAAGAAAAAGATTTTTCTCGTGAGCTTTGATAGTTTATTGAAAAGACAAAATATTTTCTTTCAATTATTTTTCATGTTTAAAGAAGGAATTTAAAAGATCGCATTCTCTAACTCTTTCTTTAGATAGAAAGTTCATTGAAAGAAAAAGAATTGAATATCATCATAGGTGCATTTTAGTGTTTTTGGAAGTCGAGTCTTCACATCATCCAAAGTTTCATTTCCGCACCCATTGACTTAAGAAACGGCTCATAAAAGTAACGCTGAAATAAAATTCATCTAGTAATCTTTTTATTTCTAGGGCTCTTATCACCAACATAGCTTAGGCTAGTATCTTGGAGTAGGGAGTAATTAACTCTCTAAGATAGTTAAAACAAACAAGTAGACAAATCTTGTGGTAGGAAGAATTCCAGTTGTTGCATGTATGCTCTGGGAAGCTCCTCCTAAAGGAGTTAAGCACAAGATCATATCTGAACCAGTGAGGTAATCAATCCTTCCTCATTGGGAACGATAGAAGATATACACATATTAAAAACGGTAAACCTCGGATAGACCATTGTCGAGGAGCCAGGGGTCACTTGTCGGTAAACCTTGGATTATTTCAAGGAGCCTTCAAGGGGATTGAGTTTTGTTACTCTGCCCTTGCGTGTGTGTCGGATCGTAGACTGTTCCCCCAGGTATATTTGTTTCAGTTGGTAACCTTAGTGACCATAATCTTTAGGATTCTTTCCTAAGGTGACGGTGGAGGGAAGATCCCACTGTACCTGGAACAGACGTCGACTAGACTCACTTGGACTCTCTGGGGGGTTCTCTTCACTCAAGATGGTTTTGTGAAGAAACTTGTGCCAGTCTGTTTCATTAAGTAGGTTGTCGGGGTAACTGTTCCAACCGCCCTTTTCGTGTTTAAATTCTACTAAGTTGGATTTCATCACCAACTAGTGTTTTTAGTACGGAAAGTTACCTGTTTGTGTGTGGTTTGAACTCTTATATTTTTAAGCGAATGATTCAATTGTTTGTTTCTTAGAAACTTTAGGTGTTTTTCAATGAATTTTTTTTTTGTTTGCGTGTGATTAGATAATCTTTAGTCGTGGCGGAATTGCCAAGACAATCCCAGAGAATACAAGGGAAACCCCATGAATATTTACCAAGTCAACTTGAAGGGCTTCGTGCTCTGGTAGCATCCAGTAGCAGTAGAATTAGATCAACAGAAATTGGAAGTTCATCTATAGTTATACATCCTGATCATCAAATACCTACAATAGAATACATTCAAGAACCGATTTCAGTTTCTGAAGTTACTGAAAGTATTTCTCCTTCTGGTGAATTATCTGACGAACCTGAAATCTCTGAACCTGAAACTGAATCTTCTATGTTAGAAACATCCTCAGGATTTATCACACCAACTTCTAGCGATCCAGGTTCACCTAGGGTAAGAAATATCATTACAGACAATCTTCCCTCTGGACTTATTTCTATTGAAGAACTTACTAATCCAGACGAAGACATATCTCTTCCCAACTCCCCTCAATCGTTAAATCTTAGGGAGCGTGAATCTATTTTCTACAGCCCCATTCGAAATAATCCTTGGTATCTCTCTTTGACATACTTTTTAGAGAATCCGGGTCTTGCTTTTTATCCACCTCGAGTTCCATTTCATCCTACACCCAGAGGTTATTATCCGTCATCTTTTATGGCTGGTGAGTCATCTATGTTTTCTAAAATTCCTGAATCATTTTTACATGGTGGTCCTTCTGTTCCTTCGGGATATCAGTCTTTGTCTGGTACTTTCTCGGGAGAAACTCCTCAACCCATTGAAAATGTGTTATCATCTGGTCTTGATGGACTTAAAATTGAAACGTCGAATGCAGAGAAAATTTTTATGATGTCTGGTAATATTCCCAATCCTCAATCTCAAGGCAGTCAATTTCCTTCTGGGGGCCAACCTCAGGGAACTCAGTTACTGCCTGGGGGGCAAACTCAGGGTAGTCAATTACCGCCTGGGGGGCAACCTCAAGGTAGTCAGTTACCACCTGGGGCACAACCTCAAGGTAGCTTTTTCCCAGGACAAACTGTGGATCCATATTATTTTGGGCAGCAACCCCAAGGACAATACATACCTCAGGGTTATCAACCTCAAGGACAGTACATTCCTCAAGGTCAACCCCAAACTAAATATTCTCCTCAGGGTCCTCAACAAACCCAACTTCAGTACGTGCCTCAAGGTGATCAACCTCAAGGGCAGTACCCAATGCAAGGTTACCAACAGCCTTCTGGTCAACCATCTGTTCAAGGAGCCGGAAATTTACCTTTTAATTATCAACCCTACGTTCAACCAGGTTTTGGTCCTTACGTTCAACCTTGTATGGGACAATACCATGGAATGATGGTGTGGGATCCGTCCCAATATCAACAGCCTTTGCAGCCTAATGTGCATTTACCTTATCAATCTGGCCAGCCAATGGTTTCTGGTTCAACTCAGCAACCTGTTCAGCTAGCTATTCAAACTCCTGCACCTAGTTCAGTTCAGCAAGCTGGGCCTAGTACACCTCAGACTCCGCCTCAAACTGTTGCAACTACTGCAACGTCTGTTCAACCTGTCACACCTGTTTCTGGAGTATCTGTAGCCCCGAGTTCGGCTACCCCTATATCCGTGCAAATTCCTCAAGTCTATGTACCTCAGTCAGGACATTCAGTTTAGACTTCAGTTCAGATACCTACAGGACAAACCGGTATGAGTACAGTTGTTACAAGTCAACCTCAATTTACGTATCAACCTTACCAAGGACAGCCGCAATTCGGTCCCTATGTACAGAATCCAAGTTATCAGTATCAACCGTACCCTGGTTATACTTATCAGCAACCTCTGTATGGTCCGGTTCATGCTGGTTTTTTGGGAGTTTACACAATACCTAATGCTAATCCGATTCCTAGTTATCCTGGGTATCCGCCTCCTGGATCTGCTTTGGCTTCTCAAGGTTTTCGTGACCCTAACCGTCAATTATCGTTCATCGCAACTTTGGACTTACCTGATTTGATGTGCCTTACAAATGATCATATTTTTTATTATCATAATTGGCCGCCAATTCCTCATAAGTTTCCCAGTGATATACCGAAATTTGAAGGTAAATCAGGAGAGGATCCATCGAATCATGTTATGTCTTATCACCTTTGGTGTGCATCTAATTCGATCATTGATGATTCGATTTGCTTACGTCTTTTCCAAAGAACCCTTATAGGTCTTGTAGCTAAATGGTACATTGAGTTACCACGCAGCTCGTTTCATAATTTCAGTCAGTTAGTAACATCTTTCTTGACTCATTTTCAGTTGCCTGTCAGATATGACAATGGCACAGAATTATTGACTTCACTAAAACAATCCACGTCCACGTATATTTCTGATCATATTCATGAATGGCGACGTAGACGACGTTTGGTGAAAGTTTATATTCCGGATCAAATTTTGGCAGAATGGTTTGTTAAATCATTGTTACCCAAGATCACTGAAGATGTAGCTAAGGCTGGTGTTGTTACTGAAGAGAAAGTAATTGCTCAGGCTCAGTATCTCGACCTCGTTTATACGCAGTCAGGTACTCTACATGAGAAAATTCCCGATCTTCCAAAACAAGGTCAAATAGCTGCTGCTCCTTCAGGGTCTCATGTCGCTGATGGTATGATCGGTACAGTCAATTCTAAAAGCAAGAAGAAATCCTCAAAGAATTCTTCTCCAATTATAACTTTACCTGATTCCCCGAAAGGAGAATCTTCTCCCGAAGTTTCCGCCTACATTCATGTCATTGAAACATCTACGGCAAAATCAAAATCCGGTGGTAAAAAGAAGGGGAGGAATAAAAACAAAAAGAATTCGAAAGAGAAAACAGATAAAGATGAATCCAATGACGAAAAACATAAACCTCGCTATCCTTGCTTCATTTGTGAACAAGATCATTTCACGAAAGAATGTCCATATCGAGACGAAGTTACGAAACTCGTTAAAGGATCACAACAACCTGCTGTCTTGAAGGATCCTTTTCCAGTTCAAGATAGTAAAATGATTGGTTCTTCCTCGACTACTTTAGAAGAGCCTATTATGATGATGTCTCATGTAAGGGTTGCGACGCGATCGCAAGATTACGGTTCTAAGAATCCCGTTGATGGAAAAGAAGGAGAGTCTTCTAATGCGAATACATCAAATACAACTCCTCCTGTTTCCGGTCCGCTACAGATTGAGAAAAAAAATCCAGACTTAATAATCAAACTGCCTGCTAAAGGTGTTCTTCGTAAATCAGCTTTCAATCCACATGTGAGAGTTGCTCAGAATTACAATATTGTTGAAGATTTAGCTATTTCTCCTTCAGCAATGTCGGCTTTGGAAGTGCTGCAATCTTGTCCAGCACAGCGTAAATTATTATTGTCTGCCATAGGAGCTGTCGATGTTCAGGATTCTAACCTTATAATCTTCGATTTAGAAAATAGTACACCACATCTTCCTCACCAAATGGCTTTCCAGATTCCAGTGTTAGTCAAAAACAGACCTATTTTTTGGACTGTGGTTGATGAAGGAGCTTCAACGTGTATTATGTCGATTCAGTGTTGGAAATCACTTGGATCTCCTACACTTAATCAATCCCCGACAATTCTAAAAGCTTTTGATGGTCGAGGTTTTCAACCTTATGGTATTTTGCAGGATTTACCCATAGGGGTCGAAGGTAAAATCATTAATCTAGATGTGGAAGTGGTTGATGCCCCTCTAGATTACAACCTTCTTCTGGGTCATAGTTGGTCCTATGCTATGACTGTTGTTGTCTCTTCGGTCTTTCGACTCATAAAATTTCCATATCAAGGAAAGATCGTGACAATAGATCAGTTAACTTATTTCTCGTCCGACCCAGCCTCTACAGAAACAATCCAGCACGTTGGTAAAATGGCTATCCCTTATAAGGATGTTGGAGTAGGTTTGATTAAAGATTCTGGTTTACTAGGAACTTTTTCCTTTCCCCCTCCTAACTTATCGCCTTATACTGCAACTATTCATATGATTTCGTCAGACACTGTTATGTTTGATGATCCTTGGATTATACCTTCAGAATCCGAGATAGATTCATTTGATGGCATGATTCCCTTGAGTCCATTTGAAATTGCGTACCAGGCTGTACAGTCATTTTCCGAGCCCTCTTCAACCGAAACCAATCCAATGAATGGGATCCAAGAGGAATCACTTTCTATATCTAGTTCAACTACAACGACATTTCCTGAACTTGTTCATAAAGATGAGCAAATTCGTGAGTTTTTGTCTGTTGATGATTTACCATGGGAAGATCTACATCACCGGTCTTCATTTTTACCTAAATTAGATCATTTTGAAAATGATTTTGCTTCAATTTTTACTGCTGAATATGCCAAGGAACCTTAGAATCCATTGCAAAATCCTGATTCTGAGTTAAATTTGGAAAATATATCTAGAATAGTTCCAATTGACATTTCAGTAAAACCAGGAATAATTGAAAACATTCATATAGGTGCTTGTTGTACAGATGAAGAAATTCAGACTTATAAAGCCCTATTTCAAGAATTATGTGACGTGTTTGCCTGGTCTTATGAAGAAATGCCAGGAATTGATCCATCGATCGTCGTTCATGAAATTAAGACTTACCCAGATGCTAAACCTGTTCGTCAACGATTACGTCAAATTCATCCTAGAAAAGCTGCTGCTATAAAAGCTGAAGTTGAAAAATTACTTCGAGCAGGATTCATTTATCCAATTCCCTTAACGGATTGGGTATCGAATATTGTTCCCGTGACTAAAAAACAAGGAACAATAAGAGTATGTATCGATTATAGGGATATTAATCGAGCGTGTCCAAAAGATAATTATCCAACTCCCTATATCGATCAAATAATCGATGATTGTGCTGGTAGTGAATTATTTTCCTTCATGGATGGTTTTTCCGGCTACAATCAAATAAACATACTCCCTGCAGATCAACCTAAAATAGCTTTCATTTGTCCGTGGGGAACGTTTGCTTATTATAAACTACCTTTTGGACTAAAGAACGCTGGAGCAAATTTTCAACGGGCTATGTCTTATGCATTTCATGACATTAAGCACATTGTCCAGCCATATCTCGATGATTTACCTGCTCATTCATTACGCAGGGCCGATCATCCCACTCATTTACGAGCAATTTTTATGAGATGTAGGCATTATCGGATAAGGCTGAATCCGCATAAATGTGTTTTCTGCGTAGAATCAGGTCGATTACTGGGATTCGTTGTCTCAAAAACAGGCATTCATGTCGATCCATCGAAGGTCGAAGCTATTGTTAAATTGCCTCCTCCTTCGACTTTGCGCCAACTCCAAAGTTTGCAGGGGAAAGCAAACTTTTTACGTAGATTTATTCCTAACTATGCCGAGCTTACAAAGGGTTTTACCCAATTGTTGAAACAGAACATTCCGTTCTTTTGGGACGAGATCGCTGATCGATCTTTTGATGCACTTAAACATGTGTTGACCCATGCACCGTTATTGCATCCTCCCAACTACAATCAAGATTACATTTTGTACCTCGCTGCTTCTCATTCCACCATTGGGATGGTACTAGTTCAGGAAGATGAATCTCACAATGAACATGTGATTTATTATCTTAGTCCAAATCTGCATCCGACTAAAATTAAATACACACATGTGGAGAAATTGGCCTTGGCAGCTGTTCAAGTTGTCCAACGTTTTAGACATTACATCTTGTTACGTAAAACCACGGTAATTTCTAATTGCAACCCTATGATGTATATTTTGACCAAAAAATTGCTACGGGGCAAATATTCTAAATGGATAGTTATCCTGTAGGAATTTGACTTGGAATTTGAGAAATCCAAGGCAAAGAAATCTTTGGTATTTGCGGAACTGATGTGTGATTTTCCCTCTACTGATACTGAAACAGTGGCAGAAGAGTCCATTGCGGGCGAATCTTTATTTCTTATCAGTACACTTGATCCATGGTATGGGGATATTATTGTTTATCTCCAAACCCAATCTTTTTGGCCTGATATTTCACAAACTCAGCGACAGAAAATGCGTTTCCAATCCCAATAGTATAATATCATTGGTGATACACTTTATCGACGTGGAGCGGATTCTATTTTACGACGTTGTCTAACTCATGAAGAAGCTGAAAAGGTACTTAATGAATGCCATTCTGGAGCATGTGGCGGTCATATGTCTAGGTATGCCACAGCCCAAAAGATATTGCGTGCAGGTTATTTCTGGCCAACATTGTTTAAAGATTGTATTTATGCGGTTCGGAAATGCCACAACTGTCAAAAAATGCGCGTGCCACCCGCTCCTCTTCACCCTATAATTTCTGTTGGTCCTTTCGCAAAATGGGGTATCGATTTTATCACATGTAACCCTCACTCGGCCGGGGGGCATGCCTATATTATTCTCGCAGTAGATTATTTTACGAAATGGGCCGAGGCGATGCCTACATATTCAGCCGACGGCAAGACTGCTGCAACATTCGTATTTAATCACATAATTGCTAGGTTCGGTGTTCCTCAAGCTATTATTACGGATCATGGAAGTCATTTTCGGAATGTCATGATGACTGAACTGACAGACCAGCTTGGCTTGCGCCACGATAGTTCCACTCCGTATTATCCACAAGCCAATGGTCTGGTTGAAGCCATTGTGCCAAAGTTGGAGGTGTAGAGCACGAATTGAGTAACGAACAAGAAATCAGAGAGCAACAGCAGATCTTTGTCTAAAGTATCTCACATTCTATTTGCACACCAGCAGAATTAGAAGAAGTTCAACAGCTGATATCAAATTATGGCCAATAATGTGCTGGGACCTGTTATCTTCTCCTGGGGCAGGAATATTTCACCACAAATGACCTAGGTGGCAGAAGTCCACCAAAGCCGCCACATGCAGAGCCCACATTTCATAAATCTTAATAGAATGATAGGCATCCGCCGATGTATTATGCACATCTGGCATCGACATGAGATACATTACCGATGAGAAACACGACAAACAAGAGTCATGAGTTTCATCACGAATGTGCATTGAGATCCAACGTTCAGATGTTATTCATTAATGGTGTTTTCACGAATAGATCGTTGACAGCACGCTTTGGATAAACTCCGTAATGGGGCTTTATCTGCTTGTTATTAAGGCTTAAACGAGGTGTGGAGATTTTTGTTAGTTTAGATTTCTTTACTGTTGGTGTGTTTTAGATTAGAAAGGTGTGCCTAGTTTAGAAGTGTGTTTTTGTCACTATTCCTGCTTATCTGAGTTTTACTCTTGATATTGCAGATGTCGACGTCTCTTCAAACCTACATTGGTTTTGTTGATGGTGCTTGTCGTAGTACACAGAACATTTCTTCCGCAGCTTGGGTTATCTATTCACCCTCTGACGAGTTAGTATCCATGCATGGGGTAAGCCTTGGTCAAACAACAAATAATATTGCCGAGTATAGTGCAGTGATTGAGTTATTGTCTGAGTCCATATCATTTGGAATTCGGAGTTTGATTGTAAGGTTGGATTCTGAACTTGTTGTATTACATCTTAACAGGGTTTATACCATTAGAAATCCAGTGTTATTAAGGTTGTTTTTAAGAGTTCGTCTCTTGGAACGTGAGTTTGATTATATTGAATATCAGCATATTCCAAGACATTTGAATACATTAGTAGATTCGATTGCTTCTAGTATGATAAATAGACATTTGCAATAATTAAAAGCAGTAAAACAAACAACATTCACATATGTACACAGATAGCCGTCAAAATAGTGATATATCATAGTATAGGAGAGTTTTCAAAAAATATACATCGTCTTCGATCATAGGTTGGAAACACCTTATGATCGGCAAAAATGATAATACAAAAGTAAAAAATATGAGTCTACACGATCATCCCATCACTGATGGTGATCACGATAAGAAACCACTGTTCGGGCCACTCTACATAGGAACCTCCTGAAAGGTCCTGGGACTCCAATCACATATCTTTGCAGCCTGAGAGGAATGTCATCTATACTGGTCTCTGGAATATCTAGAGTCAAACGCTCTAGATGATGCTCCAAATTAGACAAAATCTCCACTGATTGGCCTGCTGGGGCTGGTGCCGGCGCAACTGGTTGTCTCCTCTCGAAAGGTTGGAGATGAGCTGGTCGATGTGGATCCACATCTGCATTCAAAAAACTTTTGATTATTAGTTTTCTAAGACGATAAAAAATTTAAAAAAAATTAGAACTTAGCAAACATTGAAAAATAATTTTACCTGAATCATCCCACTGTTCCCCTGTAGGGAGAGTCATCTCTCTGTCGCCGCGGAAATCTATCCCAGCATACAGAAAATCCTCTATCATAAAAACTTGGCGATCCAGCCAACGAAAATATGAAGAAGGGAATCGCACGATCTCAGTGCCCTCAATAGCATGACGGGCCATCAGCGCGGACCAACGAACCATTCTCGGTTCTTGAGGTCGACCGGCATCAACAGCGATACTCTGTGGAGCTAATAAGGGGATCCTCTCCAGAGCGAAAGAAACGACGATGGCTCTGTATCAAAAGTTATTCAGTTTCCCATTTTTTGCTCTGGTTAGTTGGCCTTTTACATTGGCCAACACAGCTTCACACCAGTTAAAGATGGTGCCGTGATAACAGTCCATGGCAATGCGCATTTGGGAAACAGTAGCTACATGAAGCGCAGCGCTCCCACACAGTTTGGTAACAGTAAAAGCTATAAATTTCAACTCAGGACGGATGATGTGTTTTATGTCAATCCGCTTGTCCTGAGGATTTGCCTGATCATTACAAAATTCTAGTTGGAGACTAGCGACAGTCTGACCACCTGGCCTAGTCCCAAACAAAGATACATGTTCGCCCCTCTTGGACAAAACAGTCAAAAAATATATATCCTCCAGCTCAATTTCGAGCCTGTGGCCACCAATGAAGAAGCACTAGTCCTCCACGTTCCATCTATTTACCAACCATGTCAAGAGCTCTACTTGTGCCCTCATGCCAGAGATAGCCCAAAATTTGTATAAGCCACATGCTTTTAATGCCCTTTGTGTGGGAAAATGGAGCATGACGGCTTCATCTACTTCCTCGTGCTCACGTTCTGGCCAAATAAGCATCTTGTTAATCCTGCAATACAGAAGAAGGCAAGTTAGAATAGTTTTATTTGAAATTTTTTGGCAAAATAATGAGAAATCATTGTTTTAAAATGGACCGCGCGGGTACCGCACCTGCTCTTTGTAAACAGAGCGTAGGTCCGCACGCGGGCTGTGCACCGGGTGCGGAACCCATGAATTTTTCCTTATAGGAAAAAGTTGGGGTCCACAGGTAATGTGTGTCTCACCTGCGGACTCCGCGGGCGCATTTTCAAACCATTTTTTGCCCCAAAATTTCAAACTAAAGCCTAAAAACAAATTTCAAATGGATGAAAAACAAGATAGAGAGGTTGTGGATTACCTGGGACTGACGGTTCTCGATTCCAACGGACGAATTTTCCAGAATCTTCATGGGAACTTTTTTATCCAAAAGCTTTTTACTTTTCACTCTGAAACTGAATGGTAAAAATGAAATTGAAAAAGTCCTTTTTATAAGTTTTTTCGAATGGATGAATTTTTATTTATTTATTTTTCACTTTAAAAAGGGTATTTTTGAAAGCATTTTTACTTATCTTAAACATGTATGTGTAATGTTTCAAGTTTTTGTGCAAAAACAGGATTTTTCAGGTGAAATGATCATTTTTCAACAAAGAGCATACTTTTATCACTTTTTCGGACTCTTTCAAAAAATTTACAAAAAAGAGAAACCTTGGAGTCCTCTTTTAAGCCCTTTTCAGACTCTCTAAATATGAAAATATTGCCGAGTACTTGATTATCCGAACTCGTTAAAGTAAATGAATGATCGTCCCTTCAGTATAAGTTTACCCCTTTTACGGACTGAAATGGACTATTTATGAAAAAGGTATACGTTGACTAAATATGGTCAATAGAGTTCTCTCCTGCATTATTTTATCCTTTTTCGGGCTCGAGAGACTAAATTTACGAAAAAGTACACCCACGGAGTTTTCTTAAGTTTTTCTTCTGACTCCCTAAAACTGAAAAACACCAAGTTTCTCCTATACTGGACTCGTTAAAACTTAACAGTAAAGGACTTGTTTAATTTTCAACAGGAACGAACCACTCCTTCTTAGGGTTCGAATTTTAAACTAAGTTGGACTCATCCGAAGGATGAGCTTATAATCAAGCAAATGTTATCCTCCTCAAGCTTGTAAAAAATAAAGAGGTACTTGCCAGAAATGGTGGGGGAAAAAGAGAGAAAAATGGGCGTGTTTGTTATATTTTAAATTTTTCAAAAATTCAGTCAACCACTCTTGAACACGACACTTTCATTCACCTGGGTTGGGAAATCCTTTGCCTAACAGTTAATCAAACCACATTGAAATTCTTCAGCCGGTTTCTGGGTATTAGCTTTGGGTCAATTGTTACCAAGCCATCTGCAGTGTCGTTATGTGTTCAAGAGAACAGTTCAAATAAACCATTCATCTGCAAAATATCTGTCATCCATCTTTTGACCATCCCTGAGTCAGTCCTTGCCAATATATTTTCAAAACTTGATCTGTGATTTCGAGTTGTGGGCTTGCCTACGACAGATCGCTTTCTATCGACATCAGCATATTATCTAGGAAGTTGATCCAGAAATCGTCAGTACCTTGAAATCTGCATGCCTCAATGGCAGGTTTCTCGCTTTCGACGACAGGTTGCATCAATGACCTTCGATAGAATGACTCCGTGACATGTTCGACTTCAGCTCATTCATTCACATTTCATGGATTGTACTGAGTACTCTGAGAGCCATTGACATTACTGGTGGTTTCTCTCACACTTGTTAACAGTTCACATCATTGACTGGTAATCAAGTGGTTTTTACCATGTTCGACTTCAACACATTTATTCACATGGATAGAATCGTACTGGTTTGAGATGCGGAAATCAAGACCCTGGATCTAGTTTCCACCATCCAGGCTGCGAGGAATTTTGTTGTCATCTATACAGTAGACTATTGATAAACAGATGGCTGCGTCCATACTGTGTCTACATATATCTGTACAATGATGTATTCAAAATCATTCCTGTATCAGAACGATTTCAGTTAGTTTATAGTTAGTTTTTATCTGAGTATGGGAATGCCTACCTCAGTGATGACATATATATGTATATATTTTGCATTGAATGATTTTACAGGTTCCGACTGGGGTGTCCACAGGACGATCTTTGAAATGATAAAGTATTGCACTCTTCATATATGACAGACTACAGCTTCATCTATTCCAGACTTTGCACTTTAGGGGGCAATTTGTTACACTAAAATCTGTCATCCTGACATTTTACTATGAGTATGAGCTCATTATTACTCATACTTCCTCCTCTTGCAAGTCTAACATATCAGCTCCTCATGTCAAGCTTTCAAAATCAAAGAAAAATTCCTAAAATCCCCTAAACCTTGGTATCGCACTTTCTCTATTCATTACCTGCGGTCCCGCACCTAAAGTTTAGCCTGCATCCAGAACCATACCGTACTTTATTTGTGTTATGGGTGCGGACCTCTGTAAAACATAAAAAGGCGAGAAAGTAAAGATAAAAAGTGAATTTCAGATGAATTCTAGAAGATTCTAGATGGGAATTTTCGGGAATGGATACGCTTTGAGAAGGTTCATGCATCCCTCACTTGATGGAGCCAACCCCTTGATATAAGGAGCTAATCCCTTTGAAGGAGGATTCTATCCCTTCATATTTGGAACAAGAAACCTCCTCTTTGCCACTATAAAAAGAGGCCTTGGGTAGCCTCAAAGGGAGTTCAAGCTTAAGATATTTGAAGTTAAATGCTGTTGAGATTCAGACTCAGTTAACTAAGACTTTCTGTGAGGTTAAATCACTCATCTCTATTTGTCTTGGTTCAAAGAGTGCAATGCTTGTAAAATTAGAAGAGATTCCTGCTTCGGACCCCAGGAGGACCTGCACAACATCAAGGCACAGGTTGTAAAGGTTTTCTTTATTTGAAGTTAATACAAATATACTCATTTCTCTCATTAAACTGTCTATTCATGGTTTATTTCATAATTTCCTTGATCATTATGATGAGTATGGTTTATAATAATGTCTATACAGGTGCTGCATAATATTTTTGCTTGTTTATGACTACAGATTCATGAGGAACATTCTTTCAGTGCACGGGAAGGACTTCAACGAAATCAAGCAAGCGCTGGACATAAGGTAGGCATTACACCTATATAGTGTTTTTATGAATCTTATATGCTTAGAGAGAGATTAGTATAATTGGTTGTTTGTTGCTAGTTACTTTTAGTACTAGAGAGATTGGTCTTGTCCACAAGATGGATTAATCTACACAAAAAGAGGGACTCAAGAAGGGAAGAAAAGGGCAAGCATGGAAAATTTGATAACCTATGGCTTGGCCTTTACTCTATTCATTCAGTTGCTGGTAATAATGCATTTTTCCTGCAGGAACTGAATGGAACAGAATTGTTTGGGGGTCATGTCAATGCCAGGATGCTTAAGCATTACTTTTCTTGATCCGTTATATGTTTTGAAGCCTTTTACCTTTTCCATTGTAAATATTTCATCCACCATTGCATTTAAAGTTTAAAAAAAAAAAAAAAAAAAAAATTACAAAAGCAAAGAAAAAATGAAAAGAGGGCAGAAATGAAAACAAGAAAGGCACAGCCCCATGCCGAAAAGAGAAATAAATCTGAAAGTGTGCAAGCTCAAATGCCACTCCTCAAAACACACTTCTAGTTAGTCAAACTGCCTAATCTTGACTAATTAGCTTTAAATTTTCTGCTGATAGGGTAGTGAATTCGATTTGCCAAACTGTTCAATCTTGGCTTATCAGTAGATAGATTAGGATAGAAATGAAGGTTCAAACAAACCCAAAATCTGAAACAAAGTTTCCAAAGAGAGAGGACTCAAAACTGTTTTATTTTCTGAGTCATAAAAGAGAAAAACTGGTTCTAATTTTCCCAGAATCTGAATCAGATATCAAGGAAGAGACAACTCAAACAAAAGCAAAATAAAAGCTGTGAAGAAAAGAGAAGGCCATGATAAGAGACTTTTAGATCTTAAGCATTCCATTTTGTTTCTATTCTTTCTGCAAATAATAATCTATGTGCAGCTTGTTTTTATGCCATAGATCACAGCAAGTCAAACAACTTAATCTTGACTTGGTTGTTTTTAAATTTCTGATTTAGAATTTAGAGAATGAAAGTCTGTTGGACAGATTAATCCCAACAGACAGTAGATTAGGTAGAGAAACATTTGAGCTCAACTGTTTAATCTGAGTTCAAGGAGAAATAAGTAGTGGAATTAGATTAGTTTTTTATGCTTTCAAAAGAATAAAATGTTGTGAAAAGAGTCTGCCAATCCAAGTGCACTTTGATGAAGAAAAAATGTTAGATCAGTAGGATTGGGTAGGTAGAAGTTGTATTGATGAAGTTCATGTTTCTTTCATGACTGAGATTATTTCTCAGAGCAAGAGCAAGCAATGGATCAGGCATCAGTCAGCATCCCAGAGAAATCAAGTCTGAATTCTTGATACCTTCAAGAAGGCACCATCCCCAAGTGGAGCCACTGTTAGCCACCTATATTTTTCTATCATATCAGCTAGTGGCTAAATATTTTTTGCAGCCTTCAAGAAACAAATTCAGTCCTGAAGTTGTTGGTTCTTGAAGTCTTTTTGGTGAATCCATAATCTACTGGTTAAAATCTTCATAGTTGTTTCCTCTTTCAAACCTTTGATATCCTGCAAAAATCCAAGTCAAACACTGCTCCATTCCCCTTTTTCCCTCCCCTTTCTTCCAACTTACCTCATTCTCCATTTTCCTTTTATTCATAAAAACCCCACAAAAACATATGTTTTCCCTTTATCCCTTCATAAAATCCATTCCCTAAGGTTAAAAACTCACTTTTTGACCTTATCCAAACCTTGATTTCCCCTTTGAAAACATTGGAAATCCTATAAAATGCACATTCTATATGATGTTAAGGATTTAGCCCCCTCAGGCTAAAGTCCCCGGAAGTTTTACTCCATATACCCAAGCACTAGGACTGACCACTCAATCCTTAGGCACTAAACCGAAAACACCCCCTTCCTTCATCTATTTTCCTTTGATAAACCCGAAAAACCTATTTTATAAAGTTTAACAGGAAATATTTGAAGTCACATGTTTGATTGCCGCGATAAACCTGAGCCATCGATCTGCTCCCAGATCCGACGAAGCAGAGCACGCCTCACCTGGTGGACCTCCCTTCCCCCACGCCATTTTCCAGAAAACCGCCAGTTTCCATTCCGCACCGCCTTCCAAGCCAACGTGGTTTTCTCCCATCAGCCAGCGACTCCATACGCTAGCCGACACGTGTCCCCGACACTGTTTCAAAACCACCGCGCTATCAAATCATTTCGTGCGCTAATCTTCGTACCAAGACCACGCGGCAGAATCCACCTCCACCGTCCGATCTGGGCCCTCCCATCTGACGGTTGTTGATCACTTCACTTGCTCCACCTTTAACGGACATGCGTGCCTGTTAACTCATCCACCGCGCGGCCGAGATTCAATCTCTGTCGTCGATCTCTGCAGATTGACGGTCCGGATTTAATTTATCTACAACTCTTTTCCATGACTGCCTAGTTTTGATCTCAGCAGTTGGATGATGCCATCCAATGGCCCACGTTCCTCCGCACATTCCCCAAAGAAGATTGGCCTATAAATTGGATTTTTTATGTGTTTTTTGTATTTTGCAGGGTTAAGATCATTTGTTCATGTTTTTAAGGAAATCTCAGACCAGGAGGGTGACGATCCTCTACATTTCGATTTATCCAAGGAAATCACTTACAGAGTTAGTTTTCATGTTTCCTCAATGTTTCCACAGGCATTGATGCCTTTCCCTACCTGTGCAGCCCTACACAATAGAGAAAACCGTCAAAATTAATGCGGAAAAAGAGTATCAGTGGTAGAAGACCAAAAACGAACCAGAACAACAGATTAGTGGACAGATTTGTGGGGATTAAGGCTAAGAAAATTATCAAACGCCTAATCCCCGCTCTCAAACGTAGATTTAAGAAAATCTAAAGTGTTTTTATCAGAAAAACCCTCCACTGCCACAAATGGAGGCGAATTGATTCCTCCCATCAACTACAGTGCCACCTGTGCCCCAAAGGATTCAATCGAGAACCGAATTTATTGATCAATGTCAGATATTTTACCTCAAAATCAGCCGAAGAGTTACTTATGCCAGGGATTTAATGAAAGAATGTCTGCAGAGTAACCCTAACATCACTCCGAGCCTCAAAGGTCAACATAAGCTCCTTCCAAGCTTAATTCATAAGTGTAAACCAATTAATGCAGTAAAACACCTGTATAATCTCTTCATTTGAGCCCCCAAAGGCCAAGAAGACATTAATTCTGCATTAATTGTATTTGAGATCTTTTCATCAGATCTCACCTCTTCATCTTTCTATAAATACTTTAGTAGAAGATGAGTGAGGGGTTTGTTGTTAATGTAATTGCTAAAGCATTGTAATTGCGACTAAGCTGAAAACTCTTGATTGTAGATAGGATTTCACTGGCTCTTGGAGCTCTGCTTATAATAATATAGGTTAGGTTGTGAAGAGAGATGGATTAAAACACTGGATCTGAATATTGTAACTGGTTTGAAGCATCAATACAAGCTGATTTATGGGATCCTAGTCTATGCTGATGGTGATGTTATTCTCACTGTAACTTGTATTTTTTTTCTGTTTTCAATTTGTTTCATTTTCCACCATAAAGAACAGTTTAAACAGGGTTAGGACCTACTGTATATCAGTAACCTTCTCTTGCTGAAAAACCTTTATTTCAACGTTTTCCCTGAACTGTGTTATTTGAAAATGATTTAATTTAATTTAAGTACAGGGATGTTGGCGTTCCCTCATCTCTTTGTCTCAGCTGAATGTTATTTTTAAATGTTACTTTCAATATATGTTGTGTGAATATGAACTGATTAAATTAAGGTTAGCCCTGATTCCCTTTCTTATTTGCTCAACTATTTGATTGTTTCCCTAGAATGTGTTAAAAGCTGACTAGTTTCAAAGTACTTATCAGATCTTAGACCATTCTGTGTTATCTTTGTGTTTTCCTTTTGTTTTTATATGTTTTCTATCATGTAACGCTATCGATAGTTTCAAAGTACTTACCAGATCCCTAGTTTGCTTCTATGTTTTTCTTATGTCTGTCAAAGGTCACGGTTTCAGTACTTACGTATCCTGGTCGTTTCTTGCCTCGTATCTATCATTTCCCTTTCTTATTGTATCACTCCATTCCATAAATCAAACTTTAAAGAGATCCTTAAGCATAGATGACTTGCCCCATAGACCATTCTTGAACCTGATCGTTCCAATTAAATCCTCTTATGACTCCATAGCCCAATGGACTGAAAATCTGCCATCATCTTTCTTCTTGACCGAAGCTTACTCTTTTTACTTGCAACTTCTCACTTTTGAACCTATTTGCATATGGATCTTTCCGCCTCAAACACCTAACCATGTTCAACCATCCAAAATCCAAACAAACCCTTGGACCTCACAACTAGCCTAATATCAATACCTTATGTTTTCAAAGACAATTCCATCGTTTTACATATTGGAGAGATCCCTCTCCGAATTCAGGAGGGCTATATCCTAGAATCCCAAAGTTTGTTGAAATGATGTTAACTCTGCGATCGGACTTTGCCAATCTTGCTTATTACAGAGACTTAACAGGCTCGATTCTTGAATCATGATGAATGGGTAGCTAAAAATAGGCGAGGAACGGGGTAGCGAGGGTGCTAAAGGTTCCACGAGAAGCAGTAGGTTGCTCGACATACCATTTCACCACAGGACCAGTTGGGTGCACTGAAAAAGTCTTAGTCTAATGGTATCATCAATGATAAAATTGGACAAACACCAGAGGTGGAAAGTCATAATATGATTTCCTAGGTCTTCTTCTTGCTTCCCTTCAAATTTTGGTATATACAAAGGGAGCATCATGGGCATGGGAGGACAGCTAATGGCATGAGAAATTGGGACATTAGTTAACTTTGTTATATCTGGAATATTAATTGATTCGAATAAGGATAACTGGGTATTGACCGCCATTGTACACCGTGGAAACATAGGTATCTTAATGTGATGGTTTAGGGGAGGTGCCTAGGAATATTACCCTATGGGGTGCCCTGATGAATGTTTTTCTGACTCCCCGAAGGGGTAGCGCTCCTCTCCCCTCTAGGGGTTGTAGGAGGGGTTGAGTGTGGTGACCCTATTGGGGCTTCCACCGATGTGGTGTTGAGTGACCCTTGGGGGTTTCCAATCATAGATTCCCTGATAAAGGATCAACCAATAATAGTGGAAGTGTGTTGTCTTTGACACATAAATGGCGGGGCACCTGGCACTCCTCTCTATAATGGGGGGAGGTCCAAGAAATGCCTAGATCTATGTGGTCCTGTTAGGTCTATTATGGTGTTGACTAGATTAATCTTGGCGATAATTTTAGTTTTTTGGAGGAAGGAATATTATTATAAAATAAAATACGATCACATGCATAAAACAAAGAGAAAAAATAAGGGGTAAGTTTTCCTTTAATTGTAACTGTATGTGATCAATAAGGCAAAAATGTGGTTTTTTTGTTTTGTGTATCATACTCAAAATCCTACATAGACCTATTTTTCCTTACACTCTCAATGTAGCTGGTTCTTGAAAATATTTATTCTTATGGGTACTATGGCTACTATCTAAAAATAACAGGCGACACCTTCCGACATTGAATAATAAAACAAGGTAATGGTATGAGGATCAAGTGATATCTACACCGTCACCTATAAGGAAGGACACCCTAATTTTGGCCACTAAAGTACTGTCGTCCCACTTGAGATTCTTGGTAATCAGCTACTAGTACGGAGCACTATATGGTTCAGGTAGCCCAAGAAGGTACCGGATGCATTGTGCCTAAGCTTAACCCCCTCTGGAACGGGTCTTTGGTAACGCTCGGGTATTTGTTTCATGGGTGGATAGACAGATTTGAAGCTCCCAAAAAATTTAATATCTATGTTTCAAAATGTATTATGACCATGAGAGCTTATTGGATGCCTACCTCTGATGGTCCTAACCTAAACTGTAATGTCTTTTTTGGCCCCTGTGCGGAGAATTTAGTGAGTTCGGATAATGATTGTTTTTATAGGGTCTCAATTATCTTAAGGTGTTCTTGGTGAAGTAATCGTAAGAAGAGGATAAACGTCCCAACAAACTGGGTTCATTTTGGTCAAATTCTTACCAATGATTTGTGTGCTTTGGATTTTACAATCACAAGTGTTATGAGATGTGAATATCCACATATTATTTACAATCCTTTTTTGATTACCCTATGTGTGATTTTTCCTTGCAAAAATAAACGATGTGCAGATTATGGGCCACTTAGACCTTTCCAGTTAGACTATGTTTTCACTATAGGGAGATGGAAAATTGTCTTAGGAAAGCATTCATGTGCATACCAAAGCTCACCATGAGGTGGAAGGGCAACATAGATTACTTGCTTTCTTTTTGATAGCTTGGTCCTAGTCCCAATTTGTAATGAAAAATCGTCCAATGCAAAAATTGAAAAAATTTGAAATAGCTAAAGATATATGGATATATGGGCCACTTACTTTTATGCTAATTACGCTATGTGTTTTTTATCTTTTATCAGCAAATCGTTTGTTTGGACAACATACTTGTATTGAAGGGTACTTAATTTTTCCTACTTAAACTATGTTTCATTTGGAAAAAAATAAACTAAAATTAAAAATACTTAGTTGCTAAGCTAAATTATAGAAAATAAGAATCCTAATCAGTCATGAAATACCATAACATAGTTATGGAAATTTTTTATGGGTTTCCAAACACTTTACAACTAAAAAAAGGGCAAAAAAAACAAAAATGAGCTTCCTGCCTACCGCGTGACTTTTATTTCCACGGGCCCATAGCGTGTGTCTGTCAGAGAAAAATGCGCGTGATCCGGAAGAATGCAAAAACTTCATCCTATGTTCATTATAACTTCTCATTTAGTGTCACTGGAGATGATGAGTGGATACATGGGTGATTTTCATCAATATGATTAGGAAGAAGGACCTCCATCGACAACCATTAACTCAAAAGAAAGAATCTAGTGGAGTCGACATTCCTGTGGTAGTGTATTTGGTGCATGGGCGGACGAAATACACTTTTCTTAGTAGGGAGGCTGCTTACCTACATAAGGGTCACATTTCAAAATGGTTTGTCAAATTTTAGTGGAATAGTTCAACATGTAATAAACTAAGTTACGAAGGAAACATAGCATGCTACATAAACAATGAAACAAAAACAAAACAACATGCACAAGATACATGCTCAATAGAAGATATTAGTAAAAGAAGATAGAATGCTAAATATCTTGTATTGGATCCTTCGAGCTATGGAGCTCCAATATCCAAGACAAGGGGGTCCCTTCCCCTAAAGTTTTCAGGAATCGATGCTATGAGCCTTGAACCCAGCACTTGGATCCCTTAGAATAGAGAATCTAAGTTTGAAACCAAAGATGAGGCTCCAAATAAATCCTCTTAGATTTTTTAAACAAGTCTCTCACCTCTAATGCTCTCCAGAAAATGCTCAGTTAAGGGGCTACAGCAACACGTCACTCAAGCAAGGAAATGACAGTGTAATATTTAGTGAGACATGTCACATGTACATGTAATCGGCCATTAAATTTATGTACAGCAGAAAATGTATACAAACTCTTGAGGAATCCATTAATGAAATCAAGCAAAGAGACTCAAGAAGACATATTCATAAGAATAGAGAAACACTGCTTTACATAGTTTATTCCAGGATAAGATTGCGTATTTTATAGGAAATACTGTAGCAGTAAATACATAAATATAAATATCCAGCAATGTAAGCTTAGAGAAATATGGGGGAGCAAGATCTCAACCCCTGAAGAGATGATACATCAATCCCTTAGGAGGATTGGTTGGAAACTAGACAAAATGGCAGTCCTGCAAAAAAGCCGGAGTTGTCGGGTAGCAACAACTCAAGAACTAGAAATAGAAGGATCTTGCTATAGATTATGAACCCTTTGAAATAAAATCCATCAATTTACCTTCCAAATGATAGGCTGATCCTATCATTGAAGATCTCACCTCCCGATAAAATACTGCAACCCTCACTCCAAATACTCTCTAGGAACTGCGTAGTCAAGGAAGAGGGATGATATTTTTCTAATGGAAAATGGTTGGCCTGATGCCAATGATGATGGGAATAAGCTCAAAAACTCCCTCACTTATCTCCCAAAGGAATGGAGACTCCCTCCTTTGAAATACAATGCCGAAAGTGGTGTTGAGAAACCCTCCTGTGCAACACCCAGCAACACAACTCACCCACCAATGGAGACTGCACTGGAGCGAAATGGAATGATTTTTCCTCATGAAATAATATGGGGAATATGAAGAAAAATATCTTCCAAGAGCTACTCTATGGAAGATATGGGATTCTCTCCCGGGAACACCCAGTGCTAGCAACACTGCATCTCAGCTAAATAGATGGAGAATGCACTTGTCTGAGAAGAAAAGAAAAATGATGATCAAGAAATGAATAGCTATGGCTGCCTCATTCTCCTTTTAAACAAATTAAAGTTCCCTTTCCATGGGCCCCAAATCTTTGGGTTTCCTCCCCCAAGTGATCTTCCCCTCATGATCCTTATCTCTCATAAACGTGCAATTGACTTGGCTATCATCACGAACATGGAATTTACTCAAGAAGGAAAGAATGTTTTTTCGAGAGGTCTCCTTGAGGCATGGTGTCAAGATATATTGGGAAATCATTTACTTCATGTAGATCCTCCACCCCCAATAAATCATCCATAAGAATATAGTCACCTCCAGATAAGGCAACTGCTGAAAATCCTCTTCCACCTTGAGCTCCGACAAAGAAGGTTAGCTGAAAATATGCAAGTGGTAAGCATCATAGCATCCCCCAAGATATTCAACTCTCAACTTATGACAAGTGTATGGTGAAGGCTGATCTTGGGCTACAACAATGTGAAGTTCCAATGCCAAGATGAAGTCTAGATCTGCAGAGATCCTTCCCCCTACATTGTGAATCAAGCTGGCCCAATGCTTCTCATATGTGATGGGCAAGAGGTCATCATCATATGGCACCCTATCAATCATTTGGATCACCTCAAGAAAGGACAAATGCTTAACTATGGTGGCCATATTATCTCCCATGCTCTCATTATAGCATGTCTTGCAAAGAGTATGGGGACCTTCTACCCCAAAGGACACATTCATCCCATGTGCCTCTCTCCCAATCATGCTCCTGACAA
This sequence comes from Pinus albicaulis, assembly GCA_034641835.2. Lineage (NCBI taxonomy): Eukaryota > Viridiplantae > Streptophyta > Pinopsida > Pinales > Pinaceae > Pinus > Pinus albicaulis. The sequence goes on from CM076582.1 coordinate 858,748,957, forward strand.
TAATACGATCAATAGTAGCACAAGGAGCCAAAATGAAAGTCATGATGGCTTCCATATGTTGCAAATGAGTAGGGTAATGATCCTTCATATGCAACCAACGCAGTTTGATCATAAACAGCAAAAGAGAATGACAAAGGATGTGGTTTTTCAACCACCAATGTGTCGCTACATTCTCCCCATGTGTTTGGAGGAATTTAATTATGTATGATACATGGTGAGCATGCCCTCCAAAATAAAAATATTTCCCAATTCCATCAAGGGGATGGTCATCAATCATGCTCTTGGCCTCAAGTAGACAAAGGAGTTTTAGACAAAGAATGCTCCTTCTTGGAACAACATCCTGCATATACATGGTTAAGGAATCAACATGTAAACCACATAAATGAACAATTTCTTTACCATAAGTTCTCATAATGAAAGGGGAGAAAATCATAGATGAATCTCTCCTTATCCTCCAAAGGACAAGAAGTGATTGTGCCAACTCCTCCCAAGAGTGGTGTGCATATACTGCTCCCATGCCAAATGTACAAGTGGGAAGGCAGTTGTGCTTCCCTTGCTTCTCCTACCACAGTGCAGAAACTGTAAGGAGAGTGGGTAAGAAGGATGGTGAGGGAATGCTTCCCTCTTCTTTGGTTTTACCCAAGGCTCCTAACATTGTAACAAGTTGTCCCAAGGTCTCCACTCTGCTTAAGTCAATGATTGGTGCCTCAATGATTGAGTCATCTATCCTCATCATATGGACCAGTGGTCCCCTTGCTATAATTTATCCATTTAATGATACATTCTCATCTGAAGATGACTATATACATATATGAACAATTCTTTACATGCCTTCATTGTGCAATCCAATCACCTTCCTAGGTGCAATAACGTCTAAAAATGGATAGGAATGTGCCCTCCTCAATACATGATGTTGGATTTCTTCTCTATCTTCTCCGTGAGTTTTTTTGGTTTCACACCTCTTCCTCCATGGCACATATGGATCATGAAGTGTGCCCTGATCTCCATGCATGATATCCTGGAGACCTTCTTGTAAAGATACAATAATCCCTCTATTTGGAGCCAAGGCTCCCTCTTCCTCTGCATGAGGCACTAGAAGATCTCTAGTCTTAGTAGCGTTGTTGCCCTTTGTTTCTATAATAAAGTTGGGCAACATCCAAATGATTTGATCCACCTTTGAAAAAGAAAGCACTTTGTTCAGTTGCTTAAAGGTGTGGGATGAATTTTTTGCCCCCAACAGGGCATAATGCAAGTTTTCAGCTCCTCCGATGGTTTCTTGAGGTGGTTCTGTGTTTCTATGCAGGGTTTTTGTTTGAGTCTCTTGGTTTGAATTCATCAAATAAGTCTCAAGAGTGTTCTATTCAAATATTTTCACCAATGACTTAGTGAAATTTACATAAGATGAAGCAATAACATTTTCAAAAGAAATGGACTCAATTTTCCACCATGCATGGGCCTTACCTCTCAAATGCAACGTTGCAACCTTGATGGTTTAAACAAGTCTCCCACCTCTAATGCTCTCCAGAAAATGCTCATTTAAGGGGCTACAGCAACACGTCACTCAAGCAAGGAAATGACAGTGTAATCTTTAGTGAGACATGTCACATGTACATGTAATCGGACATTAGATTTATGTATAGCAGAAAATGTATACAAACTCTTGAGGAATCCATTACTCAAATCAAGCAAAGAGACTCAAGAAGACATATTCATAAGAATAGAGAAACACTGCTTTACATAGTTTATTCCACGTTAAGATTGCGTAGTTTATAGGAGATATTGTAGCAGTAAATACATAAATATAAATATGCAGCAATGTAAGCTCAGAGAAATATTGGGGAGCAAGATCTCAACCCCTGAAAAGATGATACATCAATCCCTTAAGAGGATTGGCTGGAAACTAGACAAAATGGCACTCCTGCAGAAATGCCAGAGTTGCTGGGTAGCAATAGCTCAAGAACTAGAAATAGAAGGATCTTGCTGTAGATGATGAACCATTTGAAATAAACTCCTTTAATTTACCTTCCAAATGATAGGCTAATCCTATCATTGAAGATCTCACCTCTCGATAAAATACTGCAACCCTCACTCCAAATACTCTCTAGGAACTACGTAGTCAAGGAAGAGGGATGCTCTTTTGTTTATGGAAAATGGTTGGCCTGATGCCAATGATGATGGGAATAAGCTCAGAAAATCCCTCACTGATCTCCCAAAGGAATGGAGACTCCCTCCTTTGAAATACAATGCCGAAAGTGGTGTTGAGAAACCCTCCCGTGCAACACAACTCACCCACCAATGGAGACTGCCCTAGAGCTAAATGGAATGCTTTGGCCTCAAGTAAGAATATGGGGAATATGAAGAAAAATATCTTCCAAGAGCTACTCTATGGAAGAGATGGGATTCTCGCCCGGGAACACCCAGTCCTAGCAACACTGCATCTCAGCTAAATAGCTAGAGAATGCACTTGTCTGAGAAGAAAAGAAAAATGATGATCAAGAAATGAATAGCTATGGCTGCCTCATTCTCCTTTTAAACAAATTAAAATTTCCTTTCCATGGGCCACAAATCTTTGGGTTTCCTCCCCGAAGTGATCTTCCCCTCATGAAAACTGCGCTTCCCCACCAAATGATCCTTATCTCCCATAAACGTGCAGTTGACTTGGCCTCCTTTAGACTTATCCATATACAATTTATCTAATTTCACACATAGCATGTGAAATAAAATTCTTTCTTAATCCCTTTTCACATTGTAAGGGATTTTTATTCAGATTTTATTATCAATGGGTTTTCTTACCCATTTACTCTCCTCCTAGTGGAAAACAAATTTTTTTAATATTCCATGAAATTTTGGAATATTACAATCCTCCCCTCCCAAATTTTGGAACTGTAGGATGTCCTCATCCTCCAACTGTAGAATCTACTTATGATGAACTCCTCATGAAGAATGAGATGTTGTATCAACAAAGAGTCTCCATACTGCTCCTCCCAAGCATGTAAACTAGCCAGAGTGGATATCATGATGAACATGGAATGTACTCAAGAAAGCAATAAGGTGTTTTCTAGAGGTCTCCTTGAGGCATGGTGTCAAGATTTATTGGGAAAAAATTTCCCTCATGTACATCCTCCAACCCCAAGAAATCATCCATAAGAATATAGTCACCTCCAGATAAGGCAACTTCTGAAAATCCTCTTCCACCTTGAGCTCCGACAAAGAAGGTGGGCTGAAAATCTGCAAGTGGTAAGCATCATAGCCTCCCCCAAGATATTAAACTCTCCACTAATGAAAAGTGTAGAGTGAAGGCTGATCTTGGGCTACAATAATGTGACCTTCCAATGCCAAGATGAAGTCTAGATCTACAGAGATCCTTCCCCCTACATTGTGAATCAAGCTGGCCCAATGCTTCTCATATGTGATGGACAGGAGGTCATCATCATATGGCACCCTATCAATCATGTGGCTCACCTCAAGAAAGGACAAATTCTTAACTATGGTGGCCAAATTATCTCCCATGCTCTCCTTAGAGCATGTCTTGCAAAGAGTATGGGGACTTTCTACCCCAAAGGACACATTCATCCGATGTGCCTCTCTCCCAATCATGCTCCTGACAATAATATGATCAATAGCAGCACAACGAGCCAAAATTAAATTCATGCTGGCTGCCATATGTAGCAAATGAGTAGGGTAATGATCCTTCATATGCAACCAACGCAGTTTGATCATAAACTGCAATAGAGAATGTCAAAGGATGTGGTTTTTCAACCACCAATGTGTCGCTACATTCTCCCCATGTGTTTGGAGGAATTGAATGATGTATGATACATGGTGAGCATGCCCTCCAAAATAAAAATCTTCCCTAATTCCATCAAGGGGATGGTCATCAATCATGCTCTTGGCCTCAAGTAGACCAAGAAGTTTTAGACAAAGAATGCTCCTTCTTGGAGCAACATCCTGCATATACATGGTTAAGGAATCGACATGTAAACCACATAAATGAAAATTTTCCTTACCATAAGTTCTCATCATAAAAAGGGGATAAACTCATAGATGAATCACTCCTTATCCTCCAAAGGACAAGAAGTGACTATGCCAACTCCTCCCAAGAGTGGTGTGCATATACTGCTCCCATGCCAAATGTACAAGTGGGAAGGTTGTTGTGCTTCCCTTGATTCTCCTGCCACAGTCAATAAAATGTAAGGAGAGTGGGTAAGAAGGATGTCGAGGTAATTCTTCCCTCTTCTTTTGTTGTACCCAAGGCTCCTAACGTTGTAACAAGTTGTCCCAAGGTCTCCACTCTGCTTAAGTCAATGATTGGTGCCTCAATGATTGAGGCATCTATCCTCCTCATCTGAACCAATGGTCCCCTTGGTGTAATTTCTCCATTTAATGATACATTATCAACTAAAGATGACTGTATACATATATGAACAATTATTTCCATGCCTTCATTGTGCAATCCAATCACCTTCCTAGGTGCAATAACGTCTAAAAATGGATAGGAATGTGCCCTCCTCAATACATGATGTTGGCTTTCTTCTCTATCTTCTCCCTGAGTTTTTTTTGTTTCACACCTCTTCCTCCATGGCACATATGGATCATGAATTGTGCCCTAATCTCCATGCATGATATCCTGGAGACCTTCTTGTAAAGATACAATAATCCCTCTATTTGGAGCCAAGGCTCCCTCTTCCTCTGCATGAGGCACTAGAAGATCTCTAGTCTTAGTAGTGTTGTTGCCCTTTGTTTCTGCAATAAAGTTGGGCAAAATCTAAATGATTTGATCCACCTTCAAAAAAGAGAGCCCTATTTTCAGTTGCTCAAAGGTGTGGGATGCATGTTTTGCCCCCAACAGGGCATGATGCAAGTTTTCAGCTCCTCCAATGGTTTCTTTAGGTGGTTCTGTGTTTCTATGTAGGATTTTTGTTTGAGTCTCTTGGTTTGACTTCATCACACCATCTCAAGAGTGTTCTAGTCAAATATTTTCACCAATTACTTAGTGAAATTTACATAAGATGAAGCAATAACATTTTCAAAAGAAATGCACTCAATTTTCCACCATGCATGGGCCTTACCTCTGAAATGCAGCGCTGCAACCTTGATGGTTTATTCTTCTTAAATGTGGTGCCACTGTTGGAAGGTGTTTAGCTCCTCCAACCAATATTTGGCTGAGCTTGAAGGTGAACCTCCAAAAGTAGATAGATGAAATCTATCTTGCTGCTCCTTTCCCTCAACCTTAATCTTGCAAAGCTAAAAAAAAGTGAGTTGATTTCTGAACTTATGAGTGTGAGACTGATACTCTTTCAGGAAATCACTAAGGGTTTCTTCCTTAGTCACATTTCCTCCTTATTTCATATCCCCTATGGGAATTTTGGACCTCTGACTGTGCTTCCCATCATGGTGTGTGGTTGCATGCTTGCCTTCACCATGTGAAAATATAGGGTTTTCTCCGTTTTCAAAATTTCATTGAGATTCTCCATTAACCTCCCTCCTAATATTTATGAAATATTCATGGATGATTTGCAAATATTTGGGGATAATACTGGTGATTCTATCATCCTTATTCCTTCCAAGAGATGGATTCTCTCTCCTGCTCAACTTTTTGCTTCCTTCTAGGTGAGAATAGGAAGTGCGGGGGGCTTCCTTTTCTGTTTGTTCTTCCTCCTTGGGGAGGCTATTCCCTGTTACGAAAATAGATGAGATGAAGCTCATATTATTCATATTCTTCTTTTGATATCTTTCATGGGCTTGAAAGCCATAGGCTGAGCCAAGAAAGGTGCTTTGATACCACTCTAATATCCCCTTTTAGGATTGCTCAATAAGGCATGCCTGAAAAAAGTCATTTTTTAGGAATGGCTGCTATGAGACTTGAACCCAGCACTTGGATCCATTATAATAGAGCATCTAAGTCTGAATTCCAAGAGGAGACTCCAAATAAATCCTCTTAGATGGTTTAAACAAGTCTCCCACCTCTAACACAATCCATAAAATGCCCAGTTAAGGGGCTACAACAACACTTCACTCAAGCAAGGAAATGACAGTGTAATATTTAGTGAGCCATGTCACATGTAGATATAATCATCCATTAGATGAATGTACAGAAAAAAATGTATACAAACTCTTGAGTAATCCATTACTCAAATCAAGCAAAGAGACTTAAGAAGACATATTCATAAGAATAGAGAAACACTGCTTTACATAGTTTATTCCAGGCTAAGATTGTTTAGTTTATAGGAGATACTGCAGTAGAAAATACATACATACAGATATATATATATATATATATATATATATATATATGGGTGTGTGTGTGTGTTTGTGTGTGTGTGTGTGTGTGTAACAATGTAAGCTCAAAGAAATATGGGGGAGCAAGATCTCAACCTCTGAAAAGATGATACATCAATCCCTTAAGAGGATTGGCTGGAAACTAGAAAAAATGGCACTCCTGCAGAAATGTCAAAGTTGTTGGGTAGCAGCAACTCAAGAACTGGAAATAGATGGAGCTTGTTTTAAATGATGAACCCTCTGGAATAAAATCCTTAAATTGACCTTCCAAATGATAGGTTGATCCTAGCATTGAATATCTCACCTCCCGATAAAATACTGCAACCCTCACTGCAAATAGTCTCTAGGAACTGCGCAGTCAAGGAAGAGGGATGCTCTTATGCTGATGGAAAATTGTTGGCCTGATTCCAATGATGATTGGAATAAATTTAGAAACTCCCTCACTGATCTCCCAAAGGAATGGAAATTCCCCCCTCTGAAATACAATGCCGGAAGTGGTGTTGAGAAACCCTCCCCTGCAACACCAAGCAACACAACTCACCCACCAATGGAGACTGCATTGGAGTTGAATGGAATGCTTTGGCCTCAAGCCAGAATATGGGGAATATGAAGAAAAAACTCTTCCAAGAGATAGTCTATGGAAGAGATGGGATTCCCGCCCAGGAACACCCAGTGCTAGCAGCACTGCATCTCCACTAAACAGCTGGAGAATGCACTTGTCTAAGAAGACAAGAAAATTGATAATCAAGAAATGAATATCTATGGATACCTTATTCTCATTTGAAAAAAATGAAAGGTGCCTTGCCATGTGCCCCACACCTTAGGGTTTCCTCCCCCAAGTGATCTTCACCTCATGCAAACTGCACTGCCCCACCAAGTGATCTTTATCTCTCATAACTGTGGAGTTGAATTGGCCTCCTTTAGACTTATCAATCTGTAATTTATCTCATTTCACACATGCGGTGTGAAATCCAGTTCTTTCTTAATCCATTTTCACATTTTAAGGGATTTTTATTTAGATTTTATTTCCAATGGGTTTTTTTACCAATTTATTCTCCTCCTAGTGCAAAACAAAAGTTTTTAATATTCCATGAAATTTTGGGATATTACATAAACCCACTCACTTTCAAATCCCCTCATCTCACATCACTCATAATTTTCTAACATTTTTCATTTCCCAAGGTTTTAGTACCGAAATGGTCATTTTAGCCAAGAAACCACTATTTTGTAGCGAAATACACTGAGAAATTTCACTTTTCGCTACAAAACCACTGATACTTTCATAGTGAAAACACCTAGATTTACACTAAACATGCTATGAAAGTGAGGTTTCCTATCTGTCATGTCAAGTTAGTTGTTAGGTGTCAAAAAATCATTTGAAAATGACAAGTAAGGTTTCCTATCTTTGCGTGATATTGAGCTCTGGAGAGCATTTCATTAAGCCAATGTCGTGGCTGGTAGTTTCAAAGGTTGTAGATATCTTTGATCAAGCGAGGAAGAAAACTATCAAGCGAGGCAGAGAAGACACAATAGAAACTATGGCTAAAAAAAGAAAGAAAAATAAGGGTGGCCAATGTCTAAGATATGAGCCATTAGATATGAATCCGATCAATGAAGACCCAAAAACTGTATAAGTCTTCAGAAGGACAAGATTTTTACAGTTTTGTGAAAGACTACAAGGTTGCCACATACAGGTTTCCAAAGAAGTTGCTCTAAATTTCTGTGGAACAACTACCAAAGTGGGGATGCTAAATCTCACTATTACACCAGAGGTCATTACAGAAGAAACAGGGATTCCAAGGGGACAAGAGAAATGGTTCAAAGGGTTCAAATTCAAAAAGGAGGAGTGCAAATAGTTTATCAAGCCATAAAATAGTGAAATGGACCGTACAAATTCCATTTGAAGGAGCTACATGAAGGATAACTACTCAAAGTTGCTGCTTATCATCGAGAAATATTTTACTTATGAAGGGAGATACCATAAAGTCTATTCTTATTTTTAACACTGGAAAATTGTACAGCAGAAGATGACATCAATTAATGTTGAGCCCAAGGATTTACAGGACAGGAATACATTATGGAATCAAGAAGTATTTAAAATCTCTAAGGTTTTGAGAAAGTCAGATTTGAAGTAGTCATAAATGCTCAAATTCGTGCTTTTCCCTTCGAGAAGAGCGCCTTTTGTGCGCCTTTTTTCCCGATAAGCATGCATTCCTGGAAATGGAAAAAAATCACTTTCCGGGACCAAAACAAGCAAAGGACAATTACTCCTTATGTGAAAGCCACCTAAGGACAACCAAGAATGCCTCCTTAGAAATTATGTGAGCACACAAAAGAATATTTGAGCACACAATGGAATCACACCTCTCCCTTGGGTCACCATCCATCATGTACCAAAGGAGGGAAGGAGAATTTGAAGCTCACCTATATAAACCCTCCAAAAGATGAACACATGGTGATCACAAGGTTATGCTGGCCAAAGTTGCCCCAAGCAACACCAGAATTGTGTGTGACTCAGAGCTGGAGCTAAAGAGGACTTGATAGTTGGCCACACAACATATTAGTCCACTAAAGCAGAGAGAGAGAGTGAGATTGCATCAGAGGCAGAGCTTGGAAAGAAACATCCTTACATCGGGACCTAGAGACATTGCCTAGGTGCCCTTTGGCAAGTGGGTAAAATTTCTTCTCCATTTCGAATTTTTAATAAGAAGAGGCCATTGAGCCATCGTTTGCATTATTATTGTTTGAAACTCTTTATATAGTGTTAGCCATCAGTATTTTTTACATGTTAGTGATGACTATATCTACAGCTGAGTTTTCTAGAAACTGATTTCCTTATGTCAATATGTCATCCAGAAAACCCTCCTAAATTTTTTTTCACCTTTCTACCTTTTCAGTTCGCCCATGTCGAAATCAAAAACCTCATATCACAAGCTTATCTAGCTTCAGCCTTAATGACCTTCCCATCAGCTTTAAAAAGCAAATCCACATCTGTTTCAAAAGTCTCCCCTATGTTAGGAAGTGGCGCTTTAAGACATTTCACCCTTGGCAATCATCAAAAAGCCAAAAAGCCTCCATCTGTTATAGGCCTACCATGACTGATCCTTTACTTTGCAAATGAAATTGACAAACAGGCTTAAGTCGCGCCACTCATATTCCCTAGGTCTCAGCACTGCATAAAGCCCAATCTCAAGCTGACTATTAGGTTTTTCACAGTGTTCTATGGTTCTACAAAGGCAGGAAATATATTTCATCTCATGGAGTGAATGTTTGAGTTTACAGTTAGAGGAACAGCTGCTTCTAAATGTAACTTGAGCCTTTAAGATATGTCTGCAAAATAGAAAGCTACTCATCTGGACTTTACAGCTCTTTTCAGCATGAAAATCACAGTAAGAAAAGGTCACCACTGTCTCAGCAAACTGGTAAATTTTCAAGGCCCAGAACCTCCTTCATTTACAAGCAGAGGGTTAGGGCGCCTCCTTCATCCATAAGCAGAGGGCGCAGGCCAATATTGACTTAGATAATTGCAAAGATCCAAGTTTGATTTGAACTGAAACAAATGAAATAGGGACTCCAGGTTTTATGAATGTGACTGATGATCATAACAGGAATATAGTGGAAATATGCTGGCTCAAAAGAAAGGAGAGTTTGGTATGATAAAGGAGCTCATTTCAAACTTGCAACACATGTGAATTGTTGAAGCTTTAGAAGGCCTGTCATCAGTAAACATCCCAATCATAAGAAGCCTGTTTTGTCCAAAATCAAATGGAATAGATGCTGTTAACCAATGCCATTACACAGGCAGAAGGAAAGCCCTTGGTTTTTCAAAAAAGCACTGACCTTCATAGTCACAAAGAGTTTTTGTCAAGTAACAGGTCATGAGATGAACAAGCCAAATGATAAATATCTCAGCAACCTTAGAACAGTGTCACTATGGCTAGGGTTCCTTCTAAAACACAGTGATGCTTGCAAGTAGTGATGCCTAGATTGATGTTGTTCAAATGGTTTACTTACCACCACATTCAGAGAAAGGCTGTGTCAAACATAGTGGTAAAAAAGGCCTTCGGATACCTTACCTGATGAAGAACCTCCTCCATGCATGAGTAGAGGGCCAAAGCCATTGCAAGTTGCTGAAGCTGATTGATATAAAATATAATGGAAGGATACCAAAAAACTGAATAGGAGTCATTGCACAGGTAAGTGTTACTGTTTATGATGCAAAGGTATTGATTTCCCTCTTCAAAAAGCTATCTGTCAGACTATACCTATAGTGGAAAGAAGGAAATGTTATGAATAATGTATGCTATTGATACCAAAAGGAGCAGTTGCTTTAGAGAAATGGTTAAAGGCATCTCACTATCACCTGCTCAGAAGCCTAAAGAAGATCCTTTTGAGTAAACAGTGAAGTATAGTGTGAAAGCAAGCCATCAAAAGAGCGCACCTACAGTCCCAAGGGAAGCTTGTGAATCACCTGGAAGCAGCAATCATCAAACACTTTGAAAGAACATAGGCCATCTCATGCTGAATAAACAGTCGCCAGGGTATACAATCTTATGAATAGGCAGAAGAAGTTGGTTTTGATGAGTTGACACTGTTTATATGTCTTATAACAAACACAGTTGTCATTATTCCAAAGGGCAGATGTAGCACAGAACTGCATGGAAAAAGGACTTGCAGACAAGGCCTTTTAAAATTTTGTCACCAAGAAGATTTCCCCTTTAAAGTTATTATTCACTGTGTTCCAAAGGTTTTTCAGCCTGTGATCATTGTTGGATAGTTTAAAAAGAAGAAGCACAACCTTTATTTTGAGGGAAAAAGGGTACTGTATACTACACCTACAAGCAGAGATTTGAAAACCCACTATAGGTAAAAGATGAAGAAGTTGCCAAAGACCAAGAGTTGTCAAAGCAAAGTGACAAATTACCTGTGTTATTAAAACACCGTAGCAGAAGTGGTGGAGTTGGTCGACTTGATTGGTCAAATTTCAAAGCTCGGGGTCAGAGTCAATGTGCGGGTATATATATTCAAATAACAAACCCACTATTTAAAAAAAAAACAAACAGAGTTAAAGATCAATGTTAATTCCGAAAGGTTAAATGACCGTTGGAGAGTTATGGTGACATAGCATCAAAGGGTAAGTATGGTGTAAAGTTTTCATTTCCAAAAAACTGAAGAAGAGCCCGCGCCTCTCTAGCACCAAGGCGAGAAAATCCGGTCAAAAATTCACAAGTATACACTGTGGAGAGGCAGCGCGACGTGCCTGGGTTTTGGCGTGACGTGCCTGGGCGGAATTTTGCACAGGGCTCTTTGTCGGCGCGACGTGCCTGTACGTTGGCGCGACGTGCCTGTACAAGGCCGCCCGACCACACGACAGGCCAACCCGACAAACACTTGCTGCGCGACGGGTTTTTCTTCAAAGGTTGCCGCGCAGCTGTCCAGAGTCCCCAGCATTGTTTCATCTTTCAAAAGCGGATGTTCATCAAAGTTCGAGGTATTTTATATGCTCCCCCATCAAATTTCAAGGTTTTGATAAAAGACAATAAGGTTTAAAACCCCGGACCTTGCCATTATTGTTAAAAACAAAAGCAGCCTTTCTACACAGTGAACTGAACTATTGCAATATGATAAAGGCCGAATTTGTCATTCAAAGAGCACATATAGAGATACGGGTTTTGAAGTTGTCTTGTAAAGATTTGTGCTTTGATTAGAAGAAAGCTTTGTTATGAAAAGACAGGTTTTGGTCTTAAAGGAGAAAACTGTCTTCACAGTCCTCCAGACCTTGCCACATTGTCAAAACAGTGAAGTGCACTCAGTAAGGGAGTTCTGACATTCTTGTTGTTTGAAAAAGAAAACTCATAAAATCTATGTCTAAGAGCTTGATAATCTTCTAAAAACTCTGTCATTATCACCCCAAACATGTGTATTGGCACTCTTAGCATATGTGTGGTGTTTTGCTTGATATGCAAACAGTGCAAAGAAGGCACACTTGCACAGGACATAATTGCTGAATGTTTGAAAGCCTCCTCCGAGCTAGGTGATGGTTGACATCAAAGTTGTCAAAAACGGAGTGATTGTTGGCATTCTCTCACAAGCACACCTTTTAGCAAAATACCCCTTTTTCACTGTTTTTGTCACTACTGTGAAGAGTTATTGAACAGAGATTTTCCAAAGGTGCAGGGCCACTCTATACAGGACAAAAGAAGGGCAGAGGTTGTTAATAGTTGAATTCTAAACATTGGAGACAGAGGTATACAGGTGATGTTTGATTTCTTAAATTCACAAGAAAAAGTGTCCCTCATAAAGCACTGTGTATTGTTAATCTAGGTCTGCCCTCTTTTTCACCAGATTGTATCATTTTGAAAAGCTGATTGACAAAGAGACTCTAAGGATAAATAGTACACTGAAGGGCAGATTTCATTGATGGGTTTCTAACTTTGGAGGCAGAGGTACAAAAGCAGTGTTTGTTTTCTTAAAGCTTCACAAATGAAAAGGGCCATTTTCTAAAGGGCAGAGTTCTTGGTAATTGCATTTAATATTGAGACAGAGGTACCGGTGTAGTGTTGACCTTCGAGATTCACAAGTAAAGAGGTGGTTTTTCCTAAAGCGCTATGCATTGATTTTAAACCTAAACTAAGTCTGCCTTTTCCTTGCACTATATTGTATTATTCTGAAGATTTGTTGACAAAGAGTTTCCAAAGGTGACAGCACATTAAAAAGGCAGAGTTTGTTGATGAGAAGTTAAACATTGGAGGCAGGGGTATAGAGGTGTTGGTGGACTTTTTAAACTCACAAGCAGAGAGTGTGTTTCTTAAACCACTGTGCATTGATTTTACATCTAACTTGGGTCTGCCTTTACAAAAACCATATTGTATCATGTTGAAGATTTGTTAACAGGGATTTTCTGAAGATGAATAGGGCCATTTTCTAGAAGGCAGCATTGTTGATGATCGAGTTTAACATTGAAGCCAGAGGTACAAAGGTGGTGATTGATTTCTCAAAATTCACAAGTAAAAGGTGTTTTCCTAAACACAGTGAGCTGATATTTCACCTAACCAAAAACTCTCCTTTCTTTTCCACTGTATGTTATCTTTTATAGAAATCTGTTGACAGAGGTATTTTTAAGGTGAATGACCTAAAAGAGCAGGGTTTTAATACTGAAGGTTGGTCTTATAAATGCAAAATGCAAGGGTTGTTTGATCTCTAGCAAACTCACCAAGAGGAATGATTGCTTAATACTACATACAGGAAAATTATACAGCATATTGTCTCATCCTTATAGATGGTTTTCTATTGAGAAGTTTACATAGCTGAAGTGTATCCAGAGTTGAAGGAGAGGTGCCTAGCACAGAAGGAAGCAAAAATCATATCAGCCCTTGATATTTTGGCTTCAACTTCGAAGCATGTTTCTATGGACCCTTGAGGGTCATGCATGCCAATTTTGGGCCTGTTTCGGAAACTTTTTGTTTTTTGGCATTTTTGGGTTTTTTGCCAAAAACTCATAAATTCGCCATTTCAGTTTGATGAGTTTTCAAGGGAGGAGGATGATACCAATGGATGCCATAATTCCATGAGCAGGTCTCCAGCGATTTTCAGGGCATTTGAAAATCATTCGCCCCCTCAAATTGGCGAAAAACAGCCTCATTTTACACATTCTGCCCGCCATATCAGCAGCCTGCTATTTCCTGGGTTTTTGCACACAGGTGCAGTTTTGAGGGACTTTCAGAGATCAGATTGAGGTGATTCCACTTGCGTTGGAAAGCAGACACAGAGAGCTTTCCAACGAGCCATCATGAGCCTCATTTCAACACCGGGAAGGCTGCCATTTTACTTCAACAAGTCAGGGGACCTTTTTCAGGCATAAATATGAAGTATTTTTGTAATTTTTGAACTCCAAAAATCTGCTTTTCCCAAATGTGCGTTAAGCTATTTTTATCATGGGGAAATCATGTAAAGTCAATATAATTTCTGTTTTTAGCAGTTTTTTTAGATATTTTATGGGATATTTTGTGCCTTGGGCTTTGCAAAGCCTCAAGGACAAGTTTAGATATTTTGACTTGGCCAATGGGATAGCTAGTTGCTCCATGAGGTTTTCCTTCCTCAAGCCTATTTATTCCATGGTTCTCATTGTAAATCGGAGGCTGAACTTGAGAGAAGAATTAATGCATTGGTCATATGAGCTTTGAAGAATACACTTGAGTTATGATGTTTGGATTGCCTCTTGGATGCTTTTGAGGAATGTTGAAGGCTTGTTGATGGATTCCTCGACATGGTAGAATGGTATAGTGCTTATTAATGTGTTTTGTCTTCTAGTTTTCACTCATATTTCACTTTTCTTGCTGCTATAGATCAGTAAAGATTGATTTTGAGACATGCCCATGGAGGCACCTCAAAATCCCTGAATCTTCATAGCTTGATGTTTTCTTCTCCCTTAGTTATGCTAAAGAATTCTTAGCTGCTCTTTAGTAACCTAAGGTATTGTTGCTAATTTTTATTCATCAGTTCTATGTATGTTAAGTAGGATGTATGGTTTTCCCTACCTACCTACAAGTTGCCCATAGTTCTGTCCATAAAACTTTCTCTTTGACTGATTTGTTGATCATCTTGTTGAACCAAGGAGGCCTAGTCCCGATCTAGCCCTTTGCCTAAAACTATAAAAACTTATTTGTCCAAGTGCCCAATGACTTAGAGACTATGTTTAGGCATTCCGGCATAGTTTATGAGTTGTTAGTTTGTCTTATATGTTTTCCCCAAAGTCTGATAGCCATTTCCCGAAGTTAGAGGGTCTTATACCTCTATGTATGGCTGGAATGTTTGATTTCTATGTGTTAATTAGCTTATAGTTATACTTAGCATGATTAATGGTTTGTTATTACATGTTTATTGTCTGCTATTAACTAGTTACACTTGAAATCCCTTGTCTTTCACCAACTTGTTGTCCACTTAATCCATTTTTCCCAGAGATCCCTTCTACCGTGAATCAAATCGGCCCTACAGCAGCTTTACACCATCACTTCATAGCTTCCTTGACCTGTTTGACCCCATAGCCCAATTTATCTACATCTTTTTATCCATTTTATGTATTTGATCAGTTTCATTCCTCACAAACTTAAAAAACCAAAAAACTAAAAACATACTTCATAACTAGCCTAATATCAAAACACCGCAAGTAAACACACCGTCATATTTTGCATATAATAGAGAGAGCCCTCTCTGAGTCCAGGAAGGCTAGGTCCTTGGGCTCCAAAGCTTGGTTTGATGTTACATCGTCATTTGGCTAGCCAATCGGCCAAATCACGGGACCCTAACATAATGGCGATCACGGTGGGACCTTGAGTCAAAACATCCTAGGTATCCCTTAGGAACTCTCAAAATCTCAGTCAAACTTAGAAGAGTAGAATCTAGTTGTCTCACCATCCTAGCAAAATGATGAGTCAGTTATAGGAAATTCTTCCAAACCTCAGGACTACATAAAACTCAAAAAACCCCAAAACACTCCCTTAGATTGGATTTTGACAGTACTGGTGGTGGACCATACAAATATACCTCAAAACAACTAAAAATCCACCTGGCGACTCCACTAGCCTCTAGTAGGCCTTACTACTTTGCTAAATTTTAGAATACCATCCGATTTAGCCACCTCATCGCCACACTAACATAATGGCGATCACGGTGGGACTTTGAGTTAGTGACAATCTAAGGACACCTTAGAACTCTAGAAGTCCCTTATTTTTAAGAATACTGTTTGATTGACTTATCCCACCGCTCACTAACATAATGGCGATCACGGTGGGACTTTGAGTTTGTGACAATCTAAGGACACCTTAGAACTCTATAAGTCCCTTATTTTCAATAATACCCGCCTTTAGCCACCTCATCGCCACCCTAACATAATGGCGATCACGGTGGGACTCTGAGTGATTAAAAGCTTAGTTTCCCTCATCTTTAGAAGCCTTTAAGAATACTATCTGATTGACTTATCCCGCTGCTCACTAACATAGTGACACTCATAGTAGGACCTTCCGAGTTAGTGGCAATCTAAGTACAAATTAGTAACTCCCGAAGTCTCAATCAAGCTTAGTAAACTTAGAGATTGTTTGAGGAGTAGAAAATAGCTCTTTCACCATCTTAGCAAAATGATGAGTCATTTATAGGAAAACTCTTCCAAACCTTGTAGGCACATAAAACTCAAAAAACCCCAAAAAACACTCCTTTAGATTGGTTTTTGATAGTATTAGTGGTGGACCATACATATATACCTCAAAACAACTAAAAATCCACCTGGCGACTTCACTAACTTCTAGTAAGCCTTACTATTTCACCAAACTCTAGGCTACTATCCGATAGACCTTTCCCATCACTCACTAACATAGCGGGAAATGGCAAGACACTGAGTACATAATAGTCCAGCAAACTCTTATAGACTCTTTGATCTTCTAGATACCATAAATAGGCAAGCAGTCCATAGACTCATTTTTTAGAGTAAACTCTTTTTGTTCTCATCACCCTAGCAAAGTGTTGAAACAAGTCTAGGATACTTTAACAAACCATAGGCTGCACATAAAACTCAGAAAATCCAAAAAACATTCTCAGAGTAGTTACTGGTGGTGGACCATAGCTATCTTCACAAAAACAACCCAGTTCCACCTGGCGACTCCACTAATCCATCCCTTTTATTTTGACCATACTTCGCCTTAGTATAACCTTAGAAAAATCACCCATCCAGAACATTCCCAAATACCATTCTCTTTAAACTCTGGATCTAAAATCTGGCTTCCCAAAGAATCAATACCAGATACCATCCAGACCCAAATCCCCCTATCATAGTAGATGACCCAGAGAAGATTCTGTGGCAAGCTTCTGAAACTAATCATCTAGCTTCTGGTAGATTCACCCGTAGAACAAGATCTGTACCGAAACATCGCACTATCCTACTAGATTCACCTTTTGAATTAGAGTCATCACAAACTCTTCCCAGAAGCAAATCATATAGTAAGATAAACTTCGACGACGTTGAACCCCTAAACCCACCACATAGTCCTATTAGAGAAGCTTCACCCACCACTCCTCCTGATTTCCAGCTTCTTTATCAATTTGGCTCCTATCATCCCAGATCTGCTCAAAACCAGATCACTAGTCCAAGTTCATCCGCCACACCTGGTCAAACCACCACTGTTCAAACCACTTCATTTCATCAGGAAAAAATCCCACACTTTACTGGAGAAGACACCACCACACCTCAACAGCATATAAGTAGAATGACTGATGCTTATGAATACCTAGAGGTACAAGACGAGACTGTCAGAATGAGAATATTTGCTCAAAGTCTTGGTGGTGAACCCAAAGCATGGTTCAAAAGCTTAGCTCCAAACAGTATCCATGATATCCCAGAACTACATCAAGTTTTCAGAAACCGGTGGGAAATCCGAAGAAATCCCATTCAAATCCTGTCAGAATATAACAGCCTAAAACGGGAAAATGGGGAAAGTGTCCAAGCTTACTGTACTAGGTTCAACAGTGTATATAACTCCCTTCCACCTCATTTCAAACCTCCACTTGGTTTAGCTTTGGCAAAATTTCCTGAGGGTTTTGATCCGGACATGACATATCATCTGAGAGATAAGGATCCCCTACCTTGGAGGAAATGCAACAAATAGCTATAAAAGCAGATGCCAACTTAGCTGAAAAAAGAGCTAGAACTAGATCAGAGAGAAAGGTCACATATAGAGATGAGGTCTCCACTTCATCACCTTCCCTAGATCCCAGAATAGATGACTTAGTCAAATCCATGGCTAAAATGTGGGAAAAGATCAATGAAAAAGCTCCTGTTAGAGACAACCAGCCAAACCCCCCAATCAGAAACCGAAACCAAAACTTTAGGAGGGAACAGCCCCTAAACAGACCAAGGGATAATGACCAACAGATTAGGCCACCATTCAATGAAAACTATGTGGAAGAAGATGATAGGGACTCAGAACCTCTTGATGAACATCATTTAAACCTCATAGGGTCTGACAATGAAGGTGAGGTGTACCTCACCGAAGAGGAACAAGCCTTCTTTTCGCCTGATCAAGATGAGACCAATTATGAGAATCTTGATGACCCTGCCATAGAGTTTCAAAATGATATTGAAGAAGCCCACAGGCAATATGACCTTAGGAGCAAGAGAAACCAAGATAATGTCAAGAGAGGTAACTCTGATACTGCTAAAGCTCCAGATACCATCCTCAAAAAAGCATCAAGCAGTGACAAAATCAAGGTTGAAAAGGCTGATCAAAGCCGAGCTAAAGTTACCCAAACTAGTCCTCTCTCATATACTCCTGATACTTCTACAAAGGTCACCAAAACAACTATGGCAAACAAAATCCCTAAACAAGGCCAACAAGCTCAGAACATAGACAAGGTCTCAGCTGAAAAAGCTGAAACAAACATATCTAAACTTCAAGTGCCTTTTAGCTTTGAAGGCGAAATCGCTAAAATCAAAATCACCATGCCTCTTACTGAACTCATTGCCCAAAACTCTTTTAAATCCCAAGTACTAAAGGTCTTAAATATAGGGAATGATGCAAACACTGTTAATCTCACTGATGACATTCCTGAAGTATTGTTTGGTCCAAAGGTAGAGGGAAAATTCCAAGAAGGAGCTACTCTTCCATTTTACATTATCCTAAACATTCACGACCAAATCCTCCACAATGCCATGCTAGACTCTGGCGCATCTCATAATCTTATGCCGAAGGTAGTAATGGAAAGATTAGGCTTGGAAATCACAAGACCATACAAAGACTTGTATTCATTTGATTCAAGCAGAGTCCAATGCCTGGGTTTGATCAAAGACCTTTGCTCTAGCCTGGCCCAAATACCCGCGAAACATCTAATCATGGATATAGTAGTGGCAGACATTCCTCCCAAGTATGGGATGCTTATATCTAGATCTTGGGGAGCCAAACTCCAAGGGAATATTCAACTGGACATGTCATATGCCACCATTCCTGTGTTTGGTCAGAACAGGATACTCTACCGCGAGTCACACATGAAATACATGATTAGCAGCCAAGATAGGCCAGATAACATTCCAATGTGTTCCTTGCGCTCCGACTTAAACTCTTTCATTATGCATATTGATGTAAACATGGAGGAAGAGTCAGAAGAAACTGACATAGACTTAGATTCACCACATCAGTTATCCCTGGTACCTTATGATGAACTGGACACTCAAAACTACCATGACCATGAACAGCTGTGTCTTGAAGAAAGTAAGTTTCCCCTCTCCCAAGTAGGATTAGAGCAAGAAGCACAAACTCTCATGTACTATCAAGCAAATTGCTCTAGCTTTAATCAAACACCAGCAGTAACTTGTGGAAATTTCTTCCGGGTAAAAGCTTTAGAAGACCTTCACATCATAAACCTATTTGGAACCCAGGAGAAAGGGAGTTTAATGTTTCTACCATACCTCAAAGATTTACCCTCATGTGACCCTCCTACTGCAAATAAAACTTTGACCATAACCTCAGTAGCTCAACATCTTGAGAAAATGCCAAATAAACTTTTTATGGGCAAGGATGACAATTATAATCCCGGCATACCTGAACTACTGAAATTGGCTCATATTTTTTCTTTTCATGAAGAACTTAGAAATGCTAAAATCAGGAATCTCATGCAGAATACTAATTTCTACAGAAAAAAGAAGGGAAAGCATTGTGTCACTACCTTTTCCTCAAAGAACAACTTTAACAAAAGCAAACACAACAAACTGAAACAAACTGAAATAATCAAGGAGAAAACTAGTGGTCATAGAATATGCTTTGATTTTAGGAATAATACTGCATCTCCATATAACAAAAATTATGTTTTTTCTACTCAAGATCGTGATTCACCAATTGAAAATACTTCTAATCATGTATTCTTGCAAGATCATCTTTCAGATCATAATCATCAGATTCCTTTGCAAAATAGACAACTTAAAGATTTTTTCCAGTTTGCGGGAGGTAAATCTGATTTCAAGTTCAAAATCGCTAAACCACCCAATATCAGAAATCTGTTCATGAAGGCCATGTTCCCAGTTTTAAATTTCTGTGTTTTTGCATACCTTGATGATGTCACTATCTATTTCAAGAATTACCAAGAGTACATACATTACCTAAAGAAAGCATACAGTAAGGAAAGGAGTGGAAATCAGATATTCAGAGAGGTACAGAGGGAGGATACTGGGCTGTTTAGAGATTCTTGCATGAATCCCTATGTCATGTTAGAGAGAGAAAATTTCCCAAATTTTTCTTTTCAAGAGTTAAGTGGGCCTAGAATGAGAGGAGAGCCTTACGAGGATAAGATGCTGAAATTCCGTCATTTCCAAGATTTTTGAGTTTGAGACACTTTCAGTCATTGTACATACCATTGTTGAAATATTGAAAAAATAGAAAAATCAAAAACAGTAAAAGATAGGAAAGTCAAAAACAGTAGAAAGCAGAAAAGAGGGCAAGTGAAAATAGAACCAAGGCCCCATGTTCTAAAAAATAGTCTTTTAGAAAGCGAGCAAGTCTAAATGCCGCTACTAGTGCTTCAATGTCTTGTTCGGCTATCTAGCCTAATCATAGCTGAGCATGTTTAAATTTATTTGCTGATAAGTTAGTGAGCGCCAAGATAGTCAACATTGTGTAAGATTGACTTATCACAGAGCTTAGATTAGGGAGAGATTCTGGTTCCACATGCCTAAAACAGAACCAAAGAGAGAAGCGAGGGATAAAAAACACATTGTACATCTTAACCTCGCTTGTCTAGTTTCCTTTGTTGCAGAATAACATTTGTGTGCAGCTTGTCTTTTATGCCGCAAATGCATGACAAATCAGATTGCCTAATCCTGATTTGATTATTATTGAAATTTCATGTTGTAGATTAGAGAATGAAATCCTGTCAAATTGCTTAATCTTGACAGTCGATCTAGTTTTAGGTAGAGAAATGAAGGAGTTCATCAGCTTAATCTGAACTCCCGGCAGATATAAGAGTAGAAATAGATAGTTTCATTTTGAAAAAAGAAAAATATGCATTGTCAAAAGGCTGCTAGTTCAAATGCGCCAAACAGAAGAAAAAATGTTAGGAAAGATAGTGGGGTAGGTAGAAGTATCATTGATGTTAAACATGCTGACACTTTTCAGAAATAACATCAAGAGAAGGGTAAATTTTGCGCCAATGGATAAGGCACTAGTCTTCATAAGCCAAAAATCTGAATTCTGGACACCTCCTGACGAGGAGCTGCCCTCCCCAAATGGAGCCACTGTTAGCCATCAGTATTTTTACATGTTAGTGATGACTATATCTACAGCTGAGTTTTCTAGAAACTGATTTCCTTATGTCAATATGTCATCCAGAAAACCCTCCTAAAACTTTTTTCACCTTTCTACCTTTTCAGTTCGCCCATGTCGAAATCAAAAACCTCATATCACAAGCTTATCTAGCTTCAGCCTTATTGACCTGCCCATCAGCTTTAAAAAGCAAATCCACATCTGTTTCAAAAGTCTCCCCTATGTTAGGAAGTGGCGCTTTAAGACATTTCACCCTTGGCAATCATCAAAAAGCCAAAAAGCCTCCATCTGCTACAGGCCTACCATGACTGATCCTTTACTTTGCAAATGAAATTGACAAACAGCCTTAAGTCGCGCCACTCATATTCCCTAGGTCTCAGCACTGCATAAAGCCCAATCTCAAGCTGACTATTAGGTTTTTCACAGTGATCTATGGTTCTACAAAGGCAGGAAATATATTTCATCTCATGGAGTAAATGTTTGAGTTTACAGTTAGAGGAACAACTTCTTCTAAATGTAACTTAAGCCTAAGATATGTCTGCAAAACAGAAGGCTACTCATCTGAACTTTACAGCTCTTTCCAGCATGAAAAATCACAATAAGAAAGGGACACCACTATCTCAGCAAACTGGTAAATTGTCAAGGCCCAGAACCTCCTTCATTTACAAGCAGAGGGTTAGGGTGCCTCCTTCATCCACAAGCAGAGGGCGCGGGCCAGCATTGACTCAGAAGGTTGCAAAAGTCCAGGTTTGCCTTTACTAAAACAATGAAACAATATCTTCAGGTTTTTTGGATGTAATTGATGATCATAACAGGAATATAGTTGAAATATGCTAGCTCAAAGGAAAGGGGAGTTTGGCCTGATAAAGGAGCTCATTTCAAACTTGCAAAACATATGAATTGTTGAAGCTTTAGAAGGCCTGTCATCAGTAAACATCCAATCATAAGAAGCCTGTTTTGTCCAAAATCAAATGGAATAGATGCTGTTAACCAATGCCATTACACAGGCAGAAGGAAAGCCCTTGGTTTTTCAAAAAAAGCACTGACCTTCATAGTCACAAAGAGTTTTTGTCAAGTAACAGGTCATGAGATGAACAAGCCAAATGATAAATATCTCAGCAACCTTAGAACAGTGTCACTGTGGCTAGGGTTCCTTCTAAAACACAGTGATGCTTGCAAGTAGTGATGCCTAGATTGATGTTGTTCAAATGGTTTACTTACCACCACATTCAGAGAAAGGCTGTGTCAAACATAGTGGTAAAAAAGGCCTTCGGATACCTTACCTGATGAAGAGCCTCCTCCATGCATGAGTAGAGGGCCAAAGCCATTGCAAGTTGCTGAAGCTGATTGATATAAAATATAATGGAAGGATACCAAAAAACTGAATAGGAGTCATTGCACAGGTAAGTGTTATTGTTTATGATGCAAAGGTATTGATTTCCCTCTTCAAAAAGCTATCTGTCAGACTGTACCTATAGTGGAAAGAAGGAAATGTTATGAATAATGTATGCTATTGATACCAAAAGGAGCAGTTGCTTTAGAGAAATGGTTAAAGGCATTTCACTATCACCTGCCCAGAAGCCTAAAGAAGATCCTTTTGAGTAAACAATGAAGTATAGTGTGAAAGCAAGCCATCAAAAGAGCGCACTTACAGTCCCAAGGGAAGCTTGTGAATCACCTGGAAGCAGCAATCATCAAACACTTTGAAAGAACACAGGCCATCTCATGCTGAATAAACAATCGCCAGGGTATACAATCTTATGAATAGGCAGAAGAAGTTGGTTTTGATGAGTTGACACTGTTTATATGTTTTATAACAAACACAGTTGTCATTATTCCAAAGGGCAGATGTAGCACAGAACTGCATGGAAAAAGGACCTGCAGACAAGGCCTTTTAAAATTTTGTCACCAAGAAGATTTCCCCTTTAAAGTTATTATTCACTGTGTTCCAAAGGTCTTTCAGCCTGTGATCATTGTTGGATAGTTTAAAAAGAAGAAGCACAACCTTTATTTTGAGGGAAAAAGGGTACTGTATACTACACCTACAAGCAGAGATTTGAAAACCCACTATAGGTAAAAGATGAAGAAGTTGCCAAAGACCAAGAGTTGTCAAAGCAAAGTGACAAATTACCTGTGTTATTAAAACACCGTAGCAGAAGTGGTGGAGTTGGTCGACTTGATTAGTCAAAGTTCAGAGCTCGGGGTCAGAATCAATGTGCGGGTATATATATTCAAATAACAAACCCACTGTTTTAAAAAAAAAACAAACAGAGTTAAAGATCAATGTTAATTCCGAAAGGTTAAATGACCGTTGGAGAGTTATGGTGACATAGCATCAAAGGGTAAGTATGGTGTAAAGTTTTCATTTTCAAAAAACTGAAGAAGAGCCCGCGCCTCTCTAGCACCAAGGTGAGAAAATCCGGTCGAAAATTCACAAGTATACACTGTGCAGAGGCAGCGCGACGTGCCTGGGTTTTGGCGCGACGTGCCTGGGCGGAATTTTGCACAGGGCTCTTTGTCGGCGCGACGTGCCTGTACGTTGGCGCGACGTGCCTGTACAAGGCCGCCCGACCACACGATAGGCCGACCCGACAAACACTTGCTGCACGATGGGTTTTTCTTCAAAGGTTGCCGCGCAGCTGTCCAGAGTCCCCAACATTGTTTCAGCTTTCAAAAGCGGATGTTCATCAAAGTTCGAGGTATTTTATATGCTCCCCCATCAAATTTCAAGGTTTTGATAAAATACAATAAGGTTTAAAACCCCGGACCTTGCCATTATTGTTAAAAACAAAAGCAGCCTTTCTACACAGTGAACTGAACTATTGCAATATGATAAAGGCCGAATTTGTCATTCAAAGAGCACATATAGAGATACGGGTTTTGAAGTTGTCTTGTAAAGATTTGTGCTTTGATTAGAAGAAAGCTTTGTTATGAAAAGACAGGTTTTGGTCTTAAAGGAGAAAACTGTCTTCACAGTCCTCCAGACCTTGCCACATTGTCAAAACAGTGAAGTGCACTCAGTAAGGGAGTTCTGACATTCTTGTTGTTCCTAGCATATGTGTGGTGATTTGCTTGATATACAAACAGTGAAAAGAGGGCACACTTACACAGGACAGAATTGTTAGATGTTTGAAAGTCTCCTTGAACAAGGAGTTTTTGTGTTAAGGTTGACATCAAAGACTTTAAAAACAGAGTAATCAGTAGCATTTTCTCACAACACACTACTTAAGCAGATTGCCTTTCATTCACCGTATTCTCCCACTGTGAATTGGTTAACAAAGAGTTTCCAAAGGTGAACATCATATTGAAGGACAGAGGTTGTTGATGGTTAAATTTTGACATTGAAGGCAGAGGTACAAAAGTGGTGTGTAATTTCTTAAAACTTCACAAATGAAAAGAGCCACTTTCTAAAAGGCAGAGTTGTTGGTGGTTAAATGTAAACATTGGAGGCAGAGGTATACAGGTGATGTTTGATTTCTTAACTTCACAAGAAAAAGTGTCCCTCATAAAGCACTGTGTATTGTTAATCTAGGTCTGCCCTCTTTTTCACCATATTGTATCATTTTGAAAAGCTGATTGACAAAGAGACCCTAAGGATAAATAGTACACTGAAGGGCAGATTTCATTGATGGGTTTCTAACTTTGGAGGCAGAGGTACAAAAGCAGTGTTTGTTTTCTTAAAACTTCACAAATGAAAAGGGCCATTTTCTAAAGGGCAGAGTTCTTAGTAATTGCATTTAATATTAAGACAGAGGTACAGGTGTAGTGTTGACCTTTGAGATTCACAAGTAAAGAGCTGGTTTTCCTAAAGCGCTATGCATTGATTTTACACCTAAACTAAGTCTGCCTTTTCCTTGCACTATATTGTATTATTCTGAAGATTTGTTGACAGAGAGTTTCCAAAGGTGACAACACATTAAGAGGGCGGAGTTTGTTGATGAGAAGTTAAACATTGGAGGCAGAGGTATAGAGGTGTTGTTGGACTTTTTAACTCTAAGCGAGTGTGTTTTTAACCACTTGTGTGGTGCCACATCTAACTTAGATACGCCTTTACAAAATATATTATCATGTTGGTGTTAACAGGGATTTTACGAAGATGAATAGGGCCATTTTCTAGAAGCGGCGTTGTTGATGATACGAGTTTAACATTGAAGCAGTACCAGGTGGTGATTAGTTTCTCAAGTCCCCAAGTAAAGGTGTTTTCCTAAGACTTTCACAGTGAAATTTGACCTTCACCTAACCAGCTTCTTTCTTTTCCTTAGCATGTTATCTTTTATAGAAATCTGTTGACAGAGGTATTTTTAAGGTGAATGACCTAAAAGAGCAGGGTTTTAATACTGAAGGTTGGTCTTATAAATGCAAAATGCAAGGGTTGGTTGATCTCTATCAAACTCACCAAGAGGAATGATTGCTTAATACTACATACAGGAAAATTATACAGCATATTGTCTCATCCTTATAGATGGTTTTCTATTGAGAAGTTTACATAGCTGAAGTGTATCCAGAGTTGAAGGAGAGGCGCCTAGCACGAAAGGAAGAAAAAAGAATATCAGCCCTTGATATTTTGGCTTCAGATTCGGAGCATGTTTCTATGGACCCTTGAGGGTCATGCACGCCAATTTTGGGCCTGTTTCGGAAACTTTTTGTTTTTTGGCATTTTTGGGTTTTTTGCCAAAAACTCGTAAATTCGCCATTTCAGTTTGATGAGTTCTCAAGGGAGGAGGATGATACCAATGGATGCCATAATTCCATGAGCAGGTCTCCAGAGATTTTCAGGGCATTTGAAGATCATTCGCCCCCTCAAATTGGCGAAAAACAACCTCATTTTACACATTCTGCCCGCCATATCAGCAGCCTGCTATTTCCTGGGTTTTTGCACACAGGTGCAGTTTTGAGGGACTTTCAGAGATCAGATTGAGGTGATTCCACTTGCGGTGGAAAGCAGACACAGAGAGCTTTCCAACAAGCCATCATGAGCCTCATTTAGACACCGGGAAGACTGCCATTTGCCTTCAACAAGTCAGGGGACCTTTTTCAGGCATAAATATGAAGTATTTTTGTAATTTTTGAACTCCAAAAATCTGCTTTTCCCAAATGTGCGTTAAGCTATTTTTATCATGGGGAAATCATGTAAACTCAATATAATTTCCGTTTTTAGCAGTTTTTTAGATATTTTATGGGATATTTTGTGCCTTGGGCTTTGCAAAGCCTCAAGGACAAGTTTAGATATTTTGACTTGGCCAATAGGATAGCTAGTTGCTCCATGAGGTTTTCCTCCCTCAAGCCTATTTATTCCATGGTTCTCATTGTAAATCAGAGGCTGAACTTGAGAGAAGAATTAATGCATTGGTCATATGAGCTTTGAAGAATACACTTGAGTTATGATTTTTGGACTGCCTCTTGGATCCTTTTGAGGAATGTTGAAGGCTTGTTGATGGATTCCTTGACATGGTAGAATGGTATAGTGCTTCTTAATGTGTTTTGTCTTCTAGTTTTCACTCATAATTCATTTTTCTTGCTGCTATAGATCAGTAAAGATTGATTTTGAGACATGCCCATGGAGGCACCTCAAAATCCATGAATCTTCATAGCTTGATGTTTTCTTCTCCCTTAGTTATGCTAAAGAATTCTTAGCTGCTCTTTAGTAACCTAAGGTATTGTTGCTAAGTTTTATTCATCAGTTCTATGTATGTTAAGTAGGATGTATGGTTTGCCCTACCTACCTACAAGCTGCCCATAGTTCTATCCATAAAACTTTCTCTTTGACTGATTTGTTGATCATCTTGTTGAACCAAGGAGGCCTAGTCCCGATCTAGCCCTTTGCCTAAAACTATGAAAACTTATTTGTCCAAGTGCCCAATGACTTAGAGACTATGTTTAGGCGTTCCGGCATAGTTTATGAGTTGTTAGTTTGTCTTATATGTTTTCCCCAAAGTGTGATAGCCATTTCCCGAAGTTAGAGGGTCTTATACCTCTATGTATGGATGGAATGTTTGATTTCTATGTGTTAATTAGCTTATAGTTATACTTAGCATGATTAATGGTTTGCTATTACATGTTTATTGTCTGCTATTAACTAGTTACACTTGAAATCCCTTGTCTTTCACCAACTTGTTGTCCACTTAATCCATTTTGCCCATAGATCCCTTCTACCGTGAATCAAATCGGCCCTACAGCAGCTTTACATCATCACTTCATAGCTTCCTTGACCTGTTTGACCCCATAGCCCAATTTATCTACATCTTGTTATCCAGTTTATGTATTTGATCAGTTTCATTCCTCACAAACTTAAAAAACCAAAAAGCTAAAAACATACTTCATAACTAGCCTAATATCAAAACACCGCAAGTAAACACACCGACATCTTTTGCATATAATAGAGAGAGCCCTCTCTGAGTCCAGGAAGGCTAGGTCCTTGGGCTCCAAAGCTTGGTTTGATGTTACATCGTCATTTGGCTAGCCAATCGGCCAAATCACGGGACCCTAACATATAGATTCTTTTGTATTTTTATTTTTAGTTTAACCAGAACATACTTCAGCATACTATTTCCATTAAGTTTTATGCTTTTGAGCTCCCCCCACATTCTTCTTGTCACCAATAGTTTAGACAGTAGACCACACTCTCTAAGCTCGTGCGATTTCATACACCCGTGCGACTAATCTACCACAACACTTCCCATTTCAAACTTCTCCTGCACTTTGCTAGTAAGATATCTCTTCATTTGCCTTTATATTTACACAATAATTTAGCAAAAATGGAAGATGAGGTCCCAACAAAATTTGAAGGAAGTGAAATCTCATCTTTTCATTATGGTTTAATAAAATTGCTAGTTTTTTATGAGCTCCAAAGACTAGGAAGAGACTGGTATTATTTCTTATTTGTTAGTGGTTTTGAATTGGATACCCTTACCCCTCCAAGAACTCCTAAACCTAGGGGTATCTCATCACATTTAGTGGCAGAACCAAGTGAGCCAGCAAGAGTAGAGCAAAGTGAACCAGTCATGATTGAAACAAATAAATTGCAGAGTTTTGATACACCCATTGTTCCACCTGCAAAATAAATGTCATTCAAACCTGCAAAACAAAATAAATATGTGAGTAAACAAGGAAACAAAAGGATAACAAGGAGTCAAATAGTGATTTTAGAAGACAGAACAATAGCTAAAGGAAATTTAGAAGACATATTACATGCCATTGATATTGAAGAGACTCCTATAGTCCAGGCTGAGGATATAGAAGAAGGTTGACAAAAACTAAAGAAATCCAATTCTCCAAAAAAATTAGAATTTGATGGAGAAGATGCAGGTTTTATGTTCTAGGCAAGAAATCCCATTAGAAGGAATTCTAGAAAATTTTTGGAGAGCAGTAAATAAATTCATCCAGCTAATGATACTGTCAAGCCACCACAAGACATTATTGATCTTTCATCTCTTGCAGAAAAATATACAATTAGCAAGTCAAAGAAAGGAAAAAAAAAAGTAATTGAAAAAATAGAGTTTGAACTCCTTGAAGAACAATTAAGGCTAGCTAACCATGAAATTTCAGTTATGAAGAAGGAAGAAAGAAAACACAATGTCCAGAAGGTTCAATTTGAAAAGATGAAAGAGATTTGGGAAGAGCGGGTTGAAAATGTTTCCAAGACCCTAGATAATACACAACAATTAATGAAATGGACCATGCCATTGAGGAAAGAGTTGAAAAATGTGAGGAGAATGAATTTTCAATTTAAATCTACAAACCAGAAAGTTTAAGGATCAGGTTAAAGACCTCCAGGATTAGCTAGAACTAATCCATGAGGAATTGGAGAAGAAAGGCCTAAAAATGACAGTAGTTGAGGAGCCAATAGCTCAACTCACCATCAAGACTCCTAGTTAGACCTATTTTATGCTTTTGAAGGTAAATTACATGTTGGAAACAATTTTTTATAGTTGTAAGACACATTTTTGAAGCTAGAAAAAAAAACTGGAAATAACACACTTTTCAACAGTTTCGTAGGATTTCCTAGGCTTGAAGCCAAGAAAACGCTACGAAACCATTGTAGCTTTATTTTTTCCTTTTGAATCATTTTGGGGAGCTTCCAAGAGGAGAAAATCACATGGAGGATATGTCAAGACATGAGGAATACAATTTAGAAGGAAAGAATCAGAAAAGTTGATGGCAAAGGGAATTTTTGTAACGCTACGAAAGTACGCTACGAAATTGTCATACTTTCGTAGCGTACTATTTTGAAGCTTTATGAGAAGGTTTTTGTGCACTTTTGGATAGGTGGATACTTTCAAAGGATTAGAGGACTATGTTAGCAGCTTTCCAAGACTTGAATACTAAGAGATGAAGAAAACTCATTAGCCAAACCATTCATTGGATAATTTTTGGCAATACTGCAGCTTTATGTAATCTGACTATTTTCAGTAATACAGAGAAATTTTACTTGGCCAACCTGAGATTCTCATGGAGTTTTTAGTTCTTATTTGATCTATATTTTCTATGTGTATAATTTACAGTGGTTTTCATCTTTAATACTCATATTTCATTCATGCAATTCTCTGACTTCCTTTATAGATGAACTGACTGTGTTTTTTTCATGTTTCATGTGTGTATTACCTCTACTAAAAACTCTTACCTGCCTCAACTTCCATGTCAAGGGAACTTACTACTGAATCGCTAAATTGTTTGACTCCATAAGCCCAATTATTGCCGACTTATACTCTTTTCAACCTATACACATCACAAGAAAGTTTTTTTCCAAGTAGAGTTAGCCATCTAGATACATCCTTATCCAATTTCATTAACCCCTTTGAGAGAGCCCTCTCAGACATAAGAGGCTAAGATTCAGTTCCAATATTGGTTTGAAACAATTACATGAATTTGTCTTATTAGCATCCTATCATATGCAATTTTTTGATAACAGGATCGATTGCGCCTAACGTGGAAAATAAGTCTTTCTGTTGTCTTTGCACGATTGCAGAACTTCCAAGGCTAGCATAGTAGCTGGTGATTGTTCTTAATTATCTACTATTCTATAGATATGAGCAACTTTAGAGTGATATCCTATGCGCCTGTTTGGTCCCTTGACCATTTTTGGAAGGGGCTCTATAGGTACTTTGGAGATGGTTAATGGTGTCGTAATTGCACTTTTACTTGTACCTGATGGGTTGGTGTCTGGAGGTGTATTGTAGTTCCTAGTCCTTGTTTGGAAGAACAATTCTTAGCCAACCATGTAGATTTCATGCCTGCCTCCTCCAATATAATTTTGGGTTGTTTGTTTTTTCTGAGTGTTAACCACCCCTTAGTGGGTAAGGGTTCCTGCATTACAAAATGTTGTTGAGGAGGTCCCACTTTTCGATGGTTACCCTGAAGTTTTTTCAATTTGGGTCATTTGGGACAGTGGTGAGTGTAATGGCCGTATTCGCCACATATTGCACAAGTATGATTTTTCCTTAGACTGGGTCTCTTTTTTTTCCCTTGGGAGTTATTATTTGGCTCTTGGTTTTGATTTCAGTTGGGGTTGGCCTCATACTGAGATCGCGGGGGGCATTGTTGATTACTGCCCCCCTATCCACATTGTCTATTTTTCTTATTCCTAGGCTTATTTTTTGCAGTGTTTGGAGGGTTATTCTTGTTCTTCTAGTCATAATACTATCATTGTTGAGCCCGGGAGAGTTGCAATAGGTGCTCTAGAATGTTGTTTTGCGTTGGTGGTGGAATTTGTGTGGGAAAATGGGGATATAGGTTCCCTTGTCCCTGATTGGTGTAAGGTTGTTAGTAAAGCTCTCTTGTATCATCGTTCCTAGCTGATTACTGGTTCCTTTGTGAGGGAGGGTTTGAGATTACCTTTTTTTGATGGTATGGTATTACCCTATTTGTCATATTCTGCAAAGGTGCAGACTGACTTTAATGGTGGGCAGGTTGTGACACGTTCTGAGTAGAATTGTACGAGTATATTAGGTACTGGATGCTACTACTTAGGTGGCCTTGGGTCAAGGACCCGATCAAACCATTTGCAGTATTTGACACACCTGGTAACTCTCTATAAGTTTGCAGGCATGGGAAATTTGGCAAGAGATTGTAAATAAATCCTGATTGGGTGTAAATGAGTTCAAGATGTTGGGCCTTGCTAATGGCATCCTCTTCAGAGGTAGGTTTATGTGTCACCACTTCTTTTGAGATCTCAACTATGAGAATTTTCAAAAATATGTCGAAAAAAACTCTATCGTCGATTTTGGCTTTACATAAACTATGACATCACCACCATTCATGGAGATGTCCCGATATATGGACTGTTGGTGTTTGCCTAAAATGTGTCAACGGCTCTGTTAGCCACCTATATTTTTCTATCATATTAGCTGGTGGCTAAATATTTTTTGCAGCCTTCAAGAAAAAAATTCAGTCCTGAAGTTGTTGGTGCTTGAAGTCTTTTTGGTGAATCCATAATCTACTTGTTAAAATCTTCACAGTTGTTTCCTCTTTCAAACCTCTAATATCCTGCAAAAATCCAAGTCAAATACTGCTCCATTCCCCTTTTTCCCTCCCCTTTCTTCCAACTTACCTCATTCTCCATTTTCCTTTTATTCATAAAAACCCCACAAAAACATATGTTTTCCCTTTATCCCTTCATAAAATCCATTCCCTAAGGTTAAAAACTCACTTTTTGACCTTATCTGAACCTTGATTTCCCCTTTGAAAACATTGGAAATCCTATAAAATGCACATTCTATATGATGTTAAGGCTTTATCCCCCTCGGGCTAAATTCCCCGGCCGTTTTCCTTCATATACCCGAGCGCCAGGACTGACCACTCAATCCTTAGGCGCTAAACCGAAAACACCCGCTTCCTTCATCTATTTTCCTTTGATAAACCCGAAAAACCTATTTTATAAAGTTTAACAGGAAATATTTCAAGTCACGTGTTTGATTGTCGCGATAAACATGGGCCGTCGATCTGCTCCCAGATCTGACGGAGCGGAGCACGTCTCACCTGGTGGACCCCCCGTCCCCCACGCCATTTTCCAGAAAACCGTCGGTTTCCATTCTGCACCGCCTTCCAAGCCAAGGTGGTTTTCTCCCGTCAGCCAACGACTCCATACGCTGGCCGACACGTGTCCCCGACACTGTTTCAAAACCACCGCGCTATCAGATCATTTCGCGCGCTAATCTTCGTACCAAGACCACGCGGAGGAATCCACCTCCACCGTCCGATCTGGGCCCTCCCATCCGACGGTTGCCGATCACTTCACCTGCTCGACCTTTAACAGACATGCGCACCCTTTAACTCATCCACCGCGCGGCCGAGATTCAATCTCCGCCGTCGATCTCTACAAATTGACAGTCCAGATTTAATTTATCTACAAATATTTTCCACGACCGCCTAGTTTTGATCTCAGCCGTTGGATGATGCCATCCAACGGCCCGCGTTCCTCCACACATTCCCCAAAGCAGATTAGCCTATAAATTGGATTTTTTACGTGTTTTTTGTATTTTGCAGGGTTAAGATCATTTGTTCGTGTTTTTAAGGAAATTTCAGACCAGGAGGGTGACGATCCTCTACGTTTCGATTTCTCCAAGGAAATCACTTACAGAGTTATTTTTCACGTTTCCTCAATGTTTCCACAGGCATTGATGCCTTTCCCTACCTGTGAAGCCCTGCACAATAGAGAAAACCGTCAAAATCAATGCGGAAAAAGAGTATCAGTGGTAGAAGACCAAAAACGAACCAGAACAACAGATTAGTGGACATATTCATGGGGATTAAGGCTAAGACAGTTATCAAACGCCTAATCCACACTCTCAAACATAGATTAACGAAAATCTAAAGTGTTTTTATCAGAAAAACCCTCCACTGCCACAAATGGAGGCGAATTGATTCCTCCCAGCGACTACAGTGCCACCTGTGCCCCAAAGGATTCAATCAAGAATCGAGTTTATTGATCAAAGTCAGATATTTTATCTCAAAAGCAGCCGAAGAGTTACTTCTGCCAGGGATTTAATGAAAGAATGTCTGCAGAGTAACCCTAACATCACTCCGAGCCTCAAAGGTCAACATAAGCTCCCTCCGAGCTTAATTCGTAAATGTAAACCAATTAATGCAGTAAAACACCTGTATAATCTCTTCATTTGAGCCCCCAAAGGCCAAGAAAACATTAATTATGCATTAATTGTATTTGATATCTTTTCATCAGATCTCACCTCCTCATCTTTCTTTAAATACTTCAATAGAAGATGAGTGAGGGGTTGGTTGTTAATGTAATTGCTAAAGCATTGTAATTGTGACTAAGCTGAAAACTCTTGATTGTAGATAGAATTTCACTGGCTCTTGGAGCTCTGCTTGTAATAAGATAGGTTAGGTTGTAAAGAGAGATGGATTAAAACACTGGATCTGAAGATTGTAACTGGTTTGAAGCATCAATACAAACTGATTTATGGGATCCTGGTCTATGCTGATGGTGATGTTATTCTCACTGTAACTTGTATTTTGTTTATGTTTTCAATTTGTTTCATTTTCCACTATAAAGAACAGTTTAAACAGGGTTAGGACCTACTGTATATCAGTAACCTTATCTTGCTGAAAAACCTTTATTTCAACGTTTTCCCTCAACTGTGTTATTTGAAAATGATTTAATTTAGTTTAAGTATAGGGATGCTGGCGTTCCCTCATCTCTTTGTCTCAGCTGAATGTTATTTTTAAATGTTACTTTCAATATATGTTGTGTGAAGACGAACTGAGGAAATTAAGGTTAGCCCTCAGTCCCTTTCTTATTTGCTCAACTATTTGATTGTTTCCCTAGAATGTGTTAAAAGCTGACTAGTTTCAAAGTACTTATCAGATCTTAAACCATTCTGTGTTATCTTTGTGTTTTCCTTTTGTTTTTATATGTTTTCTATCAGAAGTGTATCAAAGGCTGGATAGTTTCAAAGTACTTACCAGATCCTAGTTTTCTTCTATGTTTTTCTTAAGTGCCTGGTCAAAGGCTACCTAGTTTCAAAGTACTTACCAGATCCTGGGCTGCTCTTTGTTCTGCATCTATCATTTCCCTTTCTTATTGTATCACTCCAATCCATAAATCAAACTTTAAAGAGATCCTTAGGCATAGATGACTTGCCCCATAGACCATTCTTGAACCTGGTTGTTCCAATTAAATCCTCTTATGACTCCATAGCCCAATGGATTGAAAATATGCCATCATCTTTCTTCTTGACCGAAGCTTACTCTTTTTACTTTCAACTTTTCACTTTTGAACCTATTTGCATATGGATCTTTCCGCCTCAGATAGCAACTATGTTCAACCATCCAAAAACCAAACAAACCCTTGGACCTCACAACTAGCCTAATATCAATACCTTAAGTTTTCAAAGACAAATCCATCTTTGTACATATTGGAGAGATCCCTCTCCGGATTCAGGAGGGCTAGATCCTAGAATCCCAAATTTGGTTGAAATGATGTTAACTCTGTGATCGGACTTTGCCAATCTTGCTTATTACAGAGACCTAACATTTCTGGCGACTCCGCTTGGGACTTGAGTGTTTGTATAAAACCTTAGAGACCTTAGAAAACCTATTATTCAAGAAAAAATTGAGAGTTAAAAGTAGCCTTTTCAAGCACTACCAAGAAATGATAATCATGATGAAACTTGTTTTGAATCAGTGACAATCTAGGTCAACCCTAGGATTCTATCAAAGTGTTATCTAACCTTGGAAAATCAGCTAGCTTAGCCATAAGAGTAGACTGTCTTTGTCTCATAACCGTAGCTAAGTTTTGAAACAAAGTTAGGACATTCTTAGAAACCACGCAAATAGAAAAGAAATAAGAAAAGCCAAAAACATTTCAGATTGGTAGTAAAACACTAGTTTTTGATATCTTGTCTACACCTTTTGATGTGTTTTACCCTATACTCTTAGACAGAGTCTGGAAAGGGCCAGGTAGCCTCCGGATCTCATCCTCTTTTAGAGGTGACATATCTAGTGAATGCCCTCCCAGTCAATCTCTGGTTAGAGTTTGTTGTGTTTTGGGATACCCTTCAAAGGGATGTTTCTCAAACACTGTGGTGGAAAGTGAACCCCTTTGAAAACACTCTAAACATTCCACCTAGTGACTCCACAATCCTGAACAGAACTTAAGACCCCACTAGGAAGAACCCTCATCATTATAATATCTTTTGAACTCAGTTAGAAGACTGTGGGATTGAAATTTGTATTAACAGATTAGTCAACCTCTCAAAGATTGTCATATCTGGTTGAAATTTTCCTGTTTATTTGGGGTCTAAAAACATAGCATAGTGGCTCCTAGAAAGATTCACACTAGAGCTGACCCTGACCCTGATCCACCTGAAATAGTTGATAACCCAGAGAGTATCCTCAGGAAGTCTCCTAAGATATAATCTTCAACTATTTTCAAATCTCACATAAGAGCCAATTCAGTCCCTGAAAATCTTTCAGCTCTACAAAAATCACAAACTGACTTATTGAACCCATTCAGGACTAGGTCATTTGGTGATTTAGATCAGCTAGATTCTTAGCCTTCACTTTCATCTCCCGAAAAAAGTGAACACCATGGGAATAGAGAATCAACACCTCCTGATTTACACCTTCTTCTTAACTTAGGTGCCTCTCACCCAAGATCAGCTCAGCAATCTACTGCTGTTCCATCCACTTATGTTCATCCTTCATCCACTGGTCAAACCACTCCACTTCAGCCCACACCTCCTCTTGTCAACCCACCCCTACCACCTATCATGGCAGCATGGTATGCTCCCTTAGTCCTTCCTGTACCATTAGTCAATCTTCCACAGGACTATCAGTCCAAAATTCCGTTATATGATGCTAGTAATACTACAACAACATCACAACATGTGGAAAAAATGAATGACTACTTTGACAGAAATGAAATTGATGATGATTCTGTCAAACTGAGACTATTTTCTCAAAGTCTGGGGGGAGAAGCAAGAAAGTGGTTTAAAGGCTTAGCCCCCCATAGTATTAATGATCTCCAAGGCTTCCATCAAACATTATTAAACAAATGGGAAGTGAGGAAGAATCCTCTCCAAGTCCTTGCTGACTATAACAATCTCCATAGGAACCCTGGGGAAAGTGTACAAGCCTATTGTACTAGATTTAACAGTGTGTATAATGCACTTTCTCCTGAACTAAAACCTCCACAAGGTTCAGCTTTAAACAAGTTTCCGGAAGGGTTTGATGCTGACATGACCTACTCACTCAGAGAAAGAGATTTTGCAACCCTTTAAGACATGCAAAGAGGTGCTCTTTCTGTGGAAGTAAACTTAATGGAGAAGAGAGCAAGGATGAAAGCTGAAAAGAGAGTATCTTTTAGAGAGGAGTCCACACCTTCCACTTCAAGCTCAAAGATGGAAATAATGATGGAATAAATGATGAATAAAATGAGCATTCTAGAGAGAGCGCAAGCAATTATAAATCAAAACGCTCCTCAAAACAGAAACCAAAACCAAAATCAGAATGTCAGAAGGAATCAACCTCCAAACAGACCCAGGGAAGATGATCAGCAGATCACTCCTCCCTTTCATCAAAACTATTTAAGTGAGGTTGAGGAAACATATGAGATAACAGAGGATAATGATATGAACCTATTTTGGGTAGATGATGATAGCTTCGAGGTTCATTATGGTAGTAAACAAGGTCTTTATACACCTTATGATGACAAAAGAGATGATAATGAAAGTTGTTGTCAAGACATGGAAAATGCCATGGCAGAACCTTCAAAAGAATATGAACTCAGAAGTAAATCTAATAAACAAACCCCCAACAACAAAACCTCTGACAAACCTTCTCAAAACAACCCTGCAACCAAGTCTAAGAAAGTCAAACAAAAAGATAAAACAATGGCTGATAATTCTGGTAAAGGTAAAGAGAAAGACACTCAAAATCTCTAAAAATAGAGTGAAAACATCAGTAGTACTAACACTTCAGCTAGTACTCCTATTATAACCGCTGTGTCAACTGTAGATAAAACAAATCAGCAAGCTGTTATTGCTGATAAAGTGGCAGTAAACAAGGCTGAAACCAACACCTTAAAGAATCAAATTCCTTTCAGTCTGGAACAGGAAATCTCAAAGATTAAAATTTCTGTTCCTTTGACTGAGTTAGCTTCCCAGCATGTATATAGGTCCAAAATTTTGAAGGCTTTGAACCTAGAAGATGATGAAGATACACTCAATCTTAATGATGACCAACCAGAGCTTATTTTTGGTCCAAATATTGAAGGTAAATTCCAAGAGGGTCATCTCCCTCCCTTTTACGTAAGCTTAAACATTCATGACAAAATTCTACACAATGCTATGCATGAGTCGGGTGCTTCCCATAATTTAATGCCAAAAGTTGTAATGGAAAGCCTGGGTCTTGAAATTACCAGACCTTACAAAGACCTGTACTCCTTTGACTCAAGCAGAGTTAAATATCTAGGATTGATCAAAGACCTTTGTGTTAACTTAGCCCAGATTCCAGCCAAATGCTTAGTTATGGATATTGTTGTGGCTGATGTACCCCCAAAATATGGAATGCTTTTATCAAGATCTTGGGGGGCTAAGTTACAAGGGACCATGCAAATGGATATGACCTATGCAACTATCCCTGTGTTTAATTAGACTAGAAGACTTTACAGGGAGTCCCACATGCAATACACGGTCACAAGTCAAGACAGGCCTCAAAACTCTCCTTTGTATGCTGTAAGTACGAGCCTTTATTCTTTTATCATGTTTAATGATGAAGCCCTCACAGAAAAAATATTTTCAACAGAATTATTAGCTGAAACAAAGGCAGATGAATACAACACTGAAGTGTCAAAGCAATTTGCTGTATTCGAAAACTTTAGCAAACCAAGCACAGGTCTGGAATTACAAATCATCAATCCATCAAACTTAAATCTTGACAACCAAGAGAGTAATCCTTAACCCGATGAAAAACTTGAGGAGTGAAATCATACAACGGCCATGCACCAAACTGATGAAACCGAAAATAATCCTCTCTGGACTATGTATTTTGATGGGTCATGCACTAGAACAAATGCTGGTGCAGGTGTCTGGATTACTAACACTGAAAACAATCATATAGAATGTATTTCTTGTAAATTAAACTTTCAGTGTTCCAACAACATAGCAGAATACGAATCCCTTCTCTTAGGCTTGCATCTCTTAAAAAATTTAGGTGCCAAGAGAATCAATGTATATGGGGATTCTGAGTTAATAATTAGGCAAGTAAATAGGGAGTATAATGAAAATCATCCCAGACTTAGGGCCTATCGGAATGATGTCATGGATATTTTGAAAACATTCGAGGAATCCAACCTGACTTTTGTCCCAAGGAAAAGAAACCTTGCAGCCCACAATTTAGCCTTTTCTGCTAGAACCTACCCAATGCTATATGATGACACATCTCATATTAAATTCAGACCAGTTGTCCCAGATAACAAGAAATATTGGCAGGTGTTTGATGGAGATAAACAAATAGAAGACTTCATGCAATTCAGAAATGAGTTTGAACTCCATAGTTCGGATTCAGATTATGATACAGACTGCAGTGAAGAAAATTTTCTTGGTGAAGAAGAACCGTCTCCTGAGCTTGTGGATATTAACCTTCAGACTAGAAAACTTAGAAACCAAACAGAATTGAGTGCAGAATCTGAAACAGAGGAGTTGGAAACTCTGCATTCTAAGGATGATAGTTTTCCCAAGGGTTTGGCCCCTCTAGAAGAACTGTTTGATTTTAATGATGTGGCCAACAAACCTAAACTGGAACCTGTAGAAACTGAGGTAGAGGAATGTAATATAGGCAGTGAGGAAAAACCGAAAATGATCAAACTGTCCAAAACTTTGCCAGCTCACATTAAACTCAAATACATAGAGCTGTTCAAAGAATTTTCTGTTGTTTTTGCATGGAGTTACGAAGATCTTAAGTCCTATGACACTGAAATAATACAGCACAAAATACCTCTTAAAGAAAACCAAAAACCATTCAAACAGAAGCTGCGCAGAATAAACCCTGTCCAGTTGCCTTTGGTTAAGAAGGAAATCATGAAGATGCACGATGCTGGTATTATTGTCGCTATTAGATATTCTGAGTGGGTATCCAATCTGGTGTCTGTAAGGAAGAAAACTGGAGAAATCAGGCTTTGTATAGACTTTAGGAATTTAAAAAAAGCTTCATTAAAAGACAATTACCCTTTGCCCAAGATGGATCATATTTTACAAAGGGTGGTGGGGTCTAAAAGAATTTCTTTGCTGAATGGCTATTCAGGGTATAATCAAGTCTTAGTCCACCCTGATGATCAATTAAAGACAGCTTTTACTGCACCCTAGGGCACCTTCATGTATGTGAAAATGCCTTTTGTTCTAATGAATGCTGGAGCAACCTTTCAGAGAGCCATGGACATAGCATTCTCGGAAGAACTGGGCTTCTTCATCATTATATACCTTGATGATGTCAATATGTTTTCAAAAACAGATGAAGAACACTTAGAACATTTGAGGAAAGTTTTCGAGAAGTGCAGAAATTTTGGAATATCTTTAAACCCTAAGAAGACTTTATTTGGTCTCCAAGAAGGTAAACTTCTTGGGCACATCATTTCAGAAGAGGGTATGAAGATAGATCCAAAGAGGATACAGGCCATATTGCAAATCTCTCATCCTCGAAACATCAAAGAGTTGCAGTATTTCATTGGGAAGATAAAATTTTTGAGAAGGTTCATCCCTAACTTGGCTGAGCTCCTTAGGAATATCACAAACATGTTGAAGAAGGAGCAAGGGATAAAATGGACCTTGGAAGCAAAGAAATCCTTTGAGCTAGTGAAACAAGCATTAACCAAAACACCGGTTCTCATAAGCCCTCATTTTTCAAAAGATTTTTATATTTTCTCGTTCACATCAGAACATACTATAGCTGATGTTCTTTTACAGAAAAACCCACAAGGACAAGAGTAGCCTATTGCATTCTTTAGTAAGACATTGAGGGATTCCCCTTTGAAGTATAACATTATGGAAAAAGAAGCTTTTGCTTTGGTCAAAGCATTGAAAGACTTCAGAGTATACATCCTTCACTCACACATCATTTCCTTTGTCCCAAATGTTGGCAATATGATGCTGAGTGTTGTCCTTGATGGCAACCCACTTGATGAAGATAATGGCAACCTACTTGATGAAGTTGTCCCTGATGGAATATGTCTTGATGAACTTGTTAAATGATGTAAATCTGATGTATATACAATGAGTACAGAAGGTAATGATGGAAGGAATGTTAGTATGTGCTAGAACATGATGAAAAGAGTATGTCTCAATGCATACACGGATTTTTCTATACAAAGTAGCGTATGCACGCGGGAAATAACGTGCCAAGTCGCGTATGGGAAAAAGCGCTCTAAATATGTAAAACTAGGGGTAACCACCATGGTATTGACCCATTGTATTGAGTAATGATTCGTCTATGTGACCCCGCCCAGGAATACCATCGAA
Source organism: Pinus albicaulis (assembly GCA_034641835.2). Classification (NCBI taxonomy): domain Eukaryota; kingdom Viridiplantae; phylum Streptophyta; class Pinopsida; order Pinales; family Pinaceae; genus Pinus; species Pinus albicaulis. The sequence goes on from CM076582.1 coordinate 858,790,001, forward strand.
AGTAATGTGGTTTTGGCTCATGGTATTGAAAAAGGGTAAACCTATATAAGGAGAAGAAAATCATTGTGCATGGGGGTGTACGAGTCTGGGCTTTGATGAATACTTCACTCTGAAGTATATTTGTATGGGTGAACTTTGTTCCTAATTGATAGATCTGAATCTATGATGCTCCTATGAACATGATGAAGGCTCAAGATCTCTAGATCTAGAAATGGTGAATGTCAAGGATGATCTGAAAAGAAGTGAAGAAGACCTGGCGCAATCCTGTTGAAGAGATTGAAGAAATCTGGGTAAGTTTATAAATCTGGTTTGTACTGCAAAGTTTATCTTTTATAGATCTATACACAGGTTCGTTTCATGGAAAGCGCGTGTATACGCGGGTATGTGGAAAGAAAAGCGCGTATTCACAGTTAGAGTTTTCTTTGGAAAATGTACTGAAGTATACGCGAGTTTGTCTTCTGAAAGGCGCGTATATACACGGTTCTGATTAAATAAAAGCGTGTATTATTTCTAATCTGATGGTTACTGAAGGTTGAATGTGTTTCTTCATATCTATTCTGAAGTCTGGGTTATATATGATATTCTGGTTACAGTGGTTTCACTGTTCTGTTTGATGCTTTGGGAAAAGGTTGTTTATTGACAAGTAAAGGGTTGTGTTGGAGCTGTTTGATCCAGTTTGAAAATTGATGAAATGTGGTCTACAGTGGATCTGAGGGTTGAAGCCTTCAGTATGAAAGTGGAAGCTTTCTGCCAGTAGAAGTTATCAGGGGTAGTAGCTCCCTTCTAGGAGAGGCTGGTAAACGAGTGCAGGGGGTTGTAGCTCCCTTCCAAGAGAGGCCGGTAAACGAGAGAAGGTTGTAGCCTTCTGCAGGTGGGTGCCTGCATGCTGGTATGAGTCTGCACCAGTACATGTTGTAAGAATTTTTCTTAATAATAAAATTTTGAAGGCTGAGACAATGATAACGGTGGTTTTCTCCCGACTTGGGTTTCCACCTAAAATCCTGGTGTTCATGTGTGTTGCTTATGTGTGATGACTCACTCTGTTCTTACTGTACATGTTTACTATTTATTGAACATCTAATGGATGAATGATGGAATGATATAAGTGAAGAATTAATGGCATAATTAGATCTCTGTGTATACACAAGTTTTATGAAGGATATCCACGTGTATACGCTAGTTGGCTTCATAAAAGTAGCGTATGGGTTTTGAAGTAAGAAAAAGTAAAAGTGTTGAGTAAGTCCTAAATACTGATTCACCCGCCCCTCTCAGTATTCTTCCCAACACCAAATTTAGTTGTTAAAGACATTCTAACACAGGACCCAGATGGTAAGAGAGGTAAGCGGATTGATGTTATTCTTGAATATGATTTAGAGATAAAACCCACTAAGCTCATCAAAGGCCAAGGTCTAGCTAGATTAATGGCTGAATCAAATTGCGAAGTTCTTGATATTAACATGATTAATGCTTTGGATAACCAAGAAGAATTCTCAACTCCCATTTTTGAAAATCATTTTATGAATTCCCCTTGGTATGCTGATATTATTTATGTTTTGCTTAATCTAAATACACCTCCTGGTTTATCAAAAATAAAGGCAAGATTCCTAAAGTTAAAAGCTGTAAACTATTGCATTATTGATAAATGTCTTTATTGGAAAAATGAAAGTGGTATATTGCTTAAATTTTTGCCTGATTTTGATGCAAAAAAGGTTAAGCAAGAATTCCATGAAGGAGAGTGTGGAGGTCATTTATACTGGAAGGCAACAGCCAAGAAAATTCTCAGGGCTAGTTTCTATTGGCCTACTCTTTTTATTGTTGTACACAAGATGACCACTACTTGCCATAATTGCCAATTGTTTGAAGGCAAGAGAAAACTGTTGCCCCTTCCTCAGCATCCAATCACTGTTGAAGCCCCTTTTCAACAATGGGGACTTGAATTCATAGGAGAAATCCATCCACCATATTCTGCCAAGCATAGGTGGATTCTCACTGCCACAGACTACTTCACTAAGTGGATAGAAGCCATTCCTTGTAAGCAGGCCAATGATTCAGTTATCATAAAATTTATGGAGACTAACATCCTTTCCAGATTTGGCTGTCCTACCAAGATCATCACATATAATGCAGCAGCATTCGGATCAAAGAAAATGGTTGAATTCTGTCACAAGTATCAGATAACATTGGGACACTCCACAACCTATTACCCTCAAGGTAATGGACTTGCAGAATCTTCCAACAAAATCTTAGTGAAGATAATCAAAAAACTGTTGGAGGACAATAAAAATTCTTGGCACACAAAGTTGATCCATGCACTTTGGGCTGACAGATTAACTTTAAAGAAATCTATTATTATGTCACCCTTCCAGCTTGTGTATGGTACAGATGCAATTTTTCCTAACAGTCTTGGTGTACCAGTTATGAAGTTAATTCAAGAGTTGAAGACTGCAGAAAATGACATAATCAGAAGGATAAATCAGACCATTCATCTTCAACAAATCAGAGAGGAGGTTTATAACAAAGCATTGCAGAAGCAAGACAGTATCAAGAAGATTTTTGACAGAAGAACAAAGGCCAGCAATTTCAAGATTGGGGACAAAGTTTTGAAGTGGGACTCAAGAAGGGAAGAAAAGGGCAAGCATGGAAAATTTGATAACCTATGGCTTGGCCTTCTCTATTCATTCGATTCTTGGTAATAATGGATTTTCACAAGGCCGGATGGTAAATTTGTTTGGGGGTCCTGTCAATGGCAGGATGCTTAAGCATTATCTTTCTTAAATTATTTCATAATTGAAGCCTTTTTACCTTTTCCATTGTAAATACTCCATCCATCATTGCATTTAAAGTTATAAAAAATCAAAAAGATACAAAAATAAAGAAAAAATGAAAAGAGGGCAGGAATGAAAACAAGAGAGCTAACGCCCCATGCCAAACAGAGAAATAAATCTGAAAGTGTGCAAGCCTAAATGCCACTCCTTGAAACACCCTTCTAATTGGTCAAACTGTTTAATCTTGGCTAATTAGCTTTCAATTTTCTGTTGATAGGATAGCGAATTTGATTTGCCAAACTGTTTAATCTTGGCTTATCAGTAGATAGAGTAGGGTAGAAATGAAGGTTCAAACAAACCCAAAATCTGAACCAAAGCCTCCAAAGAACTGACTCAAAACTACTCCAATTTCTGAGTCAGAAAGAAAGGACCTGGTTCTAATTTTCCCAGGAATCGGATCGGATATCGGAAAGACAACGAAACAAAAGCAAAATAAAAGAAGCTGAAGAAAAAGAGAAGACCTGGAAATGAGAAACTTTCAGACCTTAAGCCTTCCATTTTGTTTTAATTTTCTGCAAATAATAATCTATGTGCAGCTTGTTTTTATGCCATAGATCACAGCAAGTCAAACAGCTTAATCTTGACTTGGTTGTTTTTAAATTTCTGTTGCAGAATTTAGAGAATGAAAGTCTGCTGGACAGTTTAATCCCAACAGACTATAGATTTGGTAGAAAAATATATGAGCTCAACTGTTTAATCTGAGTTCAGGGAGAAATAAGGAGTAGAATTAGATTAGTTTTTATGCTTTCAAAAGAATAAAATGTTGTGTTAAGAGTTTTCCAATCCAAGTGCACTCTGATGAAGAAAAAATGTTAGATCAGTAGGATTGGGGTAGGTAGAAGTTGTATTGATGAAGTTCATCTCTCTTTCATAAACTGACATTATTTTGTCCAGAAGGAAAGCAAGAGCAAGTGCTGGGTCAGACACCAGTCAGCATCCCAGAGAAATCAAGTCTGAATTCTTGATGCCTTCAAGAAGGCACCATCCCCAAGTGGAGCCACTGTTAGCCACCTATATTTTTCCTATCATATCAGCTGGTGGCTAAATATTTTTTGCAGCCTTCAAGAAACAAATTCAGTCCTGAAGTTGTTGGTGCTTGAAGTCTTTTTGGTGAATCCATAATCTACTGGATAAAATCTTCACAGTGGTTTCCTCTTTCAAACCTCTGATATCCTACAAAAATCCAAGTCAAATACTGCTCCATTCCCCTTTTTCCCTCCCCTTTCTTCCAACTTACCTCATTCTCCATTTTCCTTTTATTCATAAAAGCCCCACAAAAACATATGTTTTCCCTTTATCCCTTCATAAAATCCATTCCCTAAGGTTAAAAAATCACTTTTTGACCTTATTCGAACCTTGATTTCCCCTTTGAAAACATTGGAAATCCTATAAAATGCACATTCTATATGATGTTAAGGATTTAGCCCCCTCAGGCTAAAGTCCCCGGAAGTTTTACTCCATATACCCAAGCACTAGGACTGACCACTCAATCCTTAGGCACTAAACCGAAAACACCCCCTTCCTTCATCTATTTTCCTTTGATAAACCCGAAAAACCTATTTTATAAAGTTTAACAGGAAATATTTGAAGTCACATGTTTGATTGCCGCGATAAACCTGAGCCATCGATCTGCTCCCAGATCCGACGAAGCAGAGCACGCCTCACCTGGTGGACCTCCCTTCCCCCACGCCATTTTCCAGAAAACCGCCAGTTTCCATTCCGCACCGCCTTCCAAGCCAACGTGGTTTTCTCCCATCAGCCAGCGACTCCATACGCTAGCCGACACGTGTCCCCGACACTGTTTCAAAACCACCGCGCTATCAAATCATTTCGTGCGCTAATCTTCGTACCAAGACCACGCGGCAGAATCCACCTCCACCGTCCGATCTGGGCCCTCCCATCTGACGGTTGTTGATCACTTCACTTGCTCCACCTTTAACGGACATGCGTGCCTGTTAACTCATCCACCGCGCGGCCGAGATTCAATCTCTGTCGTCGATCTCTGCAGATTGACGGTCCGGATTTAATTTATCTACAACTCTTTTCCATGACTGCCTAGTTTTGATCTCAGCAGTTGGATGATGCCATCCAATGGCCCACGTTCCTCCGCACATTCCCCAAAGAAGATTGGCCTATAAATTGGATTTTTTATGTGTTTTTTGTATTTTGCAGGGTTAAGATCATTTGTTCATGTTTTTAAGGAAATCTCAGACCAGGAGGGTGACGATCCTCTACATTTCGATTTATCCAAGGAAATCACTTACAGAGTTAGTTTTCATGTTTCCTCAATGTTTCCACAGGCATTGATGCCTTTCCCTACCTGTGCAGCCCTACACAATAGAGAAAACCGTCAAAATTAATGCGGAAAAAGAGTATCAGTGGTAGAAGACCAAAAACGAACCAGAACAACAGATTAGTGGACAGATTTGTGGGGATTAAGGCTAAGAAAATTATCAAACGCCTAATCCCCGCTCTCAAACGTAGATTTAAGAAAATCTAAAGTGTTTTTATCAGAAAAACCCTCCACTGCCACAAATGGAGGCGAATTGATTCCTCCCATCAACTACAGTGCCACCTGTGCCCCAAAGGATTCAATCGAGAACCGAATTTATTGATCAATGTCAGATATTTTACCTCAAAATCAGCCGAAGAGTTACTTATGCCAGGGATTTAATGAAAGAATGTCTGCAGAGTAACCCTAACATCACTCCGAGCCTCAAAGGTCAACATAAGCTCCTTCCAAGCTTAATTCATAAGTGTAAACCAATTAATGCAGTAAAACACCTGTATAATCTCTTCATTTGAGCCCCCAAAGGCCAAGAAGACATTAATTCTGCATTAATTGTATTTGAGATCTTTTCATCAGATCTCACCTCTTCATCTTTCTATAAATACTTTAGTAGAAGATGAGTGAGGGGTTTGTTGTTAATGTAATTGCTAAAGCATTGTAATTGCGACTAAGCTGAAAACTCTTGATTGTAGATAGGATTTCACTGGCTCTTGGAGCTCTGCTTATAATAATATAGGTTAGGTTGTGAAGAGAGATGGATTAAAACACTGGATCTGAATATTGTAACTGGTTTGAAGCATCAATACAAGCTGATTTATGGGATCCTAGTCTATGCTGATGGTGATGTTATTCTCACTGTAACTTGTATTTTTTTTCTGTTTTCAATTTGTTTCATTTTCCACCATAAAGAACAGTTTAAACAGGGTTAGGACCTACTGTATATCAGTAACCTTCTCTTGCTGAAAAACCTTTATTTCAACGTTTTCCCTGAACTGTGTTATTTGAAAATGATTTAATTTAATTTAAGTACAGGGATGTTGGCGTTCCCTCATCTCTTTGTCTCAGCTGAATGTTATTTTTAAATGTTACTTTCAATATATGTTGTGTGAATATGAACTGATTAAATTAAGGTTAGCCCTGATTCCCTTTCTTATTTGCTCAACTATTTGATTGTTTCCCTAGAATGTGTTAAAAGCTGACTAGTTTCAAAGTACTTATCAGATCTTAGACCATTCTGTGTTATCTTTGTGTTTTCCTTTTGTTTTTATATGTTTTCTATCATGTAACGCTATCGATAGTTTCAAAGTACTTACCAGATCCCTAGTTTGCTTCTATGTTTTTCTTATGTCTGTCAAAGGTCACGGTTTCAGTACTTACGTATCCTGGTCGTTTCTTGCCTCGTATCTATCATTTCCCTTTCTTATTGTATCACTCCATTCCATAAATCAAACTTTAAAGAGATCCTTAAGCATAGATGACTTGCCCCATAGACCATTCTTGAACCTGATCGTTCCAATTAAATCCTCTTATGACTCCATAGCCCAATGGACTGAAAATCTGCCATCATCTTTCTTCTTGACCGAAGCTTACTCTTTTTACTTGCAACTTCTCACTTTTGAACCTATTTGCATATGGATCTTTCCGCCTCAAACACCTAACCATGTTCAACCATCCAAAATCCAAACAAACCCTTGGACCTCACAACTAGCCTAATATCAATACCTTATGTTTTCAAAGACAATTCCATCGTTTTACATATTGGAGAGATCCCTCTCCGAATTCAGGAGGGCTATATCCTAGAATCCCAAAGTTTGTTGAAATGATGTTAACTCTGCGATCGGACTTTGCCAATCTTGCTTATTACAGAGACTTAACAGGCTCGATTCTTGAATCATGATGAATGGGTAGCTAAAAATAGGCGAGGAACGGGGTAGCGAGGGTGCTAAAGGTTCCACGAGAAGCAGTAGGTTGCTCGACATACCATTTCACCACAGGACCAGTTGGGTGCACTGAAAAAGTCTTAGTCTAATGGTATCATCAATGATAAAATTGGACAAACACCAGAGGTGGAAAGTCATAATATGATTTCCTAGGTCTTCTTCTTGCTTCCCTTCAAATTTTGGTATATACAAAGGGAGCATCATGGGCATGGGAGGACAGCTAATGGCATGAGAAATTGGGACATTAGTTAACTTTGTTATATCTGGAATATTAATTGATTCGAATAAGGATAACTGGGTATTGACCGCCATTGTACACCGTGGAAACATAGGTATCTTAATGTGATGGTTTAGGGGAGGTGCCTAGGAATATTACCCTATGGGGTGCCCTGATGAATGTTTTTCTGACTCCCCGAAGGGGTAGCGCTCCTCTCCCCTCTAGGGGTTGTAGGAGGGGTTGAGTGTGGTGACCCTATTGGGGCTTCCACCGATGTGGTGTTGAGTGACCCTTGGGGGTTTCCAATCATAGATTCCCTGATAAAGGATCAACCAATAATAGTGGAAGTGTGTTGTCTTTGACACATAAATGGCGGGAGACCTGGCACTCCTCTCTATAATGGGGGGAGGTCCAAGAAATGCCTAGATCTACGTGATCCTGTTAGGTCTGTTATGGTGTTAACTAGATTAATCTTGGCGATAATTTTAGTTTTTTGGAGGAAGGAATATTATTATAAAATAAAATACGATCACATGCATAAAACAAAGAGAAAAAATAAGGGGTAAGTTTTCCTTTAATTGTAACTGTATGTGATCAATAAGGCAAAAATGTGGTTTTTTTGTTTTGTGTATCATACTCAAAATCCTACATAGACCTATTTTTCCTTACACTCTCAATGTAGCTGGTTCTTGAAAATATTTATTCTTATGGGTACTATGGCTACTATCTAAAAATAACAGGCGACACCTTCCGACATTGAATAATAAAACAAGGTAATGGTATGAGGATCAAGTGATATCTACACCGTCACCTATAAGGAAGGACACCCTAATTTTGGCCACTAAAGTACTGTCGTCCCACTTGAGATTCTTGGTAATCAGCTACTAGTACGGAGCACTATATGGTTCAGGTAGCCCAAGAAGGTACCGGATGCATTGTGCCTAAGCTTAACCCCCTCTGGAACGGGTCTTTGGTAACGCTCGGGTATTTGTTTCATGGGTGGATAGACAGATTTGAAGCTCCCAAAAAATTTAATATCTATGTTTCAAAATGTATTATGACCATGAGAGCTTATTGGATGCCTACCTCTGATGGTCCTAACCTAAACTGTAATGTCTTTTTTGGCCCCTGTGCGGAGAATTTAGTGAGTTCGGATAATGATTGTTTTTATAGGGTCTCAATTATCTTAAGGTGTTCTTGGTGAAGTAATCGTAAGAAGAGGATAAACGTCCCAACAAACTGGGTTCATTTTGGTCAAATTCTTACCAATGATTTGTGTGCTTTGGATTTTACAATCACAAGTGTTATGAGATGTGAATATCCACATATTATTTACAATCCTTTTTTGATTACCCTATGTGTGATTTTTCCTTGCAAAAATAAACGATGTGCAGATTATGGGCCACTTAGACCTTTCCAGTTAGACTATGTTTTCACTATAGGGAGATGGAAAATTGTCTTAGGAAAGCATTCATGTGCATACCAAAGCTCACCATGAGGTGGAAGGGCAACATAGATTACTTGCTTTCTTTTTGATAGCTTGGTCCTAGTCCCAATTTGTAATGAAAAATCGTCCAATGCAAAAATTGAAAAAATTTGAAATAGCTAAAGATATATGGATATATGGGCCACTTACTTTTATGCTAATTACGCTATGTGTTTTTTATCTTTTATCAGCAAATCGTTTGTTTGGACAACATACTTGTATTGAAGGGTACTTAATTTTTCCTACTTAAACTATGTTTCATTTGGAAAAAAATAAACTAAAATTAAAAATACTTAGTTGCTAAGCTAAATTATAGAAAATAAGAATCCTAATCAGTCATGAAATACCATAACATAGTTATGGAAATTTTTTATGGGTTTCCAAACACTTTACAACTAAAAAAAGGGCAAAAAAAACAAAAATGAGCTTCCTGCCTACCGCGTGACTTTTATTTCCACGGGCCCATAGCGTGTGTCTGTCAGAGAAAAATGCGCGTGATCCGGAAGAATGCAAAAACTTCATCCTATGTTCATTATAACTTCTCATTTAGTGTCACTGGAGATGATGAGTGGATACATGGGTGATTTTCATCAATATGATTAGGAAGAAGGACCTCCATCGACAACCATTAACTCAAAAGAAAGAATCTAGTGGAGTCGACATTCCTGTGGTAGTGTATTTGGTGCATGGGCGGACGAAATACACTTTTCTTAGTAGGGAGGCTGCTTACCTACATAAGGGTCACATTTCAAAATGGTTTGTCAAATTTTAGTGGAATAGTTCAACATGTAATAAACTAAGTTACGAAGGAAACATAGCATGCTACATAAACAATGAAACAAAAACAAAACAACATGCACAAGATACATGCTCAATAGAAGATATTAGTAAAAGAAGATAGAATGCTAAATATCTTGTATTGGATCCTTCGAGCTATGGAGCTCCAATATCCAAGACAAGGGGGTCCCTTCCCCTAAAGTTTTCAGGAATCGATGCTATGAGCCTTGAACCCAGCACTTGGATCCCTTAGAATAGAGAATCTAAGTTTGAAACCAAAGATGAGGCTCCAAATAAATCCTCTTAGATTTTTTAAACAAGTCTCTCACCTCTAATGCTCTCCAGAAAATGCTCAGTTAAGGGGCTACAGCAACACGTCACTCAAGCAAGGAAATGACAGTGTAATATTTAGTGAGACATGTCACATGTACATGTAATCGGCCATTAAATTTATGTACAGCAGAAAATGTATACAAACTCTTGAGGAATCCATTAATGAAATCAAGCAAAGAGACTCAAGAAGACATATTCATAAGAATAGAGAAACACTGCTTTACATAGTTTATTCCAGGATAAGATTGCGTATTTTATAGGAAATACTGTAGCAGTAAATACATAAATATAAATATCCAGCAATGTAAGCTTAGAGAAATATGGGGGAGCAAGATCTCGACCCCTGAAAATATGATACATCAATCCCTTAAGAGGATTGGTTGGAAACTAGACAAAATGGCAGTCCTGCAGAAAAGCCGGAGTTGTTGGGTAGCAAAAACTCAAGAACTAGAAATAGAAGGATCTTGCTATAGATGATGAACCCTTTGAAATAAACTCCATCAATTTACCTTCCAAATGATAGGCTTATCCTATCATTGAAGATCTCACCTCCCGATAAAATACTGCGACCCTCACTCCAAATACTCTCTAGGAACTGCGTGGTCAAGGAAGAGGGATGATCTTTTGCTAATGGAAAATGGTTGGCCTGATGCCAATGATGATGGTAATAAGCTCAAAAACTCCCTCACTTATCTCCCAAAGGAATGGATACTCCCTCCTTTGAAATACAATGCCGAAAGTGGTGTTGAGAAACCCTCCTGTGCAACACCCAGCAACACAACTCACCCACCAATGGAGACTGCACTGGAGCGAAATGGAATGATTTTTCCTCATGAAATAATATGGGGAATATGAAGAAAAATATCTTCCAAGAGCTACTCTATGGAAGATATGGGATTCTCTCCCGGGAACACCCAGTGCTAGCAACACTGCATCTCAGCTAAATAGATGGAGAATGCACTTGTCTGAGAAGAAAAGAAAAATGATGATCAAGAAATGAATAGCTATGGCTGCCTCATTCTCCTTTTAAACAAATTAAAGTTCCCTTTCCATGGGCCCCAAATCTTTGGGTTTCCTCCCCCAAGTGATCTTCCCCTCATGATCCTTATCTCTCATAAACGTGCAATTGACTTGGCTATCATCACGAACATGGAATTTACTCAAGAAGGAAAGAATGTTTTTTCGAGAGGTCTCCTTGAGGCATGGTGTCAAGATATATTGGGAAATCATTTACTTCATGTAGATCCTCCACCCCCAATAAATCATCCATAAGAATATAGTCACCTCCAGATAAGGCAACTGCTGAAAATCCTCTTCCACCTTGAGCTCCGACAAAGAAGGTTAGCTGAAAATATGCAAGTGGTAAGCATCATAGCATCCCCCAAGATATTCAACTCTCAACTTATGACAAGTGTATGGTGAAGGCTGATCTTGGGCTACAACAATGTGAAGTTCCAATGCCAAGATGAAGTCTAGATCTGCAGAGATCCTTCCCCCTACATTGTGAATCAAGCTGGCCCAATGCTTCTCATATGTGATGGGCAAGAGGTCATCATCATATGGCACCCTATCAATCATTTGGATCACCTCAAGAAAGGACAAATGCTTAACTATGGTGGCCATATTATCTCCCATGCTCTCATTATAGCATGTCTTGCAAAGAGTATGGGGACCTTCTACCCCAAAGGACACATTCATCCCATGTGCCTCTCTCCCAATCATGCTCCTGACAATAATACGATCAATAGTAGCACAAGGAGCCAAAATGAAAGTCATGATGGCTTCCATATGTTGCAAATGAGTAGGGTAATGATCCTTCATATGCAACCAACGCAGTTTGATCATAAACAGCAAAAGAGAATGACAAAGGATGTGGTTTTTCAACCACCAATGTGTCGCTACATTCTCCCCATGTGTTTGGAGGAATTTAATTATGTATGATACATGGTGAGCATGCCCTCCAAAATAAAAATATTTCCCAATTCCATCAAGGGGATGGTCATCAATCATGCTCTTGGCCTCAAGTAGACAAAGGAGTTTTAGACAAAGAATGCTCCTTCTTGGAACAACATCCTGCATATACATGGTTAAGGAATCAACATGTAAACCACATAAATGAACAATTTCTTTACCATAAGTTCTCATAATGAAAGGGGAGAAAATCATAGATGAATCTCTCCTTATCCTCCAAAGGACAAGAAGTGATTGTGCCAACTCCTCCCAAGAGTGGTGTGCATATACTGCTCCCATGCCAAATGTACAAGTGGGAAGGCAGTTGTGCTTCCCTTGCTTCTCCTACCACAGTGCAGAAACTGTAAGGAGAGTGGGTAAGAAGGATGGTGAGGGAATGCTTCCCTCTTCTTTGGTTTTACCCAAGGCTCCTAACATTGTAACAAGTTGTCCCAAGGTCTCCACTCTGCTTAAGTCAATGATTGGTGCCTCAATGATTGAGTCATCTATCCTCATCATATGGACCAGTGGTCCCCTTGCTATAATTTATCCATTTAATGATACATTCTCATCTGAAGATGACTATATACATATATGAACAATTCTTTACATGCCTTCATTGTGCAATCCAATCACCTTCCTAGGTGCAATAACGTCTAAAAATGGATAGGAATGTGCCCTCCTCAATACATGATGTTGGATTTCTTCTCTATCTTCTCCGTGAGTTTTTTTGGTTTCACACCTCTTCCTCCATGGCACATATGGATCATGAAGTGTGCCCTGATCTCCATGCATGATATCCTGGAGACCTTCTTGTAAAGATACAATAATCCCTCTATTTGGAGCCAAGGCTCCCTCTTCCTCTGCATGAGGCACTAGAAGATCTCTAGTCTTAGTAGCGTTGTTGCCCTTTGTTTCTATAATAAAGTTGGGCAACATCCAAATGATTTGATCCACCTTTGAAAAAGAAAGCACTTTGTTCAGTTGCTTAAAGGTGTGGGATGAATTTTTTGCCCCCAACAGGGCATAATGCAAGTTTTCAGCTCCTCCGATGGTTTCTTGAGGTGGTTCTGTGTTTCTATGCAGGGTTTTTGTTTGAGTCTCTTGGTTTGAATTCATCAAATAAGTCTCAAGAGTGTTCTATTCAAATATTTTCACCAATGACTTAGTGAAATTTACATAAGATGAAGCAATAACATTTTCAAAAGAAATGGACTCAATTTTCCACCATGCATGGGCCTTACCTCTCAAATGCAACGTTGCAACCTTGATGGTTAAACAAGTCTCCCACCTCTAATGCTCTCCAGAAAATGCTCATTTAAGGGGCTACAGCAACACGTCACTCAAGCAAGGAAATGACAGTGTAATCTTTAGTGAGACATGTCACATGTACATGTAATCGGACATTAGATTTATGTATAGCAGAAAATGTATACAAACTCTTGAGGAATCCATTACTCAAATCAAGCAAAGAGACTCAAGAAGACATATTCATAAGAATAGAGAAACACTGCTTTACATAGTTTATTCCACGTTAAGATTGCGTAGTTTATAGGAGATATTGTAGCAGTAAATACATAAATATAAATATGCAGCAATGTAAGCTCAGAGAAATATTGGGGAGCAAGATCTCAACCCCTGAAAAGATGATACATCAATCCCTTAAGAGGATTGGCTGGAAACTAGACAAAATGGCACTCCTGCAGAAATGCCAGAGTTGCTGGGTAGCAATAGCTCAAGAACTAGAAATAGAAGGATCTTGCTGTAGATGATGAACCATTTGAAATAAACTCCTTTAATTTACCTTCCAAATGATAGGCTAATCCTATCATTGAAGATCTCACCTCTCGATAAAATACTGCAACCCTCACTCCAAATACTCTCTAGGAACTACGTAGTCAAGGAAGAGGGATGCTCTTTTGTTTATGGAAAATGGTTGGCCTGATGCCAATGATGATGGGAATAAGCTCAGAAAATCCCTCACTGATCTCCCAAAGGAATGGAGACTCCCTCCTTTGAAATACAATGCCGAAAGTGGTGTTGATAAACCCTCCCGTGCAACACAACTCACCCACCAATGGAGACTGCCCTAGAGCTAAATAGAATGCTTTGGCCTCAAGTAAGAATATAGGGAATATGAAGAAAAATCTCTTCCAAGAGCTACTCTATGGAAGAGATGGGATTCTCGCCCGGGAACACCCAGTGCTAGCAACACTGCATCTCAGCTAAATAGCTGGAGAATGCACTTGTCTGAGAAGAAAAGAAAAATGATGATCAAGAAATGAATAGCTATGGCTTCCTCATTCTCCTTTTAAAAAAATTAAAAGTGCCTTTCCATGGGCCCCAAAGCTTTTGGTTTCCTCCCCCAAGTGATCTTCCCCTCATGAAAACTGCGCTTCCCCACCAAATGATCCTTATCTCCCATAAACGCGCAGTTGACTTGGCCTCCTTTAGACTTATCCATATACAATTTATCTCATTTCACACATGGCATGTGAAATCCAATTCTTTCTTAATCCCTTTTCACATTGTAAGGGATTTTTATTCAGATTTTATTATCAATGGGTTTTCTTACCCATTTATTCTCCTCCTAGTGGAAAACAAAAGTTTTTAATATTCCATGAAATTTTGGAATATTACAATCCTCCCCTCCCAAATTTTGGAACTGTAGGATGTCCTCATCCTCCAACTGTAGAATCTACTTATGATGAACTCCTCATGAAGAATGAGATGTTGTATCAACAAAGAGTCTCCATACTGCTCCTCCCAAGCATGTAAACTAGCTAGAGTGGATATCATGATGAACATGGAATGTACTCAAGAAGGAAATAAGGTGTTTTCCAGAGGTCTCCTTGAGGCATGGTGTCAAGATTTATTGGGAAAACATTTCCCTCATGTAGATCCTCCAGCCCCAAGAAATCATCCATAAGAATATAGTCACCTCCAGATAAGGCAACTGCTGAAAATCCTCTTCCACCTTGAGCTCCGACAAAGAAGGTGGGCTGAAAATCTGCAAGTGGTAAGCATCATAGCCTCCCCCAATATATTAAACTCTCCACTAATGACAAGTGTAGAGTGAAGGCTGATCTTGGGCTACAATAATGTGACCTTCCAATGCCAAGATGAAGTCTAGATCTGCAGAGATCCTTCCCCCTACATTGTGAATCAAGCTGGCCCAATGCTTCTCATATGTGATGGACAGGAGGTCATCATTATATGGCACCCTATCAATCATGTGGCTCACCTCAAGAAAGTACAAATGCTTAACTATGGTGGCCAATTTATCTCCCATTCTCTCATTAGAGCATGTCTTGCAAAGAGTATGGGGACCTTCTACCCCAAAGGACATATTCATCCCATGTGCCTCTCTCCCAATCATGCTCCTGACAATAATATGATCAATAGCATCACAACGAGCCAAAATGAAATTCATGCTGGCTGCCATATGTAGCAAATGAGTAGGGTAATGATCCTTGATATGCAACCAACGCAGTTTGATCATAAACTGCAATAGAGAATGACAAAGGATGTGGTTTTTCAACCACCAATGTGTCGCTACATTCTCCCCATGTGTTTGGAGGAATTGAATGATGTATGATACATGGTGAGCATGCCCTCCAAAATAAAAATCTTCCCCAATTCCATCAAGGGGATGGTCATTAATCATGCTCTTGGCCTCAAGTAGACAAAGGAGTTTTAGACAAAGAATGCTCCTTCTTGGAGCAACATCCTGCATATACATGGTTAAGGAATCAACATGTAAACCACATAAATGAACAATTTCCTTACCATAAGTTCTCATCATGAAAGGGGATAAACTCATAGATGAATCACTCCTTATCCTCCAAAGGACAAGAAGTGACTATGCCAACTCCTCCCAAGAGTGGTGTGCATATACTGCTCCCATGCCAAATGTACAAGTGGGAAGGCTGTTGTGCTTCCCTTGCTTCTCCTGCCACAGTCAAGAAACTATAAGGAGAGTGGGTAAGAAGGATGGTGAGGTAATTCTTCCCTCTTCTTTTGTTGTACCCAAGGCTCCTAACGTTGTAACAAGCTGTCCCAAGGTCTCCACTCTGCTTAAGTCAATGATTGGTGCCTCAATGTTTGAGGCATATATCCTCCTCATCTGGACCAGTGGCCCCCTTGGTGTAATTTCTCCATTTAATGATACATTCTCATCTAAATATGACTGTATACATATATGGACAATTCTTTACAAGCCTTCATTGTGCAATCCAATCACCTTCCTAGGTGCAATAACATCTAAAAATGGATACGAATGTGCCCTCCTCAATACATGATGTTGGCTTTCTTCTCTATCTTCTCCCTGAGGTTTTTTGGTTTCACACCTCTTCCTCCATGGCACATATGGATCATGAATTGTGCCCTAATCTCCATGCATGAGATCCTGGAGACCTTCTTTTAAAGATACAATAATCCCCCTATTTGGAGCCAAGGCTCCCTCTTCCTCTGCATGAGGCACTAGAAGATCTCTAGTCTTAGTAGTGTTGTTGCCCTTTGTTTCTGCAATAAAGTTGGGCAACATATAAATGATTTGATCCACCTTTGAAAAGGAGAGCCCTCTGTTCAGTTGCTCAAAGGTGTGGGATGAAATTTTTACCCCCAACAGGGCATGATGCAAGTTTTCAGCTCCTCCAATGGTTTCTTGAGGTGGTTCTGTGTTTCTATGTAGGATTTTTGTTTGAGTCTCTTGGTTTGACTTCATCACATCAGTCTCAAGAGTTTTCTGGTCAAATATTTTCACCAATTACTTAGTTAAATTTACATAAGATGAAGCAATAACATTTTCAAAAGAAATGGACTCAATTTTCCACCATGCATGGGCCTTACCTCTCAAATGCAGCGCTGCAACCTTGATGGTTTATTCTTCTTAAATGTGGTGCCATTGTTGGAAGGTGTTTAGCTCCTCCACCCAATATTTGGCTGAACTTGAAGGTGAACCTCCAAAAGTAGATAGATGAAATCTATCTTGATGCTCCTTTCCCTCCACCTTAATCTTGCAAAGCTAAAAAAATGTGAGTTGATTTCTGAACTTATAAGTGTAAGACTCATACTCTTTCAGGAAATCACTAGGGGTTTCTTCCTTAGTCACATTTCCTCCTTATTTCATCTCCCCTATGGGAATGTTGGACCTCTGACTGTGCTGCCCATCATGGTGTGTGGTTGCATGCTTGCCTTCACCATGTGAAAATATAGGGTTTTCTTCGTTTTCAAAATTTCTTTGAGATTCTCCATTAACCTCCCTCCTAATATTTCTGAAATATTCATGGATGATTTGCACATATTTGGGGATAATACTGGTGATTCTATCCTCCTTATTCCTTCCAAGAGATGGATTCTCTCTCCTGCTCAACTTTTTGCTTCCTTCTAGGTGAGAATAGGAAGTGCGGGGGGCTTCCTTTTCTGTTTGTTCTTCCTCCTTGGGGAGGCTATTCCCTGTTCCGAAAATAGATGAGATCAAGCTCATATTATTCATATTCTTATTTTGATATATTTCATGGGCTTGAAAGCCATAGGCTAAGCCAAGAAAGGTTCTCTGATACCACTCTAATATCCCCTTTTAGGATTGCTCAATAAGGCATGCCTGAAAAAAGTCATTTTTCAGGAATGGCTGCTATGAGACTTGAACCCAGTACTTGGATCCATTATAATAGAGCATCTAAGTATGAAATCCAAGAGGAGACTCCAAATAAATCCTCTTAGATGGTTTAAACAAGTCTCCCACCTCTAACACAATCCATAAAATGCCCAGTTAAGGGGCTACAACAACACTTCACTCAAGCAAGGAAATGACAGCGTAATATTTAGTGAGCCATGTCACATGTAGATATAATAAGCCATTAGATGTATGTACAGCAGAAAATGTATACAAACTCTTGAGGAATTCATTACTCAAATCAAGCAAAGAGACTTAAGAAGACATATTCATAAGAATAGAGAAACACTGCTTTACATAGTTTATTCTAGGCTAAGATTGTTTAGTTTATATGAGATACTGCAGTAGAAAATACATATATATATATATATATATATATATATATATATATATATATATATATATATATATATATATATATATATATATATATATATAGATATATATATATATAGATATATATATATATATATATATATATATATATATGTATGTGTGTGTGTGTGTGTAGCAATGTAAGCTCAAAGAAATATGGGGGAGCAAGATCTCGACCTCTGAAAAGATGATACATCAATCCCTTAAGAGGATTGGCTGGAAACTAGACAAAATGGCACTCCTGCAGAAATGTCAGAGTTGCTGGGTAGTAGCAACTCAAGAACTGGAAATAGATGGAGCTTGTTTTAGATGATGAACCCTCTGAAATAAACTCCTTCAATTGACCTTCCAAATGATAGGCTGATCCTATCATTGAATATCTCACCTCCCGAAGAAGAGGGAACTGCGCAGTCAAGGAAGAGGGATGCTCTTATGCTAATGGAAAATGGTTGGCCTGATGTCAATGATGATGGGAATAAACTTAGAAACTCCCTCACTAATCTCCCAAAGGAATGGAAACTCCCTCCTCTGAAATACAATGCCGGAAGTGGTGTTGAGAAACCCTCCCCTGCAACACCAAGCAACACAACTCACCCACCAATGGAGACTGCACTAGATTTGAATGGAATGCTTTCGCCTCAAGCCAGAATATGGGGAATATGAGAAAAATATCTTCCAAGAGATACTCTATGGAAGAGATGGGATTCTAGCTCGGGAACACCCAGTGCTATCAGCACTGCATCTCAGCTAAATAGCTGGAGAATGTACTTGTCTGAGAAGACAAGAAAAATGATAATCAAGACATGAATAACTATGGATGCCTCATTCTCATTTTAAAAAAATAAAAGGTTCCTTTCCATGGGCCCCACACCTTAGGGTTTCCTCCCCCAAGTGATCTTCCCCTCATGCAAACTGCGTTGCCCCACCAAGTGATCCTTATCTCTCATAACTGTGCAGTTGACTTGGCCTCCTTTAGACTTATCCATCTGCAATTTATCTCATTTCACACATGGGGTGTGAAATCCAGTTCTTTCTTAATACATTTTCACATTATAAGGGCCTTTTATTCAGATTTTATTGCCAATGGGTTTTCTTACCAATTTATTCTCCTCCTAGTGCAAAACAAAAGCTTTTAATATTCCATGAAATTTTGGGATATTACATAAACCCACTCACTTTCAAATTCCCTCATGTCACATCACTCATAATTTTGTAACATTTTTCATTTCCAAAGGTTTTAGTACCGAATGGTCGTTTTAGCCAAGAAACCACTATTTTGTAGCAAAATACACTGAGAAATTTCACTTTTCGCTACAAAACCACTGATACTTTCATAGTGAAAACACCCAGATTTACACTAAACATGATACGAAAGTGAGGTTTCCTATCTGTCATGTCAAGTTATTTGTTAGGTGTCAAAAAATCATTTGAAAATTATAAGTGAGGTTTCCTATTCTTGATGATATCAGCCTCTGGGAGACCATTTCATTAAGCCACCCGCCGTACGGGTGAAGCCTCAAAGGTTGTAGATATCTTTGATCAAGCGAGGCATAAAACTATCAAGCAAGGTAGAGAAGACACAATAGAAACTATGGCTAAAAAAAGAAAGAAAAATAAGGGTGGCCAATGTCTAAGATATGAGCCATTAGATATGAATCTGATCGATGAAGACCCAAAAACTGTATAAGTCTTCAAAAGGACAAGATGTTTACAGTTTTGTGAAAGACTACAAGGTTGCCACGTACAGGTTTCCAAAGAAGTTGCTCTAAATTTCTGTGGAACAACTACCAAAGTGGGGATGCTAAATCTTACTATTACACTAAAGGTCATTACAAAAGAAACAGGGATTCCAAGGAGACAAGAGAAATGGTTCAAAGGGTTAAAATTCAAAAAGGAGGAGTGAAAATAGTTTATCAAGCCATTAAATAGTGAAATGGACCTTAAAAATTCCATTTGAAGGAGCTACATGAAGGATAACTAGTCAAATTTGTTGCTTATCATCGAGAAATATTTTACTTATGAAGGGAGATACCATAAAGTATATTCTTATTGTTAACACCGGAAAATTGTACAGCAGAAGATGACATCAATTAATGTTGAGCCCAAGGATTTACAGAACAGGAATACATTATGGAATCAAGAAGTATTTAAAATCTCTAAGGTTTTGAGAAAATCATATTTGAAGTAGTCATAGACATAAATGCCCAATTGGCTTTCCCTTCTCGAGAAGAGCGCCTTTGTGCGCCTTTTTCCGACATAAGCATGCATTCTCGAAATGAAAATCACTTTCCTGACCAAAACCAGCAGTTAATGCTCAATTTTTTAAAAGCCACCTAAGGGACAACCAAGTAATGTGTTCTTAGGAAATTATGTGAGCACACAAAAGAATATTTGAGCACACAATGGAATTCACACCTCTCCCCTTGGGTCACCATCCATCATGTACCAAGTGAGGAAGGAGGGAAGGAGGATTTGAAGCTCACCTATATAACCCCACCAAGAGATGAAGAAATGGTGATCACAGTGTTATGCTGGCCAAAGTTTCCCAAGAAACACCAGCATTTTGTGTGACCCGGAGCTGGAGCTAAAGAGGACTTGATAGTTGGCCACCTAACATATTAGTCCACCACAACAGAGAGAGAGTGAGATTGCATCAAAGGCAGAGCTTGGAAGGCAACATCCTTGCATCGGGACCTAGAGACATTGCCTAGGGGCCCTTTGGAAAGTGGGTAAAATTTATTTTCCATTTCAAACGTTTAATAAGAAGAGGCCATCGAGCCATCAAGTTTGCATTATTATTGTTTAAACTCTTTATAGTGTTAGCCATCAGATTTTTTACATGTTAGTGATGACTATATCTACAAATGAGGTTTAGAACCGATTTCCTTATGTCAATATGTCATCCAAACCTCCCAAATTTTTTTTCACCTTTTTCTACCTTTTCAGCTCGCCCATGTCGAAATCAAAAAACCCCTCATATCACAAGCTTATCTAGCTTCAGCCTTAATGACCTTCCCATCAGCTTTAAAAAGCAAATCCACATCTCGTTTCAAAAGTCTCCCCTATGTTAGGAAGTGGCGCTTTAAGACATTTCACCCTTGGCAATCATCAAAAAGCCAAAAAGCCTCCATCTCGTTATAGGCCTACCATGACCGATCCTTTACTTTGCAAATGAAATTGACAAAACAGTGCTTAAGTCGCGCCACTCATATTCCCTAGGTCTCAAGACCGCATAAAGCCCAATCTCAAGTCGACTATTAGGTTTTTCACGTTGTTCTATGGTTCTACAAAGGCAGAAATATATTTCATCTCATGGAGTGAATGTTTGAGTTTACAGCTAGAGGAACAACATGCTTCTAAATGTAACTTGAGCCTTTAAGATATGTCTCGCAAAATAGAAAGCTACTCATCTCGGGACTTTACAGACTCTTTTTCAAAGATGAAAATCACAAGTAAGAAAAGGTCACCACTGCCTCAAGAAACCGGTAAATTTTCAAGGCCCGTAACCTCCTTCATTTACAAGCGAGAGGTTAGGGCGCCTCCTTCATCCACAAGCAGAGGGCGCGGGGCCAGCATTGACTCGTAAGGTTGCAAAAGTCCAGGTTTTCCTTTACTCGAAACAATGAAACAATATCTTCAGTGTTTTATGGATGTAATTGATGATCATAACAGGAATATAGTTGAAATATGCTAGCTCAAAGGAAAGGGGAGTTTGGCCCGATAAAGGAGCTCATTTCAAACTTGCAAAACATATGAATTGTTGAAGCTTTAGAAGGCTTCGTCACCGTAAACATCCAATCATAAGAAGCCTCGTTTTGTCCAAAATCAAATGGAATAGATGTCGTTAACCAATGCCATTACACAGAAAGTAAAGGAAAGCCCTTGGTTTTTCAAAAAAGCACCGACCTTCATAGTCACAAAGAGTTTTTTGTCAAGTAACAGTCATGAGATGAACAAGCCAAATGATAAATATCTCGACAACCTTAGAACAAAGGTGTCACCGTGGCTAGGGTTCCTTCTAAAACACAAAGTGATGCTTGCAAGTAGTGATGCCTAGATTGATGTTGTTCAAATGGTTTACTTACCACCACATTCGGAGAAAGGTCAGTGTCAAACATAGTGGTAAAAAAGGCCTTCGGATACCTTACTCGATGAAGAACCTCCTCCATGCATGAGTAGAGGGCCAAAGCCATTGCAAGTTGCTCAAGCCGATTGATATAAAATATAATGGAAGGATACCAAAAAAACTGAATAGGAGTCATTGCACTGTGTAAGTGTTACCGTTTATGATGCAAAGGTATTGATTTCCCTCTTCAAAAAGCTATCTCGTCGACTCGTACCTATAGTGGAAAGAATGAAATGTTATGAATAATGTATGCTATTGATACCAAAAGGAGCAGCTTGCTTTAGAGAAATGGTTAAAGGCATCTCACTATCACCTCCCCTAAGCCTAAAGAAGATCCTTTTGAGTAAACAAAGTGAAGTATAGTGTGAAAGCAAGCCATCAAAAGAGCGCACTTACAGTCCCCAAGGAAGCTTGTGAATCACCCTGGAAGCAAAGCAATCATCAAACACTTTGAAAGAACACAGAGCCATCTCATGCTCGAATAAACAATCACCGGGGTATACAATCTTATGAATAGGCGTAAGAAGTTGGTTTTGATGAGTTGACACTGCTTTATATGTCTTATAACAAACACAGTTGTCATTATTCCAAAGGGCAGATGTAGCACGTAATCGCATGGAAAAAGGACCCGCAGACAAGGCCTTTTAAAATTTTGTCACCAAGAAGATTTCCCTTTTAAAGTTATTATTCATCGTGTTCCAAAGGTCTTTCACTCGTGATCATTGTTGGATAGTTTAAAAAGAAGAAGCACAACCTTTATTTTGAGGGAAAAAGGGTATCGTGATACTACACCTACAAGCAGAGATTTGAAAACCCACTATAGGTAAAAGATGAAGAAGTTGCCAAAGACCAAGAGTTGTCAAAGCAAAGTGACAAATTACCCGTGTTATTAAAACACCGTAGCGTAAGTGGTGGAGTTGGTCGACTTGATTGGTCAAATTTCAAAGCTCGTGGGGTCGTAGTCAATGTGCGGGTATATATATTCAAATAACAAACCCACTATTTAAAAAAAACAAACAGAGTTAAAGATCAATGTTAATTCCGAAAGGTTAAATGACCGTTGGAGAGTTATGGTGACATAGCATCAAAGGGTAAGTATGGTGTAAAGTTTTCATTTCCAAAAAACTCGAAGAAGAGCCCGCGCCTCTCTAGCACCAAGGCGAGAAAATCCGGTCAAAAATTCACAAGTATACACTCGTGGGAGAGTGCGCGCGACGTGCCCCGGGTTTTGGCGTGACGTGCTCGGGCGGAATTTTGCACAGTGGCTCTTTGTCGGCGCGACGTGCTCGTACGTTGGCGCGACGTGCTCGTACAAGGCCGCCCGACCACACGACAAAGCCAACCCGACAAACACTTGTCGCAGCGACGGGTTTTTTCTTCAAAGGTTGCCGCGCAGACTGTCCGTAGTCCCCAGCATTGTTTCATCTTTCAAAAGCGGATGTTCATCAAAGTTCGAGGTATTTTATATGCTCCCCCCATCAAATTTCAAGGTTTTGATAAAAGACAATAAGGTTTAAAACCCCGGACCTTGCCATTATTGTTAAAAACAAAAGCAGCCTTTCTACACAAATGTGAACCGAACTATTGCAATATGATAAAGGCCGAATTTGTCATTCAAAGAGCACATATAGAGATACGGGTTTTTGAAGTTGTCTTGTAAAGATTTGTGCTTTGATTAGAAGAAAGCTTTGTTATGAAAAGACAGTTTTTGGTCTTAAAGGAGAAAAACTCGTCTTCACAAATTCTCCGTACCTTGCCACATTGTCAA
This sequence comes from Pinus albicaulis, assembly GCA_034641835.2. Taxonomy (NCBI): domain Eukaryota; kingdom Viridiplantae; phylum Streptophyta; class Pinopsida; order Pinales; family Pinaceae; genus Pinus; species Pinus albicaulis. The sequence goes on from CM076582.1 coordinate 858,813,765, forward strand.
AACAATGAAGTGCACTCGGAAGGGAGTTCCCGACATTCTTGTTGTTTGAAAAAGAAAACTCATAAAAATCTATGTCTAAGAGCTTGATAATCTTCTAAAAACTCTGTCATTATCACCCCCAAACATGTGTATTGGCACTCTTAGCATATGTGTGGTGTTTTGCTTGATATGCAAACAAGCTGCAAAGAAGGCACACTTGCACAGACATAATTGTTGAATGTTTGAAAGCCTCCTCCGAGCTAGGTGATGGTTGACATCAAAGTTGTCAAAAACGGAGTGATTGTTGGCATTCTCTCACAAGCACACCTTTTAGCAAAATACCCCTTTTTCACTGTTTTTGTCACTACTCGTGAAGAGTTATTGAACAGAGATTTTCCAAAGGTGCAGGCCACTCTATATGAGACAAAAGAAGGGCGAGAGGTTGTTAATAGTTGAATTCTAAACATTGGAGACAGAGGTATACAGGGTGATGTTTGATTTCTTAAATTCACAAGAAAAAGTGTCCCTCATAAAGCACCGTGTATTGTTAATCTAGGTCTGCTCCTCTTTTTCACCAGATTGTATCATTTTTGAAAAGTCGATTGACAAAGAGACTCTAAGGATAAATAGTACATCGAAGGGCAGATTTCATTGATGGGTTTCTAACTTTGGAGGCAGAGGTACAAAAGCAAAGTTGTTTGTTTTCTTAAAGCTTCACAAATGAAAAGGGCCATTTTCTAAAGGGGCGTAGTTCTTGGTAATTGCATTTAATATTGAGACAAGAGGTACCGGTGTAGTGTTGACCTTCGAGATTCACAAGTAAAGAGGTGGTTTTTTCCTAAAGCGCTATGCATTGATTTTAAACCTAAACTAAGTCTGCCTTTTCCTTGCACTATATTGTATTATTCTCAAGATTTGTTGACAAAGAGTTTCCAAAGGTGACAAGACATTAAAAAAGGCAGAGTTTGTTGATGAGAAGTTAAACATTGGAGGCAGGGGGTATAGAGGTGTTGGTGGACTTTTAAAACTCACAAGCAGAGAGTGTGTTTCTTAAACCACCGTGCATTGATTTTACATCTAACTTGGGTCCGCCTTTACAAAAACCATATTGTATCATGTTGAAGATTTGTTAACGAGGATTTTCCGAAGATGAATAGGGCCATTTTCTAGAAGGCGACATTGTTGATGATCGAGTTTAACATTGAAGCCGCAGGTACAAAGGTGGTGATTGATTTCTCAAAATTCACAAGTAAAAGGTGTTTTCCTAAACACGGTGAGCTGATATTTCACCTAACCAAAAACTCTCCTTTCTTTTTCCACTCGTATGTTATCTTTTATAGAAATCTATGACAGAGGTATTTTTTAAGGTGAATGACCTAAAAGAGCAGGGGTTTTAATATCGAAGGTTGGTCTTATAAATGCAAAATGCAAGGGTTGTTTGATCTCTAGCAAACTCACCAAGAGGAATGATTGCTTAATACTACATACAGGAAAATTATACAAAGATATTGTCTCATCCTTATAGATGGTTTTCTATTGAGAAGTTTACATAGCCAAGTGTATCCCGAGTTGAAGGAGAGGTGCCTAGCACTGAAGGAAGCAAAAATCATATCAGCCCTTGATATTTTGGCTTCAACTTCGAAGCATGTTTCTATGGACCCTTGAGGGTCATGCATGCCAATTTTGGGCCTCGTTTCGGAAACTTTTTGTTTTTTTGGCATTTTTTGGGTTTTTTGCCAAAAAACTCATAAATTCGCCATTTCAGTTTGATGAGTTTTCAAGGGAGGAGGATGATACCAATGGATGCCATAATTCCATGAGCAGGTCTCCAGCGATTTTCAGTGGCATTTGAAAATCATTCGCCCCCTCAAATTGGCGAAACGACCTCATTTTACACATTCTCGCCCGCCATATCAGCGACTCGCTATTTCTCGGGTTTTTTGCACACGTGTGCAGTTTTGAGGGACTTTCAGAGATCAGATTGAGGTGATTCCACTTGCGTTGGAAAGCGGACACAGAGAGCTTTCCAACGAGCCATCATGAGCCTCATTTCAACACCGGGAAGGCTGCCATTTTACTTCAACAAGTCAGGGGGACCTTTTTCAGTGCATAAATATGAAGTATTTTTTGTAATTTTTGAACTCCAAAAATCTGCTTTTCCCAAATGTGCGTTAAGCTATTTTTATCATGGGGAAATCATGTAAAGTCAATATAATTTCCGTTTTTTAGCAGTTTTTTAGATATTTTATGGGATATTTTGTGCCTTGGGCTTTGCAAAGCCTCAAGGACAAGTTTAGATATTTTGACTTGGCCAATGGGATAGCTAGTTGCTCCATGAGGTTTTCCTTCCTCAAGCCTATTTATTCCATGGTTCTCATTGTAAATCGCAGGCTGAACTTGAGAGAAGAATTAATGCATTGGTCATATGAGCTTTGAAGAATACACTTGAGTTATGATTTTTTGGACCCGCCTCTGGATGCTTTTGAGGAATGATGAAGGATTGTTGATGGATTCCTTGACATGGTAGAATGGTATAGTGCTTCTTAATGTGTTTTGTCTTCTAGTTTTCACTCATAATTCATATTTCTTGCTGCTATAGATCAAGTAAAGATTGATTTTGAGATATGCCCATGGAGGCACCTCAAAATCCCCGAATCTTCATAGCTTGATGTTTTCTTCTCCCTTAGTTATGCTAAAGAATTCTTAGCTGCTCTTTAGTAACCTAAGGTATTGTTGCTAATTTTTATTCATCAGCTCTATGTATGTTAAGTAGGATGTATGGTTTTCCCTACCTACCTACAAGTTGCCCATAGTCTCCGTCCATAAAACTTTCTCTTTGACTCGATTTGTTGATCATCTTGTTGAACCAAGGAGGCCTAGTCCCGATCTAGCCCTTTGCCTAAAACTATAAAAACTTATTTGTCCAAGTGCCCAATGACTTAGAGACTATGTTTAGGCATTCCCAAGATAGTTTATGAGTTGTTAGTTTGTCTTATATGTTTTCCCCAAAGTCCGATAGCCATTTCCCAAGTTAGAGGGTCTTATACCTCTATGTATGGCTGGAATGTTTGATTTCTATGTGTTAATTAGCTTATAGTTATACTTAGCATGATTAATGGTTTGTTATTACATGTTTATTGTCTGCTATTAACTAGTTACACTTGAAATCCCTTTGTCTTTCACCAACTTGTTGTCCACTTAATCCATTTTTCCTGCAGATCCTTCTACCGTGAATCAAATCGGCCCTACAAAGCAGCTTTACACCATCACTTCATAGCTTCCTTGACCTCGTTTGACCCCATAGCCCAATTTATCTACATCTTTTTTATCCATTTTATGTATTTGATCGCTTTCATTCCTCACAAACTTAAAAAAACCAAAAAAACTAAAAACATACTTCATAACTAGCCTAATATCAAAAACACCGCAAGTAAACACACCGTCATATTTTTGCATATAATAGAGAGAGCCCCTCTCCGAGTCCGTGAAGGCTAGGTCCTTGGGCTCCAAAGCTTGGTTTGATGTTACATCGTCATTTGGCTAGCCAATCGGCCAAATCACTGGGACCCTAACATAATGGCGATCACTGTGGGGACTTTGAGTCAAAACATCCTAGGTATCCCTTAGGAACTCTCAAAATCTCGACCAAACTTAGAAGAGTAGAATATAGTTGTCTCACCATCCTAGCAAAATGATGAGTCAGCTTATAGGAAATTCTTCCAAACCTCGTGACTACATAAAACTCAAAAAAACCCCCAAAACACTCCCTTAGATTGGATTTTGACAAGATCGGTGGTGGACCATACAAATATACCTCAAAACAACTAAAAAATCCACCCGGCGACTCCACTAGCCTCTAGTAGGCCTTACTACTTTGCTAAATTTTAGAATACCATCCGATGAAGCCACCTCATCGCCACACTAACATAATGGCGATCACGGTGGGACTTTGAGTTAGTGACAATCTAAGGACACCTTAGAACTCTAGAAGTCCCTTATTTTTAAGAATACTCGTTTGATTGACTTATCCCACCGCTCACTAACATAATGGCGATCACGGTGGGACTTTGAGTTTGTGACAATCTAAGGACACCTTAGAACTCTATAAGTCCCTTATTTTCAATAATACTCGCTTTTTTAGCCACCTCATCGCCACCCTAACATAATGGCGATCACGGTGGGACTTCGAGTGATTAAAAGCTTAGTTTCCCTCATCTTTAGAAGCCTTTAAGAATACTATCTCGATTGACTTATCCCGCCGCTCACTAACATAGTGACACTCATAGTAGGACCTTCCGAGTTAGTGGCAATCTAAGTACAAATTAGTAACTCCCGAAGTCTCAATCAAGCTTAGTAAACTTAGAGATTGTTTGAGGAGTAGAAAATAGCTCTTTTCACCATCTTAGCAAAATGATGAGTCATTTATAGGAAAACTCTTCCAAACCTTGTAGGCACATAAAACTCAAAAAAACCCCAAAAAACACTCCTTTAGATTGGTTTTTGATAGTATTAGTGGTGGACCATACATATATACCTCAAAACAACTAAAAATCCACTCCGGCGACTTCACTAACTTCTAGTAAGCCTTACTATTTCACCAAACTCTAGGCTACTATCCGATAGACCTTTCCCATCACTCACTAACATAGCGGGAAATGGCAAGACACCGAGTACATAATAGTCCAAATAAACTCTTATAGACTCTTTGATCTTCTAGATACCATAAATAGGCAAGCAGTCCATAGACTCATTTTTTTAGAGTAAACTCTTTTTGTTCTCATCACCCTAGCAAAGTGTTGAAACAAGTCTAGGATACTTTAACAAACCATAGGCTCGCACATAAAACTCGAAAAAATCCAAAAAACATTCTCGTAGTAGTTACCGGTGGTGGACCATAGCTATCTTCACAAAAACAACCCAGCTTCCACCCGGCGACTCCACTAATCCATCCCTTTTATTTTGACCATACTTCGCCTTAGTATAACCTTAGAAAAAATCACCCATCCAGTAACATTCCCAAATACCATTCTCTTTAAACTCGGATCTAAAATCGGCTTCCCAAAGAATCAATACCGGATACCATCCAGACCCAAATCCCCCCTATCATAGTAGATGACCCAGAGAAGATTCCCTGTGGCAAGCTTCCGAAAACTAATCATCTAGCTTCCGGTAGATTCACCCGTAGAACAAGATCCGTACCGAAACATCGCACTATCCTACTAGATTCACCTTTTGAATTAGAGTCATCACAAACTCTTCCCAGAAGCAAATCATATAGTAAGATAAACTTCGACGACGTTGAACCCCCTAAACCCACCACATAGTCCTATTAGAGAAGCTTCACCCACCACTCCTCCCCGATTTCCAGCCTTCTTTATCAATTTGGCTCCTATCATCCCGTATCTCGCTCAAAACCGTATCACTAGTCCAAGTTCATCCGCCACACCCGGGTCAAACCACCACCTGTTCAAACCACTTCATTTCAGCCTACTATTCCTCATCTTTCACATCATCCATTAGTTCCAAACATGGCAGCACTGGCACGCACCTTTGGTGTTGCCACCGCCCTCGCTCCTCTCCCAAACAAATATCGTGAAAAAATCCCACACTTTACCGGAGAAGACACCACCACACCTCAACAAAGCATATAAGTAGAATGACTCGATGCTTATGAATACCTAGAGGTACAAGACGAGACTCGTCGAATGAGAATATTTGCTCAAAGTCTTGGTGATGAACCCAAAGCATGGTTCAAAAGCTTAGCTCCAAACAAAGCATCCATGATATCCCGTAACTACATCAAGTTTTCGTAAATGTGTGGAAATCCGAAGAAACCCCATTCAAATCCTCGTCGAATATAACAGCCTAAAAACGGGAAAAATGGGGAAAGTGTCCAAGCTTACCGTACTAGGTTCAACAAGTAGTATATAACTCCTTCCACCTCATTTCAAACCTCCACTTGGTTTAGCTTTGGCAAAATTTTCCGAGGGTTTTGATCCGGACATGACATATCATCTGAGAGATAAGGATCCCCCTACCTTGGAGGAAATGCAACAAATAGCCATAAAAGCAGCATGCCAACTTAGCCGAAAAAAAGAGCTAGAACTAGATCGAAAAGAAAGGTCACATATAGAGATGGGGTTTCTACTTCATCACCTTCCCTAGATCCCGTAATAGATGACTTAGTCAAATCCATGGCTAAAATGTGGGAAAAGATCAATGAAAAAGCTCCCTCGTTAGAGACAACCAGCCCAAACCCCCCAATCGTAAACCGAAACCAAAACTTTAGGAGGGAACAGATTTCCCTAAACAGACCAAGGGATAATGACCAACGAGATTAGGCCACCATTCAATGAAAACTATGTGGAAGAAGATGATAGGGACTCGAACCTCTTGATGAACATCATTTAAACCTCATAGGGTTCGACAATGAAGGTGAGGTGTACCTCACCGAAGAAGAACAAGCCTTCTTTTCGCCCGATCAAGATGAGACCAATTATGAGGATCTTGATGACCCCGCCATAGAATTTCAAAATGCTATTGAAGAAGCCCACAGTGCAATATGACCTTAGAAGCAAAAGAAACCAAGATAATGTCAAGAGAGGTAACTGACATCGCTAAAGCTCCGATACCATCCTTAAAAAAGCATCAAGCAATGACAAAATCAAGGTTGAAAAGGCTGATCAAAGCCAAGCTAAAGTTACCCAAACTAGTCCTCTCTCATATACTCCCGATACTTCTACAAAGGTCACCAAAACAACTATGGCAAACAAAATCCCTAAACAAGGCCAACAAGCTCGAACATAGACAAGGTCTCAGTCTGAAAAAGCTGAAACAAACATATCTAAACTTCAAGTGCCTTTTAGCTTTGAAGGCGAAATCGCTAAAATCAAAAATCACCATGCCTCTTACCGAACTCATTGCCCAAAACTCTTTTAAATCCCAAGTACTAAAGGTCTTAAATATAGGGAATGATGCAAACATCGTTAATCTCACTGATGACATTCCCTCGAAGTATTGTTTGGTCCAAAGGTAGAGGGAAAATTCCAAGAAGGGAGCTACTCTTCCATTTTACATTATCCTAAACATTCACGACCAAATCCTCCACAATGCCATGCTAGACTCTCGCGCATCTCATAATCTTATGCCGAAGGTAGTAATGGAAAGATTAGGCTTGGAAATCACAAGACCATACAAAGACTTGTATTCATTTGATTCAAGCAGAGTCCAATGCCTGGGTTTGATCAAAGACCTTTGCTCTAGCCTGGCCCAAATACCCGCGAAACATCTAATCATGGATATAGTAGTGGCAGACATTCCTCCCAAGTATGGGATGCTTATATCTAGATCTTGGGGAGCCAAACTCCAAGGGAATATTCAACCGGACATGTCATATGCCACCATTCCCGTGTTTGGTCGAACAGATACTCTACCGCGAGTCACACATGAAATACATGATTAGCAGCCCAAGATAGGCCGGATAACATTCCAATGTGTTCCTTTGCGCTCCGACTTAAACTCTTTCATTATGCATATTGATGTAAACATGGAGGAAGAGTCGAAGAAACCGACATAGACTTAGATTCACCACATCGCTTGTCCCCGGTACCTTATGATGAACCTGGACACTCAAAACTACCATGACCATGAACAGTTTGTGTCTTGAAGAAAGTAAGTTTCCCCTCTCCCAAGTAGGATTAGAGCAAGAAGCACAAACTCTCATGTACTATCAAGCAAATTGCTCTAGCTTTAATCAAACACCAGCAAGAACTCTGTGGAAATTTCTTCCGGGTAAAAAGCTTTAGAAGACCTTCACATCATAAACCTATTTGGAACCCGGGAGAAAGGGAGTTTAATGTTTCTACCATACCTCAAAGATTTACCCTCATGTGACCCTCCCTACCGCAAATAAAACTTTGACCATAACCTCGTAGCTCAACATCTTGAGAAAATGCCAAATAAACTTTTTATGGGCAAGGATGACAATTATAATCCCTAAGATACCTGAACTATCGAAATTGGCTCATATTTTTTTCTTTTCATGAAGAACTTAGAAATGCTAAAATCAGAATCTCATGCATAATACTAATTTCTACGTAAAAAAGAAGGGAAAGCATTGTGTCACTACCTTTTCCTCAAAGAACAACTTTAACAAAAGCAAACACAACAAACCGAAACAAACCGAAATAATCAAGGAGAAAACTAGTGGTCATAGAATATGCTTTGATTTTAGGAATAATATCGCATCTCCATATAACAAAAATTATGTTTTTTTCTACTCAAGATCGTGATTCACCAATTGAAAATACTTCTAATCATGTATTCTTGCAAGATCATCTTTCAGATCATAATCATCGTGATTCCTTTGCAAAATAGACAACTTAAAGATTTTTTTCCGCTATGGAGGTAAATCCGATTTCAAGTTCAAAATCGCTAAACCACCCAATATCGAAACTGTTCATGAAGGCCATGTTCCCGCTTTTAAATTTCGTGTTTTTGCATACCTTGATGATGTCACTATCTATTTCAAGAATTACCAAGAGTACATACATTACTCGAAGAAAGCATACAAGTAAGGGAAAGGAGTGGAAATCGAGATATTCAGAGAGGAACGAGAGGGAGGATACTGGGTCGTTTAGAGATTCTTGCATGAATCCCTATGTCATGTTAGAGAGAGAAAAATTTCCCAAATTTTTTCTTTTCAAGAGTTAAGTGGGCCAAGGGGGGAGAGGAGATCCTTACGAGGATAAGATGCTGAAATTCCGTCATTTCCAAGATTTTTTGAGTTTGAGACACTTTCAGCCATTGTACATACCATTGTTTGAAATATTGAAAAAATAGAAAAGTCAAAAACAAGTAAAAGATAGGAAAGTCAAAAACAAGTAAAAAAGCGTAAAAGAGGGCCAGTGAAGATAGAACAAAGGCCCCATGTTCCAAAAAATAGTCTTTCGGAAAGCGAGCAAGTCTAAATGCCGCTACTAGTACTTCAATGTCTTGTTCAGCTATCTAGCCTAATCATAGCCGAGCATGTTTAAATTTATTTGCCGATAAGTTAGTGAGTGCCAAGATAGTCAACATTGTGTAAGATTGACTTATCACAGAGCTTAGATTAGGGAGAGATGTCGGTTCCACATGCCTAAAAACAGAACCAAAGAGAGAAGCGAGGGATGAAAAACACATTGTACATCTTAACCCCGCTTGTCTAGTTTCCTTTTGTTGCGTAACAACATTTGTGTGCAGCTTTGTCTTTTATGCCGCAAATGCATGACAAATCGATCGCCTAATCCTCGATTTGATCATTTTTCAATTTCATGTTGTAGATTAGAGAATGAAATCCTCGTCAAACCGCTTAATCTTGACAAGTCGATCTAGTTTTAGGTAGAGAAATGAAGGAGTTCATCAGCCTTAATCGAACTCCCAAGCAGATATAAGAGTAGAAATAGATAGGTTCATTTTGCAAAAAGAAAAAATATGCATTGTCAAAAGGCTACTAGTTCAAATGCGCCAAAGAGAAGAAAAAAATGTTAGAAAAAAATAGTGGGGGTAGGGAGAAGTATCGTTGATGTTAACCATGCCTGTCATTTTTCGGAAATAACATCAAGAGAAGGGTAAATTTTGCGCCAATGGATAAGGCATCGGTCTTCATAAGCCAAAAATCTGAATTCCGGACACCTCCCCGACGAGGAGTTGCCCTCCCCAAATGGAGCCACCGTTAGCCATCGGTATTTTTTACATGTTAGTGATGACTATATCTATAGCCGAGTTTTCTAGAAACCGATTTCCTTATGTCAATATGTCATCCGTAAAAACCCTCCTAAAACTTTTTTCACCTTTCTACCTTTCGCTCGCCCATGTCGAAATCAAAAACCTCATATCACAAGCTTATCTAGCTTCAGACCTTTATTGACTCGCCCATCAGCCTTTAAAAAGCAAATCCACATCTCGTTTCAAAAGTCTCCCCTATGTTAGGAAGTGGCGCTTTAAGACATTTCACCCTTGGCAATCATCAAAAAGCCAAAAAAGCCTCCATCTCGCATGTGCCTACCATGAATGATCCTTTACTTTGCAAATGAAATTGACAAATAGCCTTAAGTCGCGCCACTCATATTCCCTAGGTCTCAAGACCGCATAAAGCCCAATATCAAGCCGACTATTAGGTTTTTCACGTTGTTTTATGGTTCTACAAAGGCAGGGAAATATATTTCATCTCATGGAGTAAATGTTTGAGTTTACAGCTAGAGGAACAAATCGCTTTCTAAATGTAACTTGAGCCTTTAAGATATGTCTCGCAAAAACGAAAGCTACTCATCCGGACTTTACAAACTCTTTTCAAAGCATGAAAATCACAAGAAGAAAAGGTCACCACTCGTCTCGAAAGAACTCGGTAAATTTTCAAGGCCCGTAACCTCCTTCATTTACAAGCGAGAGGGTTAGGGCGCCTCCTTCATCCACAAGCGTAGGGCGCGGGCCGGCATTGACTCGAAGGTTGCAAAAGTCCAGGTTTGCCTTTACCGAAACAATGAAACAATATTTTCAGTGTTTTATGGATGTAATTGATGATCATAACGAGAATATAGTTGAAATATGCTAGCTCAAAGGAAAGGGGAGTTTGGCCCGATAAAGGAGCTCATTTCAAACTTGCAAAACATATGAATTGTTGAAGCTTTAGAAGGCCTCCGTCATCGCAAACATCCAATCATAAGAAGCCCTGTTTTTGTCCAAAATCAAATGGAATAGATGTCGTTAACCAATGCCATTACACGAGCGTAAGGAAAGCCCTTGGTTTTTCAAAAAAGCACCGACCTTCATAGTCACAAAGAGTTTTTTGTCAAGTAACAGGTCATGAGATGAACAAGCCAAATGATAAATATCTCAAAGAACCCTTAGAACAAGGGTGTCACCGTGGCTAGGGTTCCTTCTAAAACACATGATGCTTGCAAGTAGTGATGCCTAGATTGATGTTGTTCAAATGGTTTACTTACCACCACATTCGCAGAAAGGTCAGGTCAAACATAGTGGTAAAAAAAGGCCTTCGGATACCTTACCCGATGAAGAACCTCCTCCATGCATGAGTAGAGGGCCAAAGCCATTGCAAGTTGCTGAAGCCGATTGATATAAAATATAATGGAAGGATACCAAAAAATCGAATAGGAGTCATTGCACAGGTAAGTGTTATCGTTTATGATGCAAAGGTATTGATTTCCCTCTTCAAAAAGCTATCCGTCGTACTATACCTATAGTGGAAAGAAGGAAATGTTATGAATAATGTATGCTATTGATACCAAAAGGAGCAAGTTGCTTTAGAGAAATGGTTAAAGGCATCTCACTATCACCCGCCCGTAAGCCTAAAGAAGATCCTTTTGAGTAAACAGTGAAGTATAGTGTGAAAGCAAGCCATCAAAAGAGCGCACTTACAATCCCAAGGGAAGCTTGTGAATCACTCCGGAAGCAAAGCAATCATCAAACACTTTGAAAGAACACAGCCATCTCATGTCTGAATAAACAATCGCCGTGGTATACAATCTTATGAATAGGCAGAAGAAGTTGGTTTTGATGAGTTGACACTGTTTATATGTTTTATAACAAACACAAGCTTGTCATTATTCCAAAGGGCAGTATGTAGCACAGAATCGCATGGAAAAAGGACCTGCAGACAAGGCCTTTTAAAATTTTGTCACCAAGAAGATTTCCCCTTTTAAAGTTATTATTCATCGTGTTCCAAAGGTCTTTCACTCCGTGATCATTGTTGGATAGTTTAAAAAGAAGAAGCACAACCTTTATTTTGAGGGAAAAAGGGTATCGTATACTACACCTACAAGCAGAGATTTGAAAACCCACTATAGGTAAAAGATGAAGAAGTTGCCAAAGACCAAGAGTTGTCAAAGCAAAGTGACAAATTACCCTGTGTTATTAAAACACCGTAGCAGAAGTGGTGGAGTTGGTCGACTTGATTAGTCAAAGTTCGCAGCTCGGGGTCGTAATCAATGTGCGGGTATATATATTCAAATAACAAACCCATCGTTTTAAAAAAAACAAACAGAAAGTTAAAGATCAATGTTAATTCCGAAAGGTTAAATGACCGTTGGAGAGTTATGGTGACATAGCATCAAAGGGTAAGTATGGTGTAAAGTTTTCATTTCCAAAAAATCGAAGAAGAGCCCGCGCCTCTCTAGCACCAAGGCGAGAAAATCCGGTCGAAAAATTCACAAGTATACACCGTGCGTGGGCAGCAGCGACGTGCCCGGGTTTTTGGCGCGACGTGCCTCGGGCGGAATTTTGCACATGGCTCTTTGTCGGCGCGACGTGCTCGTACGTTGGCGCGACGTGCTCGTACAAGGCCGCCCGACCACACGATAGGCCGACCCGACAAACACTTGTCGCGACGATGGGTTTTTCTTCAAAGGTTGCCGCGTGGTACGTCCCGTAGTCCCCAACATTGTTTCAGCTTTCAAAAGCGGATGTTCATCAAAGTTCGAGGTATTTTATATGCTCCCCCCATCAAATTTCAAGGTTTTGATAAAAAGTACAATAAGGTTTAAAACCCCGGACCTTGCCATTATTGTTAAAAACAAAAGCGACCTTTCTACACAAAGAACTCGAACTATTGCAATATGATAAAGGCCGAATTTGTCATTCAAAGAGCACATATAGAGATACGGGTTTTGAAGTTGTCTTGTAAAGATTTGTGCTTTGATTAGAAGAAAGCTTTGTTATGAAAAGACAGGTTTTGGTCTTAAAGGAGAAAAACTGTCTTCACGAAATCCTCCAGCACCTTGCCACATTGTCAAAACAGATGAAGTGCACTCGGTAAGGGAGTTCGACATTCTTGTTGTTTGAAAAAGAAAACTCATAAAATCTCTGTCTAAGAGCTTGATAATCTTCTAAAAACTCTGTCATTATCACCCCAAACCCCGTGTATTGGCACTCTTAGCATATGTGTGGTGTTTTGCTTGATATGCAAACAAGTGCAAAGAAGGCACACTTGCACAGAGACGGAATTGTTGAATGTTTGAAAGCCTCCTCCGAGCTAGGTGATGGTTGACATCAAAGTTGTCAAAAACAGAGTGATTGCTGGCATTCTCTCACAAGCACACCTTTTAGCAAAATACCCCTTTTTCACTCGTTTTTGTCACTCACCGTGAAGAGTTATTGAACATGTAGATTTTCCAAAGGTGCAGTGGCCACTCTCTACAGGACAAAAGAAGGGCAAGAGGTTGTTAATAGTTGAATTCTAAACATTGGAGACAGAGGTATACAGGTGATGTTTGATTTCTTAAATTCACAAGAAAAAAGTGTCCCTCATAAAGCATCGTGTATTGTTAATCTAGGTCTGCCTTCTTTTTTCACCATGATTGTATCATTTTGAAAAGCCGATTGACAAAGAGACTCTAAGGATAAATAGTACACTCGAAGGGCGATTTCATTGATGGGTTTCTAACTTTGGAGGCGAGAGGTACAAAAGCGGTGTTTGTTTTCTTAAAGCTTCACAAATGAAAAGGGCCATTTTCTAAAGGGCAGAGTTCTTGGTAATTGCATTTAATATTGAGACAGAGAGTACCAGTGTAGTGTTGACCTTTGAGATTCACAAGTAAAGAGGTGGTTTTTCCTAAAGCGCTATGCATTGATTTTACACCTAAACTAAGTCTCGCCTTTTCCTTGCACTATATTGTATTATTCTCGAAGATTTGTTGACAGAGAGTTTCCAAAGGTGACAAACACATTAAAAGGGCAAGAGTTTGTTGATGAGAAGTTAAACATTAGAGTGTGGGGTATAGAGGTGTTGGTGGACTTTTTAAACTCACAAGCAGAGAGTGTGTTTTTTAAACCACCGTGCATTGATTTTACATCTAACTTGGGTCTGCCTTTACAAAAACCATATTGTATCATGTTGAAGATTTGTTAACAGGATTTTCTCAAGATGAATAGGGCCATTTTCTAGAAGGCGCACAGTTGTTGATGATCGAGTTTAACATTGAAGCCGTAGGTACAAAGGTGGTGATTGATTTCTCAAAATTCACAAGTAAAAAGGTGTTTTCCTAAACACAAGTGAGTCGATATTTCACCTAACCAAAAACTCTGTCTTTTTCCCACCGTATGTTATCTTTTATAGAAATCGTTGACAGAGGTATTTTTAAGGTGAATGACCCTAAAAGAGCAGTGGTTTTAATACTCGAAGGTTGGTCTTATAAATGCAAAATGCAAGGGTTGGTTGATCTCTATCAAACTCACCAAGAGGAATGATTGCTTAATACTACACAGTGGGAAAATTATACAGAGATATTGTCTCATCCTTTGATAGATGGTTTTCTATTGAGAAGTTTACATAGTCGAAGTGTATCCGTAGTTGAAGGAGAGGCGCCTAGCACGAAAGGAAGAAAAAAGAATATCAGCCCTTGATATTTTGGCTTCAGATTCGGAGCATGTTTCTATGGACCCTTGAGGGTCATGCACGCCAATTTTTGGGCCCTGTTTCGAAACTTTTTTGTTTTTTGGCATTTTTTGGGTTTTTTGCCAAAAAACTCATAAATTCGCCATTTCAGTTTGATGAGTTCTCAAGGGAGGAGGATGATACCAATGGATGCCATAATTCCATGAGCAGGTCTCCAGAGATTTTTCAGTGGCATTTGAAGATCATTCGCCCCCTCAAATTGGCGAAAAACAACCTCATTTTACACATTCTCGCTCGCCATATCAGCTGTACCGCTATTTCTCGGGTTTTTTGCACACGTGTGCAGTTTTGAGGGACTTTCAGAGATCAGATTGAGGTGATTCCACTTGCGGTGGAAAGCAGACACGAAGAGCTTTCCAACAAGCCATCATGAGCCTCATTTCGACACCGGGAAGACTGCCATTTGCCTTCAACAAGTCAGGGGGACCTTTTTCAGTGCATAAATATGAAGTATTTTTTTGTAATTTTTGAACTCCAAAAAATCTGCTTTTTCCCAAATGTGCGTTAAGCTATTTTTATCATGGGGAAATCATGTAAACTCAATATAATTTCCGTTTTTTAGCAGTTTTTTAGATATTTTATGGGATATTTTGTGCCTTGGGCTTTGCAAAGCCTCAAGGACAAGTTTAGATATTTTGACTTGGCCAATGGGATAGCTAGTTGCTCCATGAGGTTTTCCTTCCTCAAGCCTATTTATTCCATGGTTCTCATTGTAAATCGGAGGCTGAACTTGAGAGAAGAATTAATGCATTGGTCATATGAGCTTTGAAGAATACACTTGAGTTATGATTTTTGGACCGCCTCTTGGATGCTTTTGAGGAATGATGAAGGATTGTTGATGGATTCCTTGACATGGTAGAATGGTATAGTGCTTCTTAATGTGTTTTGTCTTCTAGTTTTCACTCATAATTCATATTTCTTGCTGCTATAGATCAGTAAAGATTGATTTTGAGATATGCCCATGGAGGCACCTCAAAATCCCCGAATCTTCATAGCTTGATGTTTTCTTCTCCCTTAGTTATGCTAAAGAATTCTTAGCCGCTTTCTTTAGTAACCTAAGGTATTGTTGCTAAGTTTTATTCATCGCTTCTATGTATGTTAAGTAGGATGTATGGTTTGTCCCTACCTACCTACAAGCTGCCCATAGTTCTATCCATAAAACTTTCTCTTTGACCGATTTGTTGATCATCTTGTTGAACCAAGGAGGCCTAGTCCCGATCTAGCCCTTTGCCTAAAACTATGAAAACTTATTTGTCCAAGTGCCCAATGACTTAGAGACTATGTTTAGGCGTTCCAGGCATAGTTTATGAGTTGTTAGTTTGTCTTATATGTTTTCCCCCAAAGTCCGATAGCCATTTCCCGAAGTTAGAGGGTCTTATACCTCTATGTATGGGTCGGAATGTTTGATTTCTATGTGTTAATTAGCTTATAGTTATACTTAGCATGATTAATGGTTTGCTATTACATGTTTATTGTCTCGCTATTAACTAGTTACACTTGAAATCCCTTGTCTTTCACCAACTTGTTGTCCACTTAATCCATTTTTGCCCGAGATCCCTTCTACCGTGAATCAAATCGGCCCCTACAGCAGCTTTACACCATCACTTCATAGCTTCCTTGACTCGTTTGACCCCATAGCCCAATTTATCTACATCTTGTTATCCAGCTTTATGTATTTGATCAGTTTCATTCCTCACAAACTTAAAAAAACCAAAAAAACTAAAAAACATACTTCATAACTAACCCTAATATCAAAAACACCGCAAGTAAACACACCGACATCTTTTGCATATAATAGAGAGAGCCCTCTCTGAGTCCAGGGAAGGCTAGGTCCTTGGGCTCCAAAGCTTGGTTTGATGTTACATCGTCATTTGGCTAGCCAATCGGCCAAATCACGGGACCCTAACATATAGATTCTTTTGTATTTTTATTTTTTAGTTTAACCGTAACATACTTCAAAGATACTATTTCCATTAAGTTTTATGCTTTTTGAGCTCCCCCCACATTCTTCTTGTCACCAATAGTTTAGACAAGAGACCACACTCTCTAAGCTCGTGCGATTTCATACACCCGTGCGACTAATCTACCACAACACTTCCCATTTCAAACTTCTCCCCGCACTTTGCTAGTAAGATATCTCTTCATTTGCCTTTATATTTACACAATAATTTAGCAAAAATGGAAGATGAGGTCCCAACAAAATTTGAAGGAAGTGAAATCTCATCTTTTCATTATGGTTTAATAAAATTGCTAGTTTTTTATGAGCTCCAAAGACTAGGAAGAGACTCGGGTATTATTTCTTATTTGTTAGTGGTTTTGAATTGGATACTCCCTTACCCCTCCAAGAACTCCTAAACCTAGGGGTATCTCATCACATTTAGTGGCGTAACCAAGTGAGCCAAAGAAGAGTAGAGCAAAGTGAACTACCATGATTGAACAAATAAATTGCAGTGTAGTTTTGATACACCCATTGTTCCACCCGCAAAATAAATGTCATTCAAACCCGCAAAACAAAAATAAATATGTGAGTAAACAAGGAAACAAAAGGATAACAAGGAGTCAAATAGTGATTTTAGAAGACAGAACAATAGCTAAAGGAAATTTAGAAGACATATTACATGCCATTGATATTGAAGAGACTCCTATAGTCCAGCCGAGGACATAGAAGAAGGTTGACAAAAACTAAAGAAATCCAATTCTCCAAAAAAAATTAGAATTTGATGGAGAAGATGCGTGTTTTATGTTCTAGGCAAGAAATCCCATTAGAAGGAATTCTAGAAAATTTTTGGAGAGCAAGAATAAATTCATCCAAACCTAATGATACTCGTCAAGCCACCACAAGACATTATTGATCTTTCATCTCTTGCGTAAAAATATACAATTAGCAAGTCAAAGAAAGGAAAAAAAAGTAATTGAAAAAAATAGAGTTTGAACTCCTTGAAGAACAATTAAGGCTAGCTAACCATGAAATTTCAGCTTATGAAGAAGGAAGAAAGAAAAACACAATGTCCATAGGTTCAATTTGAAAAGATGAAAGAGATTTGGGAAGAGCGGTTGAAAATGTTTCCAAGACCCTAGATAATACACAACACTCTAATGAAATGGACCATGCCATTGAGGAAAGAGTTGAAAAATGTGAGGAGAATGAATTTTCAATTTAAATCTACAAACCAGAAAAGTTTAAGGATCAGTTAAAGACCTCCAGGATTAGCTAGAACTAATCCATGAGGAATTGGAGAAGAAAGGCCTAAAAATGACACAGAGAGTTGAGGAGCCAATAGCTCAACTCACCATCAAGACTCCTAGTTAGACCTATTTTATGCTTTTGAAGGTAAATTACATGTTGGAAACAATTTTTTTATAGTTGTAAGACACATTTTTTGAAGCTAGAAAAAAAACTCGGAAATAACACACTTTTTCAACCAGCCAGATTTCCTAGGCTTGAAGCCAAGAAAACGCTACGAAACCATCAGTAGCTTTATTTTTTCCTTTTGAATCATTTTGGGGAGCTTCCAAGAGGAGAAAATCACATGGAGGATATGTCAAGACATGAGGAATACAATTTAGAAGGAAAAGAATCAGAAAAGCTGATGGCAAAGGGGAATTTTTGTAACGTTACTAAAGTACGCTACGAAATTGTCATACTTTCGTAGCGTACTATTTTGAAGCTTTATGAGAAGGTTTTTTTTGTAGTTTTGAATAGGTGGACACTTTCAAAGGATTAGAGGACTATGTTAGCAGACTTTCCCAAGACTTGAATACTAAGAGATGAAGAAAACTCATTAGCCAAACCATTCATTGGATAATTTTTGGCACATCAAGCAGCTGCTATGTAATCCGACTATTTTCGTGAATATTGCAGAAATTCTTACTTGGCCAACCCGAGATTCTCATGGAGTTTTTAGTTCTTATTTGATCTATATTTTCTATGTGTATAATTTACAGTGTGGTTTTCATCTTTAATACTCATATTTCATTCATGCAATTCTCCTCGACTTCCTTTATAGATGAACTGATCGTGTTTTTTTTCATGTTTCATGTGTGTATTACCTCTACTAAAAAACTCTTACTCGCCTCAACTTCCATGTCAAGGGAACTTACTACTCGAATCGCTAAATTGTTTGACTCCATAAGCCCAATTATTGCCGACTTATTGATCCGGATTTACGGCAAAGAACGCACAAGAATCAAACACATAACCATAAAGATAGAGATGCAAAGCGGAAATAACACTTCATTTCATTAATATCAAAGAACTCAAATGCTACGTACGTAAAAAGGAAATAAAACTAGCTAGGGCACCGGTAGCCATCTCCCCGAGAAGGAGATGTGGCGGCCAGGTGCCTCCTCGAACTACTTTACAATGAGGCGCGAGGGCCTATTTATTATTGAGAAACAATGGAGAACCCTAAACATCCCAAAAACTGCTAACCCTCAGGAGATGAAGCGGCCAAAAATATGGGCCCCCGTTTGGGTAAATTGGTGTTCCAACTTCCCAGGGACGTAATCTCTCGGTATACTTATCTCCGACTGACGCATGATACATCATTAGAAATCTCTATCCGAGGACTACAGCCGTCGGGATGAACTATATCAGAAAATCGCCGGGCGCTTTCACACCCACGTCGTTTAGGGCCTCAAAATCGCTAAGTTCGAGACCCGAAAAACTCGCTAAAAATAGTAAGTTATGCTCGGAACCGGAAAACCGAAAGAGACAATGGTGCCAAGTGGAATAGGTGGGTGGCCACCAATATCCACCTGGATCATTCCTCCCCAGGGAAGCAAATGGTCCCCCATTGCGTTAAGTTCCTCCATGAGATGAGGGAAATTTCGCACGAACTTGGTCCCCGGTGAAACCACTTTCCTTGGTGCAGAGCTGAGCCACGTCTGACAACCCGCGCACAGCTTGGATCCTCTCGTCGCGGTGTTTCCCACTTCCATGTCCATGATACACGTGTGTGGCTCGTTCGTGGCGTCCTGAAGCTGACTTCGTTGGTGTGAGTTGCTCCCCGCAATGTCCGGCGGTGTCCAAGAGAGGTGGGAGCGAGCGACGAAGGCGATCCACATCGAAGACCGTGCGGCACTGCATGAATGGTGGAATACTAAGCTCGGAAAGCTACTGTTCCCTACGGCGTGCCCGTGACGTGCACGGCCCGTATCGAAGCGGGCGAAGCTTGCAGTAGGTCCGAGGAGGCGGCTCCTTCTCGCAAATGCAAACGCATACTTTATCGCCCACCGGAAGCTGTATGGCACCCGTGCCGATCATGGCGCCGCTGGTGCTTCGCACTAGCTCCGTCCAATATATCATGAACTCCGTCGCGCGTGTGCTGAATGCGCTCGACAGCGCTACTTGCTTGTCAACTTCAGCACCGGATGTGCGCCTGGACCGCGCGCGAGCAGACTCAGCAATCGGCATGGCTGCGCCACGACACAGTGGCTGGAATCCCAGGCCCACCCGAAAGCTGGTGGCCAATTGAACCGTGGAGAGTTTCTGCGCTACAACTATGTTGTATATAAGGGAGGCCTCTCGTCCCATGTGCGTGGATGCTTTCGACCAGTACATGCGCAGAATTTGCACAATCATTCCGTTGACGACCTCCTCGTCCGGCCAACTGCTTGGGGATGGAAAGCCGTGGGACTTGGTGCAGATTTGTGTCCACTCGTCGTACCGCAGGCCGGACCAAACAAAGTGCCGCAGGAACCCGCACGATCCGATATGACAGACCGTGATCCCCCAAAAGTGAACCCATACTCGTTCAAAGAAGAAGCTCAGCAGAAGAGCTCGCCGTGATATTCTTCTTGCAGAGCCGCCATAATGGCCATCTTCGAGAATCTATCAACGACCACGAAAACACAACGCCGGCCATTCCAAGTAGAGGGCGCGGACATGCAATCCATGGAGATGGATTCCTGCGGACGACTAGGGGTAGGTAGTGGAGCATATAGGCCTTGCTTCTCGATGGCTTCCGCTTAGCAATGGCATGCCAGCAGCGTGCATCTCATGCGCTTTCTCGACATCCTTTCGGCTGTCGGCCAATAGCACACTTCGTAGCATTGCCATCGGCTGACCCCAAATGCCCAAAGAACCCTGCCGTAGTGTGGCTTCCCACATCATCTTGGGCACGCTCGCTCGAAGGAACACACAGGTGTCCCAGCGTGACATACAAAAGTGCACCTTGGAGGTGAAAATTTGGAACTTGCGTGCAAGAGTGCCTCGTAAGCCCGGCCGACTGGGTCACCTACAGAGAAGCGGCCAATCGAAGTCTCAGCCTGCCCGCAAGAGCCGAGCTACTGCCAGTGAGCGCCACGACCCGAGGGCTCTACCGAGGCGTCCGGGTAACATTATTGGTGCTACCCTTCTTGTACTTGATGTTCAAACGAAACTCGCCAGCAGACATGTGGACCACTTCATCCGATGGCGATCATTCTCGCAACTTCCTTGTGTCCGTCATGAACCACAGGCCTGTCTCCGTGGAGGATTGCTTTCCTTCCCCAAAATGTAATGCTTCCATTGTCGGCAAGCCAGCACAATGGACACATTTTTCGCTCATAGGTGGGATACTTCGCGAATCGGCTCCGTACAATGTCTCACCGTGATATGCCACCGGGATGTCCCCGTTGAGCAAGAACCGCCCCAATAAGACAGCTCGCAGGCATCCGTTCCCGATCTCAAACGCCGCCGCAAGTCCGGTGTAAGGGTGAGCACTCAGCAACAGATGAAGCATTTTTCAATTCTTTCGAACGCCTTCGTCGAGGTTCCCACCAAAAAGAATTTTGCTCTCGCTCCTCCTTTGGTGACTTGACTCAAGGCCAAGTGATATGAGAGAATCGCAACACGAATCTCACGCGTAAAAATTAGCAAGACCCGCAAAGCCGCGAAGCTCCGTTACAGTAGCTCGGGCCGGCCAATCCCGACCGGACTTGGATCTTGGCACGGATCCACATGCACCCCCTTTTCATCAATACGTATCCCAGATATTGAACCTCCGGGTCATGCCAAACGTGCGCTTCTCCAAATTGGCAACACAACTTCTGTGTTGTCGCATGCTTTGGAGTGACTCTGCTTCTGATGATGCGAAGGTGCTTCTTCCCAAGTCTTTGTTGAAGACCGTGATGTCATCCAAGTACACCACTACGAACAGAGTTGGTGAATGGCCGCAAGATGTCATCCACTCATCCTCATGAAGGTATGCGGGAGCATTCGCTCGACCCGAAAGGCATGACCACCATTCAAAAAGTGCCTTCTCCTAGCTTTGGAGTCACTCTTCCACACACTGAGGGTTCACTGGCACCTCGGTGACACTTCGCACTTCGGTGTCGATCTTTACTTAAATATTTTGCACTCTGAGTTGGTCCGTAGAAGGTCATCAATCCGTGATTGGGTACCTATTCCGATCAAGTAATTCCTTTTTCAGCGCCCGATAGTCACTGCAGCAGTCTCCACGTCCCATCCTTTTTTCTCGTACCGACACGATCGGCTCCCACATGGTGATGAACCCTGGCCTCGATGTGACCTTCTCCGGCAATGTAGCCTCCCGAACTCGCCTTCTGATTTCCATCATTTTCCACCGCAATGCGAGCGTCGACAGAGATCGGTCCGTTGCAGCGGCCAAGACACCGCGTCGCATCAATCGGTGCTTGGACTCCAGGCGGCGCGCAGAGAAACCCCCGTGGGTGAGGTGGAGATGTCCCCGCATCTCTCCACGACCTTATCCATTTGTTGTTGCCGTGCGGCAGGGCTCCGTCTCCGGAGGTCGGGCCGCTGGGCCTTTCTTGCTCGCCCGGGGGCGCATCATCGGAAAAACGAATTTCTTGGTTTGGGACGAGCCTACCGCATTGTTTTCAGCAAAGCAACCAAAAGCAGGACAGTCAGTAGGGAGGTGGTACCCTCTCGGCATCCTCGCACAACTTATTTCCCCAAAGCACACGCAGACGAGGTCGAGACTCATACACACGCATGACGCTTCCACAAGTATGGTTGTCCCACACATACATCGTGTAACATCAATAGAGCAACGTCACACAATACCTCATCCGTGAAGGAAGCTTGACAAAGCTAGCAGGAAGGCGACGACCGCCGGCCGACGCGGGAGATCTCGGCCCTTGGTGAAGCCACCCGATGGTGTATGTGGATGTGGGTGAGCCGTGCGTCGGTAAGCCCAAACGCTTCGATCGCGCGTCTCTGCTGAAATGAGTGTTCTCTTTGGCTCCCATTGTCGACAATGAACTGCGTTGTGAGCCCTTTACCCACATCCGGGAGTGGAAGAGACGTTCCTCCTCCTCCGGATCTTCCGTGCCTCTCCTTCCGGACCTCTGTAGTGCACCGTTGCCACCGGGCTCCGCATCAATAATCTGCTTCCTTTTTCATTCCCCTCTTTCAAGTTTCTGATTCTGAGTCGTAGCATGCGATCCGACTCACAAGCCCTTCATCTCGGCCACCAGCGATCGCTGGCCCGACACTCACTTGTGTTGTGAGTGGAGCTCTTATGGAACTCACACCACTTTCCCGTGTCCTTTCTTCTGCGCTTTACCGTGTCGTTCTTTCTGTGGCTTTGGTGGGTTGTCTTTAGCCGCGTGCCTTGGCTCGTCCTTTGTCTCCGCGGCTCTGGAAGCACTTTTTCCTTGCTTTTGATTCGCGTATCCAAAGTTCCCGCTTTCTTCGTTTGAATTTCCTCGTCAATCTTGCGCATACCCACGTATGCCGCATTTCCAAGCGAGGAGATGACAGACGGAACTCCATTTCCTCCCGAATCGGTATCCGTGTAGACAAAATGTCGATACTTTAGCACCAAATGTTTCTCCGCAATATTTGATACCCAACTTTGTGCGTAGGGTATGGCCGTAGATTCGTCACTGCAGCACATCTTGATCCCTTTGTTGCTCGCAGTGGCATTCCATTGTATGTACTTGTCCTCATAGCTCCCCACGGGATAGTGCACTGCCTCGACGGCTGCCTTTCAGAGAAATTCCAAGTTGGGTGGCCGCCGAGAACAGAGGCTCGGCTCGGGTCTCGTTCTCATAGTAGGTGTCCCACTCGCACATGAAGAAGCCGAGGAGTGCAAAAATAATCTTTCTCCCGCCTGCGGGTGTCATGAACAAAGAGAAATATCCTTCTAATAGATTCAACGCATCTATCTCACGGCATCCGTGTTCGATTTCGACCACATGAGAATGTCAAAATTTACTTTGTACCTAAAAGGGAGTCGCAACAGCAAAGTGGCTACCGGATGCAGCATGCGCTCGCCTGCGCAGCCGCGGAAGGATCTCGAGCAAAGCTATCCATCATCGCGTGCCTTTGTTTTTCGAGGGCCTCTCCTCGAGCAATATTTTGACAGTGACTCTCCTCGCCTCCCTCATCTTTCTTTTTTCGTCGCGGGCGTCCGTCGAGGTTTATGCGAGGTCGATACCTTGCAAAGGTTCCACCCGCATCAAGCCCTAGCTCCTCATACCCCGACCTCGTTGCGGGACATGCAAAGCAGGACCGAGAGAAAAGTGCACCTCTCGACACTACACCGATCCGGACGTATGCAGAACGCAACGCAACAAGCACACAACCACAAAAGACAGACAAGCAGGAACAACACCTCATTTCATTAATATCAAAGAACTCGAAACTTTGCTTGCGTACGTAAAGGAACACTCAGCTAGGGCACCGGTAGCTAGGCCCTAAGAAGAGAGGCGTGCTGCCAAGGTGCCTCCGGAACCGCTTTACAACGAGGCGCGAGGGCCTATTTATTATCGAGAAACAATGGAGAACTAAACATCCCAAAAACCCAAACCCCTCAGAGATGAGAAGCGCCAAAACTATGGGCGTTTGGGTACCGGTGTCTCAACCTCCGCGGACGTAACTTTGGCATACTATCTCCGTTTGACGCACATGATACATCATTAGAAAGCTCTATCCGAGGACTACATTTTCGGGATGAATTTTATCGAAAAATTCGCCGTGCGCTTTCTATACCCAAAAAACGCTCGCGCTTTAGGGCCCCAAAAACGGCTCAGGAGTCTGTGGACCCGAAAACCGCTAAAGAAATATAGTAAGTTGCGCCGAAACCGAAAAACTCGAAAGAGACACGGTGGGGGCCAAGTGGAACAGGTGGGTGGCCACCAATATCCACCCGGATCATTCCTCCCCTTCTAGGAAGCAATGGTCCCACCATAGCGCTAAGCTTCCTCCATGACATGAGGAAATTTCCGCCGAACTTGGTCCCCCGGTGAACCACTTTCTCGGGTGCAGTGAGTCGCGCCACAACCCGACACAGCTTGGATCCTTCCGTTGGCGGCGTGTTCTCCATCGTGGCGTGTCCGAAGGATACAATCTGTGGTGGCCTGCTCCATGCACTCGGGTTTAACTCTCCGTTGGTGTGAGTTGTTCCGCACGTCCGAAGTGTCCGTAGAGAGGTGGGAAGTAAGGACGAAGGCGATCCACATTGAAGACCGGGGTGCGTACTACAGGACGATGGACACTACGTCTTCCGGTAAAGCACTGTTCTTGCTGGCGGCCTTGGTGATGGTGTACGGCCCGTACCGTGAGCGGCGAAGCTTGCGGTGAGGTCCAAAGCAGGCGCTCCTTTTCCGCAAACGTGCGCCCACACTCTCGCCCACCCAGAAGTTGTGTGGCACCCGGTGTTGATCAAGGCGCCGCTTTGTACTTCGCATTAGCTTCCGTCCAATATATCGTGAACTCCGTTGGCGGATGTGTTGAATGTGCTCGATGAAGCTACTTGCTTTGGTCAACTTCAGACCGGACGTGCGCTCGAATCCGCCTCGAGTACCGCAATGACATGCGCACACGCTCAA
Source organism: Pinus albicaulis (assembly GCA_034641835.2). Taxonomy (NCBI): domain Eukaryota; kingdom Viridiplantae; phylum Streptophyta; class Pinopsida; order Pinales; family Pinaceae; genus Pinus; species Pinus albicaulis. The sequence continues at coordinate 858,838,993 of CM076582.1, forward strand.
TGGGACATAGCGTCGCGGAATCCCAAGCCCACTCGAAAGGGCTATGGCCAATTGAACCGCGAGAGCCCGTGCTATGACTATGTCAGTACATAAGGGAGGCTCTCGTCCCACGGTGCGTGGATGCTGTGAACTGTACATGCGCAGGAATGTGTACAATCATCTCCGTTTGACCACCTCCTCGTCCGGCCATCCGCTTTGGGGGATGGAAAGCTTCTGGACTTTGGTGAGCTTTGTGTCCATCATTGACCGCAGGCACGGACCAAACATGTGGCCGAGGAACCGGCTGTCTCGATCCGATATGATAGATCGTGGATCCCAAAGTGAACCCATACTCGTCGTCAAAGGAAGAGCTTTAGCGCAAGAGTTTCCTCGCCGTGACATTCTTCACATGTGCCGCCAGCACGGCCATCTTCGAGAATCTATCAACGACCACGAAAACACGACATCATTGCCATTCTTAGTAGAGGGCGCTCTGACATGTAATCCACGGAGATGGATTCCCATGGTCGACTAGGGGTAGGTAGTGGATGTGGGAGACAGGCCTCGCTTCTTGATGGTCGGCTTTAGCACGGCACAAGCAAAGTGCGGGTGTGATCCGACAGAGCTTCTCGACATCCTTTTGAAGCGTTCGGCCAATAGAAATACTTCGTAGTATCGCTACCGCTTTTCTCGACGAAATGCCCGAGCCGGCCGCTAGTGTGCTTCCCATATCATCTCGCACGCTCGCTCGAAGGAACACACAGGTGTGTCCCAGTGTGACATAAAAGTGCATCTTGGAGGTGAGGCACTTTGGAACTTGCGTGCAAGAGTGCCTTGTAAGTCCTGGCCACTCTCGCGGCTCACTCTTATAGCGAAGCGGCCAATCGAGTCTCGTGCCCACAAGAGTCGAGCGACAACAGTGACCGCCACGACGCCTACCGTAGGCAAAGCACTGCAACATTATTGCGTGCCACTCCCTCTACTTGATGTTCAAATGAAATCACAGGCAGATATGTGACCACTTTCCTCGATGGCGATCACTCTCCGCAACTTCCCTTGTGTCCGTATGAACTGCCAGTCTGGTCACCGTGTGGACGATTGTTTCTTCCCCAAATGCACGCTCCACTGACGAGCGTGCTTGCACAATGGGAACACATTTCTTTGTCATAGGTGGGATATCTTTGGCGAATCGTCTCGTACAATGTCTCACCGTGAGCATGCCACCGGATGTCCGCCGAGTGTAGAACCCGCCCCCACAGCATGTCGCAGGCATCTCGTCTCGATCTCAAACCGCCTGGCCGCAAGTCCGGTAAGGTGAGCACCATAGCGTAACACAGGCGATTTTTCACTTTGAACGCCTTCGTTGAGGTTCCGACCAAAAGAATTTTGCTCTCGCTTCGCCTTTGGTGACTCGACTCAAGGGCCAAGTGATAAGAGAGAGAATCCCAACACGAATCTACTTCGTGAAAAATTAGCAAGACCCGCAAAGCCGCGATATCCTATAGTAGCTTCGTGGCTGGCACAATCCCCGAATGACTTTGGACTGGCGGATCCTACATGCACCCCTTTTCATCAATAATGTATCCCGAGCATTGAACTCCGGGTCATGCCAAACGTGGCACTTCTCCAAATTGGCACACAACTCGTGTTGGCACAGTTGTCTGGAGGACTTTCGCTCTGGATGTGATGAAGGTGCTCTTCCTCCCAAGTCTTTCGTTGAAGATCGACTGCTCATCCAAGTACACCACTACGAATGAGGTCAGAATGGCCGCAAGATTGTCATCCATCATCCTCATGAAGGCCTGCGGGAGCATTCGTCAACCCTGCGAAAGGCATGACCAGCTCATTCAAAAAGGCCTCTCCTTAGCTTTCGTTGCGCTTCTCCACACATCGAGGGGTTCTTAATCGGGTACCCCGCAGACACCCGCACTCTCGGTGTCGACTACCGAAATATTTTTGCACCTTGGAGTTGGTCCGTGAAGCCATCAATCCGTGATTGGCACCTGTCCTGCCGGCAATCTTTTTTCGTGCCGCCCGACAGTCAGCCACCGCGTAGTCTCCACGTCCCATCCTTTTTCGCTACTCAACACGCTCGGGCCCCCACATGTAGTGATGAACCCTGTCTGGGCGGGACCTTCTCTCCGCAATGTGCTCTCCCGAATTCCGCCTCTCGATTTCATCATTTTTACCGACAGCGTCGACAGATCGGTCCATTGCAGCGGCGCACCCGCTCGACCGAATCGTGGTGCTTGACCCAAAGGTGGCAGACGAAACTCGTGGGTGAGGCGAGAGACGACCGCGTACTACCTCCGACGACCTTATCCATTTGTTGTTGTCGTGCAGCAGGGGCTCCCGTCCGGAGGTCGTGGCCACGCTCTTCTTCTGCCCTCGCGGAGATCATCGTAGAAACGTAATTTCTTGGTTTGGGAAATGAGCTTACCGCATTGCTTTTGCAAGTAACCAAAGAGATGCCGTAGGGAGGTGAACTCTCCGGTATCTCCTGCATAACCCTATTTCAAAGTAATGGCCACTGCAGACGAGGTCGAGACTCATACAGGCGCACGACGCTCTCCACAAGTATGGTTGTCCTAACACACATCGGTAAACATCAATAGGAGCAACGTCACATAATACCTCATCCGTGAAGGGCTTGATGCTATAGGGAAGGCTGACCGCCGGGCCGACGCAGATCTCGTCCTCGGTGAAGCCAACCCGGCTGGTGTATGGATGTGGGTGAGTCAGAGCCTGCAGCCCAAACGCTTCACGGCGTCTCGCCGAAATGAGGTTCTTTTGGCTCCCATTGTCGACACGAACCGTACAAAGAGCCCTTTACCCACATCCGGAGTGGAAGAGACGTTCCTCCTCCTCTCGGATCTTCCGGCTCCTCCTTCTCCGGGACCTCGTAGTGGCAACAAAGTGGGCGTTGGGCTCCGCATCAACAACTGCTGCTCTTCATTCCCTTTTCGTTCCTCGCGATTCGGAGTCGCAGCACGCATCCGACTCACAAGCCCTCAGTCCCCGCCCACTAGCGACCGTTTGGCCCGACACTCACTTGTGCTGTGTAGTGGAGCTCGTATGGAACCTGCACACCACTTTCCCCGCGTGTCCTTCTTTCGGGCTCGACGTCTGCAGTTGTTCTTTTTCGTGGCTTTGGTGGGTTGTCTGTCAGCCGCCATGCCTTGGCTCGTCCCTGCTCTCGCGGTTTGGAAGCACCTTTTCCTCTGCTTTTGACTCGCATCCAAAGTCTCGCTTCTTCCTTCGCTGAATTTCTCGCTCAATCTTGCGCATACCTGAGCATGCCGTACCGCGCGAGGAGATGTCGAGGAACTCCATTTCCTCCCCGAATGTATCTCGTGCGTAGACGTCGATACTTTAGCACCAAATGCTTTCTCGCAATATTTGATACCCAACTTGTGCGTAGGGTATGGGCATCGTACTCGTCACCATGCACATCTTGATCCCTTTGTTGTCAGCCAGGGTGGTCCATCAGGACGTACTCTCGTCCTCATAGCTCCCCACGGATAGTACCGGCTCGACGCGCTGCCTCCTCGAAAGCACTCGCAAGTTGGTAACGCCGAGAAACAGAGAGGGTTCTATATGGTCCTTGTTCTCATAGTAGGTTTCGCGCTCCCAATACGCTAGCTTTGAGGAGTGCAAAAATAATCTTCTCCCGATCCGAAAAGGGTCATGAACAAGAGAAACATCCTTCTAATAGATTCAACCATCTATCTACGCGCATCCGTGTCTATTTGACCTCAAATACGAGAATGTCAAAATTTACTTGTACCTTAAAGGGAGTCACTGCAACCCAGTAGCGCTACCGGATGCAGACATGCGCTCGCCTGGGTGGGCAGCCCGTTGAAGGATCCGGCGAGCCATCCATCATCGTCGCCTTGTTTCCTTCTGCTTTGTGCCTCCTCGAGCAACATTTTTGATAGGATCCTCCCCGCTCCCTCATTCTCTCTTTTCGTCCCCATGGGCGTCCGTCGAGGTCTGCGAGGCCGATCTCGCAAAGGTTCCACCCGTACCGAAGCTAGCTCCTTATACCCCCGACCTCGTCGACGCGTGCAAAGAAGGATCGAGAAAAAGCACTCTCCTCCGATACCACACTCGATCCGCATTTACGTGAACGCTACATGCACAAGCACATAACCATAAAGATAGAGATGCCATAAATAACACTTCATTTCATTAATATCAAAGAACTCGAAATTTGCTTACGTACGTAAAGGAAATAAAACTAGCTAGGCACCGGTAGCTATCTTCCCTAAGAAGAGACAGGCGGGCACATGTGCCTTCCGACTCGCTTTACAATGAGGCGTGAGGGCCTATTTATTATTGACACACACGAGAACCCTAAACATCCCAAAACCCATCCCTAGGAGATGAAGCGCCAAAACGATGGGCCCCGTTTGGGTAAATTGGTGTTCCAACCTCTCCGTGGACGTAACTTTGGCATACTATCTCCGTTTGACGTACATGATACATCATTAGAAAGCTCTATCCGAGGACTGACAGTTTTCGGGATGAATGATTTATCGAAAATTCGTTGGCGCTTTCATACACCCAAAAACGCCGTTTAGGGCAAAACGGCTCGTGAAAGTTCAGACCTCAAAATTGCCAAAAATAGTAAGTTGCGCCGAAACCGAAAACCGGAAAGAGACAATGGTGCCAGGCGGGAATAGGTGGGTGGCCACCACATCCACCGGATCATTCCTCCCTTTTAGGTAGCCAGCAATGGTCCTCATTGCGTGGCGTTCCTCCATGAGATGAGCAGAATTTCCTCGTCGAACTCGGCCTCCGGTGAACCACTTTCCTCAAAGTGTGAGTTGGCTGGGCTTTTGACAACCCGACGCAGCTTGGATCCGTCGCGAGTGCGTTCTGACTTTCCAGGCGTCCATGATGCAATCCGTGGTGGCCTGCTCCATGCGGCCCGGGTTTAAACTCACTGGTGTGAGCTGTCTCCGCAATGTCCGAAGTGTCCAAAGAGAGGTGGGAAGTAAGGACGAAGGCGATCCACATTGAAGATCGGGTGCAGTACCAAGGAATGATGGAATACTAAGCTCGGAAAGCACTGCTCACACATGTACTTGGTGATGGTGCACGGCTCGTGGAGCCCGAGCGGCGCAGCTATGCGGTGAGTGTCCGAAAGGAGGCGCTCCTTCTCGCAAATGCGCGCGCATTTACCTTTATCGCCTCACGGGAAGTCGTGTGGCACCTTGCAGTTGATCATGGCGCCGCTTGTACTTTCGCATCAGCTCTCGTCCGAACATATCATGAACTCCGTCGGCGATGATGCAGAATGCGCTCGATGAAGCTACTTGCTTTGTCAACTTCGGCATCGGACGTGCGCTCGAATCGGCCTCGAGCAAACCGCAATGGCATGGCGACGTCGACGGGACACAGTGGTCGGAATCCCAAGCCCACTCGAAAGCTATGAAGCCACTGAACTGTGGAGAGCCGCTACACTGCGCTGGGTATACATGGGAGGCTCTCGTCCCATGCGCGATGCTTTGAATTGCACATGCGCAGGCACGTGGTGCGACCGTCCGTTGACGACCTCCTCGTCCGGCCATCTCGTTTGATGAAAGCCGAGGACTTGGTGAGGCTTTGTGTCCATCACTGACCGGCAGGCCGGACCGAGCTCGTGTGCCGAGGAACTCCGCTGTCTCGACTCGAAATGACAGACTCGGTGGGATCCCGTAAAGTGAACCCGATACTCGCTCAACAAGAAGAAAGCTAGCAAAAGATAGCCCGCGCCGTGATGTTTCTTCTTACAAAGCCGCCATAATGGCCATCTTTCGAGACCTATCAACGACCACGAAAACACAAGCCACTGCCATTCTTAGTAGAGGGACGCCTCGACATGTAATCCATGGAGATGGATTCCCATGGTCGACTAGGGCAGGTAGTGGAGCATATAGGCCTGTGCTTTCGATGCTTTCGCTTAGCAATGGCACAAGCAAAGGGCAGGATCTCATGTGCTTCTCGACATCCTTTTTGAAGCGAGCCAATAGAAATACTTCGTAGTATTGCCACCGTCTCGACCTCTGAAAATGCCCACAGAACCCTGCACGTAGTGTGCTTCCCATATCATCTTGGCACGCTCGCTCGAAGGAACACACAAAAGTGTCCCGTGACATAAAAGTGCATCTCTGGAGGTGAAAATTTGGAACTTGCGTGCAAGAGTGCCTTTGCAGCAAGCCACTCGCCGCTCTGATAGAGAAGCGGCCAATCGGAGTCTCGGTGCCCACAAGAGCTGAGCACAGCGTGCAGACCGCCGCCATCGCGTGGCCTGGCCGAGTGCAGTCCGCAACATTATTGGTGCTACCCTCTTCTTGTACTTGATGTTCAAAATGAAATCGTTGCAAATATGTGGACCACTTCGAGGGCGACTCATTCTCCGCAACTTCCCTTTGTGTCTCTGTAAGGAACCGCAGTGGCCGTGGTCCGTGTGGATGATTGCTTTCCTTCCCCAAAATGTACGTGCTTTTCCACTGTCGACAGAGCCGCACAATGGAACACATTTCTCTGTCATAGGTGGGATACTTGCGAATCGTCTCCGTACAATGTCCCACCGTGATATGCCACCGGATGTCCCTCGTTGAGCGAACCCGCCCAATAGCATAGTTTCGAGGCATCCGCCTCGACCCCAAACTATCGGGCCGCAAGTCCGGGTAAGGGTAGAGCACCGCAGAACATGAGGCGATTTTTTCAATTTCTTTTCGAACGCTCTTCGTTGAGGTTCCGACCGAAAAGAATTTTGCTCTCGCTCTCCTCTCGTGACTCTGACTCAAGGCCAAGTGATATGAGAGAATCAACACGACGCTGTAAAACGTAGCAAGACCCGCAAGCTCGCGAGCTTCCGTTTATAGCAGTCGGGGCCGGCTAATCCCGAATGACTCGGATCTTGGCCGGATCCACATGCACCCCCTTTTCAACAATAATGTATCGCATATTGAACCCGGGTCATGCCAAACGTGCGCTTCTCCACTGGCACACAACTTGTGATGCCGCATAGTAGCTCGAGGGACTTGCTCTGGATGTGATGAAGGTACTCTTTCCCAAGTCTCGTCAAGATCGTAATGTCATCCAAGTACACCACTACGAACGAGTTGGTGAATGGCCGCAAGATGTCATCCAATCGTCCCCATGAAGGCGTGCGCAGCATCTCGTCAACCCGAAAGGCATGACCAGCCATTCAAAAAGGCCTTCCTTTGCTTAGCTGCGCTCTCCACACATCGCAGGGTTCAATTGGTACCCGGTGACACTCGGGCACTTGCAGTGTCGACTCCTACCGAAACATTTCTAGCAGCCTTGGAGTTGGTCCTCGTAAGGTCATCTATCCGTGGGATTGGGTACCTGTCCCGACAGTGACTGCTCAGCCGCCCGATAGCCAATACGTAGCCTCCACGTCCCATCCTTTTTTCTCGTACCAACACGATCGGCTCCCACATGGTGACGAACTCTGCCCTGGCGTGTGACCTTTCGCAATGTGCCTCGACCCGCCTCTTGATTTCATCATTTTCCAGAACAGAGCGTCGACACACGGTCCATCGGGTGAAGCGCGCGCACCCGGGTCAGTACTCAATCGGGTGCTTGACTCCAGCGCTAGTTGCAGGGAACCCCCGTGGGTGAGGCGAAGATGTCCCCGTACTCCTCCACGACCTTGGTCCATTTGTTATTGTCGTGCGCAGGGGCCCCGCCCCGGGAGGCCGTGGCCACAGCTTCTCTCCTTCTTGCCCTCGGCGGATCATCGCGGAAAACGAATTTCTTGGTTTTGAATGAGCTTACCGCAGCTGAGCCATAGCGCAACCACAAAGAGATAGTCGTGAGGAGGGTGGCACACCGTATCCTCGTACAACTTATTTCCCCAAAGTAACACATAACAAAAAGTACGAGGTCGAGACTCACACGCAGCACGACGCTTTCGCAAGCGTGCCTGTCCTTAATACATACATCGAAACACCAAGAGGAGCAACGCCTGCATGGACACCTATCCGCGAAGGGTCTTTGATGCCATAGGGAAGGCGCACGCCGCCGACGCGAGATCTCGTCGTGAAGCCACCCGATGGTGTGTGGATGTGATGGGTGAGCCGTGTGTCGGCAAGCCCAAACGCTTCGACTGGCGGGCTCCCGGCTGAAATGAGGTTCTTTTGCTCCCCATTGTCGACAATGAACCGCGCTGTGGGAGCCCTTTCGACCCACATCTCGGGGAGTGCAAGAGACGTTCCTCCTCCTCCGCGATCTTCCTGCCCTCTTCTCCGGACTCTCGTAGTGCGTCAGCGGGCGTTTTTGGGCGCATCACACCGTTTCCCTTTCATTCCGTCTCTTTCTGCCTTCGATTCGGAGTCGCAGCATGCATCCGACTCACAAGCCCTCATCTCGGCCACCAGCGACCGTCGCCCGACACTCACTCGTGTTGTGAGTGGAGCTCTTCCATGGAACTCACGACCGCCCTCTCCGTGTCCTTCTTTTGCTTTGCCGTGTTGTTCTTTTCTTGTGGCTTTGGTGTTGTCTTTGTAGCCGCCATGCCTCGGTCATGTCCTTGTTCTCGGCGGTCTGCCAGCACCTTTTTCCTTGCTTTTGATCTCGCAGATCCAAAGCTCATTTTCGCTTCTCCGTTTGAATTTCTCCTGATCTTGGCAGCATACCCGTATTCCGTACCAAGCTGTAGATGTCGAGGAACTCCATTTCCTCCCCGACGTAATCCGTGTAGACAACCAAGCGAGCACTTTAGCACCAAATGTTTCTCTCCGTCAATATTTGATACCCACTTTCAGTCCGTAGGGTATGGAATCAGAGCGTCGCTCGTAGCACATCTTGGATCCCTGTGCTGTCGCGCAGGTGGTCCATTGTATGTACTTGTCCTCATAGCTCACCGGGATAGCAGACCGTTCCTTGACGGCTGCCTTCGGGAAAGAATTTCCAAGTTGGCACGGCCGAGAACAAGAGAGGGTCTCCGTCCGGTCCTTGTTCTCATAGTAGGTTTCCCACTCGGGCCCTTACCATGTAGCTTTGAGGGAGTGGCACAATCTTCTCCCTTACCTCGAAAAGTCATGAACAGAGAAATATCCTTCTAATAGATTCAACCATCTATCTACGGCAGTATCGCGTCTATTTGACCTCAAATATGAGAATGTCAAAATTTACTTGTACCTTAAAGGGAGTCGCAAACGCGAGGCCACCGGATGCGTATGCGCCCGCCGTGCAAGCCCGCTGAAGGATCCGAGCAAAGTTATCCATCATCGCGTTCCTTTGTTTTTCGAGGGCCTCCTCGAGCAATATTTTGATAGGATCTCGTGCGTTCCCTCATCTTTCTTTTCGTCATGGGCGTCCGTCGAGGTTTGCGAGGGCCGATCTTCGCAAAGGTTCCATCAGCATCGAGCCCTAGCCTATACGACCTCGTGGGGGAGCATGCAAAGAAGGACCGAGAAAAAAGGCACTCCTCCGATACCACCTGATCCGGGACTTTATGCAGCACCGCAACAGAATAAACACATAACCATAAAGATAGAGATGGCAAAGGAAGAATAACACTTCATTTTCATTAATATCAAAGAACCGAAATTTGCTTACGTACGTAAAGAAATAAATAAAACTAGCTGGTGCACCGGGTAGCCATCTCCCCGAGAAGAGATGTGGCGGCTACAGCCTCCGAACTCCGCTTTACAAATGAGGCGCCAGGGCCTAGTCAGCATATCGAGAAACAATGGAGAACCCTAAACATCCCAAACACCTAAACCCTGTGGATGACAGCGCTAAACGATAGCCCCGCTTGGTGCAAATTGGTGTTCCAAACTTCCCGTGACGTCAACTCTGGCATACTATCTCCGTTTCGACGCACATGATACATCATTAGGAAAGCTTCATCATCTCGAGGACTACAAATTTGCCGGGATGAAATTCCATCTTAAAAAATTTGTTGGCGCTTTTCATACCCAAAAAAACGCTGCTCGTTAGGCCTCAAAACGGCTCCCGAAGTTCGGTGACCCAAAAACTCAAAAATAGCAAGTTAAAGCCGAAACCGAAAAACTCGAAAGAGACAATGGTGCCAAGTGGAATAGGTGGGTGGCACACCAATATCCACCCCGGATCATTCCTCCCCTAGGGAAGCAATGGTCCCCATTACAAGCGTCCTCCGTGTCGTGAGATGAGGAAATTTCTCGCCGAACTTGGTCCCCGGTGAACCACTCTCCTCAGCAGGTGGAGTTGGCCGCCTCTGGACAACCCGACATACACAGCTTGGATCCTCTCACGTTGGCGGCGTTCTTAATTTGTGCATGTCCATGATACAACTGGTGGTGGGCCCTGCTCGGCGTGCACCGTTTAACTCTCGTTGGTGCGAGTTGCTCCCGCAATGTCCGGCGTGTCCGTGAGAGGTGGGAAGTAAGGACAAGAAGGCGATCCACATTGAAGACCTGGCAGTGCGTACCAAGGAATGGTGGAACACTAAGCCTCGAAAGCATTGTTCTCTGCCACTCTCTCTGGTGATGGTGTGTACGGCCCGTACCTGAGCGGGCGAAGCTTGCGCAGTGAGGTCCAAGTGAGGCGCTTCCTTTCCGCAAATGCAGCCCATACTTTATCGCCCACCTCGGGAAGTTGTGTGGCACCCGTGCTGATCATGGCGCTCTGCCAGACTTCGTATTAGCTCGTCCAACATATCATGAACCTAGTCGGGCGGATGTGCTGAATGCGCTCGATGAGCTTACTTGCTTTGTCAACTTCAGCATCGGACGTGCGCCGACCGGGCCCTCGAGCAGTACCGCAAATGGCACGCTACGTCGATGGGACAGCAGTACGTGAATCCCAAGCCCACCTCCGAAAGGGGGCGTGGCCAATTGGAACCGTGGAGAGCTTTCGGGTTATGACCATGTTGTATATAAGGGAGGCTCTCGTCCCATGTGCGTGGATGCTCGTGAATCAGCACATGCGTTGGCACGGGTACAATCATTCTCGTTGGATCGACCGTCCGGCCGATCTGTCTGATGGAAAGCTCGTGGACTTGGTGGAGCTTTCGGTGTCCATCATTGACCGCAGGCTCGACCAAACATGTGCCGAGGAACCCGGCTATCTCGATCTCGATATGACGTAGATCGGTGGGATCCCCAAAGTGAACCCATACTCGCTCCAAGAAGAGCTTTAGCAAAGTAGCTTTCGCCGTGATATCTTTTCTTACGTGTCGCTCATAATGGCCATCTTCGAGAATCTATCAACGACCCACGAAAACACAAACATTGTCATTCTTAGTAGAGGGCGAGCCTCGACATGTGCATCCATGAGATGGGATTCTCGTTGTCGACTAGGGGTAGGTAGTGGGAGGTATATGGCCTTGCTGAGTGGCTCGCATTAGCACGTGGCGCGTCACAGGCAAGATCTCGATGTGCTTCTCGACATCCTTCTTCTGGAGCACTGCCACTAGAAATACTTCTCCGTAGCATTTGCCATCGTTTGCCGACGAAAATGCCCAAAGAACCCTACCGTAGTGTGCTTCCCCATATCATCTCTGGCACGCTTCTCGTCATAGCACACGAGTGTCCCAGCACATAAAAGGGCATCTTTTGGAGGTGAAAATTTGGAACTTGCGTGCTCCCCAAGAGTGCCTGCTGTAAGTCCGGCCACGGGTCACTTCTCACAGAAGCAGTGCCAATCGTGTCTCGCGTACTCCACAAGAGTTGAGCCACGTGCAGAGCGCCTGCCTACCCGGTCGCCCACCGGGCACTGCAACTGTTACTATTGGTGCTACCCTTCTTGTACTTGATGGTTCAAATGAAACCGCTGCGCAGAGCAGGTGGCACTTCACGATGGCGATCATGCCTCGCAACTTCCCTTGTGAAATCCGTATGAACCACAGGGGCCGGTGGTCCTGGTGGATGATTGTTTCTTCCCAAATGTAATGCTTCCATTGTCGACAAAGCCAGCATAATGGAATACATTTCTTTGTCATAGGTGGGACACGAAGCGAACTCGCTCCCTGCACAGCTTGTCCTCGACCGTGACATGCCACCGGAGTGTCCTCCGTCGAGTAAGAATCGGCCCGCACAGCATGCCGCGAGGCGCGATCTCGCTTCTACCCACGCCGACAGTAAGTCCGGTAAGGTATACCAAGTGTAACATAAAGCATATTTTTCAATTCTTTGAACACCTTCTAGGAGGCTCGACTAAAAGAATTTTTGTCTCTCGCTCCTCCTTTGGTGACCTGACCCTAAGGGCCAAAGTGATATGAGAGAATCAACACGAATCTACGGTAAAAATTAGCAAGGCGACCAGTAAAGCTGTCGAAGCTTTGCCATGGAGTAGCTCAACAAGCCAATCCCGAAATGACCTGGATCTTCGCCGCATCCACATGCACCCCCTTTTTCACTTCAATAATGTATCCCAGTATATCAGAATTCGGGTCACGCCAAACGTGCACTTTCTTCCAAATTGGCACACAACTTGTGTTGCCGCAGTTGTTTGGAGTGACTCGTCTGGATGCAGATGAAGGTGCCTCTTCCCAAGCCCTTGCCGAAGATCGAATGTTTACCCAAGTACACCACTACGAATGAGCTGGTGAATGGCCGCAAGAGTGTCATCCATCATCCTCATGAAGGCTGTGAGCGCCCTGCTCGAACTCCGGAAAGTGCATGACCAGACCCATTCGAGCAGGCCTTCCTTAGCTTTTCGCGCGGCGTCTTCCACACATCGCAGGGTTCAATTGCACCGTACGCCCGTGACGTCTGATTTCCCGTCCGATCTGCATCGAAATATTTTTGCACCTCTAGAGTTAGTCCGTAAGGTCGTCAATCCGTGGGATTGGCACCTAGTCCGACGTTAATCTTTGCTCGCCCGATAGTCAACACGCAGTCTCCACGTCCCATCTCTTTCTGCACTCAACACCATCGGCTCTGCCAGTGGCGATGAACTCTCGGTTCCACGTGACGATCTCTCGTGACATACCGAATCGCCCTTGACGTGGCACCAGAAGCTGCAACGAGAGCGCCGATAGACTCGGTCCATCACAGCAAGCTAAGACCGCGCATCAATCCGGTGCTTGACCGGGCAGATGCGTAGGAACGCGTGGGTGAGGTGAAGATGTCCTCTGCGTACTCCTCCACGACCTCATCCATTTGCTGTTGTCGTGCGCAGGGGCGTCCGGGAGGTCGTGGCCGTCAGCTTCTTCTTGCCCCGCGGATCAATCGTGAAAACCACTTTCGGTTTGGTAGAATGAGCCTACCGCGATGGCTTTCTAAAGTAACCGAAAGAGACAGCCGGGAGGCGTACTCGCATCCCGTACAACTTATTTCCCAAAGCAGAATAACAAGATCGTAGGTCGAGACTCATACAGCATGAAAGACAGACGCCTCCACAAGTATGGTTGTCCTAATAATACATCAGAAACACTCACGATGAGCCACGCCACACACACCTCATCCGTGAAGCGGCTTCTGATGCCATAGGGAAAGGCGGCACCGCCGCCGACGCGAGATCTCGTCCTTGGTGAAGCCACCCGGTGGTGCATGGGATGTGGGTGAGCCGGTAAGCTCCGCAAGCCCAAACGCCTCACGCGGCCTCGCGAAAATGAGGTTCTTTTGGCTCCCATTGTCGACAATGAACCGATACGTGGGAGCCCTTTACCCACATCCGGGAGTGGAAGAGACGTTCCTCCTCCTCCGGGACCTTCTCGGCTCCTCCTTCTGGGACCTTGCGTGCGTGTCAGTATGCAAGGCTCCGCTGTCACTGCTCTCGTTTTCCTTTCTCATTCCTTCGTTCGACTCGGAGTCGAGTACATGCATCCGACTCCGTGCCTCCTCATCTCGGCCACTAGCGACCGAGCTGGCCCGACACTCACTTGTGAAGCGGGAGGAGCTCTTATGGAACTCACACCACTTTCCCGCGTCCTTCTTTGGCTCTACGGCATGTTCTTTTCTTGTGGCTTTGTGAGGCCTTTAGCTGCCATGCCTTGGCTCTCCGTCCTTTGTTCTCGTGCATGCAGCACCTTTCCTTGCTTTTGATTCGTCAGATCCAAAGCCCTCGCTCTTTCCGCTTTTGAATGCCTGGCGTCTTGGCGCACACCGTGATGCCGCACCAAGCGAGGAGACAAGTCGAGGAACTCCATTTCCTCCTCGAAATGTATCTCCGGCAGACAACGCTGACACTTTAGCACTCCAAATGTTTCTCTCGACACATTTCGATACCCAACTTTGTGCGTAGGGTGTGGAACAGACCGCCGCCGCAGACATCTTGATCCCTTTGTTGTCAGCAGAGTGGTCCATTGTATGTACTTGTCCTCATACCCCTCGCCCGGAGAGCATCGCTCGACTCTGCCCTGCAAAGAATTCCAAGTTGGAGTACGGCCGAGATACAGAGATGGTCTCTGTCTTTGGTCCCTTGTTCTCACAGTAGGTCTCACCAACATCGCAGCATGTCAGCTTTGAGGAGTGCACACATCTCTCTCTCGCTCTCGAAAATTCACGAACAGAGAAACATCCTTCTGAATGAGATTCAACCATCTATCTCACGTGACCACGCCTATTTCGACAAATATGAGAACGTCAAAATTCTACTTGGTACCTTTGAAAGGGAGTCGCAACCCCGCAGTGGCTACCGGATGCGATGCGCCGCCGTGCAAGCCCGCAGAATGGATCCCAGCAAAGCTATCCATCATTTCGCGTGTCTCTTTCTGTTTTTCTTGAGGGCCCCTCGATGTGCAATATTCGACAGGATCTCCTCGTCTCCCTCATTCTCTTCTTTTTCGTCCCCCATGGGCGTCCGTCGAGAAGCCCGCCGCAGGCTCATCCTTGCAAACGTGTCCGCGTATCGAAGCCCCACGCTCCTGGCACGACCCTCGTTGACATGCAAAGAAGGATCGAGAGCACTCCCTCGATACCACTCGATCCGAAACATTTACGTGAACGCACGTTAATAAACACACACCATAAATATAGAGATGGCAAACGGAAATAACACTACATTTCTATTAATAACAAAGAACTGAAATTTGCTTACAAGTACAGTAAAGTGAAAGTAAACTAGCTAGGGCACTCGGTAGCTATCTCTCGAGAAGAGACGTGGCGGCTGCTGTGCCTCCGAACTCGCCTACACGAGGCGCGAGGGCCTCACGTATGTACTTCGATGAAACAACGAGAACCCTAAACATCCCAAAAACCTCCAACTAGGAGAGAATGGCGCCCAAAACTGTGGGCCCCGCTTTGGCATTGGTGTCTCCAACTTCCTCAGCGATCGTGACTTCGGCAGACATTATCTCCGTTTGGACGCATCATGATACATCGGTTAGAAAGCTCAATCCAGGATTCTACAGCTTTTCTCGGGAGAAGAATTTTATCGAAAAATCTGCAAGCTGCTTTCGTACCCCAAAAAATTGCCGTTAGGGCGCTCAAACGGCCTCCGGTCGTCAAAGACCCGAAAACTCGCTAAAAATGCAGTAAGTTATGCGAAACCGAAAACCGACAGAGACAATGGTGTCAAGTGGAATAGGTGGGTGGCCACCAATATCCACCCGGATCATTCCTTCTCCCTCTCGTGTAGCTAGCAATGGTCCCCATTGCGTTAAGTTCCTCGTGAGATGAGAGGAAATTTTCTGCCGAACTTGGTCGGTGCACCACTTTCGCGTGCAGAGGCTGGGCTGCACTGACAACCGGAGCAAAGTTGGATCCCTTCCCGTTGGCGAGTGTTCTTAATTTTAGCATGTCCATGATACACCGTTCGGTGTGCCCGCCTCCAGTGTGTCCGGGTTTAACTCCTCGTTGGTGTGAGTTGTTCAGTAGAATGCTCAAGTGTCCACGAGGTGGGAAGTAAGGACGAAGGCGATCCACATTGAAGACCACACGTGCACTGGTGAATGGTGGGAATACCAGGCTTTCAGAAAGCATTGTTCCCTACAAAGTGTCTCGTGAGATGGCGTACGGCCCGTATCGCAGCTGTGCGAAGCTTGCGGTGAGGTCCAGCGGAGGCGCTCCTTCCTCGCAAATGCAGCCATACTTTATCGCCCACCCTCGGGAAGTTGTGTGGCACCCGTGTGTTGACTCATGGCGCCGGCCTGTACTTCGCATTAGCTCCGTCCACACATCGCGAACCTCCGTAGGCGCATGTGCTGAATGCGCTCGATGAAGCTCACTGTGCTTTTGTCAACTTCTGTGACCGGACGTGCGCCGAATTCGCTCCTCGAGCGCACCGGCAGGGCACGCGGCCACGCCAATGGGACACAGTGGCTGGAATCCCAAGCCCACCTCGAAAGGCTATGGCCACACCGAACTCGTGGAGAGCTCGGTTATAACCATGCCGTACATAAGGGAGGCTCTCGTCCATGTGCGGGATGCTTTGAATTGTACGCGCGCGTAATGCGTACAATCATTCGTTGACGACTCTGTCCGGCACATTTGTTTCGGACGAGAGTCATGGACTTGGTGAGTCGATGTCCATCATCGACCAAAGCAGGCCGGATCCAAAATGTGGCCGATGGAACCTGCCATCTCGATCTCCGATATGATAGACCTGGTCGGATCCCAAAGTGAACCCATACTCGTTCAAAGAAGAGCTTGTGCGAAAGCGTCGCCGTAGGATATTCTTCTCTTAAGTGCCGCCATAATGGCCATCTTCGAGAATCTCATCAACCACCACGAGCACGGGGCCATTGCTGGCTCGGTCAGAGCGCGAGCATGCATCCATGGACATGGACTCCCATGGTCGACAGGCAGGCAGGGGGAGTATATAGTGGCCGGCTTGCGTGCCTGCTTAGCAATGGCACACAAGGCAGATCCTGACAAAGCTTTGTACATCTCATACCGCTTATTAGAAATACTTAGTATTGCCATCGCTCGACCCCGAAATGCTTAAAGAATCACCAGAGGCGTGCTTCCAGCATTATCTGGAGATGTCGCTGAAGGAACACACAGTAAGTCCTGGTGTGACATGAAAGCACTGGAGGCAGGCACTGGTTCCGTGCCCCCCAAGAGTGCCCTTGTAAGTCTGCACACCGGGTCACTCTTAGCATATATACGGCCAGTAACTAAGTCTCCGTGCCTGCTTGTTTATTACTGGGCAGTGAGCGCCACGATCGTGGTCACCCAGCGGCCCAACACACGAAAGCACTTTCTGTACTTGATGTCTGAATGAAATCCGTTGTGCATATGTGGACCACTTCTCGATGGCGATCATTCTCGCAACTTCCCTTGTGTCCGTATGAACCGTAGGGGCCCGTGTCCTGTGGTGGATACTGTTTCTTCAAAAGGTAAATGCTTCCATTTTTCACAGCTTGCATACTGAATACATTTTTTATTTTTCCATAGTGGATACTTACAATCGTTCAATATTAAAATGTCTCACCTGATATGCCACCGGATGTCTTCCTGATAAGAATCACCAACAGCACGGTCGCAGGCATCCGTCTTATCTCAAACCGCCCAGCCTGGGTAAGGTGATAATCGAAGAAGAAAGGTATTTTTTTTTGTATCCTTTTCAACGCTTCGTTGAGGTTCCGACCACAAGAATTTTTCTCCTCGCTTCTCCTCTCTTTGGGGACGGACCCAAGGCCAAGGATAGAGAGAACCCAACACGAATCTACGGTAAAAATTTAGCAAGACCGTAAAGTCACAAGTTTGTTATAGTAGCCTATCGTGCCAATCCCGGGAATGATTGGATCTGACATTTATCCACATACCCTCTTTTCATCAATAATGTACCCTGGATATTAGAACTCAGTCATGCTAAACATGCACTTCTCCAACCAGGCCACAACCTACGTGTCAGAAGAGCCAGAGGACTTGTCTAGAAAGATGAAGGTGCCTCTTCCCAAGTCTTGGTCGAAGATCGAATGTCATCCAAGCACACCACTACGAAAGGAGTTGGTGAATACGCAAGATGTCATCCATCATCGTCAATAAAGCTTCTGCGATATCGCTAACCAAAAGGCACACTCAAAACATTCAAAAGGGCCTCCTCCTCAGGCTTGAAGGCCCACACACCGGAGGGGGTTCATTTGGGGTACCTCGCACACCAGACCAGTCGATCTCACCAAATATTTCGTACCTTGGAGTTGGTCCGTAAGGTCATCAATCCGTGGGATTGGGTACCTATTCCTACGCAATCTTGTTCGCCCGATAGTCATTGCCGCAGTCTCCACGTCCCCCATCCTTTCTCGTACCAACACGATCGGATCCCACATGGTGATGAACTCGATCCGATGTGGACCTCCTTTCGCAATGTACTCTCGGTCCGCCTTGATTTCATCATTTTCCAATGCAGTGTCGACGATCGGTCCATTGGGTAGCGGCGCACCCGGGGTCGTACTGACCCCAGCGGACTCAGTGCCATGGGCAGGAACCCCCGTGGGTGAGGCAAAGATGTCCCCGTACTCCTCCACGTACCCCATTCATTTGTTGTTGCTCTTTCTGTGCGCAGGGGCCCCGTCCGGGAGGTCGGGCTGCGTATTCTTCTTCTTGCCCCGGCGCATCATCGTAAAACGAATTTCTTGTTTGAAATGAGCTTACCGCATTGTTTTACAAAGAACTAAAGAGATAGTCGTAGGAGGTGGCATCTTCCAGGTCCGTACAACTTTATTTCCTGTAAAAGTAATAATAACAAGACGAGGTCGACTCGGCGACACAAAAGATGTGGACGCTTCCACAAGTATGGTTGTCCTAATAATACATCAGAAACACTGGCTGTGACAACGTCACAATACCTCATCCGCAAGGTCGACGATGCCAGGGGCGCGCAGACCGCCGGCCGACGCGGAGATCTCGCTCCTTGGTGAAGCCACCCGATGGTGTATGGATGTGGGTGAGTCGTGCTTCCGTAAGCCCGGGAACGCTTCACTGCCCCCGCTGAAACAGAGGCTCCTTGGCCCCATTGTCGACAATGAACTCGCACAGGATCCCTTACCCACATCTCGGGAGTGAAGAGACGTTCCTCCTCCTCCGGATCTTCCGGTTCCTCCTTCGGGACCTTTGTAGGCAACAAGGGCGTTTTGGGCTCCGCATCAACTGCCTTTTTCATTCCCCTTTTCGTTCTGATTCGGAGTCGAGCATGGACCACCGTGTCTTCATTCGCCACTAGCGACCGTTGCCCGACACTCACTTGTGTCATGAGTAGAGCTCTTGCGGGAACTCACACCACTTTCCCCGTGTCCTTCTTTGGCTTTACTAAGTTGTTCTTTTCTTGTGGCTTTCTGTGGGTTGTCTTTACGCTCATGCCTTGGCTCGTCCCCTTGTTCTCGCGTTTGGAAGCACCTTTTTCCTTGCGTTTGATTCGGTATCCAAAGTCTCGCTTTCTTCTGCTGAATTTCTGCTCAACTTTAAAGATACCCAGATGCTATTACTGTCAGGAGATGTCGAGGAACTCCATTTCCTCCCCGAATGTAACTGTGTAGACAAATGCGATACTTTAGCACCAAATGTTTCTTCCATTATTTGATACCCAACTTTGTGCGTAGGGTATGGGAATTGCATTCGTCACCCTCGTTAACATCTTCGATCCCTTTGTCGTCGCAGTGGTGGTCCATTGTATGTACCCTTGTCCTCACAGCTCCCCACGGATAGCACTGCTCCTCGACTCGCTCGGAAAGAAATCGTCGCGCCCGCCGGCATCGCAGAGGTTTCCGTCCGGTCCTTGTTCTCATAGTGTTTCCCGCCGTCCTTAACATGGGGGCTACTTTGAGGAGTGCAAAGAATCTTCTCCTTGGTCCGAAAATTCATGAACAAAGAGAAATATCCTTCTAATAGATTCAACCATCTATTCACGGGCACCGCGTCTATTTGACCCTCAAATATGAGAATGTCAAAATTTACTTGGTACCTTTAAAGGGAGTCGCAACCCCGCAGTGGCCATCGGATGCGCATGCGCCGCCAGGCGGCGCCGCAATGATCCGAGCAAAGCTATCCATCATCGCGTTCTTGTTTTTCGAGGGCCTCTCGAGCA
This sequence comes from Pinus albicaulis, assembly GCA_034641835.2. Taxonomy (NCBI): domain Eukaryota; kingdom Viridiplantae; phylum Streptophyta; class Pinopsida; order Pinales; family Pinaceae; genus Pinus; species Pinus albicaulis. The sequence continues at coordinate 858,858,889 of CM076582.1, forward strand.
ACATTTTGACAGGGATCTCCCGCTCCCCGTCTTTTCGTCTCTGGCGGCGTCCGTCGAGGTTTGGCAGGTCATCTTGCAAAGGTTCCACCGTATTCTCAGCTCCTTATACCCCGAGACTTCGTTGGGGACATGCAGAAGGATCAAGAAAAGCACCTCCTCGATACCACCGATCCGGATTACGTGGGTGAACGCAACGAACAATACAACTACAAAGATAGAGATGCGTCGGAACAATACTTCATTTCATTAATTCAAAGAACTAAATTTGCTTACGTACAAAGGAATAGAATTCAGCTAGGCATCGGTAGCTACTCCCAAGAAGAGTATGGCGACACAGTCGAATCGTTTTTTTACAATGAGGCGCGAGGGCCTACGCTATTATTTAGAAACAATGGGTAGTGAATTCCAACATCCCAAAATCCCGACCCTAGAGATGAAGTTACCAAAACCAGGCCTCCCGTTTGGGTAAATTATGTTCCAACCTCAAAGGACGTAATTCTTTGGCATACTATCTTCACATACATCATTAAAAAAAAGCTCTATCCGAGGACTAATAGCCGGGATGAATTTATCAAAAATTCGTTACGCTTTTCATACCCAAAAACAAGTTAGGGCCTCAAAACTCAGCTCAAGTTCGTAGACCCGAAAAACTCAAAAATAAAAGTTATGCTTAAACTTAAAATCGTAAAGACAATGGTGGGGGGCCAAGTGGGAATAGTGGCACACCAATATCCACCGGATCATTCCTCCCTTAGGAAGCAATGGTCCCCATCGTTAAGTTCCTCCATGAGAGGAAATTTCGCCGAACTTGGTCCCTGGTGAACCACTTTCCTTGGTGCAGAGTTGCCGCCTTAACAACCCGACACAGCTTGGATCCTCTCCGTCGGCGAGTGTTTCACCTGCATGTCCATGATACATCCGTGGTGGCCCGTCGTTCCATGCAAATCGGGTTTAACTCGTTGGTGTGAGTTGTTCGGCATTTTCGTCCGAAGTGTCCAGGGTGAGAGGTGGGCATGACGAAGGCGATCCACATTGAAGACCGGGTGCAGCTCAAGGAATGGTGGAATACTAAGCTCGAAATCATTTTTCCTTGCCGGGGCCTCTTGGTGATGGGGCCGCCCGCACCGCAGCGGGCGAAGCTTGCGGTGAGGTCCGCGGAGGCGCTCCTTCTCGCAATGCACCATACTTTATCGCCCACCCGGAAGTTGTGTGGCACCCTGTTGATCATGGCGCCGCCAGGCTTCGCATTAGCTCATTCAACAGCACGGAACTCGTTTGGCGGATGTGTTGAATGCGTCGATGAAGCATTGTCGGTCAACTTCGGGGATCGTACGTGCGCCGAATCGGTCGAGCAACGCAATGGTGGCGTTTACGTCAATGGGACATAGTGGTCGGGAATCCCAAGCCTGACTCGAAAGGGCTATGGCCAATTGAACTATGGAGAGCTCTGCTTATAACTATGTTGTATATAAGGGGAGGTTTCGTCCATGTGCGTGGATGCTGAATTGTACATGCGCAGAAGGTGTACAATCATTCTCGTTGGACGACCGTTCGGCCATTCGTTTGGGGATGGAAATGTGGACTTGGGTGAGCTATGTCCATCATTGACTGCAGGCCGGACCAAACGTGCTTATAAACTCGGCGATTCCCATCCGATATGATAGACCTGTGGGATCCCAAAAGGAACCAATACTCGTTCAAAGAAGAGCCATAGCGTAGCTTCGCTCGTGATATTCTTCTCTTAAGGTTGCAGCCATAATGGCCATCTTCGAGAATCTATCAACGACCACGAAACATGTATTGCCATTCTTAGTAGGCGGGGCTTCCGGGACATGTAATCTTATGGAGATGATTCTATGGTCGACTAGGGGTAGGTAGTGGAGTATATAGGCCTTGCTTTCGATGGTCGTGCTTAGCAATGGCACAAGCAAGGCAGATCCGATGTGCTTTCGACATCCTTTTCGACGTCCGGCCAATAGAAATACTTCGTAGTATTTTCATCGTTTTCTCGACCCCCGAAATGCTCAAGAACCCTACTGTAGTGTGCTTCCATATCATCTTGGCACGCTCGCTTGAAGGAACACACAGTGTCTCGCATGCGTGCGGCATCTTCGAGGAAAATTTGGAACTTGCGTGCCCCCCAAGAGTGCCTTGTAAGTCCGGCCGACCGGGTCACTCTCGCGTAGGCCACAATCGTAAGTCTCGTGCCCACAAGACAGAGCATGCGGGTAGCGCCACGATCGGTGGCTCACCGAGGCAGCCTCAACATTATTGGTGCTACCCTTCTTGTACTTGATGTTCAAATGAAATCACAGTATATGGACCACTTCTTATGGCGATCACCGCAACTTCCCTTGTGTCCGTATGAACTGCAGGGGCCGGTCCGTGATGATTGTTTCTTTCCAACAATGCTTCCATTGTCGCATGTGCTCGGTGATAATGGCACACATTTTTGGTCATAGTGGGACATTATATGTCTCGTACAATGTCTTCACCGGACATGCCACCGGATGTCTCCTCGTTGAGTAAGAACCGAATAGCATGCTCGCAGGCATCTGCCTCGATCTCAAACGGCCGGGCCGCAAGTCTCGGTAAGGTGAGCATCAGCAAAAAATATAGCGATTTTTCATAATTCTTTGGACACCTTCTCGTTGAGGTTCCGACCAAAAGAATTTTGCTCGCTCCTTTGGTGACTTGACTCAAGGGCCAAGCAGACATGAGAGAATCCCAACACGAATCTACGAAAATTAGCAAGACCCGGTAAAGTCGCGAAGCTTTGTTATAGTAGCTTCCGGGTCGGCCAATCCCGAATGACTTGATCTTGGCCGGATCCACATGCACCCCCTTTTTCATCAATAATGTATCCCGCATATTGAACCTCGGGTCATGCCAAACGTGCACTTTCCACTGGCACACAACTTGTGTTGCCGTTGTTTGGAGGACTCGCTGATGTGATAGCGGTGCCTCTTCCCAAGTCTTGTCAAGATCGTAATGTCATCCAAGTACACCACTACGAATGAGTTATTGGTGAATGGCCGCAAGATGTCATCCATCATCCTCATGAAGGTTGCGGGAGCATTCGTCAACCCGAAAAGGCATGACCAAACATTCAAAAAGGCTCTTGGCTTTGAAGGCGCTCTTCCACACATCGAGGGTCTAATTGGTACCCTGTGATACCCGTACTTCGTGTCGACCATCGAAATATTTTGCACTCGGAGTTGGTCCGTAACAGTCATCAATCCGTGGGATTGGGTACCTATTCCACAAGAATCTTGTTCGCCGCCCGATAGCGAATACGCGCAGTCTCCACGTCCCATCTTTTTCTCGTACCAACATACCTGCCTCCGCGCACAGATGAACTCGGGTCTAGATGACCGCAATGCCTCCCCGAATCCGCCTTGGATTTCATCATTTTCCGTACCGGCAGCGTCGAGAGATCGGTCCATCGGGCAGCGGCGCATCCGGGGTCGATCAACTGAAGCACCGAGCAAGGCAGAGAACCCTCGTGGGTGAGTGAAGATGTCCCGTACCCTCCCCAATGCACCTTATCCATTTGTTGTTGTCGTGCGGAGGGGGCCTCGTCCGGAGGTCGTGGCCACGTCTTCTCTGCCCTGGGCGGATCATCGCACCCGAACTTTTGTTTGGGAATGAGCGACCGCATTGTTTTGCGCAACCAAAGAGATAGTCGTGGGAGGTGGTACCTCGGGTATCCGTAACTATTTCAAAGTAATAATAACAAAGACGAGGTCGAGACTGCATACGTGATGACGCTCCACAGCATGGTTGTCCTAATAATACATCGTAAAAACATCAATAGGAGCCAACGTCACATAATACCTCATCCGGGTGAAGGGCTTGATGCTATAGGAAGGCGACCGCCGGGCCGACGCGGAGATTCGTCCTTGGTGAAGCCACCGATGGTGTATGGATGTGCGAGCTGTGGTCGGCAAGCCCAAACGCTTCGCCCGCTTCCCCGTCGAAAATGAGGTTCTTTTGGCTCCCATTGTCGACAATGAACCACAGGGAGCCTTTCGTCTGACATTCGGAGTGGGAAGAGACGTTCCTCCTCCTCTCGGATCTTCCGGCCTTCTGGACCTTGAAAAGGGGCCAAGGCGTGCCCCGATCGTCAATCGTTTTCCTTTTTCATTCCCCTTTCGTTCTCATCTCTCCAGCAGCATCCACTCGTGTCTCTCATCTCGCCACTAGCGACCGCGTCCGACACTCACTTGTGTTGTGAGTGAGCCTCATGGAACCCCACACCACTTTCCGTGTCCTTCTTTGGCTTTACTTGCTGTTTTTCTTGTGGCTTGGTGGGTTGTCTTTTAGCCATGCCCTTGCCTCCGTCCTTTGTTCGGTTTGGAAGCACCTTCTCGCTGGATTCGCATCCAAAGTCTGGCTTCTTCCGTTTAATTTCCTCACTAACCTTGCGCATACCCCAGATGTCGACCAAGCGAGGAGATGTCGAGGAACCCATTTCCTCCCCGAATGTATCCTGGTAGACACCGCGATACTTAGCACCCAAATGTTTCTCTCGAATATTCGATACCCCAACTTCAGCGTAGGCGGGAATGTATCTCATTGTACTGCAATATTGATCTCATCCCTTCGTTGCCCAGGTGGTCCATTGTATGTACTTGTCCTCATAGCTCCTCACTTTGATAGGTGGCTTGTCTTCGACGCGTCCCCAAAGAATCTCCTGCTGCACGGGCCGAGAATAGAGAGGGCTCCGTCCGGTCCTCGCTCTCAGTAGGTTTCCCACCACCAACATGGGGTAGCTTTGAGAGTGCAAAAATAATCTTCCTGCCTGAAAAGTCGCAATGCAGAACATCTCAATAGATTCAACTATCTATTCACTTTATCTCCGTTATTTATTTGACCCTCAAATATGAGAATGTCAAAATTTATTTTGTACCTTAAAGGGAGTCGCAACCCTGCAGTGGTTACCTGACGTGGCGCGGCGTCGAGAAGGCAAACGTCGATGATTCAGCAAAGTTATCCATCATCTGCTTCCTTTGTTTTTCGAGGCCTCCTCGAGCAATATTTTGACATCTCCCTGCTTCCTCATCTTTCTTTTCGTCTCATGGGCGTCCGTCGAGGTTTGCGAGGCCGATCTTCAAAAGGTTCCACCGCATCAAGCCCTAGCCTGCGTGCTCCATTCGTTGGGGACATGCAAAGAAGGATCGTGTAAAAGCAGACTCTCCGATACCACCGATCCTGATTTTGCGGTGAACGCAATGGTGGACAAACACAACCATAAAGATAGAGATGCAATGGAAATAACACTTACTTCATTAATATCAAAGAACCGAAATTGGCTACGTACGTAAAGGAAACAAAACTAGCTAGGCACTGCAGCTATCTCCGAGAAGAGATGTGGCGTGCTACAGTTCGAACTCAGTTTTTTTACAATGAGGCGCTGTGGCCTATTTATTATTGGAGAAACAATGGAGAACCCTAAACATCCCAAAAACCCCAACCTGTAGGAGATGAAGCGCTAAAACTATGGGCCCCGTTTTAAAAATCAGTGTTCCAACTTCCAGTGGACGTAATCTCTGGCATACTATCTCCGTCTTCGACGCACATGATACATCATTAGAAAGTTTTCATCCGTCGAGGATCACAGCTTTTGATGAATTTTATCAAAAAGGTAATCGCGTTTTCATACCCAAAATGTCGTTGAGTTCAAAACGTTCGGAACAAGACCCGAAAAATCGCTAAAAATAGTAAGCAGCTGGAACCGAAAAACCGGAAGAGATAATATGGGGCTGGTGAATAGGTTGGTGGCCACCAATATCCACCGATCATTCCCTAGGCTAGCCGGTTCCCCATTACAAGTGTTCCTCCATGAGATGGAGGAAATTTCTCACGAACTTGGCCCTGTGAACTATCAGCAGGAGTCGCTGCCTGACAACCCGACATGCGCTGGATCCTCCGTTAAGGAAAAGGCATACCTGCATGTCCATGACACAATCTCAGCAGCTTCCGTTCCATACCGGGCGCAACTCGTTGGTGTGAGTTGTTCTAATGTCCAAAATGTCCAAAGAGTGGGCGAAGGACGACAAGAATCCATATTGCACCCGCGTACTCAAGGAATGGTGAATACCAAGCTCGAAAGCACTGTTCCCCGTGTGCCTGGTGATGTGTGTACGGCCCAGACGAGCTGCCAAGTTGCTATGTCCAGTGAGGCGCTCTGCAAATGCAGCCACACGGTCGCCCACCGAGTTGTACACCTTGCACATCATGCCTTGCCGTACTTTATTAGCTCTGTCCAACATATCACAGTCCCTGCTGGCGGATGTTGAATGCTCATGAAGCTTACTTGCTTTTTCAACTTGTATCTGGGATTGTGCACCGAATCGGCCCTGGAGCACGTAAATGGCATGGCTACGCGAATGGACATAGTGGCTGGAACCCCAAGCCCACCTGGTAAGGGGCTATGGCTAAATCGAACCGTGGGAGAGCCTGCTATAACTATGTTGTGTATAAGGGAGGCTTCCCGTCCTGGCGGCGTGGATGCTTTGGAATTGTACATGCGAATGTGTACAATCATTCGCTGACGGCACCGTCCGGCCAGAGAACCGTTTGGGGATGAAAGCCGCGGGACTCGGTGAGCCAGGTCCATCATCGTACCGCAGGCTGACCAAAATGTGCTTTCGCAGGAACCTTATTCGATCTCAGAGATAATCGGGATCCCAAAGCAACCCATACCGTTCAAAGAAGAGTTTAGCGTAGGCTTCACATATTCTTCTTACAAAGCCAGCATAATGGCCATCTTTCGAGAATCTATCAACGACCACGTAACAGCGCTCATTGCCATTCTTAGTAGAGTATACCTGCTGTGGTCCGGCGGAGATGGATCTCCATGGTCACTAGGGTAGGTAGTGGACATAGGTCGCTCTTGATGGTCGCCTAGCAATGGCACAAGCAGCGCAAGATCTCTGTGCTTCTCGACATCCCCCCTTTTGAAGGTCTGCCATTAGAACACTTCGCAGTATTGCCATCGTTTTCCTCGACCCCGAAATGCTCAAAGAACCCTACCAGAGGCTTCCATACTATCTTTGGGCACGCTCGAGACACAGTCCTGCAGACATAAAAGTGCATCTTGGAGGTGAAAATCAAACTTGCGTGCCCCCCAAGAGTGCTCGCAAGTCTGGCCAAATTTCGGGTCACTTCCTTATATAGGGCGGCCAATCGTAAGCCCCGTGCTCACAAGAGTTGGAGCACAAGGGTGAGCGCCACGATCGGTGGCTCACCGAGGCAAGCCCAGCTGCCATTATCGGTGCGCACTCTTCTTGTACTGATGTTCAAATGAACCCGTGCTAAGGGACCACTGGCGTGTCATCATTCCGCAATTTCCCTTGTGTCTCGTATGAACCCAGGGGTCGTGCGGGTTCTGGGGATATTGCTCTTCCCAAATGTAATGCTTCCATTGTCGACAGCTTGCACAATGGAATACTTTTCTTGCTATAGGTGGGACATCGTTAACCGTCGCTGCACAATGTCTCACCGTGAGCACTGATGTCCTCATGGAGTAAGAATCGCCCCCAATAGCATAGTCGAGGCATCCGTCTCGATCTCACCCGCCGCCAAGTCCTGGCAGCAGAGCACTGGGCAAGAACACAAAGCACGCCACCCGAACGCCCTTGCTGAGGCCCGACCACACTTTGCTCTCTGCCTTCCTTGGTGACTCGACCTGGCGTCGTTGATATGAGAATCCCAACACGAATTCGTCGTAAAATTAGCAAGACCCGTAAAGTCGTTTCCGTTAGTGGTTTGACAATAATCCCGAATGACTTGGATCTTGGTCGTAGATCCACGCACCCTCATCAACAATGGTCCCAGAGCATTAACCGGGTCATGCCAAACGCGATTTCTCCACTGGTGTCAACCCAGGTTATCACAGTTGTTTGGAGTGACTCACGGATGTGATGAAGGCGTTCTTCCCAAGTTCTGGCTGAAGATCGTACCTTCATCCAAGTACACCACCACGAACATTATGAATGGCCGCAAGATGTCATCCATCATCCTCATGAAGTGTTGCGGTGAGCATTCGAAGCAAACCGAAAGGCATGACCAAACATTCAAAAAGGCCTCTGGCCAGCGCCTTCCCCACACACCGTAGGTTCAATTGGTGCACCGGGTGACACCCGTACTCAAATGATTCTGCGATCGAAATATTTTGGTACCCTGAGTTATCCGTACAAGCCATCAATCCGTGGATTGGGCAACGGTCTTAGCGTAATCTTGTTCACGCCCGACAGTCAAGGTAGTCTCCAATGCCCCATCCATTTTCTCACCAACATGATTCGCGCCCTCAACATGGTGATGAACTCATTCAAGGTGATCCTTTTTCATAATGCTCTAATCGCTTTCGATTTCATCATTTTCCCGACCGCAGCGTCGACAGATCGGTCCATTGCAGCGCGCACCGGGGTCGACAATCGCACACCCAGCGCGTGCAGGAACCCCCCGTGGGTGAGAAGATGTTCCCCGACTCCTCCACGACCTTGTCTACCCGCGCGTCGCGCAGGGGCCCCCGTTCGGGAGGCCGGGCCGGGCGCTTTCTTGCCCCGGGGCGCACTCATCAGAAAACGAATTTCTTGGTTTGGGGAACGAGTCACTCGCATTGTTTTGCGTAACCAAAGAGACAGTCGTAGAGTGTGGTACCTCATATCCCGTACAACTTATTTCCTGAAAGTAATAATAACAAGACGAGGTCGAGACTCATACATGCGGAGACGTTCATACATGTATGTCCTAATAACACATCGAAACATCAATAGGAGCACGGCCACATAACACCACCGTGAAGGGCTTGATGCTATGTGGGAAGGCGGCACCGTCGGGCCGACGCGGGAGATCTCGTCTCTGGTGAAGCCACATCACAGGGTGGCGGATGTGGGTGAGCCGTGGTTTCAAAGCCCAAACGTCACTTGCCGTTCGCCGAAATGAGTGTCTTTGGCTCCCATCGTCGACAATGAACCGTACGTGGGAGCCTTTACTCACATCCGGGAGTGGAAGAGACGTTCCTCCTCCTCCGGATCTTCCGTTCCTCCTTCGGGACCTTTGTAGGCACATAAGCAGCTCGCATCGGGTCAACTGTTTCCTTTTTCATTCCCCTTTTCAAGTTCTCCGATTCGAGTCGATACGCATCCGACTCGAAGCCCTCATCCTCGCCACTGGGCCGATCGTTTGGCCCGACACTCACTCGTGTTGTGAGTGGAGCTCTTGCGGAACTCACACCACTTTTCCCGTGTCCTTCTTTGGCTTTACGGTGTTGTTCTTTTCTTGTGGCTTTGTGGGTTGTCTTGGCCGCCATGCTCTGGCTCGTTTCTGTTATGTGGTTTGAAGCACCTCTTTTCCTTGCTTTTATCCATCCAAAGTCTTCGCTTTCCTGCTTGAATCGTCTTCGAATCTTACAAGATACCGTACGTCGTACTGTTTATAGAGAGATGCTCAAGAACCCCATTTCTCCCCGAATGCACCCAGACAAAATGCGATACTTTACACCAAATGTTTTCTTCCTCGAATATTTGACACCCAATCCTTTTGTGCGTAGGTGTGTACCGTATTCGCTGTACCGTGCACATCTTCGATCCCTTTGTTGTCGCAGGCGGGCTTCCATCAGAGGCTTTGTCTCTCAGCTCCCCACGGACAGTACTGCTCTCACTCGTCTCTGAAAAGAATTCCAAGTTGGTACTACCGAGAACAAAAGAGGGTCTTCGTTCGGTCCTTGTTCTCATGTAGGTTTCCACCGCCCAACATGGGGTAGCTTTGAGGAGGTAAAAATAATCTTCTCCCTTGGCCTCGAAAAGTCGTGAACAAGAGAAATATCCTTCTAATAGATTCTAACCATATCTATCTAACAGATTCTGCGTTCATTTGACCCCCAAATATGAGAATGTCAAAATTTACTTGTACTCAAAGGGAGTCATAACCCTGCAGTGGCTACTCGGATGCGTATGCGGCCACGGCAAACAAGCAATGATCCGAGCAAGCGCACCATCAGCCTGCCTTTGTTTTTCGGCGGGCCCCTCGAGCAATACGATAGGATCTTCCTCGCTCCCCGTCCTTTCGTCCCCCATGGGCGTCCGTCGAGGAGCCACAGGTCGCACCGCAAAGGTTCCACCGCACTGGCCCTAGCTCCTTATACCCCGACCTTGGGGACAAAGAAGGGGATCGAGAAAAAAGGTACCCTTCCGATACTACCCGGACGTGCGGCAGAACGGCACAGAATAAACACATAAACTACAAAGACAGAGATGTACGAAATAACACTTCATTTCATTAATATCAAGAATCGAAACTTTGCTTACGTAAAGGAAATAACCTAGCTAGTAATCGGTAGCTATCTCTCGCAGAAGAGATGGGCGTTGCTGTGCCTTCCGAACCCGTTTACAATGAGGCGAGGGGCTCTGTCATTATCGAGAAACAATGGAGAACCCTAAACATCCCAAAAACCTAACCCTAGGAGATGAAGCGCCAAAACTATGGGCCCCGTTTGGGTAAATTGGTGTCCCAACTCTCAGGACGTAACTTTGGCATACTATCTCACATGATACATCATTAGAAAGCTCTATCCGAGGACTAGCGTTTTCGGGATGAATTTTACTCAAAAATTCGTTGGCGCTTTCATACCCAAAAACGTCGCTAGGGCCCCAAAAACGTTCCTAAGTTCGTGACCCGAAAATCGCTAAAAGAAAAAGTTATGTTTCTGTCCCAAAATCGAAAGAGACACTGTAGCTGGCGGAATAGGTGGGTGGCCACCAATATCCACCGGGATCATTCCTCCTCAGGAAGCAATGTCCCCATTGCGTTAAGTTCCCTCCATGAGATGAGGAAAATTTCTGCCGAACTTGGTCCCCGGTGAACCACTTTCCTTGAAAGGTGAGTTGGCCACCTTTGACAACCCGACACAAATGGATCCTTCCGTCAAGTAGTGTTCTTAATTTCCATGTCCATGACAACCGTGGTGGCCTCGTTCCATGCAGTCCGGGCGTCGAACTTCCTTGGTGTGAGTTAATTGCAGCCGTCCCAAGTGTCCAAGAGAGGTAAGCAAGGACGAAGGCGATCCACATTGAAGATCGGGTGCGTACTCGTCGAATGGTGTGGAATACCAAGCTCGGTGCTACTGCCCTTGCTGTACCTTGGTGATGGTGTGCACGGCCCGTATCGGAGCGGCGGTTGGGGCGGGGAGTCCGTTGAGGCGTCCTTCTCCGCAAATGCGGTCATACTTTATCGCCCACCTCGGAAGTCAGGTGGCACCGCGTGTTGATCATGGTCAGCCACTTCTCGCATTGCCTCCGTCCAACATATCATGAACTCGTTGGCGCATGTGTTGAATGCGCTCGATGGCTACTTGCTTGTCAACTTCAGATCGGACGTGCGCCTTAATCGGCTCGAGCAATGAAATGGCAGCCAGCTACGTCAATGGGACATAGTGGTCGGAATCCTGCTTCCACCTAAAAGGGGCTATGGCCAATTGAACTGTGGAGAGCTCGTTATAACCATGTTGCATATAAGGGAGGCTCTCGTCCCATGTGCGTGGATGAATTGCACATGCGAATGCGCAATCATTCGTTGACGACCTCCTCGTCCGGCCATCCGTTCGGGGGATGGAAAGTCAGCACTTGGTGAGCTTTGTGTCCACTGGCCGGGACTCGCAGGTCGGACCAAAATGTGTCGAGGAACCCGTTTATCTCGATCCGATATGACAGACCGTGGGATCCCACAACCATACTCGTTCAAAGAAGAGTTTAGCAAAGAGCTTCGCCTTCGTGATATTCTTCTTATAGGCCGTCATAATGGCCATCTTCGAGAATCTATCAACGACCACGAAAACACAAACACACATTTTGCAGAAGGGCCCATGTAATCCATGGAGATGGATTCTCATGGTCTACTAGTAGGTAGTGAAGCATAGCACTTGCTTCTTGATGGTCGAAGCTAGCAATGGCACAAGCAAAGGCAGATCCTCGATGTGCTTCGACATCCTTCGAACGTCTCCGCCACTAGAAATACTTCTCGTAGTGATTGCTACCGTTCGGCCCCGCGAAATGCCCGAATCCTACCGTAGTGCTTCCATATCATCTTGGCACGCTCGCTTGAAGGAACACACAAAGTGTCCCGTGACATAAAAGTGCATCTGAGGTGAAAATTTGGAACTTGCGTGCTCCCCCAAGAGTGCCTTGTAAGTCCGTCTCGGTCACCCAGCGTAGAAGCGGCCAATCGTGTCTTGCCCACAAGAGTTACGTAGTGAGTGCCAAAGCCACGTACCTATGGTCGGCCGAGGTAGTCCGCAACATTATTGGTGCTACCCTTCTTGTACTTGATGTTCAAATGAAATCACAGCAGACATGTGGACCACTTCTCGATGGCGATCATTCTCGCAACTTCCTCGTGTCCTGTGATGAACCGGCAGTGGCTTCGTGTATCCGTGTGGATGATGAGCCTCCCAAAATGTAATGCCTATCGTCGACGGTTGCACAATGGAATACATTTCTTTGTCATAGGTGGGATACTGCGAACCTGCCCTTATTACGCAATGTCTCACCCACTTCGTGATATGCCATCGGATGTCCCTCGTTGGAGTAAGAACTGCCCCACAGTAGCCGCAGGAAATTCCGTCTTACCTCAAACTATCAGTCAAAACCGTGTAAGGTGAGCACCGTTAACATAGGCGTATTTTTCAAATTCTTTTGAACGCCTTTCAAGGAGGTTCCGACCGAAAGAATTTTGCTCTTCGTCTTCCTTTGGTGACTTGACTCAAGGGCCAAGTGATATGAGAGAATCCCAACACGAATCTACCAGAAAATTGAAGAAGACCCGTAAAGTCGCGAAGCTCGTTATAGTAGGGAAGTCGGGGCCGGCTAATCCCGAATGACTTGGATCTTACCGGATTCACATGCACCCCTTTTCATCAATAATGTATCCCGATATTGAACCCGGGTCATGCCAAACGTGCCTTCAAATTGGCACACAACTTGTGTTGCCGCAAAGAGCTCACACTCACGATGTGATGAAGGTGTCTTCTTCCGTCCTTGTCGAAGATCGTAATGTCATCCAAGTACACCACTAATGAGTTGCAATGGCTTAAAGATGAGTCATCCATCATCCTCATGAAGGTCATGAGCATTCGTCATCCTCCGAAAGGCATGACCACCATTCAAAAAGTTGCCTTCCTTAGCTTTTATGCGCTCTTCTGCCACATCGAGGGTTCAATTGGTACCGTGATACCGTACTCTGGTGTCGATCTTACCGAAATATTTTCCACCTGAGTTGGTCCGTAAGGTCACTGAACCCAGATTGGGTACCTGTCTTAATAACAATCTTGTTCAGCCGCCCGGCGGCCGAACAGCCCCCACGTCCCATCCTTTTTCTCGTACCAACACGATCGGGGTTCCCACATGGTGATGCGAGAATTCCACCCACGCACCTTTTCTCGCAACAGCCTCCTCCTCGAATCGCCTCTTACTCTACCATTTCGGTGGCCGTACGTCGACAGATCGTCCATTGGGTAGCGGCGCATCCGGGGTCGATCAATTCCGTGCTCGACCCAGTATTGCGCAGGGAACCCCCGTGGGTGAGGTGAAGATGTCCCCGTACTCCTCCACGACCTGTCCATTTGTTGTTGTCGTGCGCAGGGGCCCCGTTCGGGAGGTCGTGGCCGTCAGCTTCTCTTTCGTCCGTGCGATCATCAGAAAACGACCTCTTGTTTGGGTAGTGTCGAGCCGCCGTATTGTTTTTACAAAGAACTAAAGAGAGAAGCCCAGAGAGGTGGTACCTTCCGGTATCCTCGTACAACTTATTTCCCAAAGTAATAATAACAAAGACGAGGTCGAGACTCAAGGCTACGATGACGTCGTGGCCAGCATGGTTGTCCTAATAACAACAAATATCAATAGAGCAACGCCACATAATACCTCATCCGTGAAGGGCTTGAGTTATAGGGAAGGCGGCACCGCCGGGCCGACGCGAGATCTCGTCTGTGAAGCCACCCGATGGTGTATGGATGTGGGTGAGTCGTGGTCGGCAAGCTCTCAAACGCTCACTGCTGCCTCACAATGAGGTTCTTTGGCTCCCATTGTCGACAATGAACTGTGGTTGTGGGAGCCCTTTACCCACATCCGGGAGTGGAAGAGACGCTTCTCCTCCTCCGGACCTTCCCGTTCCTCCTTCGGACCTTTGTAGTGCAAGGCCGCTGGCGCTGGGCTCCGGATCAACAACTGCTTTCCCTTTTTCATTCCTCGAAAGCTCGATTCGGAGTCGCAGCATGCATCCGACTCACAAGCCCTCATCTCGGCCACCACAACGTTGGCCCGACACTCACTGCAGTTGTGAGTGGAGCCTCTTGCGGAACTCACACCACTTTCCCGCGTGTCCTTCTTTGGCTTTACTAGTGTTGTCTTTTCTTGTGGTCGGTGGGTTGTCTTTAGCCGCCATGCTCGGGGCTCGTCCCTTGTCTCCGCGGTTTGGAAGCACTCTTTCTCGTTTTTGATTCACAGACCAAAGTCTCGCTTCTTCTCGTTTGAATTTCTGCTTATCTGCAGACACCCATGTCACCAAGCGTAGTGAGATGTCGAGGAACCTCCATTTCTCCCGAATGTATCCGTAGACAAATGCGATACTTTAGCACCAAATGTTTCTTCGAATATTTGACACCAATTTGTTCGTAGGGTATGAATGTATTCGTCGCATCGTGCACATCTTGATCCCTTTGTTGTCGTGTAGGGTCCACGTCGTGTGTACTTGTCCCCAGCTCCCCACGGGATAGGCATCGTTCCTTGACGGCGTCTCTGAAAGAATTCTGGAAGTTGGTACGCCGAGAACAATAGTAGAGGAGCTCCGTCCGGTCTCGTTCTCACAGTAGGTTTCCCACCGGCCTCAACATGGGGGGTGTTTTGAGGAGTGCAAAAATAATCTTCTCCCCGTCCGAAAAGTCATGAACAAGAGAAATATCCTTCTAATAGATTCAACCATCTATCTACGGCATTCTGCCTATTTGACCCTCAAATATGAGAATGTCAAAACTTACTTGTACCTTAAAGGAGTCGCAACTCATAGTGGCCATCGGATGCATGCGGCCGCCGTGTGCGCCGTTAGTCGGTCCCAGCAACATCCATCATCGCGTTCGTTCTTTTTTTAATTTCTTTGTTAACATTTTGACAGGATCTCGTGCTCCCTCATCTTTCTTTTTCGTCCCCCATGGGCGCTCCGTCGAGGCTCATAGGCCGATCTTGCAAAGGTTCCACCGTATCAAGCCCTAGCTCCTTATACCCCCGACCTCGTTGGGGACATGCAAAGAAGGATCGAGAAAAAGCACCTCCTCGATACCATCGATCCGGATTTACAAGAACGCAATGTATCAAACACATAACCATAAAGATAGAGATGCAATAAATAACACTTCATTTATTGTATTATCAAAGAACCAAATGCTTACGTACGAAAGGAAGAACTAGCTAGGGTACCTGTAGCTATCTCCTCGAGAAGAGATGTGGCGCGCGGTGCCTCCGAACTTTCACAATGAGGCGCGAGGGCTCATTTATTATTGAGAAACAATGGAGAACCCTAAACATCCCAAAAAAACCTAACCTCAGAGATGCTACCAAAACTATGGGCCCCGTTTGGGTAAATTGGTGTTCCACTTCCCTGTACGACCCGGCATACTATCTCCGCTAACGTACAAGCGATACATCATTAAGTTCTGTCCCGAGACCACAGATTTCGGGATGAATTTTCTTCTCAAAAAAATTGCTGCTTTTCATACCCAAAAACGCGTTTAGGCCTCAAAGCTCACTCCAAGTTTCCAGGACCTAAAACTCGCTAAAAATAGTAAGTTATGCCGGAATCGAAAACCGAAAGACAACATAAAATACAATAGGTGCGCCACTAATATCCACCGCATCATTCTCCTCAGAAGCAATGGTCCCCATTATGCTAAGTTCCTCCATGAGATGAGGAAATTCTCTTCGCCGAACTTGGTCCCCTCGTGAACCACTTTTGCAGGAGTTGGCTACCTTTGGACAACCAGAGACAGCGCTGGATCCTCCGTTGGCGAGTGTTATTAATTTGCATGTCCATGATACAACTGGTGGTGGCCCTCGTTCATGTGGGCCTCCGGGTTTAACTCCGTTGGTGTGAGCGTTCCAATGTCCGGCGGCCCGTGAGGAGGTGGGAAGTAAGGACGGCGCTATCCACATTGAAGACTGGCCGCAGTACTGAAGGAATGGTGGGAACACGAAGCTCGAAAGAATTGTTCTCATGTACCCTTGGTGATGTGTATGCCCGTACTCAGCGGCAAAGCTATGCAGGTTCATGGAGGCGCTCCTTCCGCAATGCGCCCATACTTTATCGCCCACTCGGAAGTTGTGTGGCACCCGTGCTGATCATGCCGCGCCCATTAGCTCGCCCATGAGCACGCGGAACTCGTTGGCGGATGTGCGAATGCGCCCGATGAAGCGCACGCTTTGTCACCACCTCCCGCATCGGACGTGCGCCGACCCGCCGAGCAACGTAAATGGCATGGCTACGTCACGGGACATAGTGGTCGAAACCTGCCCACCGAAAGGGGTTGTGGCCACTGGAACTGGTGGAGAGCCCATGGCACCCAAGGTGGCAGGTGATATACCTCTCGTCCCATGTGCGGATGCTTTTAATCGTACATGCTGCACGTGCACCATCTCCGTCGACGACCCCTCCGTCCCGGCCATCCGTCTGGGGATGGAGTCAGGACTTGGTGAGCTTTTGTGTCCATCATTGGGACTGCAGGGCTTCTGACCAA
Organism: Pinus albicaulis; assembly: GCA_034641835.2. Classification (NCBI taxonomy): domain Eukaryota; kingdom Viridiplantae; phylum Streptophyta; class Pinopsida; order Pinales; family Pinaceae; genus Pinus; species Pinus albicaulis. The sequence continues at coordinate 858,875,672 of CM076582.1, forward strand.
ATGCACGAGGAACCGCCATCTCGAACCGATATGACAGACCGTGGGATCCCAAAGTGAACCCATACTCGTTCAAAGAAGAGTTTAGCGTAGCTTCTCGTTCGTGATTATCTTCACAGTCGCCATAATGGCCATCTTCGAGAATCTATCAACGACCACGAAAACACAAATATTGTCATTCTTAGGTAGAGGGCAAGCCCCGACATGTAATCCATGGAGATGGATTCCCATGGTCGACTAGGGGTAGGTAGCGTATATATAGGCCTTGCTTCTCGATGGCTCGCTTAGCAATGGCACAAGCAAAGCAGATCTGGATGTGCTTCTCGACATCCTCTTTCGAAGGTTCGGCCAATAGAAATACCGTAGCATTGCCACCGTTTTCTCGACCCCGAAATGCCCAAAGCAACCGCTCGTAGTGTGCTTCCATATCATCTGCACGCTCGCTTGAAGGAACACACAGGTGTCCTGGTGGGACATAAAAGTGCATCTTGGAGGTGAAAATTTGGAACTCATGTGCCCCCCAAGAGTGCCTTGTAAGTCCGGCCGACCTCCGGGTCACCTCACAGTAGAAGCATCGAAGTCTTCGTTCCACAAGAGTTGAGCACAAAGTGGTGAGCGCCACGACCTAAGGGTCTACCGAGGCGTCCAACATTATCGTGCTACCTTCTTGTACTTGATGTTCAAATGAAATCACAGTGCATATGTGGACCATCATGGCGATCATTCCGCAACTTTGTGTCTCGTATATCCAGGGCTCATGGTCTCGTGTGGATGATTGTTTCTTCCCCAAAATGTAATGCTTCCATTGTCGACAGTTTCCACATGGAATACATTTCTTTGGCTATAGGTGGGATATTGCGAACCCAGTTCTCTGCATAATGTCTCACCGTGATATGCCACCGGATGTCCCCGTTGAGTAAGAACTCGCCGTAATAGTGTCGAGGTATCCGTCTCGATCTCAAATCTATCGCTGCAAGTCTGTATGGCACTGGGCAGTAACATAGGCGATTTTTCAATTCTTTTGAACGCCTCTCGTTGAGGTTCCGACTCAAAAGAATTTTTTCTCTCGCTCCTCCTTTGGTGACTCGACTCAAGGGCCAAGTGATATGAGAGAATCCCAACAAGAATTCATTGTGAAAATTAGCAAGACCCGTAAAGTCACAAGCTCGTTATAGTAGTTTGGCCGCTGGCCCGAATGATTCTGATCTTGGGTCGGATCTGCTATGCACCCCTTTTCATCAATAATGTATCCTGGGAGTATTGAACTCCGGGTCATGCCGAAACGTGCACTTCTCCAAATTGGCACACAACGGTGTTGTCGCCAGTGTTTGGATAATTTGCCTGATGTGATGAAGGTGCTCTTTCAAGTCTCTTATTTGTAAGGATCAGAATGCTATCCAAGTACACCACTACGAATGAGTGCTGGTGAATGGCCGCAAGATGTCATCCATCATCCTCATGAAGGTCATGGAGCATTCGTCAACCCGAAAGGCATGACCAAACCATTCAAAAAGGCCTTCTCCTTAGCTTTGAAGGCACACATCGTAGGGTTCAATTGGTACCGGGAGACACCGTACTCTGTGTCGATCTTACCGAAATATTTTGCACCTTGGAGTTGGTCCGTAAGGTCATCAATCCGTGGGATTGGGTACCTATTCGGACAAAAATCTTGTTCGCCCGACAGTCAATACGCAGTCTCCACGTCCCATCCTTTTTCCTCGTACCAACACGATCGTTCCCACATGGTGATGGGAATCCGGGTCCGTGCATTCTTTTCGGGCAACAAGCCTCCCCAACCGCCTTTACCTTCATCATTTTACCGCAGCGTCGATAGATCGGTCCATTGGCAGCGGCGCACCGGGGTCGATCGAATCGGTGCTTGACCCAGCGCGCAGAAACTCGGGTGAGGTGAAGATGTCCCCCGTACTCCTCCACGACCTGTCCATTTGCTGTTGTCGCGCAGGGGCCCCGTCTCGGGAGGTCGGGCCAGCTTCTTTCTTGCCCTAGGGTTGATCATCATGAAAACGACCTTCTTGGCTTGGGAAATGAGCTTACCCATTGTTTTTGCAGTAACCAAAGAGACAGTCGTAGGAGGTGGTACCGGTATCCTCGTACAACTTATTTCCCAAAGTATTGGCTAACAAGACGAGGTCGAGACCTGTTATTACGCATGACGCTTCCACAAGTATGGTTGTCCTAACAATACATCGTAAACATCAATAGGAGCAACGTCACACAACATCATCCGTGTTGCCTGATGCTATAGGGAAGTGCCGCACCGCCGGGCCGACGCGGAGATCTCGCCTCTGGTGGAAGCCACCCGATGGTGTATGGACGTGGTGAGCCGTGGTCGGCAAGCCCAAACGCCACGGCCTCTCGTTGAAATGAGGTTCTTTGGCTCCCATTGTCGACAATGAACCGTACAGGGAGCCCTTTACCCACATCTCAGGGAGTGGAAGAGACATTCTCCTCCTCCGGATATTCCGCCCTCCTCTTCGGACCTTTATGGGCAACAAGCAAGGCTGGGCTCCCGCATCAATCCCCCGTTTCCCTTTTCATTCCCCTCGGCGCCTGATTCGGAGTCGATACGATCTCGACTCAAAAAGCCCCTCATCCTCGGCCACCAGCGATCGCTGGGCTCAGACCGCCCCGTTGTGAGTGGAGTTTCTGCGGAACTCACACCACTTTCCTGTTCCTTTCTTACGACGTGCTGTTCTTTTCGGGCTTTGGTGGGTTGTATTTAGCCGCCATGCCTTGGCTCTGTCTCTTTCGTTCATGTTTTGGAAGCACCTTTTCTGCTTTTGATCTCCAGCATCCGAAAGTCTCGCTTCTTCTCGTTTGAATTTCCGCTCAATTCGCGCATACCCAAGATGTCAGTATCAAGCGAGGAGATGTCGAGGAACCCATTTCCTCCTCGAATGTATCTCGTGCACAATGGAGGCCGAGGTGACCAACAAGCCTTCCAATATTTGATACCCAACTTCAGCGTAGGGTATGGAACAGCTGTATCTTGCCGCCCTCGTGCACATCTTGATCCCTTTGTTGCTCAGTGTGGTCCTATCAGAGCACGAACCCCACAGCCCTACCCGGACAGCACCGTCTCGACTCGGCCCCCCGCAAAGAATTCCAAGTTGGCACGGCCGGCACCGCAGAGGGCTCCGTCCGGTCCTTGTTCCTCACGAAAGAGGTTTCCACCGGGCCCCAACATGGGGGGTAGCTTTCAAGAGTGCAAAAATAATCTTCTCCCTGCCTGAAAAGTCACGAGACCAGAGAAATATCCTTCTAATAGATTCAACCATCTATCACACGGCATCTCCTGCCTATTCTGACCCTCAAATATGAGAATGTCAAAATTTACTTGTACCTTAAAGGAGTCGCAAACCCCGCAGTGGCCATCGGATGCGCATGCGCTCACTTGCAAGCTCGCTGAAGGATCCGAGCAAAGCCATCCATCAGCCTGCCTCCTTTGCTTCGAGGGCCTCCCGAGTACATATTTTGATAGGATTCTCGCTCCCCGTCTTTCTTTTCGTCCCTCATGGGCGTCCGTCGAGGTTTGGCGGCAGGTCGATCTTGGCAAGGTTCCACCGCACTTGCCCCCAGCTCCTTATACCCCCGACCTCGTTGGGGACACAAAGAAGCATCTGGTGTGGTGCTGCACCCCTCTGACACCGACCCGGATTTGGCGTGTGAACGCAACAACAAACACATAATCACAAAGATAGAGATGCAGCGTAGCTAACACTTCATTTCATTAATATCAAAGAGCTGAAATTTGCTTGTTTAAAGGAATAAAACTAGCTAGGGCACGGTAGCTATCTCTCGGAAGAGACAGGCGTTACATGCCTCCTCGAATCGTTACAATGAGGCGAGGGCCTATTTAGCGATTGGAGTAGCAATGGAGAACCCTAAACATCCCAAAACTCAACCCTGTGAGAGTGAAGCGCTGCACCATGGGCCCCGTTTGGCACTCAGGTTCCAACTTCTGGACGTAATCTCTTGGTATTATCATCAGCTGACGACATATAGTATCATTAGAAAGCTCTATCCTAGGATTACAGCTTTCGGATGACTTATCGAAAAATTCATGTCGGGCGTTTATGGTACCAAAAACGTCGTTAGGGTTTCAAAACGGCTCCTAAGTTCAGACCTTAAAATGCAAAATAGTGTTGCGGCCAAATCGAAAAATCGAAAGAGACAATGGGGGTGCCAAGTGGAATAGGTGGCCACCAATATCCACCGGATCATTCCTCCTCAGGGAAGCAATGGTCCCCATTGCGTTAAGTTCCTCCATGAGATGAGGAAATTTCTGCTGAACCTGGTCCCCGGTGAACCACTTTCCTCGTGAGTTGGCCACTTTCGACAACCCGACACGGTTGATCCGTTGGCGAGTGTTCTTAATTTGCATGTCCACATACAACTGTGTGGCCTGGGCTTCCATGGGGCCCGAAGTGAACTCGTTATGTGAAAGTACCCAAGAATGTCCGCGGTCTGCAGAGAGGTGAAGGCACTGTTGCCATCCACATTGAAGACTGGGGTGCATCACTGTGGAATACTAAGCTCTAAAGCAATGTTCCCTGCTACCCCTGGTGATGGTGTACGGCCCGTATCGGAGCGGGCAAAGCTGCGGTGAGGTCCAGTGAGGCGCTCCTTCTGCAAATGCGCCCATACTTTATCGCCCACCTCGGAAGTTGTGTGGCACCCGTGCTGCTGATCATGGCGTCGCTGGTACCGGACAGCTTCCGTCCAATATATCATGAACCTCGTTGGCGGATGTGTTGAACAAACATGAAGCTACTTGCTTGTCAACTTCGCATCGACTTGCGCCGGGAACGTGTCGGAGTACCGTGAAATGGCATGGCTACGTCAATGGGACATAGTGGCTGGAATCCCAAGCCCACCTCGAAAGGGGCTGTACAATTGAACCGTGGAGAGCTCATATAACTATGTTGTATATAAGGGAGGCTCTCGTCCCATGTGCGTGGATGCTTTGAATTGAAGTTACGTTGCACGTACAATCATTCCTCATGGACGACCTCCTAATCGCCATCTCGTTTGGGGATGGAAAGTCACGCATCCGGGCGGGAGTTTATGTCCATCATCATCATGAATGACCAAAACAGTCGAGGAACCCTATTATCTCGATCTGATATGATAGACTCGGGATCCCAAAGTGAACCCATACTCGTTCAAAGAAGAGTTTAGCAACATTGCCAGGAGTGATTTTCTTAAGGTGCCGCCACATAATGGCTATCTTTCGAGAATCTATCAACGACCACGAAAACACAGTCATTGCCATTCTTAGTAGAGGGCAGTCCCGACATGTAATCCATGGAGATGGATTCCCATGGTCGACTAGGGGTAGGTAGTGGAGTATATAGGCCTTGCTTCTTGATGGTCGGCTTAGCAATGGCGCAAGCAGTGCAGGATCTGATGTGCTTCTCGACATCCTTTCGAAGGTTCGGCCAATAGAAATACTTCTGTAGTATTGCTACTGTTTTCTCGACCCCGAAATGCCCAGCAACTCGACTGTAGTGTGCTTCCCATATCATCTTGGCACGCTCGCTTGAAGGAACACAAAGGTGTCCCAGGTGACATAAAAGTGCATCTTGGAGGTGAAAATTTGAAACTTGCGTGCCCCCCAAGAGTGCCTTGTAAGTGTGGCCGAATTCTGGGTCACTCTCATAGAGAAGCGGCCAATCAGAAGTCTCGTGCCCACAAGAGTTGAGCACGGTGGTGAGCGCCACGATCTGTGGTCGGCTGAGGCAGTCTGCAACATTATTGGTGCTACCCTTCTTGTACTTGATGTTCAAATGAAACTGTTGCAGATATGTGGACCACTTCTGATGGCGATCATTCTGCAACTTCCCTTGTGTCTGTATGAACTGCAGGGGCCGGTGGTCTGTGTGGATGATTGTTTCTTTCCCCAAAATGTAATGCTTCCATTGTCGACAGGCTTGCACAATGGAATACATTTCTTTGTCATAGGTGGGATACTTGCGAACTGTCTCAGACAATGTCTCACCGTGATATGCCACTGGATGTCCCTGTTGAGTAAGAACTGCCCCAATAGCATAGTCAGAGGCATCTGTCTCGATCTCAAACGGCTGCTGCAAGTCTGGTAAGGTGAGCACTGGGGCAGAACATAGGCGATTTTTCAATTCTTTGAACGCCTTCTGTTGAGGTTCCGACCAAAAGAATTTTTCTCTCGCTCCTCCTTTGGTGACTTGACTCAAGGGCCAAGTGATATGAGAGAATCCCAACACGAATCTACGGTAGAAATTAGCAAGACCCAGAAAGCTGCGAAGCTCTGTTATAGTAGTTGGGGCTAGCCAAACCCGAATGACTTGGATCTTGGCTGGATCCACATGCACCCCCCTTTCATCAATAATGTATCCCAGATATTGAACCCGGGTCATGCCAAACGTGCACTTCTCCAAATTGGCACACAACTTGTGTTGCCGCAGTGTTTGGAGGACTTGTCGGATGTGATGAAGGTGCTCTTCCCAAGTCTTGCTGAAGATCAGAATGTCATCCAAGTACACCACTACGAATGAGTTGGTGAATGGCCGCAAGATGTCGTCCATCATCCTCATGAAGGTTGCGGGAGCATTCGCCAACCCGAAAGGCATGACCAGCCATTCAAAAAGGCCTTCCTTAGCTTTGAAGGCAGTCTTCCACACATCAGAGGGTTCAATTGGTACCTGGTGATACCCAGACTTCAGGTCGATCTTACTGAAATATTTTGCACCTTGGAGTTGGTCCAGAAGGTCATCAATACGTGGGATTGGGTACCTATTCCGGAAAGTAATCTTGTTCAGCGCCCGATAGTCAATACAGAGTCTCCACGTCCCATCCTTTTTCTGTACCAACACGATCGGGCTCCCACATGGTGATGAACTTGGTCTGATGTGACCTTTCTGCAACAGCTCCTGAATCTGCCTCTTGATTTCATCATTTTCCAGAACAGAGCGTCGATAGATCGGTCCATTGGGTAGTGGCGCACCTGGGGTCAGATCAATCGGGTGCTTGACCCGGCAGTGCAGAGGAACCCCTGTGGGTGAGGTGAAGATGTCCCCGTACTCCTCCACGACCTTATCCATTTGTTGTTGTCGTGCAGAGGGGCCCTGTCTGGAGGTCGTGGCCACAGTCTTCTTCTTTCCCTGGGGGCGGATCATCAAGAAAACGAATTTCCTGGTTTGGGAAATGAGCTTACTGCATTGTTTTGCAGTAACCAAAGAGATAGTCGTAGGAGGTGGTACCTCTGGTATCCTGTACAAATTATTTCCCAAAGTAATAATAACAGCACGAGGTCGAGACTCATACATAGCATGACGCTTCCACAAGTATGGTTGTCCTAATAATACATCAGAAACATCAATAGGAGCAACGCCACATAATACCTCATCCGTGAAGGGCTTGATGCTATAGGGAAGGCGACACTGCTGGCTGACGCGGAGATCTCGTCCTTGGTGAAGCCACCCGATGGTGTATGGATGTGGGTGAGCCGTGGTCGGCAAGCCCAACCGCTTCACGGCGTCTGCTGAAATGAGGTTCTTTTGGCTCCCATTGTCGACAATGAACTGTACAGGGGAGCCCTTTACCCACATCTGGGAGTGGAAGAGACGTTCCTCCTCCTCTGGATCTTCCGGTTCCTCCTTCTGGACCTTTGTAGTGGCAACAGTGGCATTGGGCTCCGCATCAATAATCTGCTTCCCTTTTTCATTCCCCTTTTCAGGTTCTGATTCGGAGTCGGAGCATGCATCTGACTCAGAAGCCCTCATCTCGGCCACTAGCGACTGCTTGGCCCGACATTCACTTGTGTTGTGAGTGGAGCTCTTATGGAAATCACACCACTTTCCCGTGTCCCTCTTTGGCTTTACGGTGTTGTTCTTTTCTTGTGGCTTTGGTGGGTTGTCTTTAGCCGCCATGCCTTGGCTCTGTCCTTTGTTCTGCGGTTTGGAAGCACCTTTTCCTTGCTTTTGATTCGCAGATCCAAAGTCTCGCTTCTTCTGTTTGAATTTCTGCTCAATCTTGGCAGCATACCGGTATGCCGTACCAAGCGAGGAGATGTCGAGGAACTCCATTTCCTCCCGAATGTATCTGTGCAGACAACTGCGATACTTTAGCACCAAATGTTTCTCTGAATCTTTGATACCCAACTTTGTGCGCAGGGTATGGAACAGATTCGTCAGCTCGTGCACATCTTGATCCCTTTGTTGTCGCAGCGTGGTCCATTGTATGTACTTGTCCTCATAGCTCCCCACTGGATAGTACTGTTCCTTGACGGCGTCTCGGAAAGAATTCCAAGTTGGTACAGCCGAGAACAGAGAGGGTTCTGTCTGGTCCTTGTTCTCACAGTAGGTTTCCCACCAGTCCTTAACATGGGGGGTAGCTTTCAGGAGTGCAAAAATAATCTTCTCCCGGTCTGAAAAGTCATGAACAGAGAAATATCCTTCTAATAGATTCAACCATCTATCTACGGCATCTGCGTCTATTTGACCCTCAAATATGGGAATGTCAAATTTACTTGTACCTTAAAGGGAGTCGCAACTCCAGAGTGGCTACTGGATGCAGATGCGCCGCCGGTGGGCAGCCGTTGAAGGATCTGAGCAAAGCTATCCATCATCGCTTTCCTTTGTTTTTCGAGGGCCTCCTCGAGCAATATTTTGATAGGATCTCCTGCTCCCTCATCTTTCTTTTCGTCCCCCATGGGCGTCCGTCGAGGTTTACGAGGCTGATCTTGCAATGGTTCCACCAGATCAAGCCCTAGCTCCTTATACCCCGACCTCGTTGGGGACATGCAAAGAAGGATCGAGAAAAAGCAGACCGCTCTGATACCACTGATCCGGATTTATGCAGGAACGCAACAGAATAAACACATAACCATAAAGATAGAGATGCAGCGGAAATAACACTTCATTTCATTAATATCAAAGAACCGAAATTTGCTTACAGACAGAATGGAAATAAAACTAGCTAGGGCACTGGTAGCTATCTCTGAGAAGAGATGTGGCGGCTACAGGCCTCTGAACTGCTTTACAATGAGGCACGAGGGCCTATTTATTATTGAGAAACAATGGAGAACCCTAAACATCCCAAAAACTAACCCTAGGAGATGAAGCGCCAAAACTATGGGCCCCGTTTGGGTAAATTGGTGTTTCAACTTCCCAGGGACGTAACTTTGGCATACTATCTCCGTTTGATGCACATGATACATCATTAGAAAACTCTATCCGAGGACTACACTGTCGGCTAATTTTTATCGTAAAATTACGACGCTTTCATACCCAAAAACGCGTTTAGGCCTCAAACGGTTCCAAGTCTGTGTGACCCGAAAATCGCTAAAAATAGTAAGTTATGCCAAAACCGAAAACTCGAAAGAGACAATGGTGGGGGCCAAGTGAATAGTGGTAATACCAATATCCACCCGGATCATTCCTCCCCTCTCTAGGAAGCAATGGTCCCCATTGCGTTAAGTTCCTCCATGAGATGAGGAAATTTCTGCTGAACTTGGTCCCTGGTGAACCACTTTCCTTGGTGCAGGAGTTGGCCAGCTTTGACAACCCGATACAGTTGGATCTGCTGTTGACGAGTGTTCTTGATTTGCATGTCCATGATACAATCTGTGGTGGCCTGTTCCATGCAGTCTGGGTTTAACTCTGCTGGTGTGAGTTGTTCTGCAATGTCTGAGGTGTCCAGTAGAGGTGGGAAGTAAGGACGAAGGCGATCCACATTGAAGACTGGGTGCAGACTAAGGAATGGAGGAATACTAAGCTCAAAGGCATTGTTCCCTACAGCCTTTGTGATGGTGTACGGCCCGTATCGGAGCAGGCGAAGCTTGCGGTGGGGTCCAGTGAGGCACTCCTTCTGCAAATGTAGCCATACTTTGTCGCCCATCTAGAAGTTGTGTGGCACCCAATGTTGATCATGGCACTGCTTGTACTTCGCATTGGCTCTATCCAATATATCATGAACCTTTTGGCAGATGTGTTGAATGCGCTCGATGAAGCTACTTGCTTTGTCAACTTCAAAATGGACATGAGCTGAATCGGCCTGAGCAAATGTGAAATGGCATGGCTGGCCAATGGGACATAGTGGTCGGGAATCCCAAGCCTACTTGAAAGGGGCTATGGCCAATGGAACTGTGGAGAGCCCGGTTATAACTATGTTGTACATAAGGGAGGCTCTCGTCCCATGTGCGTGGATGCTTTGAATTGTACATGCGCAGAATGTGTACAATCATTCTGTTGACGACCTCTGTCTGGCCATCTGTTTGGGGATGGAAAGCCGTGGACTTGGTGAGCTTTGTGTCCATCATTGACCAGAGGCTGGACCAAAATGTGCTAAGGAACCTACTATCTCGATCTGATATGATAGACTGTGGGATCCCAAAGTGCACCCATACTCGTTCAAAGAAGAGTTTAGCAGTAGCTTCTGCTGTGATATTCTTCTTACAGGCCGCCATAATGGCCATCTTCGAGAATCTATCAACGACCACGAAAACACAGTCATTGACATTCTTAGTAGAGGGCAGTCCCGACATGTAATCCATGGAGATGGATTCCCATGGTCGACTAGGGGTAGGTAGTGGAGTATATAGGCCTTGCTTCTTGATGGTCGACTTAGCAATGGCACAAGCAGTGCAGGATCTGATGTGCTTCTCGACATCCTTTCGAAGGTTCGGCCAATAGAAATACTTCTGTAGTATTGCTACCGTTTTCTCGACCCCGAAATGCCCAGCGACTCGACTGTAGTGTGCTTCCCATATCATCTTGGCACGCTCGCTTGAAGGAACACAAAGGTGTCCCAGGTGACATAAAAGTGCATCTTGGAGGTGAAAATTTGGAACTTGCGTGCCCCCAAGAGTGCCTTGTAAGTGTGGCCGAATTCTCGGTCACTCTCATAGAGAAGCGGCCAATCATAAGTCTCGTGCCCACAAGAGTTGAGCACGGTGGTGAGCGCCACGATCGGTGGTCGGCTGAGGCAGTCTGCAACATTATTGGTGCTACCCTTCTTGTACTTGATGTTCAAATGAAACTGTTGCAGATATGTGGACCACTTCTGATGGCGATCATTCTGCAACTTCCCTTGTGTCTGTATGAACTGCAGGGGCCGGTGGTCTCTGTGGATGATTGTTTCCTTCCCCAAAATGTAATGCTTCCATTGTCGACAGGCTTGCACAATGGAATACATTTCTTTGTCATAGGTGGGATACTTGCGAACTGTCTCAGACAATGTCTCACTGTGATATGCCACTGGATGTCCCTGTTGAGTAAGAACTGCCCCAATAGCATAGTCCGAGGCATCTGTCTCGATCTCAAATGGCTGCTGCAGGTCTGGTAAGGTGAGCACTGGGGCAGAACAGAGGCGATTTTTCAATTCTTTGAACGCCTTCTGTTGAGGTTCCGACCAAAAGAATTTTGCTCTCGCTCCTCCTTTGGTGACTTGACTCAAGGGCCAAGTGATATGAGAGAAACCCAACACGAATCTACGGTAGAAATTAGCAAGACCCAGAAAGCTGCGAAGCTCTGTTATAGTAGTCGGGGCTGGCCAATCCCGAATGACTTGGATCTTGGCTGGATCCACATGCACCCCCCTTTCATCAATAATGTATCCCCGATATTGAACCTGGGTCATGCCAAACGTGCACTTCTCCAAATTGGCACACAACTTGTGTTGCCGCAGTGTTTGGAGGACTTGTCGGATGTGATGAAGGTGCTCTTCCCAAGTCTTGCTGAAGATCAGAATGTCATCCAAGTACACCACTACGAATGAGTTGGTGAATGGCCGCAAGATGTCGTCCATCATCCTCATGAAGTTTGCGGGAGCATTCGTCAACCCGAAAGGCATGACCAGCCATTCAAAAAGGCCTTCCTTAGCTTTGAAGGCAGTCTTCCACACATCAGAGGGTTCAATTGGTACCTGGTGATACCCAGACTTCAGGTCGATCTTACTAAAATATTTTGCACCTTGGAGTTGGTCCAAAAGGTCATCAATCCGTGGGATTGGGTACCTATTCCGGACAGTGATCTTGTTCAGCGCCCGATAGTCAATACAGAGTCTCCACGTCCCATCCTTCTTCCGTACCAACACGATCGGGCTCCCACAGGGCGATGAACTTGGTCTGATGTGACCTTTCTGCAACAGCTCCTGAATCTGCCTCTTGATTTCATCATTTTCCAGAACAGAGCGTCGATAGATCGGCCCATTGGGTAGTGGCGCACCTGGGGTCAGATCAATCGGGTGCTTGACCTGGCAGTGCAGAGGAACCCCTGTGGGTGAGGTGAAGATGTCCCCGTACTCCTCCACGACCTTATCCATTTGTTGTTGTCGTGCAGAGGGGCCCTGTCGGGAGGTCGTGGCCACAGTCTTCTTCTTGCCCTGGGGGCGGATCATCAGGAAAACGAATTTCCTGGTTTGGGAAATGAGCTTACTGCATTGTTTTGCAGCAACCAAAGAGATAGTCGTAGGAGGTGGTACCTCTGGTATCCTGTACAACTTATTTCCCAAAGTAATAATAACAGCACGAGGTCGAGACTCATACACAGCATGACGCTTCCACAAGTATGGTTGTCCTAATAATACACCAGAAACATCAATAGGAGCAACGTCACATAATACCTCATCCGTGAAGGGCTTGATGCTATAGGGAAGGCGGCACTGCTGGCTGACGCGGAGATCTCGTCCCTGGTGAAGCCACCCGATGGTGTATGGATGTGGGTGAGCTGTGGTCGGCAAGCCCAACCGCTTCACGGCGTCTGCTGAAATGAGGTTCTTTTGGCTCCCATTGTCGACAATGAACCGTACAGGGGAGCCCTTTACCCACATCTGGGAGTGGAAGAGACGTTCCTCCTCCTCTGGATCTTCCGGTTCCTCCTTCTGGACCTTTGTAGTGGCAACAGCGGCGTTGGGCTCCGCATCAATAATCTGTTTCCCTTTTTCATTCCCCTTTTCAGGTTCTGATTCGGAGTCGGAGCATGCATCTGACTCAGAAGCCCTCATCTCGGCCACTAGCGACTGCTTGGCCCGACACTCACCTGTGTTGTGAGTGGAGCTCTTATGGAACTCACACCACTTTCCCGTGTCCTTCTTTGGCTTTGCGGTGCTGTTCTTTTCTTGTGGCTTCGATGAGTTGTCTTTAGCCGCCATGCCTTGGCTCGGTCCTTTGTTCTGCGGTTTGGAAGCACCTTTCCCTTGCTTTTGATTCGCAGATCCAAAGTCTCGCTTCTTCTGCTTGAATTTCTACTCAATCTTGGCAGCATACCGGTATGCCGTACCAAGCGAGGAGATGTCGAGGAACTCCATTTCCTCCTGAATGTATCTGTGCAGACAACTGCGATACTTTAGCACCAAATGTTTCTCTCAATCTTTGATACCCAACTTTGTGCGCAGGGTATGGAACAGATTCGTCAGCTCGTGCACATCTTGATCCCTTTGTTGTCGCAGCGTGGTCCATTGTATGTACTTGTCCTCATAGCTCCCCACAGGATAGTACCGTTCCTTGACGGCGTCTCGGAAAGAATTCCAAGTTGGTACGGCCGAGAACAGAGAGGGTTCTGTCTGGTCCTTGTTCTCACAGTAGGTTTCCCACCAGTCCTTAACATGGGGGGTAGCTTTGAGGAGTGCAAAATAATCTTCTCCCGGTCTGAAAAGTCATGAACAGAGAAATATCCTTCTAATAGATTCAACCATCTATCTACGGCATCTGCGTCTATTTGACCCTCAAATATGGGAATGTCAAAATTTACTTGTACCCTAAAGGGAGTCGCAACTCCAGAGTGGCTACTGGATGCAGATGCGCCGCCGGTGGGCAGCCGTTGAAGGATCTGAGCAAAGCTATCCATCATCGCGTTCCTTTGTTTTTCGAGGGCCTCCTCGAGCAATATTTTGATAGGATCTCCTCCTCCCTCATCTTTCTTTTCGTCCCCCATGGGCGTCCGTCGAGGTTTGCGAGGCTGATCTTGCAAAGGTTCCACCAGATCAAGCCCTAGCTCCTTATACCCCGACCTCGTTGGGGACATGCAAAGAAGGATCGAGAAAAAGCAGACCGCTCTGATACCACTGATCCGGATTTATGCAGGAACGCAACAGAACAAACACATAACCATAAATACAGAGATGCAGCGGAAATAACACTTCATTTCATTAATATCAAAGAACTGAAATTTGCTTACAGACAGAATGGAAATAAAACTAGCTAGGGCACTGGTAGCTATCTCTGAGAAGAGATGTGGCGGCTACAGGCCTCTGAACTGCTTTAAAATGAGGCGCGAGGGCCTATTTATTATTGAGAAACAATGGAGAACCCTAAACATCCCAAAAACCTAACCCTAGGAGATGAAGCGCCAAAACTATGGGCCCCGCTTGGGTAAATTGGTGTTTCAACTTCCCAGGGACGTAACTTTGGCATACTATCTCCGTTTGACGCACATGATACATCATTAGAAAGCTCTATCCGAGGACTACAACTTTTGTGACGATTTTGATGATCAAAATCGCAACAAATTTTCATACCCAAAAAACGTCGTTTAGGGCCTCAAAACGGCTCCGGAAGTTCAGGACCCGAAAAACTGCTAAAAATAGTAAGTTATGCCAAAACTGAAAAACTGAAAGAGACAATGGTGGGGGCCCAAGTGGAATAGGCGGGTGGCCACCAATATCCACCCGGATCATTCCTCCCCCCTTAGGAAGCAATGGTCCCCATTGCGTTAAGTTCCTCCATGAGATGAGGAAATTTCTGCTGAACTTGGTCCCTGGTGAACCACTTTCCTTGGTGCAGGAGTTGGCCAGCTTTGACAACCCGATACAGTTGGATCCTCTGTTGGCGAGTGTTCTTAAATTGCATGTCCATGATACAATCTGTGTGGCCTGCTCCATGCAAAGCCCGGGGTTTAACTCTGGTGTGAGTTGTTCTCAAGCAATGTCCGATGTGAATGTAAAGGTGGGAAGTAAGGACGAAGGCGATCCACATTGAAGACTGGTGCGTACCAAGGAATGGTGGAATACTAAGCTCGAAAGCATTGTTCCCTACAGCCTTGGTGATGGTGTACGCCCGTATCGGAGCGGCGAAGCTATGTGAGGTCTCAAAGGAGGCGCTCCTTCTCGCAAATGCCATACTTTATCGCCCAACCGGGAAGCTGTGTGGCACCCTTGCCGATCATGGCGCTCGTTGTACTCGCATTAGCTCTGTCCAATATATCATGAACCCGTTGGTGGATGTGTTGAATGCGCTCGATGAAGCTACTTGCTTTGTCAACTTCAGACTGGAGATGATCTGAATCGGCCTGAGCAGCTGCAAATGGCATGGCTACGTCAATGGGACATAGTGGTCAGAATCCCAAGCCCACCTGAAAGGGGCTATGGCCAATTGAACTGTGGAGAGCCCTGTAATAACTATGTTGTACATAGGGGAGGCTCTCGTCCCATGTGCGTGGATGCTTTGAATTGTACATGCGCAGAATGTGTACAATCATTCTGTTGACGACCTCTGTCTGGCCATCTGTTTGGGGATGGAAAGCTGTGGACTTGGTGAGCTTTGTGTCCATCATTGACCAGAGGCTGGACCAAAATGTGCCGAGGAACCTGCTATCTCGATCTGATATGATAGACTGTGGGATCCCAAAGTGAACCCATACTCGTTCAAAGAAGAGTTTAGCAGTAGCTTCTGCTGTGATATTCTTCTTACAGGCCGCCATAATGGCCATCTTCGAAAATCTATCAACGACCACGAAAACACAGTCATTGCCATTCTTAGTAGAGGGCAGTCCCGACATGTAATCCATGGAGATGGATTCCCATGGTCGACTAGGGGTAGGTAGTGGAGTATATAGGCCTTGCTTCTTGATGGTCGGTTTAGCAATGGCACAAGCAGTGCAGGATCTGATGTGCTTCTCGACATCCTTTCGAAGGTTCGGCCAATAGAAATACTTCTGTAGTATTGCTACTGTTTTCTCGACCTCGAAATGCCCAACGACTCGACTGTAGTGTGCTTCCCATATCATCTTGGCACGCTCGCTTGAAGGAACACAAAGGTGTCCCAGGTGACATAAAAGTGCATCTTTGAGGTGAAAATTTGGAACTTGCGTGCCCCCCAAGAGTGCCTTGTAAGTGTGGCCGAATTCTGGGTCACTCTCATAGAGAAGCGGCCAATCAGAAGTCTCGTGCCCACAAGAGTTGAGCATAGTGGTGAGCGCCACGATCGGTGGTCGGCTGAGGCAGTCTGCAACATGATTGGTGCTACCCTTCTTGTACTTGATGTTCAAATGAAACTGCTGCAGATATGTGGACCACTTCTGATGGCGATCATTCTGCAACTTCCCTTGTGTCTGTATGAACTGCAGGGGCCGGTGGTCTGTGTGGATGATTGTTTCCTTCCCCAAAATGTAATGCTTCCATTGTCGACAGGTTTGCACAATGGAATACATTTCTTTGTCATAGGTGGGATACTTGCGAACTGTCTCAGACAATGTCTCACTGTGATATGCCACTGGATGTCCCTGTTGAGTAAGAACTGCCCCAATAGCATAGTCAGAGGCATCTGCCTCGATCTCAAACGGCTGTTGCAAGTCTGGTAAGGTGAGCACTGCGTAACATAGCCCACGTCCTTTTTCACTTGAATGCCTTCTGTTGAGGTTCCGACCAAAAGAATTTTGCTCTCGCTCCTCCTTTGGTGACTTGACTCAAGGGCCAAGTGATAGGAGAGAATCCCAACACGAATCTACGGTAGAAATTAGCAAGACCCAGAAAGCTGCGAAGCTCTGTTATAGTAGTCGGGGCTGGCCAATCCCGAATGACTTGGATCTTGGCCGGATCCACATGCACCCCCCTTTCATCAATAATGTATCCCATATATTGAACCTGGGTCATGCCAAACGTGCACTTCTCCAAATTGGCACACAACTTGTGTTGCCGCAGTGTTTGGAGGACTTGTCGGATGTGATGAAGGTGCTCTTCCCAAGTCTTGCCGAAGATCAGAATGTCATCCAAGTACACCACTACGAATGAGTTGGTGAATGGCCGCAAGATGTCGTCCATCATCCTCATGAAGGTTGCGGGAGCATTCGTCAACCCGAAAGGCATGACCAGCCATTCAAAAAGGCCTTCCTTAGCTTTGAAGGCAGTCTTCCACACATCAGAGGGTTCAATTGGTACCCGGTGATACCCAGACTTCAGGTCGATCTTACTGAAATATTTTGCACCTTGGAGTTGGTCCAGAAGGTCATCAATCCGTGGGATTGGGTACCTATTCCGGACAGTAATATTGTTCAGCGCCCGATAGTCAATACAGAGTCTTCACGTCCCATCCTTTTTCTGTACCAACACGATCGGGCTCCCACATGGTGATGAACTTGGTCTGATGTGACCTTTCTGCAACAGCTCCTGAATCTGCCTCTTGATTTCATCATTTTCCAGAACAGAGCGTCGATAGATCGGTCCATTGGGTAGCGGCGCACCTGGGGTCAGATCAATCGGGTGCTTGACCTGGCAGTGCAGAGGAACCCCTGTGGGTGAGGTGAAGATGTCCTCGTACTCCCCCACGACCTTATCCATTTGTTGTTGTCGTGCAGAGGGGCCCTGTCTGGAGGTCGTGGCCACAGTCTTCTTCTTGCCCTGGGGGCGGATCATCAGGAAAACAAATTTCCTGGTTTGGGAAATGAGCTTACTGCATTGTTTTGCAGTAACCAAAGAGATAGTTGTAGGAGGTGGTACCTCTGGTATCCTGTACAACTTATTTCCCAAAGTAATAATAACAGCACGAGGTCGAGACTCATACACAGCATGACGCTTCCACAAGTATGGTTGTCCTAATAATACATCATAAACATCAATAGGAGCAACGTCACATAATACCTCATCCGTGAAGGGCTTGATGCTATAGGGAAGGCGGCACTGCTGGCTGACGCGGAGATCTCGCCCTTGGTGAAGCCACCCGATGGTGTATGGATGTGGGTGAGCTGTGGTCGGCAAGCCCAACCGCTTCACGGCGTCTGCTGAAATGAGGTTCTTTTGGCTCCCATTGTCGACAATGAATTGTACAGGGGAGCCCTTTACCCACATCTGGGAGTGGAAGAGACGTTCCTCCTCCTTTGGATCTTCCGGTTCCTCCTTCTGGATCTTTGTAGTGGCAACAGTGGCATTGGGCTCTGCATCAATAATCTGTTTCCCTTTTTCATTCCCCTTTTCAGGTTTTGATTCGGAGTTGGAGCATGCATCTGACTCAGAAGCCCTCATCTCGGCCACTAGCGAATGCTTGGCCCGACACTCACTTGTGTTGTGAGTGGAGCTCTTATGGAACTCACACTACTTTCCCGTGTCCTTCTTTGGCTTTGCGGTGCTGTTCTTTTCTTGTGGCTTTGACGGGTTGTCTTTAGCCGCCATGCCTTGGCTCTGTCCTTTGTTCTCATGGGTTTCAGCACCTTTTCCTTGCTTTTTTTGATTCGCATCCAAAGTCTCGCTCTTCGTTTTCTGAATTGCCAATCTTGGCAAGATACCGGTATGCCGTACTGCGAGGAGATGTCGAGGAACTCCATTTCCTCCCGAATGTATTCGAGTGCATACCACGATACTTTAGCACCAAATGTTTCTCTGAATCTTTTATACCCAACTTTGTGCGCAGGGTATGGAACAGATTCGTCATCTCATGCACATCTTGATCCCTTTGTTGTCGCAGCGTGGTCCATTGTATGTACTTGTCCTCATAGCTCCCACGGGATAGTACTGTTCCTTGACGGCGTCTCGGAAAGAATTCCAAGTTGGTACAGCCGAGAACAGAGAGGGTTCTGTCTGGTCCTTGTTCTCACAGTAGGTTTCCCACCAGTCCTTAACATGGGGGGTAGCTTTGAGGAGTGCAAAAATAATCTTCTCCCGATCTGAAAAGTCATGAACAGAGAAATATCCTTCTAATAGATTCAACCATCTATCTACGGCATCTGCGTCTATTTGACCCTCAAATATGGGAATGTCAAAATTTACTTGTACCTTAAAGGGAGTCGCAACTCCAAAGTGGCTACTGGATGCAGATGCGCCGCCGGTGGGCAGCCGTTGAAGGATCCGAGCAAAGCTATCCATCATCGCGTTCCTTTGTTTTTCGAGGGCCTCCTCGAGCAATATTTTGATAGGATCTCCTGCTCCCTCATCTTTCTTTTCGTCCCCCATGGGCGTCCGTCGAGGTTTGCGAGGCTGATCTTGCAAAGGTTCCACCAGATCGAGCCCTAGCTCCTTATACCCCGACCTCGTTGGGGACATGCAAAGAAGGATCGATAAAAAGCAGACCGCTCTGATACCACTGATCCGGATTTATGCAGGAACGCAACAGAATAAACACATAACCATAAATACAGAGATGCAGCGGAAATAACACTTCATTTCATTAATATCAAAGAACCGAAATTTGCTTACAGACAACGGAAATAAAACTAGCTAGGGTACTGGTAGCTATCTCTGAGAAGAGATGTGGTGGCTACAGACCTCTGAACTGCTTTACAATGAGGCGCGAGGGCCTATTTATTATTGAGAAACAAATGGAGAACCCTAAACATCCCAAAAACCTAACCCTAGGAGATGAAGCGCCAAAACTATGGGCCCCGTTTGGGTAAATTGGTGTTTCAACTTCCCAGGGACGTAACTTTGGCATACTATCTCCGTTTGACGCATATGATACATCATTAGAAAGCTCTATCCGAGGACTACAGCTGCCGGGACGAATTTTATCAAAAAATTCGCTGGCGCTTTCGTACCCAAAAACGTCGTTTAGGGCCTCAAAACGGCTCCGGAAGTTCAGGACCCGAAAAACTGCTAAAAATAGTAAGTTATGCCAAAACGGAAAAACTGAAAGAGACAATGGTGGGGGCCCAAGTGGAATAGGCGGGTGGCCACCAACATCCACCTGGATCATTCCTCCCCCCTTAGGAAGCAATGGTCCCCATTGCGTTAAGTTCCTCCATGAGATGAGGAAATTTCTGCTGAACTTGGTCCCGGGTGAACCACTTTCCTTGCGAGTTACCTGGCTTTCACAACCCGATGCGCTGATCCTCCGTTGGCGAGTTCTTAATTTGCATGTCCATGATACACCCGGGTGGCCCTGCTCCATGCAAATATATTCTACTCGTTGGTGTGGAAGAACAAGAATGTCCGAAGTGTCCAGTAGAGGTGGGAAGTAAGGACGAAGGCGATCCACATTGAAGACTGGGTGCAGACCAAGGAATGGTGGAATACTAAGCTCGAAAGCATTGTTCCCCACAGCCTTGGTGAAGGTGTACGGCCCATATCGGAGCGGGCGAAGCTTGCGGTGAGGTCCAGTGAGGCGCCCTTCCGGCAAATGCACCATACTTTATCGCCCACCTGGAAGTTGTGTGGCACCCGGTGTTGATCATGGCGCTGCTTGTACTTCGCATTAGCTCTATCCAATATATCATGAACCCGTTGGCGGATGTGTTGAATGCGCTCGATGAAGCTACTTGCTTTGTCAACTTCAGACTGGACGTGCGCCGAATCGGCCTGAGTAGCCGCAAATGGCATGGCTACGTCAATGGGACATAGTGGCTGGAATCCCAAGCCCACCTGAAAGGGGCTATGGTCGATTGCACTGTGGAGAGCCCGGTTGTAACTATGTTGTACATAGGGGAGGCTCTCGTCCCATGTGCGTGGATGCTTTGAATTGTACATGCGCAGAATGTGTACAATCATTTTGTTGACGACCTCTGTTTGGCCATCTGCTTGGGGATGGAAAGCTGTGGACTTGGCGAGCTTGGTGTCCAGCATTGACTAGAGGCTGGACCAAAATGTGCTGAGGAACCTGCTATCCCGATCTGATATGATAGACTATGGGATCCCAAAGTGCACCCACACTCGTTCAAAGAAGAGTTTAGCGTATCGCCAGGATATTCTTTCCCGCAGCCACCATAATGGCCATTCGAGAATCTATCAACGTGACCACGAAACACAAGCCATTGCCATTCTGGTGAGGGCAGTCCTGACATGTAATCCATGGAGATGGATTCACATGGTCGACTAGGGGTAGGTAGTGGAGTATATAGGCCTTGCTTCTTGATGGTCGACTTAGCAATGGCACAAGCAGTGCAGGATCTGATGTGCTTCTCGACATCCTTTCGAAGGTTCGGCCAATAGAAATACTTCTGTAGTATTGCTACTGTTTTCTCGACCCCGAAATGCCCAGCAACTCGACTGTAGTGTGCTTCCCATATCATCTTGGCACGCTCGCTTGAAGGAACACAAAGGTGTCCCAGGTGACATAAAAGTGCATCTTGGAGGTGAAAATTTGGAACTTGCGTGCTCCCCAAGAGTGCCTTGTAAGTGTGGCCGAATTCTGGGTCACTCTCATAGAGAAGCGGCCAATCAGAAGTCTCGTGCCCACAAGAGTTGAGCACGGTGGTGAGCGCCACGATCGGTGGTCGGCTGAGGCAGTCTGCAACATTATTGGTGCTACCCTTCTTGTACTTGATGTTCAAATGAAACCGTTGCAGATATGTGGACCACTTCTGATGGCGATCATTCTGCAACTTCCCTTGTGTCTGTATCAACCGCTGTGGGCCTATGGTCCGTGTGGATGATTGTTTCCTTCCCCAAAATGTAATGCTTCCATTGTCGACAGGCTTGCACAATGGAATACATTTCTTTGTCATAGGTGGGATACTTGCGAACTGTCTCAGACAATGTCTCACTGTGATATGCCACCGGATGTCCCTGTTGAGTAAGAACTGCCCCAATAGCATAGTCAGAGGCATCTGTCTCGATCTCAAACGGCTGCTGCAAGTCTGGTAAGGTGAGCACTGGGGCAGAACATAGGCGATTTTTCAATTCTTTGAACGCCTTCTGTTGAGGTTCCGACCAAAGGAATTTTGCTCTCGCTCCTCCCTTGGTGACTTGACTCAAGGGCCAAGTGATATGAGAGAATCCCAACACGAACCTCCGGTAGAAATTAGCAAGACTCAGAAAGCTGCGAAGCTCTGTTATAGTGGTTGGGGCTGGCCAATCCCGAATGACTTGGATCTTGGCTGGATCCACATGCACCCCCCTTTCATCAATAATGTATCCCAGATATTGAACCTGGGTCATGCCAAACGTGCACTTCTCCAAATTGGCACACAACTTGTGCTGCCGCAGTGTTTGGAGGACTTGTCGGATGTGATGAAGGTGCTCTTCCCAAGTCTTGCTGAAGATCAGAATGTCATCCAAGTACACCACTACGAATGAGTTGGTGAATGGCCGCAAGATGTCGCCCATCATCCTCATGAAGGTTGCGGGAGCATTCGTCAACCCGAAAGGCATGACCAGCCATTCAAAAAGGCCTTCCTTAGCTTTGAAGGCAGTCTTCCACACATCAGAGGGTTCAATTGGTACCTGGTGATACCCAGACTTCAGGTCGATCTTACTGAAATATTTTGCACCTTGGAGGTGGTCCAGAAGGTCATCAATCCATGGGATTGGGTACCTATTCCCGACAGTGATCTTTTTCAGTGCCCGATAGTCAATACAGAGTCTCCACGTCCCATCCTTTTCCTGTACCAACACGATCGGGCTCCCACATGGCGATGAACTTGGTCTGATGTGACCTTTCTGCAACAGCTCCTGAATCTGCCTCTTGATTTCATCATTTTCCAGAACAGAGCATCGATAGATCGGTCCATTGGGTAGCGGCGCACCTGGGGTGATCACCACCGGTGCTTCACTCCGGCAAAGGCAGAGGAACCCCTGTGGGTGAGGTGAAGATGTTCCCGTACTCCTCCACGATCTTATCCATTTGCTGTTGTCGTGCAGAGGGGCCCTGTCTGGAGGTCGTGGCCACAGTCTTCTTCTTGCCCTGGGGGCGGATCATCAGGAAAACGAATTTCCTGGTTTGGGAAATGAGCTTACTGCATTGTTTTGCAGTAACCAAAGAGATAGCAGCAGGAGGTGGTACCTCTCGTATCCTGTACAACTTATTTCCCAAAGTAACAATAACAGCACGAGGCCGAGACTCATACACAGCATGACGCTTCCACAAGTATGGTTGTCCTAATAATACATCAGAAACATCAATAGGAGCAATGTCACATAGTACCTCATCCGTGAAGGGTTTGATGCTATAGGGAAGGCGACACTGCCGGCTGACGCGGAGATCTCGTCCTTGGTGAAGCCACCCGATGGTGTATGGATGTGGGTGAGCTGTGGTCGGCAAGCCCAACCGCTTCACGGCGTCTGCTGAAATGAGGTTCTTTTCGCTCCCATTGTCGACAATGAACTGTACAGGGGAGCCCTTTACCCACATCTGGGAGTGGAAGAGACGTTCCTCCTCCTCTGGATCTTCCGGTTCCTCCTTCTGGACCTTTGTAGTGGCAACAGTGGCGTTGGGCTCCGCATCAATAATCTGTTTCCCTTTTTCATTCCCCTTTTCAGGTTCCGATTCGGAGTCGGAGCATGTCCGATTTTACCTTTCAACAAATGCCTCCCGACCGCCTTGATTTCATCATTTTCCTGCAATGCAGCGCCGAGACGGCCCATTGGGTAGCGGCAAGACTGGGGTCGGGACTAATCTCTGTGTTTACCCTGGGTAGCAGAGGGGAACCGTGGGTGAGGTGAAGATGTCCCCTGCATTCTCCACGACCTTATCCATTTGTTGTTTGCCGTGCAGGGGCCCCGTCCGAGTCGTGGCGTCTTCTTCTGCTCCGGGGGCGATCATCAAAGAAAACTAATTTCCTGTTTGGAAAACAAATGAGCT
Source organism: Pinus albicaulis (assembly GCA_034641835.2). Taxonomy (NCBI): domain Eukaryota; kingdom Viridiplantae; phylum Streptophyta; class Pinopsida; order Pinales; family Pinaceae; genus Pinus; species Pinus albicaulis. The sequence goes on from CM076582.1 coordinate 858,899,385, forward strand.
ATCGCATTGTTTTGAAAGAACCAAAGAGATAGTCGTAGGAGGTGGCACCTCTGGTATCCTGTACAACTTATTTCCCAAAGTAATAATACCAGCACGAGGTCGAGACTCATACACAGCATGACGCTTCCACAAGTATGGTTGTCCTAATAATACATCAGAAACATCAATAGGAGCAACGTCACATAATACCTCATCCGTGAAGGGCTTGATGCTATAGGGAAGGCGACACTGCCGGCCGACGCGGAGATCTCGTCCTTGGTGAAGCCACCCGATGGTGTATGGATGTGGGTGAGCTGTGGTCGGCAAGCCCAACCGCTTCACGGCGTCTGCTGAAATGAGGTTCTTTTGGCTCCCATTGTCGACAATGAACTGTACAGGGGAGCCCTTTACCCACATCTCGGAGTGGAAGAGACGTTCCTCCTCCTCTGGATCTTCCGGTTCCTCCTTCTGGACCTTTGTAGTGGCAACAGTGGCGTTGGGCTCCGCATCAATAATCTGTTTCCCTTTTTCATTCCCCTTTTCAGGTTCCGATTCGGAGTCGGAGCATGCATCTGACTCAGAATCCCTCATCTCGGCCACTAGCGACTGCTTGGCCCGACATTCACTTGTGTTGTGAGTGGAGCTCTTATGGAACTCACACCACTTTCCTGTGTCCTTCTTTGGCTTTACGGTGTTGTTCTTTTCTTGTGGCTTTGGTGGGTTGTCTTTAGCCGCCATGCCTTGGCTCTGTCCTTTGTTCTGCGGTTTGGAAGCACCTTTTCCTTGCTTTTGATTCGCAGATCCAAAGTCTCGCTTCTTCTGTTTGAATTTCTGCTCAATCTTGGCAGCATACCGGTATGCCGTACCAAGCGAGGAGATGTCGAGGAACTCCATTTCCTCCCGAATGTATCTGTGCAGACAACTGCGATACTTTAGCACCAAATGTTTCTCTGAATCTTTGATACCCAACTTTGTGCGCAGGGTATGGAACAGATTCGTCAGCTCCTGCACATCTTGATCCCTTTGTTGTCGCAGCGTGGTCCATTGTATGTACTTGTCCTCATAGCTCCCCACGGGATAGTACTGTTCCTTGACGGCGTCTCGGAAAGAATTCCAAGTTGATACGGCCGAGAACAGAGAGGGTTCTGTCTGGTCCTTGTTCTCACAGTAGGTTTCCCACCAGTCCTTAACATGGGGGGTAGCTTTGAGGAGTGCAAAAATAATCTTCTCCCGGTCTGAAAAGTCATGAACAGAGAAATATCCTTCTAATAGATTCAACCATCTATCTACAGCATCTGCGTCTATTTGACCCTCAAATATGGGAATGCCAAAATTTACTTGTACCTTAAAGGGAGTCGCAACTCCAGAGTGGCTACTGGATGCAGATGCGCCGCCGGTGGGCAGCCGTTGAAGGATCTGAGCAAAGCTATCCATCATCGCGTTCCTTTGTTTTTCGAGGGCCTCTTCGAGCAATATTTTGATAGGATCTCCTGCTCCCTCATCTTTCTTTTCGTCCCCCATGGGCGTCCGTCGAGGTTTGCGAGGCTGATCTTGCAAAGGTTCCACCAGATCGAGCCCTAGCTCCTTATACCCCGACCTCGTTGGGAACATGCAAAGAAGGATCGAGAAAAAGCAGACCGCTCTGATACCACTGATCCGGATTTATGCAGGAACGCAACAGAATAAACACATAACCATAAAGATAGAGATGCAGTGGAAATAACACTTCATTTCATTAATATCAAAGAACTGAAATTTGCTTACAGACAGAATGGAAATAAAACTAGCTAGGGCACTGGTAGCTATCTCTGAGAAGAGATGTGGCGGCTACAGGCCTCTGAACTGCGTTACAATGAGGCTCGAGGGCCTATTTATTATTGAGAAACAATGGAGAACCCTAAACATCCCAAAAAACTAACCCTAGGAGATGAAGCGCCAAAACTATGGGCCCCGTTTGGGTAAATTGGTGTTTCAACTTCCCAGGGACGTAACTTTGGCATACTATCTCCGTTTGACGCATATGATACATCATTAGAAAGCTCTATCCGAGGACTACAGCTGTCGGGACGAATTTTATCGAAAAATTCGCTGGCGCTTTCATACCCAAAAAACGTCGTTTAGGGCCTCAAAACGGCTCCGGAAGTTCAGGACCCAAAAACTGCTAAAAATAGTAAGTTATGCCGAAACTGAAAAACTGGAAGAGACAATGGTGGGGGGCCAAGTGGAATAGGTGGGTGGCCACCAATTTCCACCTGGATCATTCCTCCCCCCTTAGGAAGCAATGGTCCCCATTGCGTTAAGTTCCTCCATGAGATGAGGAAATTTCTGCTGAACTTGGTCCAATTGAGCTATAGAGGGCTCTGTTGTAGCTGCGTTGGACGTAGGGGAGGTTTTCATCCCACATGTGTCGATGCTTCAAGTTGTACATTCACATAATGTGTACGATCATCTTGTTGAAAACCTCTTTTTGGCCATCATTTTGTGGGTGGAAATCCATAGATTTAGAGATAATGGATTGTGTGATCCCAAAGTGTACTCACACTCGTTCAAAGAAAATATTAGCAGTGGCTTATGTTGTGATACTCTTCTTGCAGTCCGCTAGAATGGTCATCTTAGAGAATTTTTTGACAACCATGAAAAAAAAATCGTTGCATGCTTAGTAGAAGGAAGGCCCGAAATGTAATCCATGGAGATGGAATCCCAAGTTCGACTAGGAGTAGGAAGAGGAGAATATAGGTCTTGATTCTTGATGGTTAGTTTGGAAATGGAATATGAAGTGCAGGATATAATGTACTTCCCAACATCATGTCGAAGTTCGGCCAACAAAAATTCTTCTTCAGTACTGCAATTGTTTTCTCTACCTCGAAATGTTGAGCGACCCAACTATAGTGCTCCTCATAAATAATCTTGGCATGCTCTCTTGAAGGAACATAGAGGTTTCCGAGGTGGCATAACAATGCATCCTGTAGGTGATAATTTGGAACTTGCTTGCCTTCTAGGAGCGTCTGGTATGAGTTGTCGAATTCTGGGTCGCTCTTCTAAAGAGTCGACCACCCTAAAGTCTCGTGCCCGCAATATTCAAGCATAGAGGTCAACGCCATGACCGACAATCAGATGAGGCAGCCTGCAACATTATTGATGCTTCCCTTCTTCTACTTAATGTTAAAATGGAAGTCATAAATTCCCTTGTGCCTAGATGAACTACATGGATCTGTGATCTATGTGGATGACTGTTTCCTTCCCCATAATGTAATCCTTCCATTGTCAGCAATCCTCCACAATGGAATACATATCCTTTTCATAGGTGGGATACTTTCAGACTGTGTTTGAAAGTGTCTCACTGTAATATTCCTTTGGATGACCCTACGAAGTAAAAACTGCACCAATCGCATAGTCGGAGGCATTTGTCTCAATATCAAATGGTTGTTGCAGGTTTGTTAATGTGAGCATTGGTGCAAAATAGAGTTGATGCTTCAACTTGACAAATGCCTTCGGTTGGGATTCAAACCAAAATAACTTTGCTTTCGATCCTCCCTTGGTGATGTTGTGGTTCATTTTCATTTACCTTTGAAATATTTTTCAAAACACCAAAAAAGCATATATGTTAGAAAAGTTAAAGTTTTGTATGTCATAGAAGAATTTTGATTTATATGTTGGTACATTAATATTACGTGATGAGATGTGAAGGTGGGTCGAGTCGAGCTCATTCACGTGCATAACAATTCAAGATTCAGACCAATGGGCACGCACATAACATTACACACCGACCAGGGTCGATTCGGGCTCATTCGCAAGCTCAGGAGAGACTAGCGCTACAAAATATTGTTTAATGCTAAGATGTCTTGAAGTTAAAATAAAAGAAGATTACCATTCTTCCAAGTTCGAGTACAGTGAAGGCTCGTATTCATTGCACCCAGATCCAACAGCAACCTGGGAGAACAAATTGCACGACATTTATACCAAGGAGTGCCTCCGCAAATAGTCTCATTAAATCCGCTCACCTGCAAATCGACGGTTGACATTAACTACGAGAACACTCTCTTCAAATTCCAAAAAACCGCTTAAGTTCCCCCGCAAGTGGTTTCAGGTTTCAATAAAGGACATTACGTGGTGATAGTTGGAGCCCACGCCCTTTACTTTCAAATCAGAGAAAGCAGAGAAATAGCGTATTTACTATAAAAGAACTTAAGGGTTTTGGAGGAGGCACAAAGGGGAAAATATACGGTTAGGATCAAAGCGCAAAATTGAAGCGGAGAGATGGACGGCGGAGATCATAGCATAATAACGAAATTCAAATGGATGGACAATATTAGATCGCGAGATCTAAGTTAGAGATAAGCGGTCAAGAATGGATATTGCAAATAAAGATGCAAGAGATTTAATGGATCGGAGATTGTGAAGAAGAGCCACGTGTCGGCCATAGGTTCCATCGCATATCGCACTTCGCAAATCTTATTGTTTACCCTCTGCTCCCATATAAAACTTGCGACATGAAATCTATGGATGGTCCCACCTCCACCCTTCCACGTCATCCCTCTCTTACATCGCACTTTTTAACATTTACAACCCTCCGCTTACATATAAACCTTGCGATATGCGATCTGCGGGTGCGGTCCCACCTCTATCCGTGCCACATCACCTTCCTCGCCCCTGCACTTTGCACTTCACAAAAAATAACGTTTAACCTCCGCTTGCTCCCATGTAAAACTTGTGAAATGCGATTTGCGGGCAGTCGCACCTCCGTCCTGCCACGTCACCTTCCGCCCATCGCACATTGCACAATTTAAAACTTACCTCTTGTATTTCATAATAGAATCCTCGATTTGCGATTTGCAGGCGGATGTAATGTGGTTTCAAATGTGAACTTCAAAGGTTTTCAAATCCGGAGGTAAGGCATTTCTTGTGTTAAATCGCATTGGAGGAAGAAATGAAGGATTATAACGTAAAGTTGGTGAAACACTAAGATGCGATAAAAAGCGGACGCAACAAGTTCTCCAAGGGTGAGTAGAATATAGTTTAAGTCCAAGTCTTGCAGCAGTTGACAAGGAGAATACGGAACGCTGCAGGCACACACAGAGGCATAGGCAGAGTCAGGCAAAAGAACATATAGTGGCATTGTTGGAAGCACGACCGTTGGGTCAAGTCGGGCACTGAGGCGTTATTACAGAACTGTGCAGCTATCACATCATAGCCAGAAAGGACACCTTAGTACTTCGGGGGGACACATCAGCAACAATTAGATTCAGTAACACGAATGATATTTCCAGTTTCAATTTGTTTTCTTGGTATGCTTGCATAAGTAATTTTAACAGTTTAGGTAGTTGAAGTAATTTCAAGAATTTCAGCAGTTACAAATTATTTTGATGTGTTTAAGTAGATAGAAATAAAGAAAATAGGTTCCGAGTTTTGGACCTCTGGATGACTATTAATTTGGTACTGAATTTTCTGAGAAATTAATGAAAGAAGATCAATCTTCCTACACCTGTTGATGTTGATATGTCTTTCCAATTTCGCTCTGTGTTTATTCCTCTTTGAATGAAGTGAAGTAATGTAGCAGTTGGTCTCTTAATTACATATGTGAGTAAGAGTTAAATAACCTTAATTTGAGCTCCTTCACTTCATCTCTTCTCCCTTCACGAATTCTCCCAGAAACTTAAAAGTAATAGATTCTGTGTTTACAGCATATTGTTTTGAGTTTCCCCTCTCTTCACAAAATCCTGATGAAACTTTAAAGTAATAGATTCTATGTTTACAACATATTATTTCGAGTTTCCTCTCTCTCCATGAATTTCATCTGAAACTTAAAATTGGTATATTTTGTTTCTCAGCATGTCATTTTAAGTTTCCCTTACAATTATTCTTTTCATTTCATTCAAATATCAGCAGTTTATGGCATTGTAAAGGCTTTCATTATATCAGATTATTGAGGGTATTAAGTAATTAAATTCCAAAGGTGTTAAACAGAGGCCATTTGATATTGTAATTTTGACATACATTTATAAAATGTATTAAGCATTGATTCCTTACCACAGCCAAGGGATTGTTTCTTGAGATACGGCATTTTCTGGTACAGTTGTCGAGGATGAAGAAACGAAGTTTATTTTTCCCTTGGTTTTTCAGATTATTTCCTCTGGTTGTTCGGTGAGGAGGAAATATTGGGTTGTGTTTATTATTTTCAAAATTCTGGCTTTCAAAAGGCCTCACATGAGGTCAAATACCTCATAGCAGATAGTCCCTGCTTTGGTAAATCCAGAAAGATTGGTTTCTAAAAAGGCTCAGAAACCTCAAACTCCTTCAACACTTGATCCTACATTGTCTGCTCCCGGAAGGAGTTCTAGTAATCCTTTGTTCAAAGATATTTCTAAAATAATTCCTTCCTTGGAACAAGATTCACCTTTCACACCACTTTATTTTCAAGGACCTAAGGTGGAAGAACACTCTTTTGAGTCTGTTTCTTTTAATATTACTCAAGCTAAACAAACTCTAGTTGTTGGTCCCTCTACTATTGTCCATCAACCTACCCCCATATCATTTTTGCGTCCACCTTCATTAATTTTCATAGCAGGTCTGTCAACTGCATCTAACCAAGGAACAGTCAATCAAGGTGCAAACATGGCAGCACTAGCCTTTTTGTTGAACATATATGCTCCACTTAACCTTACTCAACCAATGAATGCAATGCATCAAGAGTATCTTAAATTACTCCAACGTTTTACTGGAGAATATGAAATAACTGCAGAACAACACTTGCCTATGTTTTGTAATTTTGCTGAAAATATGAATGTAGAACATCTTGATGTTGTAATGAGGCTCTTTGTTCAATCTATGGATGGAGAGGCTGGGAAGTGGTTTAAGGGATTTCTAAATAATTCTATTAATACATGGGAAGAATTGGAAGATCGATTCACCCAGAGATGGGGTGAACAAAGGGATCATGGATATTTACTGATGAAATACAATGCAATAAAAAAAAATTCAGATGAAAATGTATCATATTTTATCAAAAGATCCAATATGTTGTATAATTGTTTTCTAGTAGAAATGAATCCCCCTATGTTTGGAGAAAAGGTGGTTTTTGCTGGGGCTTTTGATCCTAATTTTAGTTTCACACTTAGAGAAAGGAGATCCCATAATATAGAGCAGATACATACAGATGCTTTAGAGATTGAAGCTAATATGACTGTAGCTGGAAAGGCAAAAGGGAAACAACCAGTCCAAGAGAAGAGGAAATCAAAAGAAGAATCATAACAAGATCTAAGAATTGAAGATATGACAAAGGCGATAATTTTTTTGACAAATAGGCTAGCTAAGATGGAATTGGAAAATAAAAACTCCCAAAGCCAAGTACAACAAAACCGAGGGGGGTTTAACCCTTAATTCATAAGACATCCCCTGCAAATTTTGTAGAGGGAAAGAAGAGATCAAGACCAGGTTCAAGCACCATTGTATATAGAAGCAACACCCGGAGAGCCAACATAAAATGACCAAAGGGAGGTTGAGGATTAGGTATCTTCTATGTATACAATAGAAGAGGATGAAGAGGAAGATTTTGAGGGAGAATATGCTGAAGCTGAAGTATCTTTTAATCAAAATGAAATGGATGAATATTGTAGGTAATTCATAGATTTCATGCAAGCTTATTTACATAAAAAGTATGATTTAAGGTCTAGAAAGATATCTAGAGTGTGGGATAATGAAGGTGAACAAAAAGGTTCCATTCCTCCTCCAATGGCGACTCCACAACAAAAGGACCCTGTGAAATAGGTCAATAAGGGGAAACAACCTGTAAATTAACTTAATAGAACAAATTTGCAGCATGGTGAATCTTCCCAGAACAAATTATTTGACACTAATATTTTAGAGAGAATTGTTCTTGTACCCGAACAAGCGGAAAATTCTAGAAAGAGTGAAGAAGAACTTGAAAAGAACATTAAGCAAACTCATTCTTTCAATTTGGCAAAAGAGTTGGAGAAGGTTAAAATTCAAGTACCTCATCTAGAGTTAGATAAAATACCATCTTACAAGAAATAAATTTCAGAATTTATTAATCTCACATAGGTGGAAGATATAAGTGACACGGTGAAATTACAAGAAGAAAAGCTAGTGGTCACCATTGGTCCTCATGTAGAAGAAGTAGATCCTTCTGTTCCACCCTTCTATATTTCTTTGTTGCTTCATGATTTTACTCTACATAATTGCATGCTGGACTCAGGAGCATCCCATAATCTCATGTCATTGTCTATTATGAAGGAACTTAACTTCCAGATTACCAAACCTTATAGGGATCTGTATTCATTTGATTCAAAAAGGGTGAAATGTGTTGGGTTAACTAAAGATGTATCAGTTTCGTTGGCACAAATCCCAGCAAAGAGTATAGTCATGGATGTAGTGGTTTCTGACATCCCAGCCAGGTTTGGAATGCTCTTGTCAAGATCTTGGGGAGAAAAGTTGGGAGGTGTTCTAAAATTAGATTTCACTTATGCTATCATTCCAGTTTTTATTGGGGAGGCAAGGAGATTGTACAGAGAAACAAGGTTTGTGAAGACCACCTCCAAGAAATATGCAAGAAATTCCCCCATTTATAGTCAAGAAACAGAAGATCTTTCTTGTTTCATGCTGCATGAAGATGCAGAATTTGTTGAAGACATAGGGAAGCAGCTCTCTTCAGCAATTGTAAATAATGATTTTCACTCAAGGAATATTTGGAAGTGCTACTTTGATGGTGCCTACTCCAAGGAAGGCGCAGGTGTTGGATTCTTGCTGATATCACTAGAAGGTAACCTCATGCCTTTCTCTTTTAAACTATAATTTGATTCAACAAAAAAAGTGGCTGAGTATGAGGCCTTAATCTCAGGCCTTCAAGTAGCTATATAGATGGGAGTTCAATGCATTTCAATTTTTGGTGACTATGAATTGATAATAAGGCAGAATAAAAAATCATTGTCAAACCAAGCATTCGAGATTAAGATCATATAGGAATGAAGTTTGGGATCTGATAGAAAAATATTTTGAAACCTTCAATCTTCAGTATATTCTGAGGGAGGAGAATAGATTGGCCGATTCTTTAGCAGTTGCAACCAGCACCTTCAAACCTCCCATAAATCCAAGGCTAAGGTATGAAATTGAAATTAGACATAGACCTTATATCCCTAACAAAGTGAAACATTGGCGAGTTTTGAAGATGATGAACAGTTAAATAAGTTCCTGACAATGATTGGAAACTTTGAAGATGTTGAGATAGACCGAGAGGAAGAACAAACAGAGTAGAAAGCAGAAATAAGAAACCTTAAGCAGTCGATAGGTGAACAAAATATTATCCAATTGAAATATAATGTGCTCCCTAAAGGGTTGGTTCCCCTCGAAAGATTATTTGATTCTAATGATGTTGTTGTTGATTCAAAGAAAACACATCCAGAAGAAGAGATGGAAGATTTTAATTTTGGAACTCAGTAGGAACTAAAAATAGTCAAATTGTTCACAGGTGTTCCCAAAAATTACAAAGAAAGATACATTGACCTTTTTAAGAAATATATGGATGTGTTTTCCTGGTCATATGAAGACCTGAAAACATATGAAAAAAGCATAATTCAGCATAAAATTCCATTGAAAGAAGGAATCCAACCACATAGACAGAAGCTCAAACAGATCAATCCATTGTTGCTAGCTCCAATCGAAAAAGAAGTGAAGAAATTGTTGCAGGCGAAAATTATAGTCCCTCTCAGATATTCAGACTGGGTTTCTAATCTAGTTCCGGTAAGAAAGAAAAATGGAGAGATAAGATTGTGTGCAGACTTCAGGAATTTGAACAAAGCATCTCTAAAAAATAATTATCCTTTGCCGAAAATGGATTATGTCTTACAGAATGTGACAGAAGCTTACAGGTTGTTTATGGTTGACGGAGTTTCTAGGTATAATCAGGTAGCAATAGAAAAACAAGATCAGAAGAAGATTGCTTTCACGACGCCCTGGGGCACCTTCATGTATGCAAGGATGCCATTTGGCCTTATGAACGCATGTGCAACATTTCAGAGGGCCATGGACATAGCCTTCATTGGTGACATGTTTGTAGTTATATATCTGGATGATGTAATCGTTTTCTCAAGGTCAAATGATGAACACTTGGAGAATTTACAAAAAACTTTTCAAAAGTGCAGAAATTTTGGTCTGTCATTAAATCCCAAGAAATCTTTATTTGCCTTAGAATAAGGTAAATTATTGGGTCACATAGTTTCTAAAAAAGGAGTAAAGATTGCCCCATCAAGGGTGGAAGCCATTCAAACGATTCCTTTACCCATAAGCAAGAAATATATCCAGAGATTCCTGGGAAAAATAAACTTTTTGAGGATATTTGTGCCCAATTATGTTGATATTGTGAGAACTATAACAGATATGTTGAAGAAAAATGCAGAAGTGAAATGGCATAAGGAAGCAAGAGAAGCATTTGCTAGAATAAAGGAAGCATTGCAGGAAGCTCCAGTTTTGATTAGTCCAAATCATCAAAAAGCCTTTCAGGTATTCTCATTTGCATCCCCCACTACTATTGCTATTGTGTTGTTGCAGAAAAATGAAGATAATAGGGAGAAGCCAGTTGCATTTTTCAGTAAAGTTCTGAGAGATGCTGAGCTCAATTACAATATTCTAGAGAAACAAGTATATGCTTTGGTCAAAGCACTGAAAGCCTTCAGGACTTATGTTTTACAGTCCCAAATAACATCTTATGTTCCTAATTCTGTTGTGAAAGACGTGCTGGTCAAAGTGATTTTGAAGGAAAAAGGGGGAAGTCGATAGCAAAAATCCAAGAGTATGATTTGGACATCAAACTCACCAAGTTGGTCAAGGGACAGGGGTTAGTGAAGTTGTTGACAGAGACATATTTCCAAGCCTTGGGAATTAATCTGTTGGCACCAACGGATGGAGTTGTTAATGAAGAAGGTCAAAGTAAGTCCAAAACAGGTATTCAATACAAATTTTTGTGCTTTGATTGGTATAAAGATATTGTGCATTACTTGTGTTTCTTTTCTTGTCCAACTTCACTAAATTGAACAAAATACAGAGCTCTCAAGCTCAAATCTCGGCCATATGTTATAGTAGAAGCAAAGCTATATTGGAAACATCCTGCTGGTATTTTGTTGTTATGTTTGACTGAAGGGGAATCTATTGAAGTCACCAAATAATATCATGAAAGTCTGTGTGGAGGTCACTATAGCTGGAAGGTCACTGCTCATAAAATTCTCAAGTCAGGCTTCTATTGGCCAAACCTGTTTGCATATTTTTATACACTGGTCAGAAGTTGTCAGAAGTGTCAGTTGTTTGCTGAAAATAAAAAACTTGCTCCATTACCTCTCATCCCAGTATTTATTGAAGAACCTTTTAGGTAATGGGGATTGGATTTTATTGGAGAGATCAATATTCCGTCAAGTGGACAGTTCAAGTGTATTCTAACTACCACTATTTACTTTACAAAATGGGTTGAAGCAATACCCACTAAGAAGGCGAATGACCAAGTAGTGATGAAGTTTTAGGAGGAAAACATTTTCAACAGATTCAAATTTCCAGTCAAAATTGTGACTGATAATGCTCAGGTATTCAACTTTTCTCATTTCATTAATTTGTATCAAACATATAATGTACTTTTATCACATTCCACAACGTATCATCCCCGAGGGAATGGATTGGCAGAGTCTTCAAATAAGACATTCTCAGAACCTGAAGAAGACAATCACCAAGAATCAGAAGGATTGGGATATGAAGTTGAAGTTTTCCCTCTGGGAAGTTCGAGTCACTACCAGGAGATCTACTGGGAAGTCTCCCTATGAACTGGTTTATGGAAACTCAAGCACTATTTCCTACTCATCTGGCCAAACCAGTGATTTATTTCCTTCAATAAGCTCAGGAAGAACCTAATGCTCGGGTAAGAAGATTGAACAAAATAATTGAATCAAGTGAAAACAGAAACAAAGTCAGGGATAACTTGATTAATTATCAGGAAAAGATGAAGTCTATATTTGACGGAAAATAAAAATAAGTTCTCTTTCAAGCATATTTGGTACTGAGATGGGACACCAGAGGAGAAGAAAAGGGGAAGCATGGTAAATTTGACCCTCTATGGTATGATCCATACAGTTTCTCTGAGGCAAGGTCAAATAACACATTCATTTTGGAAGATATAGATGGAGAGTTAGTACAGCTGCCTATGAACGGGCAATATCTAAAGCATTATTTACAGCATTAAAAGTTAGCATTCCACCATTGTAAATACGGGATTTCTCATTGTTCATATGTCACCAAGAAATATTTTACTCCATGCCCAATGGATAAGGCACTAATATGCAGTTCTTAGCGCTTCCGTGGAAAAAAGCGCTATCCCCGGGTGGAGCTAGATGTTATGGCTCATTTGCATTTACCTTTGAAATATTTTTCAAAACACCAAAAAAACGTATATGTTAGAAAAGGTAAAATTTTATATGTCAAAGAAGAATTTTTATTTATATGTTGGTACATTAACAATGCGTGATGCGATGTGAAGGTGGGTTGATTCGGGCTCATTCACGTGCAGATCAGTTCAAGATCCAGATCGATGGGCATGTTTAGAACATTACACACCGGTTAGGGTCAAGTTGGGCTCATTCGCAAGTTCAGGAGAGACTAGTGCTACAGAATACCGTTTAATAGTAAGATGTCTTGAGGTTAAAATTAAACAAGATTATCATTCTTCCAAGTTCGAATACAGTGAAGGCTCGTATTCATTGTGCCCAAATCCAACGGCAACCCGGGAGCACAAATTGCACAATATTTATAGCAATGAGTGCCCCTGCAAGCAGTCTCATTAAATCCGCTCACCTGCAAATCGACGGTTGACATAACTACGGGAACACTCTCTTCAAATTCAAAAAAACCGCTTAAGTTCCCCTGCAAGTGGTTTAAGGTGTCAATAAAGGACATACGTGGTGATAGAAGGGGCCCAAGCCCTTTACTTTCAAATCAGAGAAAGCAGAGAAATAACGTATTTACCTTAAAAGAACTCAAGGGTTTTGGAGGAGGCGCAAAGGGGAAAATATATGGTCAGAATCAAAGCGCAGAATTGAAGTGGAGAGATGGACGACGAAGATCATAGCATAGGAACGCAAGTCAGATGGATGGACAAGATTAGTTCGTGGGATCTACGTTAGAGATAAGTGGTCAAGAATGCATATCACAATAAAGATGCAAGAGAGTTAATGGATCAGAGATTGTGAAGAAGAGCCACGTGTCGGCCATAGGTTCCATCGCATATCGTACTTTGCAAATCTTAACATTTTCCCTATGCTTTCTCCCATATAAAACTTGTGACATGCGATCTGCTGGCGGTCCCATCTCCACCCTTCCACATCATCCCTCTCGTACATCGCACTTTTCACATCGTGCTTTTTAACATTTACAGCCCTCCGCTTACATATAAACCTTGCAATATGTGATCTGCGGGCACGGTCCCACCTTCGTTTGTGCCACGTCACCTCCCTCACCCTTACACTTCGCAAAACACAACATTTAACCTCTGCTTTCTCCAATGTAAAACTTGCGATATGCGACCTGGGGGCGGTCCCACCTCCATCCTGCCACACCACCTTTTGCCCGTCACACTTCGCACATTGCACAGTTTAACACTTACCTCATGTCTTTCATAATAAAATACCCAATTTTCGATTTGCGGGTGAATGCGATGTGGTTTCAAGAGTGAACTCCAAAGGTTTTCAAATTCGGAGGCAAGGCATTTCTTGTGTTAAATAACATCGAAGGAAGAAATGAAGGATTATAACATAACGTCGATGAAATGCCAAGATGCGATAGAAAGCGGACGCGATGCATTCTCCAAGGGTGAGTAGAATATAGTTTAAGTCCCAAGTCTTGCGGCGGTTGACGAAGAGAAGACGGAACACTGTAGGCACACACAGAGGCATAGGTAGAGTCAGGCAGAAGAACATATATTGGCACTATTGGAAGCACGATAGTTGGTTCAAGTCGGGCACTAAGGCGTTGTTACAGAACTGTGCAGCTATCGCATCATAACCATAAAGGACACCTCAGCACTTTGGGGGGATGCATCAGCAACAATCATATTCAACAACACGAATGATATTTCCAATTTCAATTTGTTTTCTTGGTATGATTGCATAAGTAATTTTAACAGTTTAGGTAGTCGGAGTAATTTAAAGAAGTTCAGCAGTTACGAAATATTTTGATGTATTTAAGTATATAGAAATAAAGAAAATAGGTTCTGAGTTTTGGACCTCTGGATGACTGTTAATTTGGTACTGAATTTCCTAAGAAATTAATGAAAGAAGATCAAGTTTCCTACACCTGTTGATGTTGATATGTCTTTCCAGTTTCGCTCTGTGTTTATTCCTCTTTGAATGAAGTCAAGTAATGTAGCTGCCGGTCTCTTAATTACATATGTGTGTAAGAGTTAAATAACCTTAATTTGAGCTCCTTCACTTCATCTCTTCTCCCTTCACGAATTCTCCCATAAACTTAAAAGTAATAGATTCTGTGTTTATAGATATTATTTTGAGATTCCCCTCTCTTCACAAACTCCTAATGAAACTTTAAAGTAATAGATTTTGTGTTTACAACATATTATTTCGAGTTTCCTCTCTCTCCGTGAATTTCCTCTAAAACTTAAAAGTGATAGATTTTGTTTCTGAGCATGTCATTTTGAGTTTCCCTTATAGTTCTTCTTTTCATTTCATTCAAATATCAGCAGTTTAAAGCATTTTTAAGGCTTTCATTATATCAGATTATTGAGGCTATTAAGTATTTAAATTTCAAATGTGAAACAAAGGCCATTTGATATTGTAATTTTGACATACATTTATAAAATGTCTTAAGCACTGATTCCTTACCACAGCCAAGGGATTGTTTCCTGAGATACGACAAGTGACTTGCTCAAAGGCCAAGTGATATGAGAGAATCCCAACACGAACCTACGGTAGAATTTGGCAAGAATTAGAAATATGGGGAGCTCTGTTAGAGTGGTTGGGGTTGGAAAATCTCGAATGACTTGTATCTTGGCTGGCTCCACATGCACAACCCGTTTCTCCAAATTGGAACCCAACTTGTGTTGCCACAAGGTTTGCAGTACCTATCGAATATGGTGGAGGTGCTCTTCCCAACTCTGGAGGAATATCGGGATGTAATCCAAATACACCACCACAAATGAGTTTGTGAAGGGTCACAAGATATTGTCCATCAACCTCATGAAGGTTGTAGGGGCATTCGTCAACCCGAAAGGCATGACGAAAACCATTTGAAAATTTCCTCCTTGGATTTGAAGGAAATATTCAATAGATCAGAGGGTTCGATTGGTACCTGGCCATAACCAACCTTCAAGAAAATATTGTTGAAATATTTTGCCCCTTTGAGCTAGTCCAGAAGGTCATCGATCTTTGGGATTTGATACCTATTCCAGACAGTGATCTTGTTCAACGCCGGATAGTCAATACAAAGTCTCCAGGTGTCATCCTACTTCAGTACCAACATGGTTAGGCTCCCACGTGGTGATGAAATTGGAATGATGTGCCCTTTCTGCAACAACTCTTGAATCTGCCTCTTGATTTCATCATTCACCAAAACAAATCGTCGATATATCGGTCCATTGAGTAGCAGTGCACCCGGGGTCTGATCGATGGAGTGCTTGACTTGACAATGTAGAGGAACCCTTGTGGATGATGTAAATATGACCCTGTACTCCTCCACGACCTTGTCCATTTGCTTTTTTCGTGCGAGGGAGCCATGTCTAGAAGCTGTGGCCACAATCATGTTTTTTCCGTAAGGGAAAACCATAAGGAAAACAAATTTCACGGTCTGGAAAATGATCTTACTGCACTGCTTCATAGTCATCAAAGAGATGGCAGTAGGTAGTGCTACCTATGATATCTTATACAAATTATTTCCCAAATTAATAATAATAGTGTGAGGCCTAAACTCATACACAACACGCCACTTCCACAAGTATGGTTGGCCTTGTTATCACTCCGCCAGATCTCTAGGGCTGAAGAAGAAATCCCAACAGAGGTAACCATAGACCAATATTTTAGCTTGGTAGCTAGCCCTATCAAGCCGAAGAGGGCTCTCATTACAAATCACAGCCAAGAGGGCTGGATGAATTAGGTTTTTAGGCTAGGTATGAGTGCAGGGGTTTCTTTGAAATTGGGTTGCTCGATGGGTGAATTAGGTCAAAGAGGCTAGGTCAGGGAAAATAAGATTAGGGTTGCATAGATTCAATGGGGAAAGGTAGGTAGAAAACCTAACACTTTATGGTTTCTTAAGTGGGATGGATCAGATAGGCGAGGATCTAGAAAGAGCAAGGCTAAGCATGAATTATTTCTAAACTGAAGAAGATGGGAAAGCTATGAAGGTTTTCCTAAAACAGAGCATGAGAGATGTATTCTGTTTATCAAATTACAAACCAGCATATCATAGAAATGAAATGGATCATGGAACAAAACATTCATACATAATGATACATAAGAAGAACAATGCTAAATTTCCATACCACAGGTTTTCCAAAGAAATAGTTGCAAGCTTTTATTTATGTTCTTGCCAAAAATTATTACACTAGAGTCTCTAATCAATGCATCAACATCCAACCTTTGAAAATGAGTCAAAGAATACAATATATAGACCTCAAACAACCTCTCCCAACCTCACGGGTTGAATCCATGAGAGGAGGAGCAGTTCCACCAAAAACTGAGTTGAATACCTAGAGTGTAGGGAGGTCAAACTTACTCATCCCTCACTTTTTGCGAACAGATTCATTACATGTCATCAAAACTTTTCGCCTAATGTATTTACCCTAAGTAAGTGTAAAAACATCAAAATTACATTTACTTCCATCAATTACATAAGTAAAAACATGATTTCTCAAGGTGAAAATCAAAATTGCAGAGAAAACTCAAAAAAATCAGACACTGGTCAGGTGCGTAGCGCTAGTGTCAAGTGCGCAATGCCAATGTCAGGTGCGCCCTCCATCTTGCAGGACACTTTTGGAGGCCATCCTGAACTCCAAATTGAGCTCGTGATAGATTTTTGGAAATATATCTCGCTTGGATACACAATGGACCTATCAAGTACTGAAAATTCTCAAGTATAGCGCCTCAAAAATCAATTATCCCAAGACTGGTCAAAACGTGCATAATGGGGGTGCAAAACGCAGTGTGCTCTTGTAGGAAACTTTTGAAGGCCTTCCTCAACTCCAAATTGAGATCATGATAGCTCATTGGAAAGGTGGATCTATATAGTTATCATTTTACTTATCAAGAAATTCATTTGGACACTCCATCATGGATACAAATTGATTTTCCCAAGGTTACTCCAGAAGTGCAACAACTCTCTTGTAGAAACTATATTCTTTTACATTTCTCCAAAACCATCACACCTGTGTAAAAAATGAAGGAGGTTTTTCATTTTTGACCTATTATGGACAAAATGATATTTCACTTTTGTAAAATTCATCACGTTTTTCCAGAAACATCGTTTGAAGAAAAACTGGTCCTATGTGTGGCAAATGATTTGTCCCTTGGAATGACTTCTTGAAAAATGATGGAGACATGATGTTTATGAGTTGGAATAGCCTGATACTTGCTGATATGACCTCGCTTATTCCTCCTCTTCTCAGATGTCTCTAATTCCATAGCAAACCCTAGCTCAATGGGAGAGGAAATTAGGGTTTAGTGTAGGCAAAACAACGGATTTGGGCAATGTATAAGAATGAAGGGAAATAAAGGGGATAGGGGGCTTCTAAATTATTAGGAAAATATTTGGAAGTAGGGAGGGATGTTAGGAAGTAGGGGAAAGTGGAATTTCAAGAATTGAGTGAGGGGAATGGGTCCAAAAGGGCAAAACACAAGCCTAGTCTAGAAAAGTGTCAAATTGTAGCAATAGGCTACGGCTTGTGGAAAAATGATGATTTTGAGGGATAGGAGTGATGGGAAGTGTTTAGGAAGGTATATTAAGGATAGGGGAAGGTGTAAGAGCATAAGGATACAAGTTTTGTTGATTATTTAACCATGGAAAGCATGGAACCGAGAAAAATTCCCTCAAAGCCCTAGGAGAGGGAAATGAGCTTTCCAAGCGCAACTGAGAGACAAATATGCTAAACACAAAGCCACTTACTTGGAAATGATAGTTTGGAACCTAAAATTTTTGAAGCAACCTTCTGCAATGATGATTTGGTTACCCTTGGGAAAACACAAGTCCATTTGGCAAAAGCACAACAAAAGAGGAAAACTTGTCTTTTGATGGCATAAAATGGCCTTTGTGAGAGTGGGAGTGAGCTTTCTTGGTAGAGAGATGTCTCTTGATTGTGGAATGAGAAAATGAACTCGATTTTTAGTTTCTTTTTAGCTTTGAGAATTAATTTTCTCCTTTGGTGATGTAGTGGACCCACCATGTAATTTCACATTCTGATTTGAACTACAGCCTTAGAAATGAGTTGAATGATGACCATGATGATGTCCATTGACCATGGAGGTGAAATTAGTAGTAATGATCTAAATACCCTAACCAGTAACAAAAATTTTGCATGACCTGGTGGAATGACAACAAATTTTTAGTGGGACTCCTAAAATGATATGAAAAGAGGATTTTTTATCACTGATGGCAGGATACAAATACTGACACTAACATTGGACTTATTGGGGATGATAGCTTTGAAAGAGGTGTCAAGAACCACATAAATCTATATTTTTCAGATGAGTGCCTTATCCATTGGGCCAATATGGTAAAAAACTCAAACTAATAAACATGACTAAAAACTGATAAATTAGAAAAAATAGACTGACACAAGACAAACTCAAATGACTGAAAATTGACTCAATACTGACTTACTGAAATAAAAACTTACAAACTTATTGATGGCAGCATATCACTGAGACTTGAGGGCTTCAAATCCTGATGACAACCACCTACCTATTGAAGACATACGTACAATCATATGAAGTGATCCTTCCAGTGTAACAAATCTAACATATGGCTACTTATTGAAAATTTGCTCTCATTTTCTTCGTGCAAGCAGAAAAAACAGAAACTAAGACACTCCAAGTGTCCACTGAACATGTGCTTATGGTCAATGAAGACAAGAAAATACATCTTCCCTGCTAACTGTAGCAAATCAGTAAAAGGATCTTCAAAAATCTAAAATGTTACCTTGTCTCGAGATCCAGCAAAAACACAAGCACACTCTTCATTCTTATATAAAAGAACACTTGGTTGTTTATCCATAGGAGAGCATAGGGAAGTATGGCTTTTTGCTATCTGAGTATTGGCTGTAAATTCCTCAAGCATGGGCAACTCTGACTCTATCTCTTGCACATTGTCTAGATTAGGTTCATACTCTTAAAATTCATATTCTAAATCATCCTTGAACAGAAAACATTCTTCAAGATTGTTAAACATGATAGCCCTATCACCTTCATGAAAGAAAATAGTCCCTGTTAGTTGATTTCCTTGCAGGGAATCATCATAAAAAACTGGCTTACCCACAACAACTTCTTGTATAGTTTCATCTGTTACTGTCATCATTTATACTCAAATTTTCATTTTCAACAATGGAAGAAGTTTCACTTACACATTCTTTACTATGTGAACATTGCAAACCTGCATTAGCTTGGGCTATAACATGACTTTTCAGGAGCTGATCTATCTCATCTTCAATCAAAGGAGTAAGTACTCTTTGTTTTCTTTGGATGAAACAATAATTGTCTTCTTTCCCTCCTAAAGATTCACAAGGATCTTGAATATCTTCTTTAATCTCAAGAAAAAGGAGCATATAAATTTTCATCAGATTGTTGAATTATTTCATGTGCTTTCATTTGATTATCAAGATGAAAAATTATTTCATCTTCAAGCAAAGGGGAAGCTATTGTATGTTGAATATGATCTTGTGTATCAAAGTGACTAGCTTCTTCACATTTCTTTTGAAATGAGAAATCATAAAAGGCTTCAATGATCTCTTCATCATTCATGCATTCGATATCATCAATACTCTCAAGATATGCAATAAAACCTTCACTATAATTACAAAAACTTTGTAAGAGAGATAAAGAAAGATTAGAATTCACATAAGTTTTGGAGAAAATATTATGGAAATCTTTAAGAGAACATATGATTCCTTCTGGTAACCCTTCATACCATTCCCTAGATTTATCTTCAAGAGTAGCCATAAAAACCTCATGAGACAATCTTCAAGAAACTCAACTCTTAGTCTACATACATGTACATGAAACTTTACTAAATCTGAATCAACATCATCTTTCTCTTCATCTTTGAATATGGGAAGATGTGTAAACCAGTAAACATAAGGCATAAGATTTGGAAATCCAGGGATTTGAGATCCATCCATAGGATCATACCTGGGATTTTTTCTTGTAGTATAACTCATCTCGACAACAATGAAGTCACCAAGAAGTCTATTCAAATTACCAGTTCTTGAAAAGTGGAGTCGTCATGAAAATTCTGAACCTTTGGATTCTTCGACACTAGAGTCCACAGGAAAATGATGCACAAACTTCTTGTGCTTGATCATTTTTCACCATCAACAATCAGATCTGATTGTCGTTCTTTCATAGGGAATATTTTTCACTTCGTCCCTGAATGACACCAATATGTTATCACTCCACCAGATATCTAAGGCTGAAGAAGAAATCCCAACAGAGGTAACCACAAACCAATCTGTTAGCTTGGTAACTAGCCCTACTAAGCCGAAGAGGGCGCTCTCCACAAATCACAACCAAGAGGGTTGGATGAATTAGGTTTTTAGCCTAGGTATGAGTGCAGGGGTTTTTTTTAAATTGGGTTGTTGGATGGGTGAATTAGGTCAAAGAGGCTAGGTCAGGGCAAATAAGATTAGGGTTACAGAGATTCAATGGGGCAAGGTAGGTATAAAACCTAACACTTTAGGGTTTCTTGACTGGTATGGATCAGATAGGTGAGGAGATAGAAAGAGAAAGGTTAAGCATCAATTCTTTATAAACTGAAGAAGATGGACAAAGTATGACGGTTTTCCCAAAACAGAGCATCGGAGATGTATTATGTTTATCAACTTAAAAAACAGCATATCATAGAAATGAAATGGATCATGGAACAAAAAATTTATACATAATGAGACATAAGAATAATAATTCTAAATTTCCATACCACAAGTATCCCAAAGAAATAGTTGCAACCTTTTATTTAAGTTCCTGCCAAAAATGATTACACTAGAGTCTCGAATCAATGCATCAACATCCAACCTTTGAAAATGAGTCAAAAAGTACAATATATGGAACTCAAAAAACCTCTCCCAACCTCACGGGTCGAATCCATGAGAGGAGGAGCAGTTCCACCAAAAAATTGGCTGAATACCTAGAGTGTAGGGAGGTCAAACTGACTCATCCCTCACTTTTTGCAAACGGATTCATTACATGTCATCACAAATTTTCACCTAATGTATTTATGCTAGGTAAGTGTAAAAGCATCATAATTAAATTTACTTCCATCAATTACATAATTAAAAACATGATTTATCAAGGTGAAAATCGAAATTACAGAGAAAACTCAAAAAAATTAGACACTTGTCAAATGCGCAATGCAAGTGTCAGGTGCGCATTGCTAATGTCAGGTGCGCCCTCCATCTTGCACGCCACTTTTGGAGGCCTTCTCGAACTCAAATTGAGCTCATGATAACTCATTGGAAATATATATCTCTTGGCTACATAATGGACCTATCAAGCACTAAAAATGATCAAGTATATCCCTTGAAAAATCAATTCTCCCAAGACTGGTCAAAAAGTGTAGAATGGGGGTGCAAACATGCAGTGTGCTCTTGCAGGAAAATTTTGGAGGCATTCCTCAACTCAAAATTGAGCTTATAATAGATGATTGGAAATATATCTATGTCTAGTTATCATTTGACTTATCAAGCAAGTCATTTGGACACTCCATCAGGGAGAAAAATTGATTTTCCCAAGGTTACTCCAGAAGTGCAACAACTCTCTTATAGCAACTGTATTTTTGACATTTATCCAAAACCATGACACCTATGTAAAAAATGAAGTATTTTTTTTTTCTTGACCTATTATGGACAAAAACCTCTTTCATTTTTTAAAAATTCATCACCATTTGGTCAGAAACATAGTTTGAAGAAAAATTGTCCCTATGTGTGGCAAATGATTTGTCCCTTGGAATGACTTCTTGAAAATGATGGATACATGGTGTTTGTGAGTTGGAATGGCCTCATAATTGCTGATATGACCTCCCTTATGCCTCCTATGCTCAGATTTCTATGATTCCATAGAAAACCCTCGCTCAATGGGAGAGGAAATTAGGGTTTAGTGTAGGCAAAATAGGGGATTTGGGAAATTTGTAAGAATGAAGGGAAATAAAGGGGATAAGGGGCTTATAAATTCTTAGGAAAATATTTGGAGTTATGGAGGATGTTAGGAAGTAGGGGAAAGTAAAATTTTAAGAATTGAGTGAGAGGAAGGGGTCCAAAAAGCAAAAACACAGGCCTAGTCTGGAAAAGTGTCAAATTGTAGCAATAGGCTAGGGCTTGTGGAAAAATGATGATTTTGAGTGATGGGAAGTATTTAGGAAGGTATATTAAGGATAGGGGAAGGTGTAAGAGCATAAGTATATAATTTTTGTTAATGATTTAACCATGGAAGACATGGAACCAAGAAAAATTCCCTCAAAACCCTAGGAGAGGGAAATGAGCTTTCCAACCACAATTGAGAGACAAATATGGTAAACACAAAGCCACTTACTTGGAAATGATAGTTTGGAACCCAAAATTGTTGAAGCAAACTTCTGCAATGATGATTTGGGTACTCGTGGTAAAACACAACTCCATTTGGAAAAACCACAGCACAAGAGGAAAACTTTTCTTTTGATGGCATAAAATGGACTTTGTGAGAGTGGGAGTGAGATTTATTGGTAGAGAGATGTATCTTTAATGTGGAACAAGAAAATGAACTTGAGTTTTAGTTTATTTGTAGCTTTGATAATCAAATTTCTCCTTTGGTGGTGTAGTGGACCCACCGTGTACTTTCACATTTTGATTTGAACTGAAGCCTTATAAATGAGTTGAATGATGACCGTGATGATGTTCATTGACCATGGATGTGAAATAAGTAATAATGATCTAAATACCCTAATCAGTGACCAAATTTTTGAATGATCTAGTGGAATGACAAAAATTTCTTAGTGGGACTCCTAAAATGATATGAAAAGAGGATTTTTTATCACTAATGGCAGGATGCAGATACTGACACGAACAGGCCTAATAATAAATCACAAACTTCAAGAGGAGTAACATCACACAATAACTCAGCTATGGAGGGCTTGATGTTATAGCGAATGCCACACTGTTGGGTGATGGAGAGATCTATTCCTTGGTGAATCCACCCTATGGTGTACGACTGCAGGTGTGTTGTGGTTGGTAGGCCCAACAGTTTCATGACCTCTGCTGAAATGAGGTTCTTTTCTTGTGGCTTTGGTGGGTTGTCTTGTGTCCCCTTGCCTTGGATTTGTCCTTTGTTCTGTGGTTTGGGGGCACCTTTCCCTTGCTTTGTATTCACAGATCCAAAGTCTCACTTCTTATGTTTAAATTTCTTCTCGATCTTGGTTGCATATCGGTATGCTGCACCAAGCGACGAGATGTCGAGGAATTCCATTTCCTCCTGAATGTATTTGTCTAAACAATTGTGGTACTTGAGCACAAAATGTTTCTTCAAATATTTGATGCTTGACTTTGTGCGTAGGGTATGGAACAAATTTTTCAGCTCATGCACATTCTGATCCCTTTGCCGCCGCAGCGTAGTCCATTATATGTACTTTTCCTCATAACTCCCCACGGGGTAATATTGTTCCTTGATGGAATATAACAAAGAATTCCAAGTTGGTGCGGCTTAAAACAGTGAGGGTTCTCTCTCATCCCTTTATTCGCAATGGGTTTCCCACCAGTCTTTGACATGGGGGGCGTCTTGTAGGACCGCAAAAGTAACCTTTTCCCTATTGGAAAAATCATGAACTAAAAAATATCCTTCCAACAGATTTAACCATCTATATACGAAACCTACATATATCTAGCCTTCAAATATGGGAATGTCAAAATTGACTTGTACCTTGAAGGGAGTGACAACTCCAGAGTGAGTATCGGATGAATATGTGTTTCCTGTGGGCATCCACCCAAGGATCTGGGAAAATTTGTCCATCATCGCGTTCCTCTGTCACTCGAGGGATTCTTTGAGCAATATTTTGAAAGGATCTCCTTCTCCCTCTTCTTTCTTTTCTTCCTCCATGGGAGGTTGTTGGGGTTTGTGAGGATCGTCTTGCAAAGGTTCAACCAACTCGATCCCTAACTCCTTATACCTTGACCTCGTCGGGGACATGCAAAGAAAAAGAGAGAAAAAGAAGACCACTTTGATACCACTGATCCAAACTTAAACATGAATGCAAATATAACCATAAATATAGATATGTAGCATAAATAACACTTCATTTAATTAATATCAAAGAATTCAAATATGCTTACAGACATAATGGAAATAATTTAGCTCGGGAAATGGTTGCTTATCTATGAGAAGAGAAGTGGCGGCTACATGCCTCTGAACTGTGTTAAAATGAGGCTCAAGGGCCTTTTTATTATTGAACAATAAGAAAACCCTAAACAACCAAAACCCTAACCCTGGGAGATGGAACACCAAGAGTTTGTGGGGCCCGTTGGGGTTAGTTAGGAAACCAACTTTCCTCGGTCGTAACTTGGTCATATTATCTCTGTTTGGAACATACAATACCTCTTTAGAAATATCTCTCCAAGTAGTATAGGGTTTTCCACATAGCTATAGGCATGTTACGACCTCAAAAAACACCGTTTAGGGGGTCAAAACTACTCCATAAGTTCAGGACCCGAAAAAAATGCTAAAAATAGTAAATGTTATTATAAACAAGGAAAATGATGAAACCGACTGAAGGTCTAGGTGAATTAGGGGGGTGGCCACCAATATCCACCTGGATTAGTCCTCCCTCCTTAGGAAGAAATGGTCCTCGTTGCATGAAGAGACGCCATGTGGTGAGGAAATTTATGTTGAACATGGTCCCTGGTGAACCACCTACCTTGGTGAAGGAGTTGGCCTACTTTGACAACTCGATACAACTCGATTTTTTTTTGGTGAGTTTTCTTGATCTGCATGTCCATGATCCGATAATTTGTGGCCTATTCCATGTAGTCTGGGTATAACTCTGTTGGTGTGAGTTGTTCTACAATGTCGGATGTGTCCAATAATGGTGGAAAGAATGGCCGAAGGCAGTCCACATTGAACACTAGGTGCAGGCCAGGGAATGGTGGAATGTTGATCTCGAAGTCATTTCCCCCTACAGCCTTGGTGATGGTGTACAACCCATATCGAAGCAGGTGAAGCTTGCGGTGGGGCCCAACGAGGCACTCCTTCTGCAAATGTAGCCAAAATTTGTCGCCCACCTGGAACTTGTGTGGCACCTGATGCTGATCATGTGGCTACTTGTACTTAGTATTTGATCTGTCCAATATGTCAAGGACCTACTGGTGGATGTGCTCAACAAAGATGTTAGCTCTGTAAACTTCGGACTGGACATGAGCCGAATTTGCCTAAGTAGTTGCATATGGTATGGCCACATCAACGGGACATAGTGGCTAGAATCCCAACCCCCTGAAAGGGGTTTTGGCTAGTTGATCTATTGAGAGCTCTGTTGTAGTTGTGTTGGACATGGGGGATGCTTTCATACAAAGTGTGTGGATGCTTCGAGTTGTACATGCACAAAATGTGTACGATCATCTTGTTGACGACCTCTGTTTGACCATCAGTTTGGGGGTGGAAATTCGTGGACTTAGTGAGCTTGGCATCCAGCATCCACTACAGAATTGACCAAAATGTACTTAATAACCTGTTGTCCCGATATGAGATTTTGGACTGTGGGATCCCAAATTTTATGCACAGTTGTTTAAAGAAGAGCTTAGTAGTGGCTTTTACTGTGATACTCTTCTTGCATGCCACCAGAATGGCCATCTTAGAGAATCTGTCGACAACCACGAAAACACGGTCGCTGCCATGCTTAGTATAAGGAAGCCCTGACATGTAATCCATGGAGATGGATTCCCAAGGTCGACTAGGATTATGCAAAGTATATAGGCCTTGATTCTTCATGGTCGATTTGGCGATGAAGCGGGAAGTGCAAGATCTGATGTACTTCCCAATATCCTGTTTAAGGTTTGACCAACAAAAATACATTTGCAGTACTGCCATTGTTTTCTCTACCCTGAAATGTCTAGTGACCCAACTATAGTGTGCCTCCCAAATCATATTAGCACACTCGCTTGAAGGAACATATAGGTGTCCCAAGTGGCATAACAATTTATCCTGGAGGTGATAATTTGGAACTTTCTTGCCTTCGAGGAGTGTCTGGTATGTGTTGTCGAATTATGGATCACTCTTGTAAAGAGTCGGCCACCCCAAAGTCTCGTGCCCATAAGAGTCGATCACAGTGGAAAACACCATGACCGATGGTCGGCTGAGATAGTTTGCAACATTGTTGGTGTTGCCCTTCTTTTACTTAATGTTCAAATGGAATTGTTGCAGATATGTGGGCCATTTCTGATGGCGATCGTTCTGCAACGTTACTTGTGTCTGTATGAACTGCAGGGGTCGATGGTCTGTGTGGACGACCGTTTCCTTCCCTAGAATGTAATTCTTAAATTATCGGCATGCCTGAACAATGTAATACATATCCTTGTCATAGGTGGGATACTTTTGGACTGTGTCAGAAGGTATCTCACTGTTATATTCCACAAGATGCCCATCTTGAGTAAGAAATTCACCAATTGCATAGTCAGAGGCATTTGTCTCAATCTCAAATGGTTGTTGCAGGTTTGGTAATGTGAGCACTGGTGCAGAGAAGAGGTGATGCTTCAACTCAGAAAATTCCTTCTACTGGGATTCAAACACAAATATCTTTGCTCTCTCTCCTCCCTTGGTGACTTGACTCAAAGGCCAAGTGATATGAAATAATCCCAAGACAAACCTGCGGTAGAAGTTGACAATACCCATAAAGATGCGGAGCTCTGTTAGAGTGGTTGGGGCTGACCAATCCCGAATGACTTGTATCGTGGTTGGATCCACATGCACACGTCACTCATTAATGATGTACCCCTAAGATATTGAACCTGGGTCATACGAAAAGTGCATTTCTCCAATTTGGCACACGACTTGTGTTGTTGAAGGGTTCGGAGGACATGTCGAATACGATGTAGGTGCACTTTCAAACTCTCATTGAAGGGCAGGATGTCATCCAAATACACCGCCATGAATGAATTTGTGAAGGGTCACAAGATAGCGTCCATCAACTTCATGAAGGTTGCGGGGGCATTCCTCAATCCGAAAGGCATGACCAACCATTCGAAAAGGCCCTCTTTGTATTTTAAGGTTGTCTTCCACACATCAGATGGTTTGATTGTTACCCAGTGATATCCATATTTAAATCCAATATTGTTGAAATATTTGCCCCCCTTGAGCTGGTCGAGAAGGTCATCGATCTATGGCATTGGATACCTATTTCGGACAGTGATCTTATTTAGTCCCCGATAGTCAATACAGAGTCTCCAAGTGTCATCTTTCTTCTATTACCAACACGATCGGGCTCCCACAGGGTGATGAAATTGGCCTGATGTTCCATTTCTTCAATAACTCTTGAATTTTCCTCTTGATTTCATTTTTTGCCATAATAGAGTGTTAATAGATTGATCCATGGGTAGCGGTGTGCCTAGGATCATATCGATGGAGTGCTTGACCTGACAGTGTAGAGGTACCCTTGTGGGTGAGGTGAAAATGTCCTGTACTCCTCCACTACCTTGTCCATCTGTTGTTTCCGCGAGAGAGAGCCCTGTCTGGACGTCATGGCCATAATATTCTTCTTTCCCTGAGGGTGAATCATAAGGAAAACAAGTTTCCTAGTTTAGGAAATGACCTTACTATACTACTTCGTTGTGATCAAAGAGATGGTGATAGGCAATGCTACCTCCGATATCCTGTACAACTTATTTCCCAAAGTAATAATAACAATGTGGGGCCTAGATTCATACACAACATGCCGCTTCCACAAGTATGGTTTGCCTAATAATACATCACAAACTTTAAGAGTAGCAACATCACACAATACCTCATATGTGAAGGGCTTGATGCTATAGGGAAGGCGACAGTGCTGGCTGACGTTGAGATCTCGTCCTTGGTGAAGCCACCCGGTGGTGTATTGTTGCGAGTGTTCTATGGTTGTTTGGCCGAATCGCTTCACAACCTCTGCTAAAATGAGGTTATTTTCTTGTGGTTTTGGCATGTTTTCCCGGGTCACCCTACCTTGGATTTGTCCTTTTTTTTTTCTTATGGTTTGAGGGCAGATTTCCCGTGCTTTGGATTCATAGTTCTAAATTCTCGGTTCTTCTGTTTAAATTTATGCTCAATCTGGGCGACATATTGGTATGTTGCACCAAGTGAGGATATGTCGAGGAAATCAATTTCCCCATGAATGTATTTGCGAAAAAAAAAATGTGGTACTTGAGTACTAAATGTTTCTCTAAATCTTTGATACCCAACTTTGTGTGCAGCGTATGGAAAATTTTTGTTAGCTCATGCACATCTAGATCCTTTTCCTTTCGCATCGTAGTCCATTGTATATACTTGTCATCATAGCTCCCCAAGGGGTAATATTGTTCCTTGATGACATCTTAGAAAGAATTCCAAGTGGGTGTGGCTAAAAACAGTGAGGCTTCTCTCTCGTCCCTCTTTTCGCAGTAGGTTTCCCACCAGTCCTTGACATGGGGGACGACTCTGAGGAGTGCAAAACATTCTTTTCCCTATTGGAAAATCTTGAACTAAAAAACATCCTTCCAATAGATTTAACCATATATCTATGGTGTTTGCATATATCTAGCCTACATATATGGGAATGTCAAAGTTCACTTGTACCTTGAAGGTAGTGGCACCTCCAGAGTGACTGTCGGATGAAGATGCGTCACATGTGGGCATCCGCTGAAGGATCTAGGCAAAGTTTTCCATCATCGCGTTCCTCTACCACTCGAGGGATTCTTCGAACAATATTTTGAAAGGATCTCTTGGTCCCTTGTATTTCTTTCCTTCCGCCATGGAAGGTCGTTGGGGTTTGTGAAACTGGTCTTGCAAAGTTTCAACCAGTTCGAGTCCTAACTCCTTATACCCTAAACTCAATGGGGACATGCAAAGAAAAACAGAGAAAGATCGGACGGATCTGATACCATTGATCCAAAATTAAACAATAATGCAACAGAATAGAGTATCCATAAACATAGATATGCAGCAGAAATAACAGTTCATTTGATTAATATTAAAGAACTGAAATATGCTTACAAACAGAATGGAAATAAACTAGCTCGAGTGATGGTAGCTATCTCTGAGAAGAGATGTCACGACTACATGCCTTTGAACTGTGTTACAATAAGGCTCAAGGGCCTTTTTTATTATTGAACAATAAGAGAAAAACATAAACAACCAAAACCTTAACCCTAGGATATGGAACGCCAAGATTTTGTGGGACCTACTGGGTTTAGTTGGGCAACCAACTTCCCGGGGTCGTAACTTGGTAATATTATATTTTTTTGGCATGTATGATACCTCGTTGGAAATATCTCTCCGAGTATTACAATATTTGTCACAATGTACATACAGACCCCCAAAAAACGTCATTTAGGGGGTCAAAACTGCTCCGGAAGTTCAGGACCCGAAAATTTGCTAAAAATAGTAAATGCTGCTATAAACAAGGAAAAATGTGAAACCGACTGGAGGTCTAGGTGGAATAGGCAGGTGGCCACCAATTTTGACCTAGATCAACACCTATCCGTAATTCTTCCATTCCTTCCTTGATTTAGTTATCCAATGAGGGTTGGAGAATATAAATGGCATAGAGCTATGCTTCCATGTCCTCATCCCTTCTTGAGAGTGCATCTACAACAGAATTTTGCTTCTTTTTTTTGTAGATGATTTCAAATTCATAACCCAACATCTTAGTGACCCATTTTTTCTTCTCTTCTCGAGATAATCTTTGTTCCTAAAAGTATTTAAGGCTCGTGATATGTTTTTACCTTGAAGTGTCTTCCCATTAGGTAAGGGAGCCATTACTTCAGGGAATGCAATATTGACAACATTTCTTTCTCATAAATAGGTTTGTGTAAATAATTTCCCTTGATGGGATGACTTTCAAAAAAAGTGGGTCTTCCTTCTTGCATTAAAACAACACTAATTCCATTTCCCGCGGCCTCACATTCCACCGTAAATGTTTTTGTGAAGTTTGGTGTAGCTAAAATCAGAGCATGTCACATTGCCACTTTAAGATGTTCAAATGACTTAGTTGTTTCTGGAGTCCAAAAAAATGCATCTTTATTCAGTAACGTTGTTAGAGGTGTTGTTATTTTCCCATAATTCTTAACAAACTTGTGATAATACCATGTCATCCCGAGAAATCCTTGAAAGTGCTTTAGGGTTGTAGATATTTTCCATTCCTTGATGGCTTTAATTTTGTTAGGATATTCCTTAACACCCTCATGAGATACAATATGACCCAAATTCCACCTCCTATAACCCAAAGAAACATTTGGTGGTTTCTTCATACAATTGTTTTTCCTCTAATAGTTTGAGTACCCTGTCAACATGTTGAACATGATCCTTCCCAGACTTGTTGTAGATTAGTATATCATAAAAAAATAATAACATAAATTTTCTAAGTAAGGGTTTGAAAATGGAATTCATCAAACCTTGAAATGTGGAAGGTGCATTAGTAAGGCCAAAAGGCATGCCCAAAAATTCATGACCTTCATGAGTTTTGTATGTCATTTTCACAATGTCTCCAGTCATCATTCTACTTTGATGATATCTTGAACAAAGATCCAGCTTGGTGAAGTAAATTGATCAATTTAATTCATCCAACAATTCATCAATGACATGAATGGGAAAGATATCTTTAATAGTGAGCTTGTTGAGCTCCCTATAATCCAGGCACATATGCCATGATCCATGCTTCTTGTGTACCAATAATACTGGAGTAGAGAAATAACTTTGGATAGGTTGAATTATACCCGCCTCTATCATTTATGCAACCTTACATTCAATTTCACTTTTTTGGGCATAAGGATATTTGTACGGTTTGATGTTTGGAGGAACGCTTCTTGAAACTAAGTGAATAGCATGATCATGATCATGAATAGGTGGGAGGCTTTTGGGAGTCTCAAATACCTTGGAATGATTATCCAAGATTTTTTGGAGATCTAGACAAACAAATGATTTTAATGATTGAACATCTAGTGAGCATAATTGTGTAATTATGCCTCGTTGTTCTTTCTTAAAAATATTTGTCATGCCATTAGAGATTATTATCTTCCCTGGTTTCCCTATGATGCCCCTCAATTCAATTTCCTTTAATTCCCAAGAAAATTTCAAGAAAATTTCAAGAAAATTTCAAGAAAATTAAAAGCTATCCTCCCGAAAGATTGTATCCATTGGACTCCTAATACAACATCAACACCACCCATTGGAATGGAAAGCATTATACTATTCAATAAATATTCCCCCATGGTTATATTGATATTATGGCACTTCCTTGAGAAATTTATAGTTCCTCCATTTGCAACCATCACTTGACACTTTGGTTTTGGTTATAGAAAGAAATTCAATTTCTTGACTATCTTATAATGAATAAAATTATGGGTACTACCAGAATCGATCAACACTATTACTTTTTTTATTTTTTATATATCCTTCGATATTAAGAGTTTGAGAAGTCGTAATTCTTGCCAATGCATTAAAATACATGGTTGGATTCATTTCTTATTTCTCTGGGGTTGGTTGTTGGTGCATATCCTCTTCTTTTTATGTTTCTTATTCTTTTTCTTCCTCCTCTTCGCAATCTATGTAAAATAATTTATTTTCAGCACACTTATGACCCAGAGTGTATTTTCTATCACAGCTGTAACAAATCCCTTTTGTTGTTTTTTCCTCTAGTTGTCGTGGTGTCAACCTTGTAGGGTATAGGAGGCTAGGAGCAACAACACTTCCATCTTTATAGTTGTGAGTGGTGGACTTCCTTGTTGCCATAATTTTTATTTCAAATTTTCTTTCCACATTCAATGCCTTATCCAATGATTTAGGTTCCCAAGGCAAACCTCATGTTGGATTTTATCCTTTAAAGTACCTATGAAGACATCAATCCTATGCTCCTCTCAAATATAATTTACCTTGATATTTAATCTTTGGAAGTCCTCAATGTGCTCCGCCATTGAACCCTCTTGTTTAAGATTTATCAATTGGCTAAATAAGGCATTTCTCTCTATATCCTCATAATGTGCTACAATTTTTTCTGTAATATTTTTCCAAGTGACAATTGATTTACGATAACAAAGTCATTGATACCACACAAACTGATTTTGTTCTAAATCTAAAGATGAAATTCGTACCTTTTGTGTGTGCGACACATTATGTAGATCAAAGAATTGCTTTATCTGCAGTATCCAGGTTACTGGATCCTTCCCATAAAGCTTCCACATATTGATCTTTGGAATATGGTTGGCCTTCATCCCAAAATTGGAGTCTCTGAAATCATGATTCATATTTTGTTTGTTCTCTTCATGAGTTTCATGAAATACCTTATCACCACTAGGAAACCTTTCTTCTAGCAACTTTGCCAAACCTTCCATGTCTCCTTTCAAATCATTCATGTTGTTTTTTATGCCATCCATGTCACTTTTTTTCTTTTCTTTTTTGGCTTTAAACCATCCATGTCCCATTTTATTTCATCTATGGTCGCTCTTTGTGAGTGCGAAATTTGTTGCACTTGGTCCTGTAATTTTGATAAATCATGTTGTAATTCCTCCTCTTCATGTGTTATAGTAGAGATTTTTTAGGGCTTAATAGGTGTAGAATTCTTTTGTTTAGGAGGAATTTTACAACCAAATACTGATATATATGCTTCAATATTCCCTTTAAAGCACTTACAACTGATTTTTCAAATAAAAGTTATGCAATTTTAAACAAAATACACACCTTTTCTTGCTTTTAGGAGCTCAATATTGAAACTATTGTATCTCTGTAATTTCAAGTCTCTGAGGTTTAAAATTTTGTCCTATGGTATCCCTTTGAGACTTCTTTCCAATGCCACAATTCAGACCGAGATTAGATTCTCCAAGGTAAAGTTATGCCTAATCTCCCACAATGACCTGATTATGGACTGATTCAATAAAGCCCACTTGTACGAAATTTCATGTGTCACTATTTCAACCTTTGGCCCTGAAAATGATACAAGAAAAACTACAATTCATGAAATTTCATTCACTTTTAACGAAATTCAAATCTGATGCTCGTAGAGAAAGCTATGACGATATTCCCCTCCTCACATGTTTGAGAATCAATTCTGGAGCATGTAAAAACCTTAACTTATTTGGACCATATCTCAGAAAATATAGCAAACAAAGCTCTGAATTTTTTACACGAAGTTCACCAAGACTTCGACTCCACGTGGTCAAAATTTTAGTTTTCGAAGCCTTGTAGAAAAAATTGTTATAGCGAAAATCCCAAGATGGCTAACTTGAAGCAGCGAAATCCTAGAATTCAAATCCCTGATACCAATGTTATGCAACCAGACCATAAAATAGAAGAAAAAATAGATCAACAACTTTAAAATTAGCACTTTCGAGGGGGAACCCTCCTTTACATCACATAAATGAACAATTCTTGGGTGATTCAAATAACAATAACTCCTTGGTATATATAGGAGTCTAAAGGGTCACAATATAATTGGAGCCTAAATAACAATAATAATGTAAGGGCACAACAATAATAATAGTGGGCTTCTATGGGGCACAACAATAACAATATGGGGGCTACATCAATAATAACAATAAGGGGGTTAAACTAGTACTATGGGCACCTAACATTCTGTGCAAAAATGAAGAAGAATCAATAAATCACATCTTTAAGTCTTGTCCATTTTATCAATAGGTTCAGTTTTCTTGAAAACAGGTAGTGAGCCACACAGGGGTATGGGAGACAAAGAATTTATAGTAGGCTTGGAGGGTTTGGATCTTCAATCCATCTAGTCGAGCCTTCAAAGTGTTGCCTCTGATTATAAATTAGGGGATTTAATTGGATTAGAACGTAGCCTTTTTCTAGGAGAAGCATTGAACTTATGATTACATAGCTGCAAAATATCTTCCTATATTGGATCATTTTCCTCAAGAAAATGGATTTACCCCTCCCAGGCCAGTTATTCCAGAAAATCCTGATCCTATTTTTCCTTGCGATTTTTTTGATGGAGCATTTGGGAATGCAGGGCATAAGTGTGGTGGGGGTTTCATCCTTTTCCTTTTTTAATCTCATTCTTTCCAAATAAAAATGGGGTTTGGATAAGGGACAAATAACAAAGTTGAAATCATGGTATGGAAAAATATATTGTCTTTTGCATTCGCAAACGGATGCACACAAATTCAAGTTTCCAGGGACTCAATGATTGTCATCAACTGGTTAAATTCTTCTCAAGTTGTAGGAATATCACCTTACAACCCATTACAAAGGAAACAATTTGTTTAAAACTATATTTTAACTTTTTATCATGCTCTGATACCTACAAGGAAAGGAATTCAGATGTTGATCATCTCCCAAAAGATGGATTTCAAATGGAACAGGGAACATGGGAGATTGTTTAACATCAGAGTGGTTCTTCCTCTACAACTTTCTATCATAGGCCATACAAGGATCTCTTATTGGGGCAACAAGTCACTAATTTTGTAGGATTTGGCATGTCTCAATATTCTTAGGAAAGAAGCTGCAATACTTTCATTTGTCTAGGACATATTGTAGCAATTTCAGATCTATCAAAATAACTCTCCAAGATGTGATTTGTGGTTTTGGTTTTCAATGCATTTTAGACCTTTGTAGCCTTTGAGGCAACTGCATTGATGAGTGCTTACATTAAGAAATATGTTATATGGAGACAAATACAACCCGACCTCATAAAAACATTAGCAACAATTTGAGTGACTGTATGTGCATCTTGTGGGAAATTTTCTAGCATACCTTGGAGTTTTACTTGGTTTTGGAGGTGTATTTATTATGGGTGCTTTGTTTTTCAAAGCTAGTTTTTGTAATATGGTTTTCCTGTGCATCTACAATGTTTTACAATGCTCTGCTAATTTTCAATCACTGTGTTGGATGGAAATTTTTTCTCCATATGTTCCCTTCTTCATATGAATTCTACTTATGCTAGGAATTATACTGGCAAGTGCACTGGCTATGGGTTTGAGATGAAATTTCAAACTATTTAGGGAGAACAAAATATGGATATCATTTTTAAAGGGTTTGCTTATATATATTTGTATAATTATCCTCATTTGGAAATTTTATGAAATCTTGATGCTAGAAAGGATCATTGATAATTGGTTTCCACATGGTAAATGGTTTCCCTTCTTTTTTAGAGATGTAAAATCCCAATATCTATTCATGATTTTGTGGTCAGTTTAATAGGACACATCACTATCTTGTGTTTGTAATCTTTATAGATATGTTTTTATGATCATATAGAGGCATATATGAGCAAGACTCATAAAGGACTATGAGACTGTTATAAGTGTCTATGAATATGTATTTGCTTTTGTTTTATAAATGAAATACAAGTATTTTTTCCTTGGAAAAAAATGTTTAATGTGCTCTTCCCATGATTTTCTATAGATAATAATATCATCAATGAAAACCAACACAAATTGTCTAAGATGGGGTCAAAAAAATGTTCAGATTTGAAAATTAAAACGAATATTAGTCAACCTAAAAGGCATGGTCAAGAACTCATAGTTCCCTTCATGTGTTCTAAAAGTTGTTTTGGGGATGTCTTCTTTTCTTAATTTGACTTGGTGGTATACTGATTTCAGATCAAGCTTTGTAAAATAAGCCACTCCATGAAGCTCATCTGATAGCTCATCAATATTGGTATAGGGAATTTATCCTTAAATGTTGATTTTGTTTATACCTATATAATTATGACACATCCTCCAAGAATTATCTTTTTTTTCACCATCATTATCGGTGCTGAAAATGAACTCCTATTATGTTAGAATAAAACTTGAATCTAGAATGTCTTACAAAATTTTCTCAATCTCCCCTTTTTTGTTATTGACATGTGTGCATGTTTATTGAAGGTTTTGGAGCTATAATTATACTAACCAACTTGCTCACAAGATGAAGGAAAAATGCCAACTATTAGATATTTTTATTTTATTTTCCACTTTTATTTAGGTAGTAAGTAATGGACCCTTGAGAATGTTAGTTAGTGATCTACGACAAGCCAAACCTACTCACTGGGGGGTTTGCTTTGGTGTAGATAAATTTCCCATTAATAGAAATAGTGATTCCGTTGGGGAGATTTTTTTGAATTCTCTCTATTTGGGTTGTTTTTCTTTTGAAGCTTCTTAGTTTAGAAGCTAATTCCAATTTTTACATTAGTCATTTTTTCTGTCTTAGTAGGATTAAACAAAATTTTAGTTTTTGGGTTGATTATGAATTTGTTTGCCTATTTTTCCTCTTGTTCACAACTATTCTTAGTAATCATGATCATTCATAATTATTCTAGTGAAAGTTATAAGTATCCCCTCATGCTCACGAGTTTCCTTCTTGCAACTCGCAACCCTATTTTGTAAGTGGTTAAAAAATATATATGTATGAAATTTTACTTTTTCATCATTGATTTTTTCTTTTCAAAATTGATAACTTCTAATCCTTTATTAGGAGGTTTGAAAATTTCTTTGGGTGCTTTTATTTTTTGTTGGTGCCTAGTATGTTTAATGTCCTTATAGTCAATTTGTAGTATAAAACTAGTTCTAAAAATTGCAATGTTTTTGCATTTTTTATCTTTTATTTTACTTTTGGGAAGTTTTGCTACCTGTATGTGTTAAATCTACGAGTCATCACCATTTTGATATGTAAGATCCATGAACAAACCATTATGGTCACACCATTTCGTAACCCATGAGCACACTAAAACCTAAAAATTGAAAAAAGAAAAAGAAAAAAAGATATGAGATTCTAGGTATTTTTTCCTTGAGACTTGGGGGCTTTGTTCTTTGACTCGGGGCCTATTAGAACTCAGTTTTGAACTAGTTTATATATATATATATATATATATATATATATATATATATATATTCACTTAGATGTATCTTAAGTAGTCTAATTAATATTCGAAGTGGTTGCATTTAAAAAAATTAATTAATTGATTGGTTTCATTAGCATGCTTTCATGTAAATCAAAAGAATCACTTTCTTTTATTCCATTTAAGATTTGAAATTTTTATCTTAGTTTTTGTACTTTCTAACAATATTATTTTTAAATTTAAGTATCTTTTCCAAGTTTAAAGTAGTGTTTCATTTTTCAAGCTTTCCCTTCTTTTATCTTCTTCATTTGATAACATCATCTTTTTGTCAAATCCACATCCCTCTAAGTAAAAACAACACTAATAACTTGAATAAAATATATTCTCTCTCTCTAAAAAAAAGAGTAACATTAATATAGATTTGTAGGACCTTGGTTGTAGAATTAGAGAGAAAATTCTCCAAGGCCATGAAAATGAAACTATAACTAAATAAAGAGCAAAACATTCCATTAGTAGTGAAAATTATTTGTTGGGAAAGTGCCTCTTAGACAAGAATCAAGCATTAGGTGAAGCTAGTTCTAGTGTTAAGAATATCTCGTGGCACTTGAATTATTTGGTGGAAATAATACCTAAGAACTTCTAGATAGCTTGGCATGTTACTTAGACTGATTCCTTCTTTCCAAAGCTACGATTACAAGATTTGATATGTATTTATGACCTAACACAAAAGCTTGTCCTGCAACTATTCCCCTGGATACGAATGTCAAAGTGGCATCCTTAGTGATTCTGCACAGGTTCCTAATAAGTGACTATAAGTGGGAAGTTCTTGCAGTCTTGAAGTAGATGATAAATATCAATCTCAACTCCTTTGGAGGTTTCCCATGTTCATGAGGAATATTTCGCCCTATGTGATTGATTTGTGGAAGGATACTATAATCATTCCTTGCACCTTTGCTAATTGGCCCTAGGATCTCATCCTCCTAGATTCATCTTTGGAGGGTCCTCTCTTTGAATTTTCAATATTTAGATTCAAGTCCTCAAAAAAGCTAGTTTGAATTTTGGAGGAGCATGTTTTTGTGGTTGAATCTTAGAGATTCATTTATAAGCTTTTGTTTATTGTAAATTTTTGACCCCATATAAGCCTTTGGGTCTTTATTTTTTTAAATCAAAAGTTATGGTTGATGTTCATGTATGTACCAACTGAGGCACCCCTTCACAAGGGAACCCTTATGCTTTTCTTTTTTTGGAAGCATTAATTCCCCTTTAATAACTGCTTTATTGTTAGTTTGGTTTTTTTCCACTCCAAATACCTTGAATTCTACTAACACTCACCAAGCAAGCACATTATGTAAAGATCATCAAACCACTTGGGACTCCTTGATTTCTTCACAAATGTAATCAATTTCTTCTTGTTCTACCTCATATGGTGAAAATGTTCCCCCTAACATAACCAATTCCCGTAGGTCTAATAGGAATGAGAAGAGGAAGGCCATGAAGAAGAAGCAAATACGAGTAAGATATTGAACAAAGAAAATCACACTAGGGGAAACCTTATAACCAATGTGAGTCATGTTGGGAGCAAGCAACCAACCATTGCAAGTCATTGTGGTGGTATTGATACTATTGAAAAGCCCAAATGAATAGGACATTAGTCTAAGTTTCCTTGTAGTATTTGCAAGGGAAACCATCTTACTTATATATCCCTTGCACTTCCAAAGGTATAAAAATTATGGTCCTCACCTGAAGGACCCTTTGTTCAGGAACAACCTATGGTTCCCCAGTAACCCATTTGACCATTGGTTGATTAAGTAGTCATGTTGATGTTATCTTCAATCAATCCCATTGTCCTTTTGAAGAGTGATGTCACTACTGTTAAGTTTTCTTTACTTCCAATTTAGAACCTTCTAGACAGGGGGGCATTTCATTCACTTTGAGTGTGTTTTTTTTCATTCTCTATGATTGTTTCCTTTGATTGCAATAGTTTTTTGAGACCATAGTTTTCAAAACTGGTTTTTCTGAACTGGAAACTGGTCAAACTAGTTGGTTCATTACCCCTGGCCATCAAACCAGTTGAAAAAACAGGTTTTCTGAGCGAATCACCAGTTTTTTGTTATGACAGACCATAAATCGGCCAGTTTATGAAGGAACCAATCGGTTTTCCCATTAACCATCTGGTTCCTTCATAAACCAATCGGTTAAATTAAAAGTGACATTTCCTTTATTTTTTATTTTCATCCTTTTACTTAAATTTTTAACATTACCATGAAATGACTCAGGATGTTTGAGAGTGGTTTCGACTTCATTAGATTTCATATGGAGAAACTAGAATTTTAAAGTTCGCTCAAAATTCAACAGACTTAATGGTTTTCAGGATTTCATGGTTTATGGATTTGCAATGTTTCCATTTGATTATATCATGCATGAGGGTATGAGGTTGGCATTTGATCAAGATAATGAAGCCCGTTAAGAACCTTGATGTTGGTGGCATTGATTTTTGAGCTTTGTTGATGTTGGTGGTATTGATTATTGAACTCCTCTACCATGGCCTTAACAATAATGTACCCTTCACTCAAAGGAAAATAATTGGTTAGGCATGCTAAGATTTTTTATACCACATATAAGGTTTAGGAGATGAACCCTTCGCTCAAACTAAAATCATCGGTTAGGCATGTTAAACTTTTTCAATTTTTATCATATTATAAGGTTGAGAAATCCAAGTCTGAAGAGTTTGAGAGAGATGATGTTTATGTATCTTTTACTGATGATACCATATTTATTAGCACTGAATCAACGATGAGTTTCATGAGTGATTATGTTGATAAGTGATTTGTAGTTTTGATGTCTATTTTTGCTGCTACTACTATCACTACTGCTAAGGCTGCAGAGGAGTTTAAGGAGTCCTCAAACACTCATACAAATTATTTATGTAGATCATGTTGATGATCCCTTGTCTAGTATTGGAGACGATTTTGATCATGATGAGGAGTGGTCATGCTAATCATTGATGTATACTTGTAGTAGACAAATGGCCCCATAGCTTATAACATTTTTTTTGGACTCTAGAGGCCATTTAGAGCCTCATTGATTATGTATTTTGTTGCTAATATGTATTGCACCCGGTGCCAATTTGATACATTCACCTTTATTTGGTATATAAATGAGAAAAAATTGCATATTTTATCTCTATTGGTTTGGAATCATGGTTTTAGATCTTAAAAATAGTTTTTTTCATTAAAAACTAATTATTACATGTATTT
Source organism: Pinus albicaulis (assembly GCA_034641835.2). NCBI lineage: Eukaryota > Viridiplantae > Streptophyta > Pinopsida > Pinales > Pinaceae > Pinus > Pinus albicaulis. Next base: position 858,939,818 of record CM076582.1, read on the forward strand.
TTTTAAAGACCGGCTCATTGAGATCTGACTAGTCCTTATTTGAAACCCGGTTTGATAGGTGGACCGGTCTGATCACCGATTCTAGTTTTTAAAACTATGGTTGAGACTCACTTTCCTTATTTTGCACCCTTTCAAATATATTGAATTTAATTGCACCATTCATTGATGTGTTGTAGATGAAGATGCCTTTGTTTGTATTTTAACCATATGCTTGGAAAGGTTTGGGTTCTCCCAACCTTATGTTAGTTGTTGGCCATTGATAGAAGACCTAGTGAACCCATGGAGATTCTTATTCAATTACCTATTTCATTTGGAGAGAAGATTGTCTTAGTCGATGTTATAATTATGGAACCTCCATGGGACTTCAATTTTCTCCTTTGGCATGAATACATATATGTTATGAACATTATTGTGTCCATGTTATTTCATGTGGTGCATTTCTCTCACTTTCAAAATATTGTCAATATGACTAACTTGCATTTGGTGATCCTCATTCTTACCTGGCTTTAGATTATGTTTCCCCTTTATTTGTTTCTCGTATTTTGTAAACACTACCTCACCATCAGTGAATTATGTGGGCTCACATCCAATGCATTTAGTTATTACTAAAAATGAGTACCTACATTCATGCTAATCTTCGTAGGACTTAGTTTTTGTAGTTAACTGGGTGATTTATCTAATGGGAGTTGGTCCAAGTAAATGTTCTACCATATGTTTTCTTTGGGATAATGTTATTCCCTAGATGAAGATTTCATGGAGGCTATGATTTATTTTGATATTCCTTAATATATGTCATCATTTCCAAAGGCCATCTCCTTGGCTTGGACCCTAAACCCTAAAAATATATTATGTAAATACCACCACTCAATTTTCCGCACACCACTCTCATTGAGCATTTGTGAGCATTTGGATTTTTTGGAGCAACATTAAAGAATTGTGATTTAGAGTGAGCTCAAAGAGTTTTTTTTCCCATTCTTGTGGGTTGTTTGTAGTGGATTTGTCATCCAAGATAGGAGGATAGAACCTATCTTCAATATTGGATGAGCTCTTAATCATATTATTAGGCTCACTGATCTCATTCCAAGGTATCTTAAATATAACATTGTTTTCTTCCTCTCTTAAAATTGTATATTTGAAAATATATGTCATTTGTTGCTTCTACCAATTTACATGTTAAGATAGGGTTTGCATATTTGTTTGCATTTAACTTTAACCACCACCCTAATAATCAAAGACATTGCATGGATCCATGTTGATATTGTTGTTGAGGAGATGTATTGTAAATATTGCATGAAACACATAAGGGGCTAAAGTAGGTTGAAACAACAATTGGTTAGTATCAAAGGCCAAGTTATCTCATGCAAGGCACCATTAAAGGAGATTGGGCATATTAGCTTGTAATTGAAAAATCAGTTTGAGGAATTTGAATAAGATATGGTTAGGCGGGAAAAGATAAATGTTAAAATAGGGAGGAATATGAAACTTGCCTTAATGATAGATTCTAAATCCCTAATAAATCCTAGACGGTTCATTTTGAAGGCTCCTCATTTATCCATTTTACCAATGTTAAGGCCCCATTTCATTATGTTTCCCCGCTTATGTTGTAGGGTAAACCCAACACACCCGATTTTTGAATTATTTACTTCAATAATGGGGACCCTTTTATTAATTTTTGGCTAAGCACCTTTTATGATTTTCATTAAGTTAATTGTCCTAAAATTTTAGCATTTTTTTCATTTTTGTTGGATTTCTATTTTGATTGTTTCATTGAATCCGATTTTTCACAAGCTTTCGAACAATACTTTTTTCGCTCCATTTGGTCAATCGGTTTGTAATGGCACTCTTCTGAAGTTTGATCATTTTTATCGCCTAGGTTAGAAAATATACATAAATGTTTAATATTTTTATTTTTGCAGTTAAAATAGTCATTCATTGTAAATATTAACTTTTAGTTCATTTTTACTATTTCTTTCATTTTTCACTAACGGTCCTACAAATGACCCAGCAAAATTGTACAGTGGACTAAAACGCGTTTTGAGATCTTGGTAATTTACTCTAATTTATTATTTTAAAATAAATTACCAAACCCAAAACTCTAAAATTGCAAAGTGGCTATTGTCTAATTTGTAGGATTGTTAATCTCGCGTGGGCCCACTTCACTTCCTTCCAAAAAAATGTGATCTTAAATTTTTTGCGATAGAAATAAACGATTTCGATATTGCGATATCGCATATCGCAAAATTTTAAAGCACCTCAAGCACTTCAATTTAAAAAATGTGAAATTGCGATGAGCGATTTTGGTTTATGCGAAGGGTTAATTTTTTTTCAACATAATGTTTTCCTGAAACTCCTTATAACTCCCGTGACCTCACCCTCCACCTCACTCCTTATTCCTCCACCTTACTTCACCCTACCTCATGCTTACTGTTACACAGCACTTTTTCACCGTCCCTGCAATCCCCATCTGGAAAATTGGAGTACCATTTCAGTGACCTCTGTGAACTGTCATACTTTTCCATAAGTGTCATTGCATCCTTTGGCATGTCAAGATCATAATATTTGTTACTCATTCCTCAAGAAGACCTTCAAAAACATATTATTTTGTATCAGCGCTGGTAGGTAGTTATGGCCTCGCGCCCATGGATAAATTAACACTGGGCCCCATGCCCTTTGGCACTCTGTCTCAGAAGGGCGCCCGCGCCAAGCTGCTTTTGGAAAGTTTTTTAAAATAGAAATGAAGATTCCATGTTTAACAGCTTCGTGAGTGGAGTCATCATGGTTTGTTCGACTGAATAATGTCGAGTTCCTCCCTTTGGCTTGTCAGTTCCTATAATTGTGAAACCCCCCAAAGGGATATACCTCTCCTTCACCTTATGTGGGATCGCAAACCACCTCCTCCTCTCTTATAAATTCTTCCTCCTCACATTGATTCAACTAGCTGAACATTCATTACTATAGCCAGTGTGTTGAAGAAAGTAGAGAAGAGTCCATTTCTGAGAGAGAGTTTAAGCCCATTGCCTCATTGAGTCGAATATCGAACGAATTCTTGAGATGTGCCCAACTAAACCCGTCGAAAGAGATCTGCAACGTCAAGGCATAAGGTTGTAAACTTCTTTTTATCTATCAATAATACATGATTGCTTTATGGTTGCAACTTTGTTTCCATTTATATACAAAGTGTTTAGCTCTACTTGACTAACTGAATAGCTGTAGATGAATGTATATGCTTGTATGTTGTCATCGTTTGTTTGACCTTTGTGCAGACAAGTGAACATCGTCACCAACACTGAGCACAAGGCGTGAAGACAAATATTGAAGGATTTTTGCAGCGTGCCTCGACAAAAGCATTGGACCGAGGTAGGATATATATTCTGGTTCATATTTCATTTATAAGCTAGGAATTCATAAGTCCACCATGTTCCCTTGTTGATAGACTCACCCTAGGGCTACAGGGATTGCCTCTATCTGCAGAGGGGATTTGCCTACTCAACAAGTTGGCGACCATACTGGGGAGACAGTGTGTCTGTCATCTCTCGTTGATTCATTTTTGAATTTTACTTGTCTGTCCGACTTTGGTCGTATTGCCATTTCTCTTATTTTTCTTGCTTATCTGACTATTTCGAGCCATCTCACCCATTCTTAGAGTATTAAACTTGGCTTGTCGTCAGCTTATTTTTCTCATTTCCTTGGTTTCCTTACTCGGCGATGTTGTTTCTTTGACAGTCGTGCCAGTTGGCATGGGTTTCCTATTTTACAGGTGCGATTTCCCTTGTTCAACGTAGATTACAGCTGAACAGTCGCGCTGAATCCTGTAGGTTTGGATTTAGGCTTCTTCCCTGAATTTTCCAGTACATCTTACCCTCTATATTGGTTTTTCCTCTCTGGATTAGTCCACTTGTATTGTTTTCTACTTCCCTGTCTCATTCTTCTTAGTTGATTGTCTCTCATATGATCAATGTGGCTTGTCATCCTAAGGTTTCTAGGTGTCTTCGATTGCTTGTTCGATCGCATGTTCACTGAGAATCTGAAGTTGTGTATGAGTCAGTCTAGTCTTTCATATCTTCAACTTGTTGACTGATTGCTTGGTCTTTTCTTTCGATTCTATGTGTCGTGGTTTTTTCGAACTATCATTTTCGTGTCTGCTTGACCCTCCATCTCTCACCCTAAGCATAGATCACATTGCTCATTGAATCGACCTAAAAGTCCTTTCTGTGTGAAGGAATGCGTGTTGGTTTTGAGTATGTTTTATATTTGTTTTTGGATTAGTCTCTTTGTGTTTTAATCATTTCATTCGAGTTGCTCAAAACTAGTGTTCGTTTTGTCATTTTAGTGTAACAGTGCATTATTGCTTCTCATTCATATAAAAGAACAAAATTTACATTCTTTCTCTCTATTTGAAAATGAAAAGTATTCTTTTGCATTAGTAGATTTCTCATTAAAAAGTGAACAACAACGAAAATCCTTTCATTTTCTGCTTTTGTTGTGTTGGTGGCATCAAGAAAAGTTCTTCTTGCATTCGATTGATTGTTGCTTCATCGTGAATCTCTATCCATCTCTTAGCTAGTCGTTCATCGAATCAGAATGATATTCTTTATCATGTATTTATGCATTAGATATTACATTCGGTAAGGCCTTTAAACTTAAACATAATTTCAAGATAAACTTTAAAATGAAATCAATCAACCTAAGGAAGCATTGAAACTTAACGCTCACATTTAGAAGTCTAGGCTAGTGACGTCTTCTGACGTCGTTAAATCTAGTAGTTGTAGTTTGCAATCTTGCATTAGACAACGCTAGTACAGACTTGTTCTCCCCGTTCCGTCGCATATATAAAGGGATACCCTCATAGGTTGCAATATTTTATTCATAGGAAGCCGAGTTTGTTGCCTTGTAACTATGATACACCGAACACAACATTTTGGGAGATTGGTTGCCATAAGTCAAGTCCCTGTTCATTTCTCTTTCATTTGATCACCAAGGTGTATTTTGCAGTTCACGATTACCTGGTAACCCTTTATGCCTAGAATACCCTAAGTAGTCATTTTTTATCCTTATTGACTCTTTAAATTTGAAAAGATCATCGAGCCCTTGTCCTTTTGCGCTCGTTAAATCTGAAAGTGGCTAGAGTCACCTTTTGTCCTTTTCTCGACTCTTTAAACATGAAAAGGCAAAGCCTTGTTTCAATGCTATAAAATTAACTTCCCACGAAATATTCCTGATTAAAGTTATATTCCTTATTGATTCTTAGATTGAGGTAAATGGCAACGCTTTTTGAGTCCATCAACCAAGGAATCCCTCAGATGGGAATCCTGGTCATTTTCCTTCATTCGAGAATGTTAGTGCTCCATATATGGCAACGTTTTCCCTCCCGTGATTAACCATTGGTCTGCCAATTTGGTTATTTTCAACCCTTGTGGTGTCGAATATATCAACTGTCTCTCAACCGAGTTCTCCTCCGCCTCAACCATGTCAACTCCATGTTGATCCTAAGATTGAACCCTCGCCTTCTTCGCCCATTTCTTCACCTCATTCTTCCTCTTCGCCTAGTGAAAGTTTGGATTCTAGTACCCAGGTGGCTAAGAAGAAGAAGAAGGAAAATAAGCTAGGGGGGAAAGGAAATCAACAATTATTTCTACCCATGCAGCGAATATCGAGAAACCTCCAATTCTATCTCGCAGAGTCAAATTCCCTTGTAAGCTATGTGAGGGTGACCACCTTCTTTGTGATTGCCCTGGTATTCCCAAGGTTCTAGAAGTATGGTTTGTTGGCCCGATTCGTCCTTCATCATAAACCTCTGGGCATCATGCTGATGATGAACCTTCAGCTAAAGATAATGAGACTCATAAGAAATAAGGTAAGATCAAATTTCCATGTAGGTTATGTGAAGGGAACCATCCCATTCACCTTTGTCCTTATATGGATGAAGCTTCTAAAGTATTAGATATCCTTTCGACTTCTGAGTCCTTTCTTCCCGTTGGTTACCGGAGATTTTCTTCGAGTACTCCAATGGTTGATCAAGTCATTGATCGGGACTCATATTTGGCCAATTCCACTCTCTCTGAAAGTCAGTTTCAGTAGTCCATTTCCAACCAATCATTGGTTGAGAAAAAGGTCGACCTGGTTCCACCTACATTTCATCATGTCTTTTCTGTCGAGAGTGGATCTCATCCCAGTTAGGTTCTTTTCGTTTCCTCTGATTCCCCGGGATCGAAGGGCGATCCTCTTGCTTCCATGATCCAGGAGGGTGATCCTCTGACTCCTATCACCACAGTTCCAGAAAGTGATCCTCCTTCTCTCGTTCCCAAAGTTCAAAAGGATGGTATTTTTTCTCCCGTAATGCAAGGGGATAATCCTCTTATTCTCATGGCACCCCCTTCATGTAGTTTGATCACGTCCTTTGATTAGAGTCGATTCACGAGATATTGTCTTCCTTCTTACATGCCCTTTGAGATCAGTGTACAGGCCTGCAATATGGTCGTATTGGGCACAATTATTGATGAATGTGCATTGGTTAGTATTATGTCCTCAACTACATGGAAAACTTTGGCTTCTTCGCAGCTTGTATCTCTTACTCAGAATCTGTTGCCTTTTAACATAGGAACCAGTCAACCGTTAGGGATCCTTTCGAAGTTGCCTATTACGTTGGGAGGGATAATCGTCTATATAGACGTGATGGTGGTCCAAGGCCCCTTGGATTTTAATTTACTCTTGGGGCGCAACTATGATTATGCCATGGGCGGGCTTGTCTCTTCCCTCTTTCGTGTGATCTGTTTTCCACATGAAGGTCAGATCATGACCATTGGTCAGCTTTCATTCTTTGGTCGTTATGTGACATCTGGTCTACCATTGTCCCTTCCCGGTCCTTACCTGCCAATGATATCTTCCCCGCCACAAGTCAATTATGTGGCCACCTGTTCCATGTACGCGTCCACTGATAATTCAGTCAGTGAGGTAGTACACAATGTACTGGGGGCATTAGATCCTAATTTCCAGAGTGTTGTTCTCCCGTCATATGAGAAACTCTTGGAAGCCATGACTTCTTATTTGTCATGATCAGTTCGTCGGAGCATGGTTCATTTTCTTGTGTCAAGCTCCTTAAAAAATGAAACAAGCTCGTCGGAGCATAGTTTGTTTTCTTGTGTCAACCTCCTTAAAAAATGAAACAAGGGCTCGCGGAGCAAATTTCGTTTTCTTGTGTCAAGCTCCTTAAAAATTGAAACAAGCTCTTATGAGGACTGTTCGTTTACTATGTCAACCTCATTAAAAAAATGAATTAGGTTATGAGGATAGTTCTTTTACTATGTAAACCTCGTTAAAAAATGAAATGGGTTCCCTTTTCACTTAAATTCTTTGATTAGATCTCGAAAAATCCAAGTTGAGTCTTTCGCCTAAGCTCGTAATTGAACCTTCATTCCATACACATCCTAGCAACCAGCAGTCTACTCCGGTGAATGCACTGAAGATTGGGGGGCATGTACCTCGAATTGGGTCACCATGCTGGGGGCATGCGAACTTATTTCAAGCATAGTTTTCTAAAGGGTTTCAAGCTTGTGTAAAAATGAAACCCATTTCAAGCATAGTTCGTTTATGTTTCAATCTTGTGTAAAAATGAAACCGGTTTCAAGCATAGTTTTTGAAAAAGTTTCAAGATTGTGTAAAAATGAAACAAACTTCAAGCAGGGTTTCCTGATTTCAAGCTTGTGTAAAAATGAAACCATTCTTATTTTACCTCTCGTGATTGCCATTCTATCAGCCTGTTTTTCCAGATGAGCCTTGGTTTTCTCATTCCATCGTTACCATATGCTCGACCGATCATATGCCCTCACTTGATTGTTTTACCCATTCCTGAGGAACCACTGCAATGAGTGGTCTTGTTAGCTAGCCTCTTGACATTTACTTGTTCTGAGTAGTTCCACCATCACCAGAACCAGTTGCTACCCTTAATGCCACTTGTTCCTCCAGGAGGAGTCAACTTTCAACTCTTTTCTAACTCTCAAAACATGAAAAGATTGCCGAGCTCTTGTCATTTTTAACTCGTTAAAGGCTGCGAAACGTCATATGCCCAGTATAAATTTACCCCTTTTTTGGGCTCGAACAGATTATTTATGAAAAAGGAATATCTTAGTCGAACATGGCTAAGAGGTTCTCTCATACATTATTTTCTACCTTTTCAGATCTGTGAGACTACCTACAAAAAGGGACCTACTGGATTTTTATTTTCCGCTTCTTTTCAAACTCTCTAAACATGAAAATACGTTGATTTCTTCCTTTGTTAGACTCGTTAAAACCTAATGACATCGGAAATCGTCACCATGAAGTTACTGAGTTCCTCCTTCCTAGGGCTCGTAAAATGTACTAGGATGGATTTGTCCAAAGGAAAAACTTATATGACAAGCATATGTTATCCCCTTCAAGCTTCTTTCCAAAAAAAATTGGGGTACTCGCGAGAAATGGTGGGGGAAAATGGAACCAATTCTCAGTCGTGTCGGCAATATGTCGCTCTTGAACATGACACTTGTCTGCAGTTTGTGTTAGGTTGGGGACATCCCACATTCATCATTTTTCCTCCAATCTACTCTTTGCCACGTCGCCGTGACCTCATATCCCTTGATGTCAAATACTACCAAATTCCAGAGTCGTGTCGCCAATATGTTCAAGAGAAGTTCCTTCTGTAGTTTTCAACCCCTGATCCTCTGTTAGTCCTGATTCACTATCATCTTATTCCTTTGTCTCGTATCGATGATGTGGGAAACATTATGGCCCTCCGTCGACCGGTCACTTCTTGTCGACTTCAGCTCATTATCCAGGAAGTTGATTTAGAGACTCCTTTCTAGTAACTTAGGGATTGCATGCCTCAAGGGCAAGTTCTTCGCATTCGACGACAGGTTCTCATCATTGGCCTTCGATCGAGTGATCATGTGGGTGTTCGACTCCAGCTCATTGTTTACATTCCACGGATTGTACTAGTTGTACCTTGAGATCCATTGTCATTACTGGTGGTTTCTCTCGCGCCTGTTAACATCTTTCATCATTAGCAGGTAATCAGGTGATTTTATTTCATGTTCGACTTCAACTCATTCATTCGCATGCTTGAATTTGTACTTGTTCGGGTCGAGATGGAGCGCAAGACCCTGGGTTTTGTTTGATAAAATCCAGGCTGTGGGACGATTTGGTTTATCATGACTATATGCATGACTCTTCTGATTGGATGGCTACAACCATACCTGAGTCTTTTTTTTAATCCTTCTTACTAGATGGTTGCGTCCATACCTCGGATCTTATTGTTGTATGTACTCTACTATGGATGGTTGCGCCCATATCGCATCTTCATGTATCAGAGATATTATTTGTACTTGTTCTTGCAGGTCTTCTGACGACGACGTTTTGGTTTGGGCATGTTCTCATAAAGAATTTAACCCCTCCCTCTCTCTCTCGGACTTCATGCTTTAGGGGGCATCTGTTACACAATATTTTTTCACCATCCCTGCAATCCCCATGTCAGACATTGGAGGACCATTTGAGTGACCTATGTGAACTGTCATACTTTTCCATAAGTGTCATTGCATCCTTTGGCATGTCAAGATCATAATCTTTGTTGCTCATTCCTCAAGTAGACCTTCAAAAACATAAGATTTTGGGTCAGCACTGGTAGGCAGTTATGACCTCGTGCCCATGGAGAAATTAACACTGGGCCCTGCACCCTTTAGCGCTCTGTCTCAGAAGGGCACCCGCACCAAGCTGCTTTTGGAAATTTTTTTAAAATAGAAATGAAGCTTCCATGTTTAACAACTTCGTGAGCGGAGTCATCATGGTTTGTTCGACTAAATAACGTCAAGTTACTCCCTTTAGCTTGTCAGTTCCTAAAATTGTGCAACCCCCCAAAGGGATAGACCTCTCCTCCACCTTATGTGGGATCCCAAACCACCTTCTCCTCTCCTATAAATTCTTCCTCCTCACATTGATTTTGCTAGCTGAACAGTCATTACTATAGCTGGTGTGTTGAAGAAAGCAGAGAAGAGTCCATTGTTGAGAGAGAGTTTAAGCCCATTGCCTCATTGAGTCGAATACTGAACGAATGCTTGAGATGCGCCCGACTGAACCCGTCGAAGGAGATCTGCAACCTCAAGGAATATGGTTGTAAACTTTTTTTTTCTCTATCAATAATACATGACTGGTTTCTGGTTCCAACTTTGTTTCCATTTACATACAAAGTGTTTAGCTCTCCTTGACTAGTTGAATAGCTGTAGATGAATGTATATGCTTGTATGTTGTCATTGTTTATCTGATGTTTGTGCAGACGCGTGAACAACATCACCAACACAGAGCGCAAGGCGTGAAGACAAAGATCGAAGGATTGTTGTTGCGTTCCTCGACAAAAGTGTTGGACCGAGGTAAGATATCTGTTCCAGTTCATATTTCATTTATAAGCTAGGGATTCAGAAGTCCAGCATGTTCCCTTGTCGCTAGACCCACCCTAGGGCTAGAGGGATTGCCTTTGTCTGCAGAGGGGATTTTCCTGCCCAACACTTACTTCACCTTCCACTCACTCCTTAACTCCCTGCTCGCTCCATGGCATATACGTATGGATTAAGAATTGATTCCAATGGTTTGTAAATTATTTATTTAATATTATAATTATTATAATATTTATTATAATTTTAATATAATTTGAATCATAATATTATTATATTTTAATTAAATTTTTTAAAATGGTTTTTATATTAATTAATTTCTATTAACAATTAAGCCTTAATTTAGTTTTTAATTACATTTAATTTTAATTAAATAATTAAAAACCATAATCTAATTTAGGATTATAATTTAATTAAAAATTTATGATTTTTAGCCCAAGCAACAAAAATTCCATAATTCTCTCCATTTTTATATACCAACTTTGGAAGCTCATGGATTGAGTTTTACTTGGAAAAATGAGGCCCAAGACGGCTCATTGGATAGATAAAATCATGGAGATTATTCTGAAGTGGTTTCATTTCCAGATTTGATCATTTATTGGGTTTAAAATTCAGCAGAATATCAAGCTCCGAATTCTTAACAAAACTAATTTTCTGAGTTTTATTTTCTGCATTTTCATTAGCCCATAACTTCTTGTGAGTGTAGATCCATTTGTCAATGATATCCTTGACCAATTAGATCATCACAAGAATCAATAGAAAGCTTAGATTTCCTTTTAAATTATTTATTTAATTAAATTTGATTGGATCTGTTTTAATTCCAGATTTGGCATTTTAATTTTGTTTTGATTTGTTTTTTCAGGAAAACAGTTGAAGAGATGAGAAGAAGAAGATCACAATCAATAAGAAGGCTCAAGCAATTGAAGTATATGATTTTGAACCAATAGAAATTGATTGAACAAAACCACTCTTCAACAAATTTCTATTGAGGAATTCTTTTGTAAATATTATAAATAGCAGATTGTAGAATGTAATAGAGGCTCCTCTTCTCTGTGATTCTAGAATTCTTGATGGAACTATTGTCTAGAGGATTTAGAAGTGTAGGGTAGAGGAGAGAAAACTCAGATCTGGGATTATTGAGGATTTTTCCTTTTGCATTTTGAACTATGTGTGGAGAACAGAGTTTATACTTCTACAGCTCTTGTTTTAAAAGCAGAAATTTAAGCTTTGTAAAGGACTGTTAGAGACCAGAGTCAGAGAAATGGTTTCAATAAATTGGTATTTATAATACTATTGTTTTAAATACCGGTTTCATTTTATGATAGCAGGAATGTGTCATTTTATTTATATTTGTGCACTTTTATCGGTATGAGTAATTTGCCTCAATTTGCGCGCCTCTCTCTGGAATTCCTCGCCTTTACAGATTCACCTCGTTGCACGCACTCAAAGGCAGACTCCCTCGCTGCGCACCCCCCTCCTGCGAGCACCCCTGCTACTCAGTTCTCAATTGTGCACATCCCTTCTCTGCTTCTCTGTTGAGCGCTCCCCTCAAGAGAAAGTCACCATCTATGGACCGACCACCACCTCCCTGTTGCTTCACCCCCCCCCCCCCCCCATGGCTCTGTGTCAGCGCCAAAAGACCGTCAGGGGTAGCCAAAGAGGTGCGTTCTCAGGTCGCTATCAGCGAGGCCAAGACAATCATTTGGAATCCATTGAGGGCTCCTCTTCTAGCAGCCATGACAAGGAGGCACCACAGCGCCATGAGAGCACCCTGGAGGAGACTTCCCAAACTTAGGAGAATAATAGGGGCAAAAGGGGTCCCAGGAAATCCACCATCGTGCAACCGGAGCATCCTACTCCTTGCAAAATCAAGCCTCTCCCGGTACAGGAGGCCTCAAGGGAGGATACTGATGTGCGGATAATGGAATTGGAGGATGTTTGGACGCATGTTATTGATGCTAAGTACCCGGTCGTACCCATCCTCTGCGCAAATGCTATAAAACCGTTGTGCGTGCCTTCTGTTGAGGAAGAGGCCATAGCACAAGAGTAAGAATGTCGTATCGAGGAGGAGGACCCAGTCACCGAGGATGATGAAGGAACACCATGACTGTGCGGTTTCTTGACTCTTTTCTGTTTTTTGTTATTTTAGCACATACTATAGATATTTTTCTTTTTCATGTGTCACGACACACCTTGTAATGTTTTATTGTTTGATGTTTTTTAAGGGTTGGTTTCCTCCCAGGAGGCAGCCCCAAACCTGCGCTACTCTGAAAGCATCAAAGGCTAGGATTCGATAAGCACAACTTACCATATCAGCCCGCCGCCTATGTAAAGTTTCTCTTTGAATTAATATAGTTTAGCCTAGCTTTTAAAAAAAAAAAAAAAAAGAGTAGTGTAAACTATGATTTAATTTTTTTATTATTCCATAATTTATTTTTAACTTGAAATTTATTTTTTGTTTTTAGTCTTAGATTTTTAGATACTTTGTGTTGGCATATTCAACAGCTCAATATTAAACACTCAATTGATGCATTACCTCAATGGAAAAATGAATATTCAAATTATAAATGTAAACATCAATAATTATTAAAATTTCAATTTAAATTAATGTTCATTCCTTGTCAATTACTTCTTACTTTTTGAGAGCAGTGCCAACAGGAGAGTATATTTTCACAATATGACCAACAATCTAATTCAATAAATAACCTTCTGTTGGATCTATCGGACTTCCATCTGTTTTTCATTGATCCATTTGAAAGACATTTGGAGAGTTTTCCTTTACAAAAGATTGTTTTTAATTTAACACTTGAACATAACACTAACAAAATCATGTAGGCCAATGTATCTATTTTTTTTTTTTCACAATATGGCATGTCATCCCCTCTTTTGAACTTCTCCCAATCAATAATGGAAATCCATCCATATTTCTATGATCCAATTGAAATTCAGTTGGAAAGGACATTTCAAGAGAAGGTGATTATAAATATATTAGTAATAAATGTACATTCTCCTTTTAGATTTTGTTTCCTTAGTTTAATTATATTTGTATTTTTGTTGCTAATGTTTGACCTGTACATACATCCATGAATTAAAATGAGAGAGTGGTTACATTGGAAGTATGACTATACCTAGTCATGTTTCCTTCATTAAGTTAGAAATATGAAGAGATTAATTTTCTTTTTTGTTTTCATTTATTTTATTATTTCAGATTTTCAATGAGCAAGTAATGAATCTGATTTCTTCTAGGCATCCCCTATCATTTTTAGAAAAAACAATCTTAGATCATTTTAGAAGCTCTTGAATTATCAGATCATACATACTTTTCAAGCCTTGAACTGTCTTGTTTTTCAAAATTCATCCCATTTATCATACATGAAGAAATTTTAAGAATTTTCTACAACTTGACAATTGTTGATTCACAAGTAATTCTGAAACACTCATTCTTACCACTCTTGTCTTCCGATCTAACCTTGGAAAGGATGCAATTCAAAAAACTCATTACTTAGCATTTTAGATCAAATAAGTAGGTGATGTTGAACATATGAAAATTTTGAAATATTTGGGAGAACTTGAAGCTTCATGATGTAAAAGTTACAATCAATTTTCTTCCAGGTATGCGTTTACATGTTCACCATAATCTATTGTTTGTTTTACTTTTCAAAGGTTGTTTCTTATTTCTATTTTGTTTTGTTTGCAAGTTTTCATTCATTTGATTGTGTAGATCTGAGATAAGCAACCAACCAACCATTTTCTCAAATCTGCAACATGTTCAGGGAAGTATTTATGATTTCGTGTAAATTTGAAGATTATCTAATTTTGCTTCTATTCATTGAAATCCTAGTAAAGTTTTAATAAATTCTCAGAAGAGTCATATCAGATAATTATATTTCACAAATCTCTTCATAAGAAAGTTATGATAAAATTACTTTCCAATCAGATATTTCGACAAATAATTAATTATTAAAGGGTTATTTATTTAAAAGCAAAGTTAAATTAGTCACTTTCTCTGTTAATTGAATATTTTAAGAAATCATCGGCCCCACATATGGCACGTCAAATATCTTAATTTGCATATCGGAGATTCTCAAATGAACATATTCCAAATATCTCCAATCTCCCGATATTCCCATTCCCTCCGATCACTGATGAACCTTTCCTTCCTATATCGCATCATCTATATCACAATATTTAATCAGAGGCAGCTCTTACCATTTCCTGAATAAACCTTTGATTCAAGTATTCAAATATTCCTTCTTGCTCATTCTCCGATAAAATGACTTTGCCAAAAAATTGTGATGTTCACACAACCCCGGACCCGATACGACATTTAAACTCAATTTTGAAAGAATATTGCGCCCGTTCATAAATCGCAAGTTTGGTTGGGGCATATGTTTAAAGGTTCTGATGTCCTGGATCCGATATAAAATTAAATACATATAATAAAAATATCGGATATGTATTTCATGGCACATCGACGTTGTTAGTATGAATCTTTCGTCGTAAAATACCACTTTAGCTACACATAACAAATAGCCCTAACATCAATTATGGCTGCCAAATATCTTTAAATCTGCGATTAGGTGATCCGAATAATGCTGCACAAATCCATATCTAAGCATAAAAGACATTAAGCAGATAAAGTAAAATGTGGCTCCATGCATCCAATAGACAAGACAAGAACAATGTATTTGAAAGAATTTCTATATTATATTAAAAAGGGGGCACCTGAGAGGAAAAAAAGAAAGGTGTTTTCCAGTTCTCCTCAATGGGATGGGTTCTTGAAAGTCCTCAGCATTTCAGATCTAAAATTCCTCTCTCTTGTTGTTGTAGAAAACCCAGACAAACATAGAACTCAATGGGAGCTCACAAGGCAAAAATGGAGAATGTGACCTAGTATAGATCCAAAGTGATCTAATGCAATGGAGGTGACTAATGAATGGGGAAAACCCTTCTATTTATAACAAAATATTAGGGTGGTCTAGAACTCGGTGCATGAATAAAATATTATTAATCGAATTCTAGAACCACCCTTTAGGAATATTTTATTATATTTGTTGGAGGGAAAAGGATTCTTGACTTGGGTCAATTCCTTTATTTATAAATAATAAATAAATAAACGATTTATTTATCATTTTAGGGAAATGATGGGAGTATAATTAAATAAATAATGGTTTATTTAATTATTTATGGATGATTTAGTCAAATTTAACTAAGAATATTATTTAAATAATGATTTAAATAACTTATTCTTAGGAAATAATTAAATAAATAAGGATTTATTTAATTAATTTCCTTGTTTTGGGTTAAATATGACCGGGAAATATAAACAAATAAGTCATTTCACATGGTGAAAGCAATTTTACTTAGGGTAAAATTGGTCTAACCTGGTGTACTTGGGTTCATCTAATAATAATAGGTTAGATGACCAAAAAAATGGTGTAACAGATTGCCCCCCAACGTACGAGTGTGAGGAGCAAATTGTATGACCGAAGTACGTTGTAAGAACTCAATCACTAGACATTAAGAGGGAAGTGAGAGAGAGAAATATAAGGTAGTCTAAGGTGTTAAAGGACTAGACCCTGAGGAGACGAGACTTACAGGTGCAACAAGTCTCTATTTTATGAAGTGGTACCTATGCTAAAGGCGGCGGGGGAGGCATACCTATGCCCGCCGAGACAAAGTACAAAGAATAGGAAGTCCAGTAAACGAGGAACCAAACCATGAAGAATATGTTGGCTTAAATAGGAGCCAGAAAAATAGAATGATGGATCCCACATACATGCTATGCCTGGAATAACCGTCAGGACTTATACAATAAGATTTTAGTACATGAGATACGGATACGCCCAAATGCCCCCTACACACGGGGAAGGGCTTGCAAAAGCTGACTGATACATGCAAATCGAAGAGGCGCTGCAAGCGGCTGAGGCCAAGATCATCAAATGGGAGGAGCTGCATCAAGGGTTGAAATGAAGTAGTTGTCCGGGCATGTGGGGGGCTACTTGTAGGGCCACCCCCTCATGAGGGTTGAGACATATCACACAGACCCGGGAATCACCAATAGTTGCTGCTGCATCACTGGACTATCAAGTGTAGAGATCATGATCATGCTGAAAAGAGCTCGAACCAAGGTACACTGCCACCTAGACCTGGCTTCTGGAGCAAATGAGAAGATGTCGACAGAAATAGATCCGCCATAGGTGAGGTAAGAAGGTAATCTCAACTAAGGCACGGGAGAAAAAGGTAGAGCGACTAACAGATGGACACTGATGATGATACTGAAATGAGGGATACTGAGTAGCGGATGGACGACTTCCCTTGTTAGAGCATAAGGGGCATTAATGGTTTGGCAACAACTAACACAATATCAGGGAGGATAGGTGACAATGGTACAGAAGGCCATAATTTGCAACACGAGAGGGGGACCAAGCGAGGAAGGATGGAGGACTATAGTGGGAGATAAAGGGGCTCGATATAGACTTCATGACGGATGATGACTCAACTCGGATGCTCTAAACAAGGGTGACTCGATGGTGTTTCCACACAGAAAAGGTCCAATGGGGGACCATGAACACATGAGTACAATATGGTATCTCATGACGAAAATCTACACGAACAAAGCCAAGTCAAGAGGTAAAGTGGTGCCCCAAGTACAAGCGTTGTAAGTGAAGAATTCCGATTGGAAGGAGAGATGAAAGGACCCTTCGTGGACAAAATGTGTCATGGTGAAGTATCCAAACATGAAAAACTAACAGATACCCATTTGAGTGCTCGGTGAGAGCTTTCCAACGATGCAGACAGTGTGTCAAACGGGGCTACGGTTTGGTCGCAGCGGGCGAAAGAAAAAAACTGGGGTTTTTCTTCTAATAAGGCATTTTCCCTCCAAAATCATTCATTTGCTTGTGTAGCTGTGGTGAATGTGGAGAGGAGAGAAGGCCTAAATCTTGCGGCGATCGTAGCGGACAAACCAACCGTTGGAATTTCGATCCGTTAGTTGCAAGTAAGAGGCCTAAACCTACTCTTTGTTTTTTATGGATTCAAAGTTCAGATTAGGGGTTTAAATCTCAGTAACTGCTCCTACTTCATCTTTACGGTCGGGTCACACTTTTTGGGGCAAAAAATGCGACCTAGGATGCAGGTTTGGGCCTGAAAAGTGTGACCTGGCCCAGGAGTTGGCCAAAAAGTGTGACCTAATAGATGGGGGTGATTTCAGTGTTGTTATGGGGTGAGATTCAGTTTTGGTGTAAGGAAATGCAGTTTTGTTTATATGTAGACTGAAAAAGATGATGGTTTTGTGCAGATATGGCAGATATACGGATCAAGTGGAGAGAGAGAGACCTAGGTACATTACGGATGGAAATCCAAGCGGATCAGGGTGTCCGTCGTGCATTGGCTAGGTTTGGGGTTCTGAAATTTGTGGAGAACCCTTTGATGAGGGCTGGTGAGCCCTTGTTGGCCCGGATTATCAGTTATTGGGATCCAGACCATGAGGTGTTTATAGTGCAGGGGCACAGGATTGAGCTGAAAGTCTAGGATCTGTATTTCTTGACTGGTCTCCCACCATTAGGGATGGTGGGAAATACGCAGCCAGTGTTACCACGGGGATGTAGCATTATGGAGTTTTTTGAGCGACATTGTCGACTAGGTGTATGAGTCAAAGGGACTCGGATATCCATTGGGGATCTAGAGAGGTTGGAGTCCCGGGCAGTGGTCGCAGTAGTGTTGCAGATCTTGGGCAGCCAGGCGTTCCATCACATCACTGGAGGGAAGATGATGATTATAGAGAGTGTGCTGAGTGGGACCTACTATGGGTGGGCCCAAATGATGTTGGTATCGGTGAAACGACAGCTGTCGCTATGTAAGCGGCAAGTGAATCATGATTTTGCCTATGGGACAGTATTGTGCTCTTTATTCTTTGAGAAGATCCCGACCTTACGACCTCGTGTACAGTTACCTGATGGCAGGCCGAGAGAGCCGCGGATGCATCGGTGGGGACGACTACTGTGTAGAGGAGGGGGAGGGGCGGTCGGACGGGTGTTCCGACCAGAGTTCTTCGCCCATTGGGATCATAAGCCATTATACATAGACGACTATCCCTATAGTGGGATGAGTTATTGGGGAGATCCGGACTTGTCGCTTCCACCTGGTCGAGTGTGGGGGCC
Source organism: Pinus albicaulis (assembly GCA_034641835.2). Lineage (NCBI taxonomy): Eukaryota > Viridiplantae > Streptophyta > Pinopsida > Pinales > Pinaceae > Pinus > Pinus albicaulis. The sequence goes on from CM076582.1 coordinate 858,958,392, forward strand.
CGATGGTAAGTGACAAGAAACTAATCTGTTATGTGCATTTTAAATTTTGTGAATAGTATTCATGGTACTAAGCGTTATACTTTTTGGAATGCAGATATAGCTCTGGTAAAACCGACCGGATATATGGGACGACCTGCAACAGCTGGAGCTATAGGTGCAAGTGGATCGAGGACGGCACAGAACGAGGATATGGCTGCTCTGTTGGAGGACATCCGACATAGATGTCAGGGGCTATTGACCGGTGTGTCGGAGCGTGGTTGGCAGGATTTAGACGACCAGTACATAGAGTTATGTATTAGGCTACCCTCGGAATGGCAAGGTATCATGCGACGCATGGCGATGGCTGGTCAGACGGTGCGTGATCTACAAGTTGCGGGAGCAGAGCCGTTGGCTCGGGATCCTCCAGAGAGTGATTAGATGTAGGGCAGGTGGTGCCCCTCAGTGTCTATGTAGGGGCAAGTGGTGCCCCCCATTTTTGTAGTTTTGTTTTTTGTAACATGCTATGGGCATGTCCTATGTTTCAGAGTAGATGGACTCTAAAAACACATGTTATATGATATGATGTATATGGATTTTGTTGATGGTGTTAAATGTTATTGTCTTGTGTGTGATATATGCCAGTCTAGAACATAATTTGCGATTTTATCTACGTAGTGATTTTGACTTCGAGGTATATGGTTGAAAGTAATGAATCTAAATTCACATATCAAAAGTTTCACTCGTAAATATTGTCTAAACAGGATAGGGTTATGCACGCGATAGACACCATTAATTTGTAAGACAAGAAGCAGGGAATCTAAACGAACGTGCAGATGGAGGATGTGATGAGAGAGGGCATCATCTAAGAGACCACGTACTGCATCATATTCAGCCTAATTATTGGTGGTGTTACCAATGCATACCCCATTTGCAAGAACGAGGGTATGCAAGGGGGTAAAGATGGCCCATGCGGCCGAGGCGAGATTCCGGGAATAGCGACTTGCCCCATCAGCATAGCCAATATAATGTGTGGACGAGAGGGCCAGTGGAATAGTGGCACAAGACAAGAAATGGGAGGAAGGAGAATAATGATGGCAGCATGAGTATAGGATAGACATCCAATGAAAATGATGGGAGGGAGTAGTCGAGGTAGGAAGTCTAGTACTCATAGATCGACTAGAGGGAGATGAATGAGAACGATGGGAGGAAGAGCGGGAACTCATGCTGCGAAGGATATCATAGATAGGGATGGTATCATTGTGATTATGGGAAGAAAGGGAAAGGTCGAGGAAACCACATGACGCTGCCAAGCTACCTAAATCATCAGTATGGGAAGAGAGGCGCACATATGGGTCATCAGGGGGAATGACAGAAGAACAAGTAAAAATATGGTCAAAGCAGGAACAACCCAAGGGTGTTGTTGAAGGGGAATCAAGCAAAACAGATGGAGTGGATTTAGAGGGAATGTACTCCGGGTGTCGTGCGGATGATGATAGGTATAGGAGGGGGGCGGCAGATTCCGACATCTCAACATCAGGGGGAGGAATGTCAATGGTAGCAGGGGGATCCTCGAGTAAACCTTACGCATACTGAGCAAGGATGGGAGAGGCGGATTGATTTTTTTCAACTTCGTACTCACGAATGACCTCTAAAGAGGCCCGGTAATGCGTGAGGTGAGGACAATGATGAGAATAATGGCCATGGACACCACACAGAGCACAGGGTTTGTTGGTGCGAAGAGTCTTTTGGTTCTTGACTGCGGATGAGGAAGAAGCAGAGGTTTCAGGGGCCGTAGATTCAGGGAACGCGACTCTAACCATGGGTTGGATACGGGGCAACTCAGGACAAGTATGGGTGGCATGACCGATACCATCACACAAGGCACAAGGCTTGGTGGGTGGAGGGGGTGTAGGGTCGGGTGCGGTGGTTTTGTCTTTGGATGCCTCCTTGCGAGTTTTTCGTTTCTTGCCCGTAGCTGTCGCGGAATGAGGACGGTCTGGCGGAGGGGCTAGGGGCACTGTAGCGGTGGAAAGAGCGAAGGGAATCGGTTGCACGGGTGTCACAGCAATGTATGGTTTGGGGTGGTCTGGTGGGATCTCGGCTGGAGGAGTAAGATACCATACTGGTATTCCCAAGGTTAAATTAGGGAGGGAAAGGGTGGCCATGACGGGAACCGAATAGACTCCGAGGGGGGACCAAGGAAAGGTATCTGACCGGCGGGGTAATGGCCAGGAGGGATGGCTCCCATAGGGTGGATACCTGAGGGAACCGACTCAAGAGGGTAGGGAGGTTCCTGAGTGTGAGGGGGATGGGAAGGTCTAGGCGGTAGAGGGTCAGCCGGCTGAGGTGAAGGGCTAGGAGCAGGGTGCGGCAGACGAGGTTGAGGTTGCTGACTAGCCGAAGCAGGCTGTGGAAGGGCAGCCTGGGAGGATTGCATCATGCAAACATTCGCTAAGCTGGGATCAAAGATAGGAGGAGGGGGAGGACCTGGGAAAGTTCCAAGCAAGGAGGAGTCTTTGTAGATGCCGAGGGAAACACTGGTCAAAGAATCAACAGTTTGCTTATTGGTGACGGTAGAAATGGTGGACTCAGGGGAGGTCTGAGATTTTGGTTCATGATACGTCAACTGGTCAATGGTGACAATTTTTCCATTATGAGGGAAAAACATCTTACGGTGGACTGCGGAGGGGACGACAGACATGGCATAGGTGTAACTACGCCCCAAAAGAATGTTGTAGTCAAGAGGAGCGTCGATAACTTCAACGTCGACACAAACAGTCTTTCCTGCAAGGGTGATAGGACAGTTACGGAATAGGCCGATGGGCTGGGAGGCATGGCCATCCCACGCACGGAGGGTGATAGTGGAAGGGGCCAGCTCAGAAGATCCGATTTTTTTCCAAATCGAAGCGGACATCACACAGGTAGATGCCCCCTCATCAATAATACACCGAGTGACAGTGGCATTTCAGATTTTGACTGGGATTTGGAAAGAAACAGAAGCAGGAAGGGGGGGATGGTCTGACTGACGGGCATCGAAAACAATTAGTTGGTCATCAGCAGGATCTACAGCACCCACGACAGATAGTAGAGCCTTCTTTTGAGAAGGACACGACTGGAGGAGTTCCAGTGTTGAAATGGAAGCAGGTGATTGTGCAAGATCATCTACTATGATGTATGAATGGGCAGCCCGACCAGAGGCAGCATTTCGGCGTAATGGACCCTTAGGAATTTTGGTATGAACCTCAGCTTTGGGCGGAGGTATTTGCAAGGGACCATTGGGTGTTGACAGAGGCTCTATATGACCTGAAGATGGGGACTCGGAGGCAGACGAAACGGGAGGCGTGGAGTACTCACGAGACCGAGTTTGAAGGTTAAGGTCGACAGTGAGAGGTTGGTCGGAGGCCATCACGAGGATCTGGTAATCAGAGGAACCAGAAGGGTAAGGTTGAGTGGTGACCGGGGCATGGGGTGGTTGAGTAGCCACAAATCCTTGGTGAGGGAAAGGATCGGTAAACACAACGGGTTGAGAAGTAGCCGTATTGGGAGGGACAGTAGGGGAGGAGTGTTGTCCCCGCATGGTGGCCTGAGACTCCCACGTCTGCCGCATTTGTGGTAATAAGGGACAATTGTGAGTGTAATGACCATAAACACCGAAACACGAACGGCTTATTAGTGCGAAGCGGCCTGTCCGGCTTGGGCTGAGAGCCCTGTGGCTGGTTGGCAGTGGTAGAGTCAATACTTGAAGGATTGGATCCACGATTACCAGAAGCGGATTGATTGCCTTTCCTCTTTCTTTGAGAAGGAAGAAGAGTAGTTGCCCCCTGCTGCGCAAAGACTTTCCCTGGAGGGGGTAGTAAGTGCGGTTGCAGGGGTGGAGAAGGCAAGGGAGTGGGAGGTCCAAATGTTGGAGGAGCTGGGACACCAGGCTGTGGGTACGGATAAGGGGTAGGATGGGAAACGTTGAGGTAAGCAGGAGTATGGGCAAAAGAAGGAGGCATGTCGTATCGATATCGTTACATTTCGTGCTCAAATTTGTCGATCGTCAATCTCTTATAAAATCCAAAACCAGTCCCACCAATGTGCCACATCATTTACTGCATTTCCGCTATCAGTAAAATACTATCGTCGTTTCATTTCATTCATATTTACGATATGACTATTCTCCGATATCACAATCGTTCCATCGCAGTTTCTCATCTCACATGCTCATATCACAACTTTTCCACCGCAACAATTATATCGCATTGAAAAACTCAAATGAGGCCTTGTCTAAGATATTTCGATGCGATAGATGTCGATATACAACTCTCCACCATTGTCTTTTAATTATTATAGAAAATTTGATCGCATATCGGCAAAGGAGGAAGTCGCAGCTTTTAAATTAGGCATGGAAAATAATCTCACAATGCGAAACATTAGACAAGGCACTGACCTATATGATGATTAATTCATATTTTTAATTCTCTTTTATTTTGATATATCACTCCATACTTATCATATAAATATTCAAGTCCTCTTCATACACTGTTAGATTATTCAGGATTTTGAATCAACTTCAATACTTTGGGGCTGATATAAATTCAAAATCGAAGAAGCAAAGAGAAAATTCATCGATGCAATTCATAAAGAAGCATATCTTCATCCTTATTTATGATGGATTCGATTTATTTCTGATTCTTTGAACATGAAACATTGTTTTCTTTTAGTTTATTACTTGTTTTACTTTAGATTTAATAAATAATGATTTTAGGTCAATGAGATTTCAATCAATTCAACTTCTTCATGTTTCCAATTCTAATTAAAGGAAGAATTTATCTTTAATTGGATAAAATGATATATATTAGGTAAGATTAAATACAATTCGCCAATGGTAAGTTTCATTTTCCAACTTTCATGCATTTTCAGTTCCTTACTTTAAGTTTCAGTTTTGTTTTTAGTTTTGCTGATCTTGAACTTTGTTTTTACAGGTCTTCACGAACCTTTCGCACTTCTACCAGATCAGTTTTGATGTTCATTCTCTTTTGTTTAGTTTCTTTAAGCATTTGTTTTATTAGAAAATAGTTAAGATGCTTTTATGCAGGTTTTTCCTTGAAAATGAAAAATTGCAGCAAACAGAGACCTTTTCATTTGGGCTGAATTTCACCTCATAACTGCTATTCACCCTCTACATTTTCATTTTTTATAACTCTGCAAGATTAAAAAAATTAAATCCTAACATAGGAGTGAATGTACATATGCTTATGTTCTTTTATAATCCTTTGTTGAGAAATTTATATAAGCGATCTTGTTATAGTTTATCTTTTAAATTTTGTTTTTCTTTTAGCTTTTGCTTTCTTCATTTTTTTTTCCATTCGTTGATTTCTTTTCTTACTTTAGTTTAGGAAGTACTTTCCTTTTTCTTTCAATTTTGATTTGATTTTGGTGACTTTTCCATGATTTATGTGAAAGGACTTTTTCTTACCTTTGTTGACATATATGGGAAAACTTTTACTCCATCCCTTTAAGTGAATTTCATTTATCATTGACATATCTTTATGGAACCATAAAGCCATCTTGCTTTAAATATTTTTCATGGAGGAACACACATCCTTTCTAAGTGATTGCGTTTACTTTTCCAAGGAAAAAACTGATTTGAGTTTAATACAATGAATCCCTCCCACCCCTCCACATAAAAGCCTCTAACTGATATTTCTAGGGAAAGAATTTGGAGTAAACATTATGAAAGTATTATGTCCATTAAACATAAATCTCTATTACCATCCCACATCTTTCACTCAAATACATCATAAACTAAAAGCTTACAAATGTGCTTATCAAAATAGTGATTAAAAGAGGAAGCATGGGAAATACAAGTAAACCCGTCGGGGCCATGGACGCTTGTTGGCAGTGGGACTAGGCTTGTATGGCATAAAATATAACTTCGTCGGGGTACTATTCAGGCTCGCTGGTAGTGAAGCGATGTCAGAGACAATCATAAAAAGGATATATACTTTATCAAAAAATCCTACCTCTACCTTCTTCTATTTTTCATATGAGGTAGTTTTTAAAACAATTTTTTTCCCTAGTTTGGATTCATCACTTTTACTCAAGTCTTTTTTAAGTACTTATCTTTACAAACTCATATTACTTAATCTATTTATGTGGGACCTATGGAAATGTTTAATTGTTAGACGATTTCGTGATTTCCATTATTTTTAAACCATTGGGTAAATTTAAGTTCATTATCTTTAATCGGAGATAACTGGCTCTTCTCCCATGTATCGCCATTGTTGTGGGAAAAACCCAACACCCCCCATTTTTTAATTATTTACTTCAATAATGGGTACCATTTTTATTAATTTTTTGCTAAGAACCTTTTATGATTTTCATTAAGTTAATTGTCCTAAATTTTTACCATTTTTACCATTTTTGTCGGATTTTTATTTTGATTGTTTCATTGAATTGAATTTTCACAAGCTTTCTAACGATACTTGTTTCGCTCCATTTGGTCAACCGGTTTGTAAATTTCACTCTTCTGAAGTTTGATCATTTGTATCAACTCGGTTAGAAAATGTACATAAATGTATAATATGTTTATTTTTGCAGTTAAAATAATCATTCATTGTAAATATTAACTTTTAGTTTATTTTTACTATTTCTTTCATTTTTCACTAACGGTCTTACAAAATGACCTGGCCAAACTGTATAGTGGATTAAAACGCATTTTGAGATCTTGGTAATTTACTCTAATTTATTATTTTAAAACAAATTACCAAACCCAAAACTCTAAAATTATAAAGTGGACATAGTCTAATTTGTAGGATTGTTAATCTCATGTGGGCCCCACTTCACATCCTTCCAAAACAATGTTATCTTAAAATTTTCGCAAAAAAAATATACAATTGCAATATTGCGATATCACGGCAAAATTTTAAATGACCTCAAGCACCTCAATTTAAAAAATGCGAAATTGCGATGAGCGATTTGGTTTATGCGAAGAGTTAAGTTTTTTTTTAACATAAGATTTTCCTGAAACTCCTTATAACTCCCGTGACCTCACCCTCACCTCACTCCTTATTCCTCCACGTCACTTCACCCTACCTCATGCTTACTTCACCTTCCACTCACTCCTTAACTCCCTCCTCCCTCCATGACATATAGATTAAGTATTGATTTCAATGGTTTGTAAATTATTTATTTAATATTATAATAATTATAATATTTATTATAATTTTAATATAAATCGAATTATGATATTAATATAATATTATTATATTTTAATTAATTTATTCTAAATGGTAGTTATATTAATTAATTTTTGTTAACAATTAATATTTAATTTAGTTTTAAATTACATTTAATTAGCATTAATTAATTACAAATCATAATATAATTTAGGACTATAATTTAATTAAAAAATTCTGATTTTTAGCCCAAGCAACAAAAATTCCATAATTCTGGCCATTTTTATATACTAACTTTGGAAGCTCATAGATTGAGTTTTACTTGGCCAAATGAGGATCGAGACAGCTCATTGGGTAGATAAAATCATGAAGATTATTCGGAAGTGGTTTCATTTCCAGATTTGATCATTTATTTATCTAAAATTCAGCAGAAGATCAAGCTCCGAATTTTTAACAAAACTAATTTTCTTAGTTTTATTTTCTCCATTTTCATTTTCCCACAACTTCTTCTGAGTGTAGATCTATTCATCAATGATATCCTTGACCAATTAGATCATCAACAAAATCAACATAAAGCTTAGATTTCCTTTTAAATTATTTATTTAAATAAATTTGATTGTATTTGTTTTACTTCCAGATTTGACATTTTAATTTATGTTTTGCATTTTAATTTTGTTTTGATTTGTTTTTGCAGGAAAACAGTTGAAGAGATGAGAAGAAGAAGATCTCAATCAATGAGAAGTCTTCAGTAATTGAAGAATATGATTTTGAACCAATAGAAATTGATTGAGCAAAACCACTCTTCAACAACTTTCTATTGAATAATTCTTTTGTAAATATTATAGATAACATAATGTAGAATGTAATAGAGGCTCCTCTTCTCTGCAATTCTGGAATTCTTGATGGCACTATTGTCTAGAGGATTTAGAAGTGTAGGGTAGAGGAGAGAAAACTCAGATATGGGATTATTGAGGATTTTTCCTCTTGCATTATTAACAATGTATGGAGAACAGAGTTTTTACTTCTACAACTCTGGTTTTAAAAGCAGAAATTCAATCTTTGTAAAGGACTTTTGGAGACCGGAGTTAGAGAAATGGTTTCACTAAATTGGTATTTATAATACTATTGTGAATACTGGTTTCATTTTATGATAGCAAGAATGTGTCGTTTTATTCATATTTATGCACTTTTTTCGGTATAAGTAATTTATCTCAATTACATGTTATTATTTATCTCTGCTCTTAAGGGTTGAATTCTGATTTCTGACTAACTATTTACTTAGAAATTTGTCTTTTAATATTGTTTTAACAAATAGTGATATGTTGTGAACTATTTCCACATATTATTGTTTAGTTATTCGAATTATTGATTTAACAATAAATATCATTTTGTGAACTACTTCCTAAATGTTGTTGGTTGATTATCTCAGTTAAGAGGTCTCTGAATAGAATGTGTTTTGGTATACATAATATCAGTTAATTGAACTTATTCATTAGCTTGATATTCATTATAAGCCAGATATTTTTAAATCCCAATTATTTAAAATATGTTGCTCTCGGTTGGGTTAGATCTATATCTGCCTGATTGAGATAGGATTAGGATAATTTCCTTTTGCTTGCATCTTAAAATAATTTTTCATTTAGATTCAATTTTACATTACTAGAAGTCCTCTTCCCAAAGAGGTAAGACTTTAATTGTGGTTTGGTTGAGCCCCAAATTAGCTTAAGGATCACTCTCTTACCTGATCAACAAGAGAAGTGATTTGTTATCTCTTTTTCCATTGGTAGACAAAAGTTATATTTTAAGCCATTGGAGATTGAGAGAAGGTAACTGTACCTAGTTAAACCAGTCAGACCCACCATTTCAAACGGAAAAGGAACTACTTAGAGGTCCCAACCGGGTGGTCATCCCCCATGTTGTTGCAGTGAATTTTGAGGCTTCAACGCATTCATAAAATACAACCTAAAAATAAAAAGAACATTCACGGTTAGTTTACACCTTTCCCCACCTCTATCAATCTGAGTGCCTCTCAACCAAGTTAGAATCAACACCCCTTAGACTAACATTGGAATAAATAATAAAAAGAATTTGTTTGAATATATTGATATATGTTGGTTTTAAATATATATCCCCTTCAATGTTTCCCACTAATATTATTACTAACCTTTTGTAGGATTCCATTATTACTATCATTAAGGGCTTCAAATGCCCTAGTATACATGACTCAAGGATACCTCTTCGAGGGGATCTATTTTCCAAAAATGAGTTTTTTTCATAGATGAATACTTTAAGAGTTTTAAAGAGTCACGAGTCAAAATGTGGTGTACCATTAGCTCAAATGGTTGGAATGATGGAAAATTTGTACTGTAATAAATTTCCTTTTTTCTTTCCCACAAGTCACCATGTTTTTGAAATCAATTGATGCATCTAAAGGATAAAGAGGAGCACTTGTTATTTTAGCTTTTGGATGAGATTATTATGCTAGTGGGAAGGAAAATTTTGTTTAGATAATCACATAATGCCTATAACTATGTTCTTGTTGGTAAGATGTTAAAGCCTAATTGCAAAAACATATTCTAGATCCCATGCACTGAACAATGTATAGACCTCATTCTTGATTATATAGCCAAACATTATTGGATCAATATCACTATAGAACATGCCAAGATAATTACAAAATACATCTACAACCACTCATAGTTATTGAATCTGAGGAGGAAACACAATTGGGGAAATAACCTTGTTAGGCCTACCATCGAGATTTATAACTCACATTCTCACATTGCAATCTCTCCTTCCCAAAAAGAGAACTTGCAAATTTTTTTTTTGAGCAATGAATGGAATGGATATCTATGGGTCCTCAAATATTATGAACAAGAGATGAAGAAAGTTTTAGAGAATACTTTTTGGGGGAAAATCCTTCCGAGGTTATAAATTAGCAATCCCTTTGTTAAGTTGTTGTGGTCGGTGGTGTTATGAACAAAAACCTCCTCCATTTTTCCAAAATACTTTCCCATTTTCTCAAAATTCAAGTTTGAAGTTGATCACTCAAAATTTGCAAAAGCATAGCACACTCTGAGCAGAAGTGTAGCACCTAATTTAAGAAGGAATTTGGAGGCCTTCCCAGAGGATTTTGGGGCTGAAATTTGTATGGTTGGAAAGCTTAGGATGTCTTCTACATAATGGATTCAACAAGCACTACAAAACCCTGCTCCAAACCCCTCAAAAATTTATTTGAAGACAACCTGTCCAAAAGTGCAGAAAATGAGCTGGAGAAACTGTATTTTGAGAATTTCTATCAAACCATAACACATGTGCATAAACTGAAGGAGGTTGTTTTTCTTTGGCCTATGATTGAAAAAAACCTCTTTCACTTTGTAAAATTCATCTCCATTACTTCAGAAACTGATTTTGAAGTCAAATTGTCCCTTTGTGCAATGTAAACCCTAACTTGATCACGAAGCTATAAAAATGATGCCATGGGTCTGAGTTGGCTCAAACCTATCAAATTTTCCTCCCTTATTATAGGTCTTCTTTTCTGCACCACTGCTTATAGTATCCATTTTGGAAATCCTTTCTTAGTTGCACTAGAAAACAAGGGATTTAACAGTTTTTTTTTAAATGAGAGGAGATGAGGGGAATAGGACCACTCTAAATTCTTGAGAAAATTTAGAGCTATAGGGAAGAGTGTTAGGAAGAAAATGGAATTGTAAATGGGTGAGGGAAAAGGGCCAAAAAAACATAAACACGTGCCCACTGTAAAACCGTAGCGTAAACCTAGGGTTTAGTGAGGAAATCGTGAATTAGGGTAGAAATGTATTGGGAAAGGGTTAGGGAAGGTAAATTTTAGTGTGATTTAGAGTAAATCATTCAAACTTAATGTGATTTGTAGTAATTTTCATGCCAAAATTTGATGGAGGTGATAAATGCAGTGAAAAACCCTGGCTGTGAGTCATTTTTTGAAATTTAGCACATGTAGAGGCAAAGAATTGATCATTACCAATGCTAACCTATCAAATGAGTGCAAGAAATCTTGATTTTCTGACTTGGATCACTGAAATTTGTCGTTCATCCCTTGAACTCAAGATTTTCTGTGCATCCACATAAAAGTAGTGAATCTACTGATAAAGGTAGCGTAGGAGAAGTTTGGGTACCTTCGGAGAAGAGTGAGCAAACTTGAAAGCTATGGCAAGGTTTGTAGAGTTGATGTGCAGCTTCACACTTCAAAAAATCATAGGTAAGAGGTTTTCTAATGGTGGATTTACCATAAAGGTAAAAAAAGACAAAAACTCTACGTTTTTGCATAAAGGTAGTGAAATTGCAGAAATGAGAGAATTTGGATTTTTGATGGAAAAGTATGGCTAATATGAGGTTGAAATTGGATTTTCCTGTTGGAGAGGTGAAATATCAACAGGAAATGAGAATGAGAGGCTTTTTTTGGTCTTTATATCCTTGAAAGACCTTTTTGCCTTTTAATGGGACAATAAGACAGATTTGACCTTTTTCAACTTTTTGACACTTTAACCTTTTTAAAATAAGACAAGTTGTCCTTATTTTATTCCCTCAACATGCTAGCTCCCTTTTTAGAGGTTTATGAGTGAGATGAAGGGTTAGAGCCTTGTTTTAGGTGAGAAATTGAAAACTTTCAAAGGTAGGTGATAATCCTTATAAAATGACCTAGATGAGGCGGAATGACATAACCCTAAACCTTTAAATTATAATGAAGGAGATGACCTTGAAAATGATGATGGCGATGACTGAGATGAGGGAACAGCAAATTTGACATGGACCTCTTAAGTGAAAAAAAATATTTTTTGAAAACTTGTTTGGAAAAGTAAAAATTTTGAACTATAACTTTTAGGAAAACAACTGAAAGAGTTGTTTTTTATCAGTGACATACTGACACTAACATTAGCTCCAGCTAGGGATGGCAGATCCTTCAGGAGGTTTCAATAACACCGCAAACCAAGTAGCCTCATCCATTAGGCAATGGAGTCACTGCAACTACAATCCTTAAACTGACTCAAATCAAACTGAAAGTTAAATTGTACATCACCAACTGCAAAGCCTACTACAACTGACACTGAAAAAGACGCTTAGAATGTTGAGATTATTCATCACACCTTAGCTAATCTAATTGGTCCATAAATCACTTGATCGAGTGAAATCGAAGATCCAATGTAACCAATCAAGTAAATGAATACCTGACTAATGCTTGTATTCAGCTCCACCGGGCATAAAGAATGATTGAGTAAATGGAAACTCAAAATGCAATATGAACCCAAAACCTGTGCTGGTGAACAACAAAAAACTCCACTCTGATGCTTGCAAAAGACTGCCCAAGGGGTCTTGAGAATCATGAAACATTACCTCTTGTTTATCAAAAAAAAGAAGGGAGATGCTTTTAGATATGATGGATGATTTTTCTTCTTCATTTGGTTGATCCCTTTTAAATAAAAATGCAGCAATGTTATCTTCCATATCATGTAGGTCAAAGACATGATTTGTATGTTCTCGTGATCTTCAATTGAAGTGGCCAAATCAGCATCAACACAAATATCTACAAGTGGCTTTTCATGTATATCAAAAAGATAATTGTCTTGGCTTTGAAAAAATTTGATATCCTGATCATTTGAAGGTTGTTGAACATGTTCATCAAACTCATGACAAAAAACCTGTTGTACACTATTTTTGACCTCAAAAAATAAATCATGACTCTTTAGAGTTTCTTTACAAGCAAACTCAAAATTCTGATCTGCACATATTTCTTCCTGAATTAAAAACTCATAAGAGGGTAGGGACGAAGGGTAGTTGGACAGAATATCTTCATATATATCTTGATCACTTGAAGATTGGCAAGACTATTGCAAATTATCATCAACTTCGAAAGATGGAAGATCAATGCCATCCTTTTAATAATTATGCTCAAGTTTGTCATCATCCATGGCACAATCCATGATCTTCTCATGGCGGTGAAAGGGGTTTTCATTCAAAGCATCCAAAAGTTCATCATCCATAAACTCTTCATCGCCATAAGCACTTTCTAGCTCTTAAATAAAATTCTCAAAGTGATCACAACAATCCTCATTCAAAAGCAAAGAAGGATAGGTTTCTCTATACTTCTCAAAAAATACTGAGTGAAAACCCTTGAGATAATAAATACAAGCAGAAGGCAAGCTTCCATACCAAAACCGTGCTTTTTCTTCTTATGTGATCATGAAAATCTTCATGAAAATTAATCTTCAACTCACGCACATGCACATTAAATCTTATTAAATGAAGTGTAGCATCATCACCTTTTCCATCTCTGAATTTTGGCAAGTATGTTTTCCAATCTACCTGAGGCATAGGATTTGGAAAGCCTGGAACATGATCTCGATGCATAGGAGCATACCTAGCATTCCTTCTTGCAGTTGAATCCATCTTGAAAATAGTAAAGTCATCAAAAGTTCTTGAAGCTACCAGTTTTTGAACAATGGATTCGCCATGAAAACTCTGAACTTCTGGATTCTTCGTCACTAGAGTCGCCAAGTAAAATATGTATAGCCTTTCTTGTGTCTGACCATTGTTCACCATTAGAAATTAGAGCTAATCGTTGTCTTTCTTTCCCAGAAAATTTTTTAACCTTCGCTGCTCGACAACGACACCAAAAATGTTATCACTCCCCCCAACTTCCCAAGGCTAAAAATGGGATTGAAGAAAGGAAACCACAGACCAGGATTTAGGTCAGGTAGCTAGCCCTACCAGGACCATAGAGGGCTCTCTCATTGTCACTTTTGCAGTCAAAGGAATGATTGAGTATCTAATTATCTTAGGCTAGGTATATAAGCTCGGTAAATAGGATTTGTTTGATGTTTTAAGTGTTGGATAGAAAATTCAATGAGTAGAATGTGTATGAGGTTTTTTAGGTCTAAATTCCAAGGTCAATTTGCAGAGAACATGTGAGGCTAGTTATGTAGTTTGAAAGCATTTTTAAATATTGTCTAAAACAAAGCATGAACAAACATGATTTCTGCTTATAAACTTACAAGATAAACATATATGAAAAAAGAAGATATATCATTAAGCATGAATAGATAAACATACATAAGAAGAATAGATGCTCCAATGCATACCACAAGTATCTCAACACAATTTCTGCAAATTTGTATCTGATTTCATTCCAAATTGTTGATTACAAAATCTCCATTGCAATGATCTGAAAGGACTATATTAGTTTTTTTGTGCTAAGTGTCTTTTCAGTTATAAAACATGTGCATACTTCTCTCCATAGTTTGCTTAAGTATTGAGGATTTTAACCATGAAATATAGATGATTTTAGTGAATTAGAAGCATGAAATAAGCACAAATAACACTGAACAACAGTGTATAACAGAGAAATAAAACACCACATAACATTTATACAGCAGGCATGATGAAGCAGTTCACCCCTCCTGGGCTACATCTGCTGGTCCAGCTCCTAATGGCATGTCCATCTTTCATTATGCTCAAAATTTTACAAATACATGTAGTTACAGGCCTCTAATGGTTGTTTTCTCCGCACCAATGGCTCCAGAATGCTCCAATGAGTCTATATTAACTCTTCATTCACTCTGAATGGGCGAAAATTGAGCCTATAACTCATTTTCTCAGTAACACCTAGAAAAGCTCCAGTAATTGTGGAGAACTCCACTTAACTGGAGTTATTTTAGTTCAAATACGCTAAATTTTAGGGCGCGCTATAAACTCCACCAGCGCTAACCGTTGGAATTAAATGTTATGGTTGGGTGGCCACATGCCAACCCAAACCATACGGTTTTAACCGCAACCACAGGCGGAACTGTAGGCTTGAACCACGGTAAAAGTTGTTTGAACTGGAGTTAAAAGCGGAGTTATGAAACTGTCGGAGGATAAGGCTTTAACCACTTGGATAGTTAGCATCTCCATGTGACATGTTTGAAGCGGTTGCGGATATGCCGGCGAATGTTAACCATTTTTTGCGACGTTTGTTGTTGTGATGTGAACACCATGGGACCGTTGGTGGTCCTAACCCCCAAACACATATTTATTAAACTTTAAATATAACCATTGGCCCATAGAGGTTAAGATCTAATGCACAACGTGGGTGGTGTGGCAGGTGGTTTTTCCGTCGGAGGTTGTGGGGTCGAACCCTGTGGACCTCCATAAAATTTTAATACACCTTCCCAGGGACACGTGGCGGCCTCAGTGCTGACCGCGTGTCACCCTCCCATTGGCTCTTAAAAAAAAACGTACAACCCTTAAACAAACCATATAGCCCCACTTGTCATCCACCGGTTGGCTCGAAGAAATGGAATATTCTTTGGAATATTCCTTTTTGCTCACTGTGCATCCTCCATGCTAACTGGGCATCCCAATCAACCCTGTCGCAAAATTTAGTTGTTTGGGAATTCAATTAGAACACGATATCTCCCTCATACGACATCGGTTTTTCGAACCGTTTGTGGCACCGGAATCAGGAAGACGAGATCTATGCAACCATCCTAGTTTCAACCCAATCTTGTAACTTCCATTTTTAAGAAAAAATTATGAACTCCTAATCACTCCTCCCCATTGGGAAGCTTTTAGACCCCAAAGGACTTGATTACTAGTTCAGTAGATGAGGGTACATCTCCCTCACCTTTCCAACCTCCATCCACTTTTCCTTTCTTGGTTTAGTGCCTTTGATCCCAACTCGAAGGTAGTCAACACTTCCCCTCTTGGATTCTCTTGTCCTCCTATCAAGAATTGTATCTTCCTTGAGCTCATCCAGAAATTCTGGCGAGAAATATTCAATAGAAGGGAAATATTCAATAGAAGGTAGTTGAACATCACTTCCTTGATCATCGATCAAAGGTGGCTCATACAAATGTAAGCTTTCAACATTAACAACCGAATACATTTGCATATATGAAAGCAAGTCAAGTTGAAATGCATTGTTACCAACTTGCTTTATGATCTTGAATGGACCATAGCGAATGGGTTTGATCTTTTTACCTTCCCCTTGCATCCTTTCTTTGCTAATGTGTAACCATACCTCATCTCCCTCTTGAAACTTGTGATCAACTCTATGTTTTTCATGCCTCTCCTTGTATTTGCTTTGACTTTTCTCAAGTTGTTCTTGAATTTGTTGATGTATAATCTAAATTTGCTCAATGAAATTTTGAGCCTTGTCAATATCACTATGGCCATCTATTGCAACATCGTTCTCAAAGATGAAGTCTAATGGCGATTTTGGAAAATACCCAAAGCATACTTCAAAAGGTGATGTATTTGTAGAAGAGTGCTTTGCCTGATTGTAAGCGTGCTGACTGTAATGCAGTTGCTCATCCCACAACTTAGGATGTTTTCTGCAATATCCTCTTAATAGATGCACAATGGTTCTGTTCACCACCTCGGTGTGTCCATCAGTTTGCGGATGAAAAGCAGTACTCTTTTTCAACTTTGTGTCCATCATACTCCAAATATTGGACCAAAAATTCCCAATGAACCTGGAATCCCTGTCACTAACAATAGAAGTTGGAAATCCATAATGAAACCATACATGTTTAAAATAAAGTTCAGCAGTTTGTTCAGCGGTAATGGTTTTCTTACATGACATAAGTATACACATTTTACTGAATCTATCAACAACGACATAAATATAATCATGCTGCTTTCTTGACATAGGTAGACCTCCAACAAAGTCCATTGAGACACTCTCCCATGGCCTTGATGGTACCGGTCGTCGCGTGTACAACCCAAGCTTCCTATTACTAGGCTTACTTGTTGCACACATATAACAACCTCTTATAAAACACGACACACTATCTACCATGCGAGGCCAATAGCAATACCTCTGTAGATGCGCCACTGTTTTGCTTACCCCAAAGTGTCTAGCAATAAGAGATGAATGAGCTTCTCTCATGACACTTAGCCTCTCTCCTTGTGGTATACACAGCTTTCCCAAATGAAATAACAAATTTCTATGCATGTGATAATATTTTTCTTCAACTTTATTCCCTTCACTCAAACTGGCATACACATCTTGAAAATCAACATCATGTGCATATTGTTGTATGTAACTCTCATGTACAATAGAATCATTTTTCAGTAAAGTAGATGCACTAATAATTGGTCTTGAAAGCATATCAACAAATTTATTGAAAATACCTTTCTTGTACCTTATAACCAAGTGAAACTTTTGAAGAAATCCCATCAACCTGAAATGTCTTGATTGCTGCAATTTTGTTTGCGACTGCAAGTACTGTAATGGTTGGTGATCGGTATGCACAATCGTCTCTTTACCCATCAATTAGTGTTTCCACTTCCTGACACTTTGTACCAACGCACACATTTCTTTTTCATATGTAGGATAATTAGTTATAGCACCATTGAATGTTTCAGAATGAAAAGAAATAGGCTTACCATACTGCAAAAGAACTGTGGCCATGGCATAATCACTAGCATCAGTTTGTATCTCGAATGGTTGTCTCAAATTCGATCATGCAAGGACTGGAGCTGAACTGATCTTGTATTTTAAAGCTTCGAAAGCTTGTTGTTATTTTCCTCCCCATTGGAAGCCTTTCTTCACACTTGTCACTACATGCATAGGAGTTACGATGGCAGAAAAGTTAGCAATAAAATTTCTCGAATACTGAGCTGCACCTAAGAAACTTCTTACCTCGGTTATTGTTATGGGTGTGGGCCAATTCACAATATCTTTCACTTTAGAAGGATCAATTCTCAATTTTCCTCCTCCTACAATGTGTCTCAAATAAACCAAATGAGTCTTTCCAAACTCACACTTTAACATCTTAAGAAACAACTTCCCTTCCTTCAAAACATCAAGCACTCTATTCACATGCAAGACATGTTCTTCTCTTGTTTTGCTGAAAATCAATATGTCATCTAAGTACACAATAACAAATTCATGAAGAAATGGACGCAAAACACTATCCATAACACGCATGAAAGTTGTCGGTGCGTTACACAAACCAAATGCCATTACTAACCACTCAAAGAGTCCTTGTTTGGTTTTTAATGCAGTTTTCCATATGTCACTTTCTGCAATTATTACTTGATGATATCCACTTCGTAAATCTAACTTAGTGAAAAAATTTTGCTTCTTTCAGCTAATCAATCAAATCATCTATCCTTGGGAGTGGGTATCGATTCTTTACCGTTATCTTGTTCAAAGCTCTGAAGTCTACACACATGCGTCAAGTCCCATCTTTCTTTGGAATCAAGACTATGGGTGAATCGCATGGCGAAGTGCTTGCCCTTAGGATTCCTTTGTCCAACATTTCCTTTATTTGCATATTTATTTTAGCATTCTCCATTATTGACATGCGATACATGCCGATGTTTGGAATAGGACAATCTTGCTGCAACTGAATCTCATGTTGAATCTCCCTTTTTGGAGGCAATCTTGTTGGCTCCTGAAACATATCATGATGTGCATCAACTACATCATATAAATAAGATTTCAACTTAGGATCACATCCCTCAAATGATTCATGATTAACATCATCTTTAGGCTTAATCATTAGAAGAACAAAATTCTTACTTGAATTTACCAGCTTCTTTACCTGTCCAACATCTACCATAGCAATGTTTGTCTTCTTGCGATGTGCTCTAACAATGTACTCCTTTCCATATTTGAATAAATGTATTTGTTCTCATGGTGATGGAAGATCGCTTTCCTGTCATACAAGTAAGGACTCCCCAACACAATACCTGTTATGTCAAGCGGAACCACATCTAATTCAATTGTGTCAACAAAATGTGTAGTTATTGCAAACTGCAATACACACTTCTTTGAAACCTGTAAATTTGCATCCTTACAAATCCAACCAAGTGGATATGGTTTTGGATGTGGTATGGTCTCAAGATTAAGTTTCTTGACCAAGTCTTTAGAGATTAAGTTTTCTTGTGACACACTTTCAAACAATGTGTCAATATTAGTATGTTTGGATATGACCTTCACATGAAATAGTTCAATTATTTCTTCTTCATTTGGAGCATGTATGTGAAAGTTTGATGTACTAGTACTGGGTTTAGTTTCAATTTCTTTCCCTTTCCTGTTCTTCAGTCCCATGGCTATAATTTTAGATTCATCACATGAATCCTCTCCTAAATCATGTTGAGTTGTAGCTGCAGTTTTTTGTTTCCCTTTGTTGTTGCATTTCTTGGGCCTCATTTCAGGATGTAATTTCCAATAATGATTTTCATCATGGCCTTCTTTTGAACAATATTTACAAACCATTTTTTCTCCCTCTTTCTTAACAGATGCATTTTTCTTGCTTTTACCTTTTGATGTCTTCTCTTTGTTTTTCCCCTTAAAAGGTTTCTTTCTACCCTCTTCAAAAATGTTTTTCCATCTAGCTTCTAGATGTGTTGCTTGAACACGTACTTCATCTAGACTTGTGGGGTTAAACATGAGGATAGTATGTTTTAGGTAGATATGTAAGCCTCCTTTGTACTTGAGCAAAGTATCTTGGCTCTGCAAATCTACCCCTAATAAGAGAGATCTTCTCCTAAATTCTTGGGTATATTCTTGCACATTTTGTCCCTTCAATTGCCTAAAGTTTTACAAGTTCATTATGGTTTTTTGCATGTGAGCTAATGGATAAAATTGTTGTTTTATTGCAGTAATGAAATCGGTCCATGATCAAATAATCTTACCATGCTTCTTGATATCCTCCTTTGTCTTGGCTTCCCACCAAACAAGTGTTGCACCTTCCATTGTCAATGAATCTAAATTGATTTTGGTATCATCATCTTGAAGGTTCTGGATTCTTAGATAGACCTCCAATTTCCTAATCCAATTATCAAGCTTTTCTGCATTAACTTCACCATTAAACATTGGAAATTCAAACTTAACATCAAGTTTTAAAAAAGGAATTTTACCAATGTTCTTTGACTTGTGTGGATGATGTACTGAAGATGAAGTAAAGGATGATGATGATAAGGGTGAGGATGATGGCCCTCCATTGCCTCCATTTCCTCCATTGCCCTTCTTTGACTTATCTTCATCATTGTGACCTCCTAAAGATCCATGTCCTTCCTTGTGAAGTTTGGATCCTTCTCCTTCCAGTTTCTCATTCCTTTCTTGATAAAGGATTCTAACCATCTCAATCAAGTCAAGGAATGCTTTCCTGACACTCTTTCTTCCTCTTTGGGATCCATCTCCTCATGGATTTCTCCTTCCTCTTGAGGCATGCATAATGAAAATTTTGCGGTGAACTAGGTGACAGATATTGTGGCAATCTTTATCTCCTTTGCTTTGGCTTTTCTTGAGACCCTTCTGCTCCCACCAATTTGCCTTCTCCTCTTTTGAGCTTGAGCCTTGTAAGCATCTAAAACTCGGAAACAGTTAAACAAATATTTGCACAAAACAAAACCAGAGAATAAACTCTAGCTCCGATACCAACCTGATCTGAAAGGACTGTATTAGTTTTGTTGTGCTAAGTGTATTTTCAGTTATAAAACATCTGCATACTTGTCTCCATAGTTTGCTTAAGTATTGAGGATTTTAACCATGAAATATAGATGATTTTAGTAAATTAGAAGCATGAAATAAGCACAAATAACACTGAACAACAATGTATAATAGAGAAATAAAACACCACATAACATTTATACAGCAGGCATGATGAAGCAATTCACCCCTCCTGGGATACATCTATTGGTCCAGCTCCCAATGGCATGTCCATCTTTCATCATGCTCAAAATTTTGCAAATTCATGTAGTTACAAGTCTCTAATGGTTGTTTTCTCTGCACCAATGGCTCCAAAATGCTCCAATTAGTCTAGATTCACTCTTCATTCACTCTGAATGGGCGAAAATTGAGCCTCCAACTCATTTTCTGAGTAACACCTAGAAAAGCTCCACTAATTGTGGATAACTCCACTTAACTGGAGTTATTTTAGTGCAAATCCACTAAATTTTAGGGTGCGCTATAAACTCCGCTAGCGCTAACCGTTGGAATTAAATGTTATGGTTGGGTGGCCACATGCCAACCCAAACCATACATTTTTAACCGCAACCACAGGCGGAACTGTAGGCTTGAACCATGGTAAAAGTTGTTTGAACTGGAGTTATGAAACTGTCAGTGGATAAGGCTTTAACCACGCGGATAGTTAGCATCTCCATGTGACATGTTTGAAGTGGTTGCAGATATGTCGGCGAGTGTTAACCATTTGTTGTGACATTTTCTGTTGTAATTTGAACACCATGGGACCATCGGCAATCCCAACCCCCAATCGCATATTTATTAAACTTTAAATATAACCATTGGCCCATAGAGGTTAAGATCTAATGCACAGCATGGGTGGTGTGGCATGTGGTTTTTTTGCCGGAGGTCGCGGGGTCGAGCCTTGTGGACCTCCATAAAATTTTAATACACCTTCCCAAAGACAAATGGCAGCCTCGGGGCTGGCCATGTCTCACCCTCCCATTAGCTCTTAAAAAAACATGTACAACCCTTAAACAAACCATATAACACCACGTGTCATCCACTGGTTGGCCCGAAGAAAAGGAATATTTATTTTTTCTCACTGTGCATCCTCCATGCTGACTAGGCATCCCAGTCAACCCTGTCGCAAAATTTAGTTGTTTGGGAATTCGATCAGAACGCGATATCTCCCTCATACAACATTGGTTTCTCGAACCGTTCGCAGCACCGGAATCAGGCAGATGAGATCTACGCAATCATCGTAGTTTCAACCCAATACTGTAACTTTCAATTTTGAGAAAAATTTATGAACTCCTGATCATGCAATATGAGACTATCCAACTCAACAAAAGACAAAAGAGCTTCTAATTATAGAAAAATATGGACTATGACACCTCATCAGGTTGAAACCGCATATAAAATGGATCATAAATACAAAATATGAGTCATTTCTTATATTTTAGGGAGGTTAGAAACCATTCCCCTAATTTTAGCTATAAACTAGGAGTGTTTGTCCCTTACATTAAATTATATATCCTTCATGATAGGAGTCAAAAACTAACTTAATAACTCTAATGCCAAGTCACAGGACAAAAAAACTTCAAATTTGTGACATTTTCTAAGTTTGAAGGTGTCTAGAGGAATCCAATGCTCATTTTGGCATAACCGTAGTGTTTTTACAGATAAAGGTAGCATGGTCTTCTACAATCAATTTGATGATGCTCCCATGCTATATTTTGACTCTTCAAGTTGTTATAGATAGGTGAGTGTGTCCTATAGCCATCTGAAGTGGTTTACCGGCAAAAAACATCCTCCAAGATCTTCAAATTCCAATTTTCCCAAAACTGGTGCTATAAAGGCAGTGTGGTTCTAAAACTAAGGCATAGCGCTGATTTTTTGCTAGTTTTTTTTATCTTCCTGGGAAAAATAACAGCGGATGTAGAAAACCAAGTGTGTGTATATATTATGTATTAGTCATTAATTTAAAATTTTTATCCTTTCATCAATTTTATGTTTTTAGAATAAAGGTAGCGTGAACGCGTTGAGTTTATGTTGTCTGCAGAAATTGTTAAAATTTGCCAAAAATCTGGAAAAATAGGGCTTAAATATGGATCAATATCTCTCTAACCATAATGTGTTTTGAAAAACAGAGAGAGTTTTTTTTCTTTGGCATGTTATGAACAAAAACCTCCTCCATTTTTCCAAAATAATTTCCCATTTTCTCATAATCCAAGTTTGAAGTTGATCGCTCAAAATTTGCAGAAGCGTAGCGCACTCTGAGCAAAAGTGTAGTGCCTACTTTGAGAGGGATTTTGGAGGCCTTCCCAGAGGATTTGGGACTTAAAGTGGTATGGTTGGAAATCTTAGGATGTCTGATACAAAATGGAGTCATCAAGCACTGCAAAACCCTACTCCAAACCCCTGAAAATTTGATTTGAAGACAACCTCTCCAAAAGTGGAGAAAATGACCTAGAGCAACTCTATTTTGAGAATTTATCTCAAACCATAACACCTTTGAATGAACTGAAGGATTTTTTTTTTCTTTGGCCTATTATTGATAAAAACCTCTTTTACTTTTGTAAAATTCATCTCCATTACTTCAAAAACGGATTTTGAAGCTAAACTCTCCTTGTGTGCAATGCAAACCCTGACTTTATCACGAAGCTCTAAAAATGATGCCATGGGTCCGATTTGGATCAAACCTACTGAATTTTAATCCCTTATTATAGGTATTATTTTCTATATCACTGCTTATAGTATCCATTTTGGAAATCCTTTCTTGGTTGCACTAGAAAATAAGGGATTTAACAATTTTTTTTTAAATGAGAGGAGATGAGGGGGGCAGGGCCACTCTAAATTCTTGAGAAAATTTGAAGGTATACAGAAGAGTGTTAGGAAGCAAATGGAACTTGAAATGGAAGAAATGGGTTAAAGGGAAAGGGCCCAAAAAACAAAAACACGGGCCGTTTGTAAAACAGTAGTGTAAGCCTAGTGTTTAGTGAGGAAATGGTGAATTGGGATAGAAATGTATAGGGAAAGGTTAGGGAAGGTAAGTTTAGTGTGATTTAGAGTAAATCATTGAAAATTAACGTGATTTGTAGCAATTTTCACGCCAAAATGTGATGGAGGTGATAAATGCAGTGAAAAACCCTGGTTGTGAGTCATTTTTTGAAATTTAGCACATGTAGAGGCAAGGAATTGATGAATACTCATGCTAACCTGTCAAATGAGTGCAATAAATCCCAATTTTATGACTTGGAGCACTAAAATTTGTTGTTCAGCCCTCGAACTCAAGATTTTATGTGTATCCGCATAAAGGTAGTGAATCTGCTGATATAGGTAGCGTAGGAGAAGTTTTGGTACCTTCAGGGAAGAATGAGCGAACTTGAAAGCTATGGAAAGGTTTGTAGAGTTTATGTGCAGCTTCACACTTCGAAAAATTGCACGGACGAGGATTTCCAATGGCAGATTTACCATAAAGGTAGTGAAAGACAAAAACACTATGTTTTTGCATAAAGGTAGCGAAATTGCTGATAAAGGTAGCGAAATTGCAGTGGTGAGAGAATTTGGACTTTTAATGGCAGAGTATGGCTGAGATGAGGTTGAAATTGGATTTCCATGTTGGAGAGGTGAATTATCAACATGAAATGAGAGAATGAGAGGCTTTTGTTGGTCTTTATATCCTTGAAAAGACCTTTTTTCCTTTTAATGAGACAGAAGACAGAATTGAACTTTTTGAACTTTTTGACACTCAAACCTTTTTAAAATGAGACAAGTTGTCTTTATTTTACTCCATAAACATGCTATGAGTGAGATGAAGGGTTAGAGCCTTGTTTTAGGCGAGAAATTGAAAACTTTCAAAGGCAGATCACCCTTAGGCAATGACCTAAATGAGGTGGAATGACATAACCCTAAACATTTAAATGATAATGAAGGAGAAGACCTTTAAAATGATGATGGCAATGAATGAGATGAGGGAGTAGCAAATTTGACCTAGAACTATTGATTGAACAAAATTAGTTTTTGAAAACTTGTTTGAAAAAGTAAAAATTTTGACCTATGACTTTTGGGAAAACAACTAAAAGAGTTATTTTTTATCACTGACATACAGACACTAACAGGATCAAGTAGCTTCAACATGAGGATTTCGCAGGTAAAAAGTTGCGTGTGTGATTTCCTAGTTGAGGTGTGAATGCATGGTACATGCATTTGTTCATTTGGTTTTTTTGTTGTCATTGGCATGGGTTTTTCCTAGTTTGATAGTGGTTTCAACTTTGACTTGACATTTTTTGGATAGCCATGGCGTGACGGGATTATTTTTTGGTTGAAACTTGGATTGCTGAAAGGTTTTGGAACCGGGTGAGGTGGTCTTAGGAAAATTCCCAAGGGTTGGGGGTGGAGCTGGTTTAATCTCGAGGAAAACCTCGACATGTGGGTGGAGACAGGAAAATTCCTTAAGGTAATGGCGAAGAAACTTGGAGAGATCCAAGCTTGTTTTGGCTTTGTGATCTCTTGCCTAATTTTGGTGAGATCCTAATAGCCTGAGGGTGGAGGTGGTTTAATATCGAGGAAGCTCTGGTTGTTTATGTCTTGATATCCCACGTTTATGCTTGAAATATGGCAGAGGGGTGATTAATTGAAAGAGATATTTGGTTCATCCCAATCTATAGCTGGGTGGTAGGTGTAAGTCCCTAACTTGGTTGGCTTTTGCATCCATTAATAAGAGCTATTTTCCAATTGTAATATATGAGAACTTGCACTTGTTATTATGATTATTTGATGGTCGTTCTATCATGGTTATTAATCTGGTTATATGTTGGTTATAAGCATGGATTTGTAATGTTCTATAGCTATGATTTATTCAGGATTTGATAAGTATATGAATGGTTTATGAATGCATGGAATAACACGTGATATTGTAGCTAATATGAAAGGGAATTAGACCTTCTTAATGATTATCAAATGTACCTCAAACTCTTAATATCATATATGCATTCATGACCTTTAACTCACGTGTTCACCATATGTTTGTTGAAATTATTGTCATGGTTAGGTCAAGTTCTTGTTCAAGTTTTGTATGAATAACATTTTCATTGTGTATTTTATCATTACGAGAAGTTACCTGTGTTTTTGGGTAGTGCTTTGGAGACTAGCCTAGATAAGTGGCTCGAATCTCGAGACCGCACCCTCTGAACTAGAGGATTTGGGTTGCAACCGCATGCAGGCAGTTTTGTGCATGCGGTTGAAGGGAAATAACCGCACCCTTGTAGGATTGTGCATGTAGTTGAAGGGTCGTAACTGCACCCTTTTAGGCTTGTACATGCAATTGGGGTGTTAGGTCAGTGAAAAAGCAATCCAACTCAGGATTTGGTCACCTGGGGTGTTTTTTGGCCCCTGAGTGTGCTATAAACCTTGAAGGATGTCTGTGAGTTGTCAATTGTTAGCCCCACTTCCATAACTAAAGCTTGGAGGTCAGGTCATGTCATAATAACTCTTCATCTCATGTTTACCCTGGCAAGCTAGTGAAATTGGGTAAATGTGGGAGGGGGCGATTATATATATATATATATATATATATATATATATATATATAGATATATATATATATCTGTGTGTGTGTGTGTGTGTGTGTGTTCACTCTTTGTCTCCGAGTGAAATTGGGTAAATGTGGGAGGGGGTGGTTACATATTGGTATCAGAGCTTCCAAGTTCAAATACTTGGACTGGATGGGCTAGATGCATATTTTTATGCATGCATTTTCATGGTTTTGGTTATCGTGCATGAGGTCATTGAATGTAGTTAGTATTATCATGCATGATGTCTACATATTGATATGATCATATGTGTGTGTGTGTGTGTGTGTGTGTGTGTGTGTGTTGTGCTAATCTGGATTGATTTTGCAAATGTGATAGCCTCCTCTAAACTTCACCGAGATATGTTGATTATTTTTATATTTGGTTTTATGACATGGTATGTTTGTAGAAAGAAGAGGATTAAAGATGAATAACAGAATGGTGGATTACAATTCACGTGACATTGAATATTCCTTAAGAAGTTTGAAGGCACAAATCAAAAGTTGCAAGGCAGATAATGACAGGATCATTCAGCCGCAAGAAAGACATTCCAGGGTACAGGAAAAGCAAGCAAAGGTCAATGCATTTATCCTTGATAGCTTATCATATTTGCAGAGACATGGAAAACCACAAATCAATTATGGGAAGGAGGAAAGGACTAATGGGGGATATGGTAACAGGTCGTATGTACCTGCCAGGTTGGACAGGGATAACACAATCAGAGCTGGTAGGTTCTTGGATACACCTTACAGGAGAGGCAATGGTTATGGGATCTATTCTATTTATGGTTATGACAAGTATCATGGCCATCATCGCTATCATCCTTACAGGAGGAATGAGAGAGGATAAGTGTTGAATGAGTTCAAGAAATCTAGGCCTCCTACATTCGATGGAGAGTTGAAGAAACCAAAGGATGCATAAGCATGGTTGCTTGGGATGAAGAAGTTCTGTGAGTTGTGTTACTATACAGAGAACATGAAAGTCAAGATATTTATTTTTAGTCTCAAAGGAAAAGCAAAAATTTGGTGGGAAGATGTGAAGCATGTCAGAGGCATCAGGACAAATGATTTGAGTTGGCACGAGTTTAAAATAAACTACCGAAATAACTACTTGTCTATGACAGTAAGGCTAAGTAGTTATACAACTTAAACATCGGATCTATGACAGGTGAGGAGTACATGACCAATTTTTATAATTGTTGAGGTATGTGTCGTTGAAGGATGAGAAGACAAAGGTTCATAGATTCATCTGTGGACTACCATTAGCATTCACGGATCAAATTGAGTATGATGAGCCTTGGTTGCTGGAAGATGTCATTAGGAAGTTGAAGCACTATTATGAGAAGTCAAAGTGAAAGACTGAGCCTAAGCCTGACTAGAAAGGCAATGAGAAGACCAAAGGAAAATGGCCTCTGAAGCGAGCAAGAGTTTAGGATGTAGATGAGAAGAAAAACGTTGCTCTTTACAAGAAGTTTAATGCGGTAGATAAGGGACATGGACCTCAACCTCGAGAGCAGAAGAATAAGGGTAGTGGCAGAGAACCGTTGCAGTGTGGTATTTGTGGCAAAGATCATTGCAAGAAGGATTGTGCATTGTATCTGGGTGTCACACCTTAGATCTACAATGCTTAGGAGGCACAAATAGTTGGGGATGTGGGCCAAAGCATTCCTCGGATCTATGCAACAATTGATAAAAAGCACGCGAATCACCAGGCATCCATTATTGAGATGGAAGGTAAGCTCTATGATTGAGCTATTTCCATTTGTATTGACCCTGTATCTAATTATAGTTATGTTAATCTCGACCTAGTGTATAATTTTGGTTTGAGAAAAGAAGTGCATGCAAATTCTTAGTTGGTGCAGTTGGTAACAAGTACTAAGAAAAGAGTTCATCATTGGGTCAGAGCTTGTGCATTTTATTTGAATGGTATGTCTACATCAACACATCTAAATGTGATTCCGTTGGGATCATACAATATGATTTTTAGTATGGATTGGTTTTACCTTCACATGACTAAGGCATATTGTTATGATAAGGCTATTGAGTACCTATTTGATGAAGGAGAAAAGATAATCTTGCAGAGAAAGAAGAAGCCTACATCAATGAGAATGGTTACATCTATGCAGGAAAAGCGCAGTTGAAGGAAGGGGTGTGTATTATTTGCAGTGCATGTTTCCAGTGACAAAGGTAAGGATTTCGAGGATGCATAAGTCTTGAAGAGGTATCTGGTTTTGCAGCAGTTTCAAGATGCATTTCCCACATAGATTTCAAAGTTACCGCCTCACAGGGAAGTGGAATTTTCTATTAATTTGGCACCACGAGCAACACCAACATCAAAGGCACCTTACATGATGAGCACTCCAGATTTAGTGGAACTGAAGTTGCAACCAGAGGAAATGCTTGATAAGGGATACATTAGGCTAAGTGTATCACATTGAGGTGCACTAGTGTTGTTTGAGAATAATAAGGACAATACTCTCAGGTTGTGCATTGATTATAGGCATTTGAACAAGGTGATGATCAAGAACAGGTATTTGTTACCGAGGATCAATGATTTATTTGATTATTTGAACCAAGTCGTAGTGTTCTCAAATTGATTTGAGATCAAGATATCGTCAGGTATGCATCAAAGAAGAGTACATTTACAAGACTGCTTTCTGGACCATGTATGGGCATTATGAGTTTTTTGTGAATCCTTTTTATTTGACTAATGCTCCAACCAATTTCATGTGTTTGACGAATAATGTGTTGTGTCCTTATCTAGACAAGTTTGTGATAGTGTTGATTGGTGATATATTGATATATTCTAAGAAGGAGGAAGATCAAGAAGAATACCTAGTGGCATTATTAAGATTGTTGAGAGAGAATTAGTTGTAGGCCAAGCTTAGCAAGTGCAGTTTCTTTCAGACATAAGTTCATTACTTAGGACATGTTGTTTCCAAGGAAGGCATGGCAATGTATCTACAAAAGATCAGAGCTATCATGGAGTGGAAAGATCCTAGGAATGTGGATGAGGGTAGATCATTTATGGGACTAGCAGGTTATTACAGGAGGTTCATTAGGAACTTCTCATGGATTTCCTATCCTATTACATCTTTGCAAAGGAAAGGAAATAAATTTGAATGGACATATGAATGTGCAGCTAGTTTTGAGCAGCTGAAGCAGTTGCTTGCAAACGTTCTAGTTCTAAATATTGGAGATCTAGATAAAGATTTAATGGTGTGTACATATGCTTGCAAGAGAGGACTTAGTGGAGTCCTAATGCGGGAGGGATAGGTGGTATGCTACAAGTCAAGGAAACTGAATGAGCGCAAGTTGAATTATGTGACTCATGATCTTGAGTTGGCATAAATCATTCATGCATTGAAGATTTAGAGGCACTATCGTCTTGGCTGGAGGTTTTTTTTAATGAGTTATCACATTGGGTTGAGATACTTGTCTTACCAACCTAATCTGAATGTCAGGCAAACTAGATGGTTGGCCACACTCAATGAGTTTGACTTCGAGATCAAGTGCATTAAGGGTAAGGAGAACAAGGTTGCAGATGCTCTTAGCATGAGAGTGTAGAAGAATTACATTGCAGCTATGAGTTCATATGGGATAGATTTTTAGGAGTGGATCTTGCAGGCAGGGCAGTAGGATGATAGGTACCAACAGATTAAGTACATGTTACAATAGCAGAGTACAGCTAATCAGGATGTGGATTATCATCTCACGCCAGATGGTTTGGTCAAATTTAGGAACAAGATTTATATGTCAGACAGTAGTGAGCTCAAGAAGCTTATCTTGAGGGAATTTCATGTTAAATGGTATTCAAATCACCCAGGATATAAAAAGACTTTGACATTTTTGAAGAATTTTTACTACTAGCCAAACTTGAAAAAGGAAGTGGCAGAGTTTGTAGCTAAATGTTTGTATTGTAAAAAGGTAAATGCAAAGTGCAAGCATCCAGGTGGTTTATTGCGGCCGATTTCGATTCCATAATGGAAATGGGAGCTCATTTCCATGGATTTCATCATAGGTTTGTCGAGGACAACTAGACATCATGATTCCATCATGGTTTTGGTTGACAAGTTGACCAAGGTAGCTCACTTCATTCCAGTGAATTCTACTAATTCAGCTAGTGAGATAGCTCATGTCTTCATCAGGGAGATATTGAGATTGCATGGTGTTCCTAATAACATTATATCCGACAGAGATTCCAAGTTCACTTCCAGGTTTCAGAAAGACTTGTTTGTAGGTTTGGGTACAAATTTGGCTTTTAGTACAACCTATCATCCGTAGACATATGGACAAATGGAGAGGGTTAACAATATTCTCCAGGATATGTCGATGATGTATGTCAAGCATCAATAAAGGAGGTGGGAGGAGTATCTTCCATGGGTAGAGTTTTCTTACAATAGTGGGTATCAAAAGTCCTTGAAGATGAGTCCATTCGAGAATCTTTACGAGTGGATTTGTAATACTCCCATCAGTTGGAGTGATCTAGTGAACAGGGTATTGATTGGACTAGACATGTTGGAAGAGATGGAACAGAGAATGTAGGTTATCAAGAGGAATCTAAAGGTAACACATGATAGATAAAAGAGTTATGCTGATCAACACAGGGCATTTAAGGAGTTTCAGGTTGGGGAGTGTTGGGTCAATTTACTAGGTAAATTAACACAAGCATTTAATTATCAATCCGGGTTAGTGGAACTTAGAAGCATCCCCAAAGTATATGGGTTTCAACCACGGTCAAGTTTAGAAGATGAATTATTGATGGTTAGTGAAATGCATATTACAAATATAAATCTAACTTAATTAATTTCTAAACAATAGATCAAGATACATGAAATAATAATCGAAGAGGCTCTTTTCTAAGAGGTCCTGGTTGTCATCCATCATTGATTTCATTCTATCATTAATGCTATTGTGAAAGCAGAAAAAGTAGGAAAATATAAATCTAATTTATAAACAATAGATCAAGATACATAAAATAATAATCGAAGAGGCTCTTTTCTAAGAGGTCTTGGTTGTCCTTCATCATTAATTTCATTCTATCATTAATACTATTGTGAAAGCAGAAAAAGCAGGAAAAGATAAATATAATTTCTAAACAATAGATCAAGATACATGAAATAATAATTGAAGAGGCTCTTTTCTAAGAGGTCTTGGTTGTCCTTCATCATTGATTTCATTCTATCATTGATACTATTATGAAAACAGGAATTCAGAAAAGCAGGAAAAGATGAATCTTAGTTTTGAACTCTTAATCAGATAGAAGAAGTATTTAACTTAAATATTGGTTTGTCTCTTCATATGCATGAAAGAAAACAAGATTAAGATCCATCGGCAATCAAAGCATGTAAAGGCATGTAAAGATAAACAAATCAAACATAAACAACTAATTCAGAAATTGCAGCTACGAAATGAACTAAGAAGTGCACTCAGCTCGGTGTGGGGGGCCTCCACCATTGCCCTGCACACTGAAGGTAACCTCAGCTACTTAGGACTTCAAGCAATCAACCAACATGTAACAGCGTCAAAATATGATAGAACAGATCTTCAATTATGTCTCCAAGTCTCATAAATAATAATAATAAGTCATACAAGTTCCAATCTCTCTATATTCCCACTTGGAGAAAGAGCACTCCTATTTATACATGAGTGCTTTGAAAACAAGATAAGCAACTCATAATTACAAATCCACTTTTCTCTCAACCAATATCCCTATAATTACAAGATATGATCCCTTCAAGTCCTCCCTTGTCTCTCACAAATCTTGGATGAGATATGTTATCCAAATTTCCATGATCTTCTCCTTCGAATATTCATGATCTTCTCCTTAGAATAAGCTTGAACAATTATCCTTTGAATTATTTAAATGGTGGAGGAAATATTCAAGAGGATTTTGAATAATTCTTCCAAATAATCCTACACATTTACAAAGTTCATCCATATTTAAGATATTAGTGAAATATGTCAATTTTCCAATAATTAACCATACATTCTCTTATAATATTAAAAATAAATAAATTGGAAAATAATGAAGTGAACCCATGGAAATGGTACGATGAATGGTTAAATGAGGTGATGGAATGTGAGAAATGGCGTGGATAAACATGATGAAAATGTGACAATTACAAGACCCAACAGGGAGCGTGTGTATTTGTGCTTCAAGCCCAAGAGGAGCTCCTTGAGGCTTGGATCATGTGTCAAGCTAGTACATTGGTATTGCAGGCCTTTTGAGAACCTTGAGAGGATTGGACTAGTGGCCTACAGACTTGCACTGTCGCCAACAGTGCAAGTACATGATGTTTTACATGTTTCATTGCTTCAGAGATATGTGCAATATGTTGATCATGTGATTGATTGGTCTGTATTGCAAGTGGAACCATAAGGATAATTCCAGCAAGAACGTTAATGCATATTGTCATGAAAACAACTCATGCTCCGGAATAAAGCAATCAAGCAATTTAAATTGCAGTGGAAGAATTTTGGGCCTGATGAAGCTACATGGAGATGGTTGATCAAATGTGGGTTATGTATCCTTCATTATTTGTCGGTTGAGGCAAAGTAGTTTTGGTATATGTACATATCTTTGTATGGTTGTTATTGTAAATATCACAATGAGTTGTGTTATAAACCTCCAATAAGTGGTGTGATTGTCATGTTTTCATGTTTGTCATGTTGGTTTTTCTCTTTAACGAGTTGTTCATTGTTCATTGTCAATAGGGCATTTAAGGAGTTTCAGGTTGGGAAGCGTGTGTATTTGTGCCTCAAGCCCAAGAGGAGCTCCTTAAGGATTGGATCATGTGTCAAGCTAGTACCTCAGTATTGCGAGCCTTTTGAGATCCTTGAGAGGATTGGACTAGTGGCCTACAGACTTGCACTGTCGCCAATAGTGAAAGTACATGATGTTTTACATGTTTCATTGCTTAATAGATATGTCCAATATGTTGATCATGTGATTG
Organism: Pinus albicaulis; assembly: GCA_034641835.2. Taxonomy (NCBI): domain Eukaryota; kingdom Viridiplantae; phylum Streptophyta; class Pinopsida; order Pinales; family Pinaceae; genus Pinus; species Pinus albicaulis. The sequence continues at coordinate 858,991,497 of CM076582.1, forward strand.
ATTGGTCCGTATTTCAAGTGGAACCAGAAGGATAATTCCAGCAGGAACATTAATTCATATTGCCGTGAAAACAACTCATGCTCTGGAATAAAGCAATCAAGCAATTTAAAGTGCAGTGGAAGAACTTTGGGCCCAATGAAGCTACATGGGAGATGGTTGATCAAATGTGGGTTATGTATCCTTCATTATTTGTCGGTTGAGGCAAAGTATTTTTGGTATATGTACATATATTTGTATGGTTGTTATTGTAAATATCACAATTGAGTTGTGTTATAAACCTCCAATAAGTGGTGTGATTGTCATGTTTTCATGTTTGTCATGTTGGTTTTTCTCTTTAACGAGTTGTTCATTGTCAATATTGCATCAAGATAAGTTATAAAGCTCCATAGGTAGTATGTTTCAATTTTCAACGATCTTGTTTAGGTGTCCTAGAACACCGAGGACGGTGTTCCCCTAAGGGCGAGGGATTTGTAACAACCCCGGGTTAAAATGATCGTGTAATAAAGGTTAATAAAGGCAAAATAAGAGCAAGCAAGGTCATAGGACACGTATTCCAAGCTAGATATTGGGAAAAACTCTATAATGGGTATCACTTGTTGTTTATTATGGCTAAGGAAATTGGAAAAGGAAAAGAGGCATTAATTTGCATTTATCAGATGGACATAAAAATCTTAAGATCATATATGCATTCATGACCTATAACTCACATGTTCACCATATGTTTTACGAAATGAATGTCATGGTTAGGCCTGGTTAGGTCAAATTTGTGTTCAAGTTTTGTATGAATAGCATTTTCATTATGTCATTTATCATTTAGAGAAGTTACAGGAAGTTTTGGGCAATGCTATAGAGGCTATCCTGGAAAAGTGGGTCAAATATCAGGACTGCACCCTCTAAACTAGAGGATTTGGGTTGCAACCACATAGAGGCAATGTTGTGCATGCGGTTGAAGGGTCATAACCGCACCCTTGCAGTCTTGTGCCAGTGGTTGGGGTGTTAGTCAGTGAAAAGGAAATCTTGTTCAGGGTTTGGTCACGTGGGGTGGTTCTTTAGCCCCTTAGTGTCCTGTAAACCTTGAGGGATGTTTGTGAGTTGTTAGTTGTTGGTCCCACTTCCATAAATAAAGCTTGGAGGTCAGGTAATGCCATAATAACTCTTCGTCTCATGTTTCCCCTAGCAAGCCAAAATTGGTTTTTGACTAACCTTCTTCTTTATCTCTTGGAAAGCCCTCTCCTTACCCTTGCCCTATTGGAAATTATTGCCACTAGCTACTAAAGTGTGGAGTGGTGTTGCTACCATTGAAAATGAGGTCATAAATTTCCTTAGGTATTGTGCTACCCTAATGAAACAACTGACCTAAAAAAAAATAATAGGCACCAATCATTTCATTATGGCCTCCATCTTGGTGATATCTATCTTCAACTCTCCTCCACCTATGACATATCCCAGATACAACAAAGGTTGTTGTGCAAAATCCCACTTCTTGAGAATTGCTAGCAGTTGGTGCTTCTTTAATGTCTCCAACACCTGTGTCAAATGTGAGATGTGCTCCTCCTAGGTAGCACTATATACCAGTATATCATCCAAATAGACAATAACAAATGAATATATAAAATGGAACAATACATCATGCATCAGTCTCATAAACATAGTTGGTGCATTGCATAAGCTTAATGGTATAACTAACCACTCATACAAACCTTGCCTAGTTTTGAAGGCAGTCTTTTAGGTATCTTCTTCTTTCACTCGAACTTGGTGATATCTAGACTTTAAGTCTAACTTGGTGAAGTATTTTGCTTGTTGCAATTAATCTAACAGATCATCTATCCTGAGCAGGGGGTACATGTTATTGAGCGTCATTTTGTTCAATGTCTTGTAACATATACACATCCACCAATTCTTATCATTCTTTGGCACAATGATGATGGGCGACCCACATTGTGACGAACATGGTCGAATGACATGTGTTCTAGTAGTTTTTGGAACAATTTCTTCACCTCTCTTTATTTTATAACAAATTACCAGTATAACCCAATGTTTGGCAATGAGGAGTTCGATAATAGTTAGATCTCGTGCTCCACTTCCTTCTTAGGTGGTAAACCTTAGGCTCTCAAAACACATCCCTGTATTCCTATAACAATTCTTCCAGTTTTTATTTCATAGTACACCACTCTAGGGGTTCCTTGCTTCTTATTGGCTCTTCTACAGACTTATTTTCTCTTAAAAATAATAAAACATACTTATTGTTGGAACTGATAAATTTCCTGGCTTGGTTGGCACTTACAAGCGACATTTTCGACTTTCCCTTATGCAATTTGGTGGTGAATGATTTTCCATCCTTGAGGAATTGATACTGGTTGGCTCTCTGCATGATTATTGCATTTTGCATGTAGATGTAGGGACTCCCAAACACAACTCCTCATACATAAATCATCACATAGTTCTACTTCAACTCCTCATACAGAGTTCTACTTCATCAATAAAATAATCATTGATGGAAAATATATTTTTGCATTGTTCTGCTACCTTTAGCTCTGTGTCCTTATTTACCCATCCTAGTGGATATGGACTTGGGTGATCACGAACTTCCAATCCAAATTTATTGACTAGCTCTACTGCAATGAGATTCAGTCATGAGTCAAACAAAGCATCAATCTTGGTCTTCTTGACTTATATATTTACATGGAAGAGTTTAGCCACTTCTTTATATTCTTTTTTTTGAAGGCTACTCAGATTCACATCCTTCTGCATTGATGTACAAACAATCTTCTCATCCACGTCTGATTTGCTTTCAACTTCTTCTTCTTATTGTTCTCGCTTTTTGTTCTTTGGGTTAAGCTAGTAATGCAAATTCCAACACTTATCCTCTATTTGACTGTCAATTTTGCAGTGGTTATTGGGATATTTGCACTGGTGTGTTGTGGCTACTATGTTTTTATCTTCCCCCCCTTTATGCTTCTTATTACCCTCCTTAGAAGTTTCATGTTTCTCCTTTTGATTTTTCTTTCTTCAAGCCTGTGTTTTCCAAGTATTGTGCCTATACACAAGTCTCATCCATTGATTTGCTTGGAAAACATCACTTGCTCCCATTGATGGTGGTGTATACCCCCTAGATACTTAAGGAGTACATTTGGGTTATTTAGGGAGATACCTAGCATTATGGCCATATTTCTGAACACTCTAATATAATCTTGCATGCTTTGTCTCAATTTTTCCTGAACTAGTGCCACTGGATCCACTGGCCCTCTACATACCCATCAGGGTAAAATTGTGGTTTTATTATGATTTTGAAGTCCTCCCACATAGTCACTGGAGGTTATCCCTCCAACTTCAGGGCCTCTTTGTGGATTTCCCACCAAGTTATGGCATGTCCCTCGAAATTCAACCATGCAAATGAAATATTTTGTGCTTTCTCGATTTAACGGACATTGAAATACACTTCTAGTTGCTACAACCAATGTTTTAGCTTCAGAGTGTTGATCTCGTCGTGGTACGACTTTATATTAAACTTCACTTCCATTTTGAATAGGGGTTGTGATTGATTCATGGCACTCGAATCGGATTGATCTATTTTAGGTCCTTTATTTGGTTGGTTCTTCATTTATTCCTGATCTCTTGATCCCCATATGATTTTTCCTCTACATTTGAACTCCCACCTTCTCTAAATATCCCAAGATTATTGCTCAGGGTTGTCATGAGGAGATTTATATTACGATTTATATCAACAACTTGTTATTCCAACCATGAAAACCTTTCTTCTACATGATGAAGAGGGTTATTAACATATTCGTCGGCATGATTAGGGTTTTACGACTTTTGGCCCAGCCAATCTAGATCCCCTGAAAATATCCACAATACACCCAAATAAAACAACTCTGATACAAATATGATTCGTAAACTACCGTGTATATTCCAATAAACAGTTCGTCACAACAAATTTGATAAAATTATATTTAAAATATGAAATTCTACACTATTATAGTTTTATTTCCTTTTATATTTATATATTTGTAGAATATTGTTAATAGTGCATGCAAGTGAATTAAAAATTATGAAAAAAATAGAGAACAATGAAATAAATTCTCACACACATATTTGACACAAGTTATCACTTGTGAAACCCTTCCGGGAGAAAAAAAACCAACTAGAAGAAGAGGTTAATATGCTCTCTTTCTCTGAATGAAATATGGTTGCGAGTACAAAGAAGTATGGCATGTGGCCCATGGGCTACTACAATGCACAAATCCTCTTTATGTGCTCTATCTCCTATTCCTCATGGTTATTTTTTCTCAACTATGGAACAAATGCACTAAGAAGAATGGAACCCCTTTTCCTCTTAGTGGACCCGTTATAAGACAACTTGAAAGCCTACTAGTGGTTAGGTTTGACTACCTCAACTCTTAACCATAGTTACAATATACACTTTTATAGATTTGTTTTCACAATAATCACATGGTTATCCCCTTTTCCATGAATAGCGGGGGCTGACGTGGCATCCTCTCTAATTATCATGGTGAAAACGAGAAGGTTAACTTCTTAGTTTCGCATACTAACTTTGATTGATGCGATTCTTGCATCATTAGAAAGGTCACTGTGTGTAGAATAGGAAAAAATTTGCATGGTAGCTAAAGAAAAAAACCCTAAGAAATGTAATTTGATGCCTCAAAACGTTTCCAAAAGGTTTCATGCCCCATTTTCCCAAACTAGGCCTTGCCGATAAAAATGGTAGGGAGAGATTATTCCTCCAAATTTTCCACTTTGAAAGCATCGATATGGATGAAAAACAATGTAATTTTCCAATCTGAATCATAGATAATTGCATTTTGAACATTCCATCAATCACACAATAGTTGAAAAAATAAATAATGGACAAAATAAAACACATTGATATGGATTTATCCTTTTAATTAGTAGTTCATTCCTTTGATCAAATTTTACAAGGTGACATCTCCATCATGCTTGAACCAAAAATTGTATGGTTGATAAAATCACCTCAAACACAAGTGTACAACCTATGTAAAAAGGAGCGCAACTACAACAATATGGCATGCTTTGTTTCCACCTTTCCTTAATAAAAAATCACTATTTCTCCCCTCTCAACACTAAAACATTTAAGTAATACATTATATGGCCAAATGTAAAGGTGTGCAATTAGATCTCAAGATGCATAACGCATGTGTGAAGAAAAGACAACTACAAAAATGGTATAGACCATACAACCTACTCCAGTTGTTGGTCTCTTTAGCACCAGTTCTCTTGATCTCTTCTCGTGTGTGATTGACCTCTCATATATTGTCATCTTTATGGTTGGGAGAAATAACCAATCATCTTGAGATTAGCTACCACATATATTAACCTTGAGATGTATGAATAAGATTAAATCATAACCTAAGCCATAAACGTGCTTGAACTTCTAGAGCATTTCATTTAGATCTCCATGACTAAGTTAACTTTAATGCATTAAAATCTCACATTTATTTCTTAAATTTTCAAGCAAAAATACAAGATGGAATTAGTGAACACCTTTCAAAGATGACAAGCAATAAATTTTCTCGATTCACTTCTTGCACAGTCACACTAAACCTCTGCAAGTGTTCCTACTTAAGCTACAATTATCAGCACTCCCTCTTGGCAAGGAAGGAATTCTATACCAATCCAAGTCTATCTTTATGCCTCATACTTTCCCTTCGCTAAGGCCTTGGTCAAAATATTAGTTGTCTATTTATCTATGGGAATCTAATGGAGCTTCACTAGTCCCTTATAAATCCTACCTCATATGAAGTGATATATGATCTATACATGTTTGGACATGTCATGAAACACTAGATTCTTAAAGAGTTTGATACAATTTTGATTATCACAGTAAATCATTGTGGGGTCCAACTCCTTATCTAACAATCCTACAAATAACTTGCAAATCCAAATGGCCTCACAACTAGTAATATTGTTTGTCATGTATTGTGCCCCTTTCAAGATAAGTTCCATATAAATTTGCTTCATGCCAAACTAGGATATCAAAGTCGATATTGAGCTAAAGTAATACCCTATATTTCTATTCTTGTTTTTTGCACTACCTACCCATTACGAGTTTGAATACCCGTACAACTTCACTTCACCATCTCCAAAATATATAATATTATACTCCAATGTGTCCTGCAAATATCTAAGCACAAGTTTTATTGCTACAAGTGCTCTTGCCTCGACTTCACCATAAATTGACTCGAGGCGTTCACTACAAAACATATATCTAGTCTAATGTTGACCACATACATCAAGGAACATATTAGTTTCCTATAAAACATGTGATACACCAACTCTAAATCTAAAATTTCCCCCTTATTTAGATTAGTGATCATGGTTGTGGCTGTAGGTTTCAATTCCTCCATCCAAAATTTATTCCATATCTCAATTGCATACTTACCTTGCCCAAGGAAAATCTCCCTTGATTTTTGCCAAACTTCTAAACCCGAGAAATAATGCATAATGTTGATGCCCTTAATCTCAAACTTAGTTTCCACGTTTGCTTTGTACCCTACAATGAGCTCCTCTAAACTTATAAGAAATAGGCATCTACATGTAACACCAAAATGAGTAGATCAGTTGCAACAAATATATATTATAAGTTAGGATATACTTTGATTTTGGTGAAGCTCATACTCTATCCATCTATCCTAGAATACCATGCTCTCAATGCTTAGATGAGTTTATACAAGTCTTTCTTAAGCCTATAAAAATGGGATCCTTTCCCGTTTACCTCAAAGCCCCAAGGCCACTCCATGTACATTCTCCCTCAATGACCCCCTTGAAATTTTTTATCTTTGCATACATTTGGCATATCGTCAATCCCATAAATGAAACTAAGGACATAATTATTATAATGGAAGTGTACTGGAAATTGGAGCAAATGTTTCCTCGTAGTATACTCCCTCTTTCTTGGAGAACCCTCTAGATAGTAACCTTACATTGACATTCTAAATGGTGTTATCTATTGCATAATTGATCTTCCACAACCACCTAGAAACCATTAATAACTTCCCCTTTAGTATCGACACTCTATCCAAAATATCATTCTTTATGGTAGATCTATATTTCTCACAACAACATCCCACCATACCTGCTAGATTACTACCTTTTAAAAGTTGCAAGGTTTGGAATATATGATGGTACTCATCAATGCAATGTAATTTGGGAATTTATTTAGGTTTTACTTTTCTTAAAAGTGATCCCACGAGTCTTAGCATAGTTTGGAGTATCCCTCAATGTTTGAGTGAACCTTTAAGGTATTGTGACAAAAGGGGAAGGGGATACTATATGTCCCTCTTCACCAAAAGGATACTCTCAAACCCACTGGCGACTCAAGCTCAACCTTCCAAGCTTCCAAATCCTTCTCCTCTATCATTGGGATAGGGTCATGGGACTCACTAGACGTAAAGTCTTCCTCAAAATTTACATTCTTACTCACCATTATCTTTCTTTGTTCTATGATGTAAACTTTCCAGGGCTTTCAAGTCTCATTGCAACATGAAAATATACCCTTATTGTTAGAAGGTTCCAACTTTGTCATATTTTCTACCAGTGCATACATTTAAAAAATTTAGCCAAAGATACATAAATAAATAACCTTTGGATTTACAGTAGTGAATGCCTCCTCTAATGTCTTCTCCTCCAATATATCATGAGGACACTAGTTCAATATTTTGACTAGATTGTTGCATTCCTTTACCCATTGAAACATCAACAAGTCGACGTCACGAATCATGGCCTTAACAACCCCAATGATGGATATATTATTTCGCTTTCCAACCCCTTCTACTATGGGTTGTACTAAATAGACAACTCCCTCTTAAGTCCCACCTCCTTGTAGAAACTCATTAAATCCTTGGAGGTATACTCATCCCCATTATCGAACCTTGAGATTTTTATCTTCTTCTCCATTCAGTTTTCAACTAAAGCTTTAAACTCCTAAAATCTGCTAAAGACCTCATCCTTGGCCTTTATGAAGTGGATCAAACTTTTGTGACAGACATTATTAATGAAGGAAACATAGGCTATGCTTTCTTGAATTGATGTTACTGACATCGTTCCACAAACATCTGAATGCACTAGGTCTTAAATATCCTTAAACCTTCACTGGCTACTTAGGAAAGTGGCTTTGGGATGCTTTTAAGTGTGCACCTTTTTCACACTTCATGATGCTCAATTATGAACTTTAGAAGAACTATGACTATCTCCTTCAAAGTAGGCAATGCTCTATGAAGCAAGTGCCCTATCTTGTTATGCCACAACTAACACAAACTTTCATTATTATAATCTATGGTTCAAACAAGTTCACCTTGCAACCTGTAATATTACCTTCTATAACCCTTATTACTTGTGTTGTGTATGGGCTAAATTACTTCATTTTGACAAGGACCAAATGGTTCTTGAACGTATTTGCATAATTGTTATCCTCCATAATTGAAATGAAATTCAAATTATTTCTAAACATAATAAAATAAAAGCATCATCAAAATCTAAAGATATGCTTGACTTGAGCTAGAATGGAGCAGTATCAACTATTGTTATTGAGTCCTTGGTATCATTTCCAAGATAAACCTATACTCTTGAGTAGTAATTTTTTAGAATAGAAAATGATTATTGGTCTGTTGTCATATGATGAAATGATTCACTAACCACATACCATGTATTCCTAGGAACCGTGCTAATAGGAAGGCAAGATACCACTGTGAAATCCTTCTGAACTTGGAAACAAACTCATTCACCTCAACTTTTGCAGTGACTATTACTTGCTTTTGTTGTTGCTTCTCTTTACCCTTCTCCTTATTTCGACAATGTGTTGCATAATGATAATTCTTATGACAAATGCAACACTTTATTTTACTCAAGTCCTTCTTTCCTACCTCTGAGGTTGAATCCCCACTATTTTCCATACCCTCGTTGGGTCCCTTTCCTTTGCCTTTGTTTGCTTGATCAAATAATGATAGGTTCTTATTACCAACCTTATTGTTAACCTTTGTCTTCATCAAAGTATCCTCCTGAATACAACCATCCCACAACCTTTCAAAGCTAGGAGAGCTCTCACAAGCACAAATACATTTCAGAAATGGTTCCCTTGAAGTTGAGAATCCATTCAGTGCCATGTTCACTAGCTTTGTATCTGCAATCTTCTCTCCAACTACTGAAAATTGATAACGTTGCCTGACTTGTAATCTCTATGGATTTGAGTTTGTTTCATAGTATCATATTTCTATTTATGTTATCGATTTGGTAGAGCCCAACCAAAGCATCGAACATCTCCTTTGTAGTTTTCTTCCCAAATAAGTAGGGGATCAAATAATCCTTTATGGCATTCACAATCATTTGCTTGGCCTTCACTTCTTTCTTCTTTTGATCTACCAAATATTTTGTACATGTAGGAAAAAACAAAACATTCATGACAATATCTTAAAGATCACTGTCTTCTAATAAGAGTGTAATCCTCACTTTCAATGACAAAAAAATTGAGGCACTATTTAGTCTATCCTTAAATATGAGGCTAATTAAGGCCATCTATGGGATCTAATGCACAAACTCCTAAATATAATCCCACCCCCCCCCCCCCCCCCCCGCCCCTGAAGTGAATATTAAAACCTTCTAACCATCGGTCCTTCTTTTTAGAAGTTGATTTACTACTATAAATTATTGAGAATATTAGTCAAGGAAATTGCTACTGTATCATGTAAATTTCTCAAGCCGAGTTAACTCTTGTCCTAATGTTCTCTCCTTAAATAAATAAAAAATATAATAGTAGAAAAAAAAAATTGAACATTGCATCAATCACATGAAAACTTTAAAAAATTAACAATGGAAGAAATAAAACACATGCATAAGGGTTTCTCTTTCCAATCAGTTTTTTGCCTTTTTATTGTATCTTACAAGGTGGCCTCCACACCTTGCTTAAACTAGTGGTTGTATGATCAACAAAATCACCCTGAATAAAAGTTTACAACCTATGTAAAAGAGGGTTAAACTAAAATAGTACGACTTGTTATGTTTTTGCCTTTCCTCGATAACAAATTACTCCCCCACCATCAAAACTAATGCACACTGAAGCATCACATTGTATGACCACATCTAAAGGTGTATGGCCAACTCTAATACAACCTATTGTATTTGCTTGCATATTTCGTGTATCTACTCCTTTTCTTATTTATGCGCTCTTCTTCTAGCTCTCTTTTTCTCTTCTTGTGTGTCATTGGTCTCTCCTATCTTGCCCTCTTTATGCTTTAAGAGAAATAACTAATCTCCCCAGTCATAACTACCACTTATCTCAATCCTAAGATGTATGACTAATATTAAATTATAATCCAAGTCACTAATTTCTAAAACTTCTAAAAAAATTCATTTAGATTCCCAAGGCTTAGATGAGTGGAAAACATTAGACTTTCACTTCTTCTTTTTTCAAGTGAAATTACGAAATGGAATTAGTGATAATGTCTCAAATGACTTTCCAAACATTCACACAAGACCTATGTAAGAAGTTCCTACTAGATCTATATTTCTCAACAAGAAGGATGACAAAAAATAGATCTATCTTAGAGATCCTTTTAAATGATAATAAAATAGGATGACAACCCTACATATTTGAACCTTTTTCAATTAAGGTATAATGACAAGTTGAGGAAATCCTTCCTTAACCCTTAATGGTTGAAGCATGGAATGAACTAATATATCCATTGTTAGTAAATTCAATTCATGGAATATCATATTTCGTTGAAAACTCCACTTCCATGAGAATGAGAAAAGATAGTTTTCTATGCCAGAGAGGATAAGAGAACAAGCATTGTTGTCTCATTCATGACCACTCCTTTGTTGAGAGTGTTGACATAAACAAGTAGGGTGCATGGATGATCACAATAATGGATGTTTATAGTAGTGATAACTATCACGTCAAATGTTTCCTATAGATGGATGCGAGTAGCAAAGTGACGATGTATATTATAGCCTCTGCATGATCTAACATTTGATATTTAATCCAACACAATTTTGCAAATCCAAATGTTTGTTAAATTTGGAATATTTTTGTTGTACATGGAGTTTGGCATTAACATCTCTATTTGTGTATATTGTAAATTGAAAGAGCGAATAAAGCACAACTATAACACAACTTGGTTTATTGTAGGGACAACGAGAATTGCAATAGGCTTACGCTATGAATAGTTCATCCATTCTTACCTTTGGGAAGAATAAATGGGAAGTTGAATTTTTTTCTCTATAAACACATTGGTAAAAGATGCACTCATGGATTAATTTTATTTGACCGATTTTTTCGCTTGCGCTCTGCAGCCGCGGCCACCCTCTCCTGCATGCTCTTTTGCCTCCATTAGTGCACATGGCTCCTCTGGAGTCCTCCCCGAAGGTGGCCTCTCCCTCGGATCAGGCATAAGCCTTCTTGGCTCTAATCAGCTCCTTAGATCCTCCCCGCCCTAGGCCGACGATCTCGAGATTTGTTAAGAAGCTCGATGGAATTCAGGAGGTCTCCCTTCCTCTGATTATTCCGCACATGGCTTCCCTTTCTCTAGCTGAGAAGGGTCTCATAGGTCAATTTACTGGGTTGTGGCTCTCCCCGAAGACTGTTCAAAAATGGGTTGAGAATAACTGGTCAGACAAAATCAATGGCGAAATCTCTATTCGTTTCTGTGACAGAGGCTATTTCACCTTTCACTTTGAAACGAAAGAGGACAAGGATTTGATTTTCAGGAACGACCCTTACTTCATGGACACCAAAGGTCTCTATCTCAACAAATTGACGTCGAACTTTGACCCTAAACTTGATGTGCCAAACGTCATCCCAGTATGGGTGCGCCTTCCTCACCTTCCTTTGCACTATTGGGGGGATGAATATGTTCGTGTGATTGGAGACGTTGTTGGCAAGTTCATTGATCGGAGTGAACCAAAAGACAACATGCAAGACTATGCCACGATCTGCGTCGAAGTGGATCTGGGTAAAGGACTCCCTGAAGCAATCAAGCTAAAAGTTGACGAAAGGACTCACATTCAGCAACTCGATTACGAGCAAATCCCATTTAAATGCAAGGTATGTCACGAATATGGACATTTTGGTAACATATGCTCTAATGTTATTCATATTGAAAGCCCAGATCCATACACACAATGGGAAACCATACCAAAAAAAAAAAGACCTCTTTGAACCCTAGAAGCACCAACAACTCCTTGGCCCACTCTGTGCCCCCTCCCAAAGCCCCCCCTCCTGCCCCTCCTCTTCCTCCCCTCATCCCTTCGACCCCTCCCAGCAACCTGTTGATCCTCCTATCCCTCCCTCCAATGCCTCTCTAGCCTCCTCCAACCCCTTCTCCTCCCTTTCCCCCTCTGAAGATGATCCTCCCCTACTCTTCATCCCCTCTTAGCCTACCTCCCCTCATCCCTCTCCCATTAATCTTGATCCCCCCTCCTCTTCTTCAGACCCCTCCTCAACCCGAATTACTAGAAACTCAGTAAAATAACATGGAGTCACTCTGAAAAATCTAAAGAAAACTGGCCCTGGAAGGAAGTCATCCAAGCAACACAGAGATGAAACTTCCAAAAAGGACATAACCCTTGGAACTCAGAACCCTATTGAAACATATATCTTAGGGGAAAATAGCAAAGACTCAGGACAAAAGGAGCAAGGAGGGAAGACAGGCTCTCTCTCTGCTTTCCTGAAATGATGAAAGCCCTCTCATGGAACTGTAGGGGTTTAGGGCACACCTCAAAAACTTTAGCCCTAAAATATCTAATGAATCAGGAAAAGTCGGATATTATTATCCTTCAGGAAACTAAGCAGGGAGATCTTGACATAGAAACAATTATAAGCATAATGAAGAATCATGCGGGCACCCACTCAGAATCTAGGGGTGCCTCAGGTGGACTTGCTACTATTTGGAATCAAAGTGTCTGGAAGCAAAAAAGTTCAGCAAAAATGCAAAACTGGATCAAAAGGGATAAAGAGATCTGTTGGGATGCTCTAAAAATTGATATTGTAATGAAGATAGTAACAATATCATCATTGGAGGTGATTTCAACTTAATCCTACACCCAAATGAAAAAAGGGGTGGTTGTTTCAACCCGAATCCCTCTAGATATCTGCTTCAAACCATCATTCAAGACCATGATTTGGTTGATATTGCTCCAAAAAATCGTAAATACATATGGAGCAATCACAGGATAGGAGGGGAAACATCATGGAGCGTCTTAACAAATTTCTTGTGGTTGTCCCTCTCCTCTCGCTTTTCTCTATTGCCTCTACCAACATCCTCTCCTCCTCCGCCTCTAACCACTACCCCATCACCCTCTCCCTTGGTGACCAACCCTCTCTCGGCCCCCTCCCTTTTAAATATAACCCTCTTTGGAATGATATTTTGGAATCAAGACAATTAGTGCGCAATACCTGGCTGCAGCATGTGGAGGGATCTCCATCGTTTATTTGGGAAACCAAACTAAAGAAGGTCAAAATGGCCTTAAAGGAATGGGCCAAACTACACTACAAGGAACTGGATAAGATCAAAATTGAAATAAAAGCAGAGACGGAGGTTGTCCATAACACCATTGACTCTCAAGGAACAAATCAAGAGAAATCCAATCATGAAAATGATCTCTATTGGCAATTATATAAAATCAACAGAAAAGAAGAGAAGTGGAGAATAAAATCCAGAAATTTGTGGCTCCAGGCAGGTGACAAGAACACCTCCTTCTTCTTTAAACAAGCTACAGTTCGCAAGACTAGAATCAACATATCCTCTATCACAGACAATGAAGGTAAAATTCAGACATATCAAGAACTAATTAAATTTTTTGCCTCTATTCATTATAGAGATCTGCTCATTGAAACAAAAGAGCCTGATGACTACTCTGATCTCTTAAGGCATCTGCCAAATTTGATCTTTGAGGAGATGAACAACACTCTAAAAAAAGATATAGAAGAGGCTGAAATCCAAATCGCCATTTGGTCCCTACATCCTGACAAGGCTCCGGGTCCTAATGGCTTCTCCATCAACTTCTATAGGACTTACTGGGACTTAATAAAAAAGGACTTGATCAAAATGATACAGTGGGCACAAAGAAAGAAGAAAATATGGGGCTTTACCAACTCAACCTACCTGGCTCTTGTCCCCAAAGAAAACTACCCCTCCTCCTTCTCAAGGTTTAGACCTATCTCCCTCTGCAATTCCTATTACAAATTTATTACCAAAATCCTTTCCATGCGCCTCAAGCCCTTTCTCCCCAGTCTCATCTCGGAAAATCAAGGAGGCTTCATCTCCCAAAGGAAAATTTCAGACTCTATCCTCCTTGTACAAGAAGTTATCCACTCAAGTATGACTCGCAAATAGAAAGGATTCATTCTCAAACTCGATCTAGCCAATGCTTTTGATAGGGTTAGACATTCCTTCCTCATATCAGTCCTCCACAAAATGGGCTTCGACAATGATTTCATCTCCCTTATCAAACCTTGCATCTCTAGTCCTTGGATCTCCCACCTTATAAATGGCAGGAAAAAAACCTTCTTTCAGTCCTCCTGCGGTCTTAGACGAGGCTGCCCTCTCTCTCCCTTTCCCTTTATCCTCATGGTCGAATCCTTCAGCAAGGCCTCAGATCACATGCGAAGAGTAGGCCTCATCATTGGAATTAAATTTGGAAACGGTGTAAAAAATATGAACCATTCGCAATTTGCAGATGACACTCTCTTGATGGGTGGTGCAACTTGCATAATTGCCCACAGATTTAAATCTCCCCTTGAAAAATTCATGCTTTACTCCGGAGGGCTGAGAAACTTTCAAAAAAGTTGCATTTATGGTTGAAACGCAACTAACCAAACCTTACACAACATTGCACAAATTTTTGGAGTTTCTTATAAACTGAACTGGGATCACTTCAATTATTTAGGCATGCCTGTCAGCGCAAGACCTCTAAAGTCTGAAGTCTGGAACATTATAATAAACAAAATGAAGAGAAAATTTCAGCAGTGGGGTTCTTCTTGGTTAAACCTTGTTGGGCGAGTAATATTGCTTAAATTTGCCCTCTCATCTCTTCCCTTGTATCATTTCACTCTGTTTCATGCCCCTACAAGCATACATCACAAATTTGAAGCAATCTTAAGGCATTTTCTCTGGCAGGGTGGAAAAAACGAGAAGAAGAAATATAATCTTGTTAAGTGGAGGCATGTCACACAAGACTATGAAAATGGAGGGCTCAGAATCTGCTCACCCAAGCTTCTGAATAACGCTTTTGGGGGAAATATTATGTGGAGGTTAATCAACAGACAACAAGCATGGTGGAAAAGAGTTATTGAATCCAAATACCTTAACTCTCCCAGACAACATCTCCTTGATTATGACATTCCAAACAGACCCTGCTCCAGAATCTGGGCCCTTTGTAATAAAGCCATTCCCTTCTTAATTCACAATCTCTCCAAAGTCCCACAAGGGGGCAACAACATTAATATTGGGAAAGACATAATTATGGGATAAAATCCTCTCTTGGAAAGACCAGGCACTCTACGCATTCTCTCTTATTTACATAATCTCGATTTAAATATTTTAAGTCAATTCTCTAAGTGGGATGAGCAGACTAACAACTGGATTGGATGGCACTTCCCCCTGTCCCTCCTTATTTGGAAGAAGACCTCTCCAACCTCCAAGTCCTGCTCCACGGTGCTGCTCCCTTGCGAAAAGACAACATGGATAGCTTTCGTTGGGATCCTATAGGTTCTGCATACACCATCAAAGTTTCTCACTTCCAACTCAACAAAGATCACTTTCACTTCCAATTTGGAAACTAGTTTGGAAGTCGGAATCCATCCCAAAGATAAAGATCTTTATTTGGACTCTCCTCGAAGTTAACATCCTCACCTCTGAATTTTTTAAAAAAAGGGGAGTGAATGGACCATCCACATGCCCCAACTGTCAATGCGCATAAGAGACTGCGCATCATCTTTTCGTCAAGTGTCCTTTCGTTGCTCAATGTTGGGAAGATCTCACTTCATCCTCCCATCTTTCACTTGGATTTGATTAAAAACTGGAGGAAGAATTATCCATGGGGGAAAAATAAAAATAACTTGGCTATAAGGTTCTGGGACACCCTTCCGTATGTGCTCTTATGGAACATATGGCTCGCCAAAAACAAAATGATCTTCAACAACAAAAAGCCTTCTTTTAGGAATTTCTACAACAAGACTTGGAGTATCACTCTCGAAACAATTGTCTCTAAAAGCACAAGCAACATCAATGTTAGTGACCTCCAAGTGGAAGAAAGGAACTTTTTGGGCAAGCTGCTGGATAGTTCTGGCTTCTTCAAGCCTCAAGCCAATCAACCTCATCAAAATGAAACATGGAAAGTTTGTCTAAAAGAAAAGGAATTTATTGAATGGTTGGATAGTTGCTCAAGGCCTGCTCTCTTCTTCGATGGAGCATCCAAATCGAACCCAGGCATTGCTAGAGCAGGAGGCATTATCAAAAACGGAAATGGCAGCACTCTTCTCTCCTTCGAGTGGGGTCTCGACACCCTCTCCAACAACAAAGCAGAAGCTTATGCCCTCCTCCAAGGCCTTCATATGTTTAAAAAAAAACAACATAACCAATGAAATGGTGTTCGGGGATTCCTCTATCATCATCAACATGATGATCAAATACCACCCCATCCACAATATAGACCTCCACATAATTGTTAGCAGATTTTGTAGCATATCCAAAGACATGAAAGACATATCCTTCCATCATATCCTTAAAACGAACAATAAGATTGTTGATCCTCTAGCAAACAAGGCTTGTGCAAGAACAGCTGGACAAATCCTCTGCAATGATGGTCTATCTCTGATTCCCCTACCATGATCTTGACTCTGCTGAGAAATATATTTTTTTGGATCCTCCCTTCTGAAAATTTTGAACTTCGCAAACCCTCCATACCTCCTCCCTCTTCCCTTCTGTGACCCTATCTCCTCGGGCTCGCTCCCTTACTTCTTTCTCACCTCACCTCTGCGATATATATCCCCTCGCTCCCTCCTCATTCCCACATCCTCCTACAACGCCCCCCTACTCAGCGCATTTATCTCTCCCTGCTGCTAGCCATTTGCTCCATGCATTCACCTCCCCTTGTTGTTGGCCTTCTGATCCACACATTTAACTCCCCTTGTTGCTGGCCATCTTCCCCTCCATCGCGTGCCCCCTCCTCTTATATCCACCGGTCTCTTCTCCCTACCTTTGCATTATGGCACGCAGCGAAGTTTTTTTTCATTATGCAGATCTCCAGGCCCAGTAGGAGCAAATTTGTGCTCAACAAAAACTCCTTGATGAAAAACAACAAACTGTTGTGAATCTCTTCCAGCACAGGGTAATGTCTCTCCAACAACAGTTCAATGATCTCTCCAATTGCGCCCATGCGGAATAATCTGTCCAAATTCTCAAATGCATCCTTAAGAAACGCTCAGCCCCAAGCTCCAGCTCCAACAACATGAGAAATGTTGGCACAGAGGACAACATGGATGCTTCAACTAGGCGCCCAATAAGCATCGATTGATTTTCTCATCTCTTCTTCTTAGCATGACTTTTAAGTTTGCTCTACTTCTTTCTCAGTTTGTCTGAATATACTCGATATCTATATTTCAGTATTTTCTGAATAGTAGACACAAAGAAAGGCGTAGCATTCTGTGGTAGCTACCTTCTCTGTTGCTCCTCATAAACACTTGCATGTAACAAGGAAACGTTTCCCCCTCTTTTTGGAATATAATTTAGCACTCGATCTTGTTAAAAAAGAAGAAGATGCACTTGTGGATTAATGGTATTATCACTCTGACAAAGAGTAAATCATACAAAGAACAAATTGTGAGAGAACTTACCGCTCATAGATAGAGTATCATAGTTGCACACAAAGTTTTGGCACTCGTCATCTAAGTAGAAAAACTCAAGGATAACCAATAGGATATTGGATTGCAAATTAAACTAAAGAATTTTTGGGGGATCAAAGCTTCATATTGGGGTGTGTGATCCAAATAGATCCTCTAAGAAATAAAACAAAACGGTATAAATAGTCAACTCAAAAAATCTCCTTGAAACAACTCATTAAACTTGGGTTTGCTACCCATCAATTTCTTGGTTGCAACCTATGAAAATTCCTTGAAATGAAACAACTAAAATTTGTTCTTCTAATTGATTAATTATGCAACTTGTTTTGTTACAAAAAAATAACGAATAAATCACACTGCAAGTTCTTCACAATAAAAATGCTGCAAAAAATGAAAAATGGAACTAGGAAAATAGAACACACACAAAATAAAATTGGCATTATTATTTTTGGACAAATGTCCATAGAAAAACCTAATGTGGGAAAACATGTGCAACAGATGAGGGTTTTATTATTATTATGCAACAATAAAATATGAGTACAAAAATCTGGATGCCAAATAGGCAATCCTTGGTAAAATAATATGGCTAGAAATTAGGGAGACAATTTTTGTCTCACCCAACAGTTATCTCAGCTCT
The DNA here is from genome assembly GCA_034641835.2 of Pinus albicaulis. NCBI lineage: Eukaryota > Viridiplantae > Streptophyta > Pinopsida > Pinales > Pinaceae > Pinus > Pinus albicaulis. The sequence goes on from CM076582.1 coordinate 859,010,006, forward strand.
GAAACTGGCTTAAATTGGCTACTCGAACACCCCTATGTCAGCCTTTGTGCTGCCTCTACACATGGCAATTCGTACTACCTCTGGAATTTCTCTTATGTTGTCATTTTTCCCCAACTCAACCTCTAAAAACGACTCACTTGGCCTTTTGGAATTTCTCTCGCCCTCCAGCAACTGAATCGCCCTCTCCTTCAGCCAAATCGATTTCCCTATGAAGTTGCCTATGTAGTCCCTACACAACCTCATTGTGGAAAACTCGACCCTCTTGCTGCTGACTCTAGCATTGGAACTCTCCACCAAAATCACTATCGTTGATCCCTCTGCCCCTCCTACTGATCTCTGACTCAAATTCTCTTCCTGACTAAATCTCAACTCTCTAGGAAATTTGATTAGCCTATATCACCAACTAGCTTGATGTGTCTATCTCCAATCCGAAATCATGTTCTTATAATCTCTCGTTGGTGAAGCAACAATGATGATTAGATCTATATCAATGACTAAGATCACCTCAAACTCAATTTATGTGACTTTCTAGAGCATTCTCACATTTCTCAATTAATTCCTTTTAATTAATCGATTACCCTAAGTTAGACATAGACAACTTTTTATTATCGATCAATTAATTTAATTGAGCTATCTCTGGGTGTTTTCTCCAGATTTTTATTTTGGGTTCTAGATATATTGTGTTTCTTAACCTCTCTAACCGAAGTCACGACTAGAACACCTGTCTGGTGCTCCAAAAACTAACACTCCCTTTTAGCGGGGAAGGTGTTCTCTCCCATAACATATTCCCTCACGTTGTTGATTTCTGACAACTATGACAATCTACCACTGTGCATACTCTGATTCATCTACCATTCTATAGTTGACCCATCCTACATCTACGTTGCTACTAACATTGCATTGTATTCATGTACTGTTGCCAACATTGCTCTGCGCAACCATTGATCTCATGTTGCTATTGTTGTTGCTACTACTGCAACTAAGAACCAAAAGCTCTATCACTGCTATAGAAAAGGGTTCTCCACTATACCCAAATGTTCTTTAAACTATACAAACTTATATATCCCTATATATTTTATGATTATATATGCAACTTGTTCTTTCGTGGGAACATGTAGTAGTTTAACTGATACACGCTGCACATAATCGTTGATGAAATGATATTGAATATCCATGTGTTTCGACCTATCAGGAAACACTGGATTTTCAGAGAGCTTGATGCAACTCTGATTACCGCCGTAGATATTGGTCTCCTCTAACCTTTGATTGAACAAGCTCACCAAAATCTTCCAAAGCCATATATATTTGCATGTGGTTGTGTTATCTTCCATATACTCTGCTTCCACGGAGCTCAATGCTACCAACTTCTGCTCCCTGTTGCACCAAGAAACATCACCTAATCCAACACTGAATCATCACCCTAATGTACTGCTCTTCCTATCCACTGAACTGCTTGCCCAATATGCATTTGTGAATCCACATAGCGTGACACCATCACCTCGAGTATACCTCAATCCATACTTGACTGTACCGCACAAATACCTTAGCATTTGCCTTGTTGCTGTCTAATGCACTCTCTTCTGTCCCACCATAAATTGGCTAAGAGTGTTGACCGCGAAGGAGATATTTGTCCTAGTATCAACCAGATACATGAGGGAATTAATAAGATATCTATACAAGGTGGGTTTAATGTCCTCGTCCTTTGATGCATTGATATTTTTCCATCTTGTGATCAAAGGCGTAGACATGGGTCTACAGTTCTGCAACCTGAATATCTTTAGAATATCTGTAGCATATCTCCCTTGTCTAAGGAATATCTCCCCATCATTATTCCACGCTTCCAAGCCTAGGAAGTATTGCATCAACCCAAATCCTTCATGTCTAATTCTATTACTAGGTTCCTTTTGCAGTCCTCTGTGAGCCCTGATGACCCTGTCAAGAAGGGGTCATCCACATACAATACTAGGATAAGTGTCTCATCCTCTACCATAAATATTAAAGGTTAGGATTTGTGCCACTCTTGATGAATCCCATTTTCTACAAGTAGTTGTCAATCTAACCATACCATGTCGTGGGAGCCTGCTTGAGCCCATATAGAGATTTATTCAGTTTTCATACATGTGTGCCCCTCTCACATGTCTCAAAGTCCTTTGTCTATTTTATATATATCTCCTCCTTTATCACCCATTTCGAGAAAGATATCTTGACGTCCATCTGATGAATCTTCCATCCCATCTTAATTTCTATAGATATAATCAACTGGATAAAAGTATATCTAGAAACTCGGGTGAAGGTCTCCTCTTAGTCTATCCCTTCCTTCTCCACATTCCCTTTTGCCACGAACCTCGCCTTGTACTTCTCCACATTTCCATCTGCAACATACTTGATCTTATAGATCCATCAAGTGCCCACAACTGATCTTCCCTCAAGCCTCAACATTACCTCCAAAACATCATTTATCATGATGGAGTTATACTCTTCCACCATGGAATCTATTCACACCTGATGTTGTGCAACCTCTTGATTGTTGGAAGGATCTACAACCTGTGCCACCAATGCTTAATACCTTTCTAATTGCATGTGTTCTCTCTTGTTCATCTTAGGAGCTCCAATGAACTCCTTTGCATATTTCAATGTCTAACGGACTTCCCTATTAGTTCGACCACTAGTGGTGGCAGGATCGACCAATGCTGAAAACTCACTAGATCCCCTGCACTTGAGGATGCATTACTACTAGTAACAGTACTAGATCCCTGTGACTGTCCTTGCAACGGTCCTTGTGGCTTCCTGTTGTGTGGATTAATCCGTCTTGCGGACAAGACCGATCTCCCTAGTACTAAAAGTATCTAGCAACAAACAACCAAATAAACTAATCTTTCTCTAAGCATATATGATTTACAAAAAACTCTTTAGAGGTGTAAAAGACTTACCGTATGTCCAGTGCTTCTTTGAAGTCGTTGTTGTCCCTCGCGCGCTTGAAGGAGTTTTCCTCATAAACCTGCAGTCACAAACAAGCAAAATATTACATAGCACCTGTATAGAAATCATCATAAACCATGCTTATCATAGTGATCAAGGAATCTATGAAATAAACAATTAACTGAAATCTTATTGAGAAAAATGAGTATATTTGTATTAATTTCAAAAGAAGGAAAACCTTACAACATGAGCCTTGATGTTGCACAGGCCTTCCCAGGGTCCGAAGCAGGAGTCTCCTCTACTTTGATAAGCTCTGCACTCCTCCAACCAAGACGAATAGAAGTATGTAATCTCTCCTCACAAAAGTCTTAGTTAACTGAGTCTGAATCTCAACAGCACTTAACGTCAAAATATTCTAAAGCTTGAACTCCCCTTGAGGCTACCCAATGCCTCTTTTTATAGTGGAAAAGAGAAGGTTTTATGTTCCAACTTTGAAGGGATAGAATCCTCCTTCAAAGGGATAAGCTCCTCACATCAAGGGGTTAGCTCCATAAGGTAAGAGATACATGCACCTCATAAGAGCAGTTCTATCACCGCAAGATATTTTCTAGAAGCTTCTAGAATTCACTTTTATTGAGCTTTTTGGAATTTACTTGCGCCTTTTTTATCTTACAGGGGTCCGCACCTTTAACACAGATAAAGTGCGTTCAGGTATGCAAGAGAGCTGAACATTAGGTGCGGGACTACATGCCAGATAGAGAGAAAGTGCGACACCAAAGTTTAGGAGATTTTTAGGAACATTTCTCTGATTTTTAAGGCTTGACATGAGGAACTGATATGTTAGACTTGCAAAGGGAGAAGTATGGATAATAATGAGCTCATACACATAGCAGAATGTCAGGATGACAATTTTCAGTGTAACAGATTGCCCCCTAAAGTGCAAAGTCTGGAATAGATGATGCTGAAGTCTGTCATATATGAAGAGTGCAGTACTTTATCATTTCAAGGATCATCCTGTGGACACCCCAGTCGGAACTTGTAAAAACATTCAATGCAAAGTATATATATATATATCATCGCTGAGGTAGGCATTCCCATACTCAGATCAAAACTAACTAGAAACTAATTCAAACTGTTCTGATACAGGAATGATTTTGAGTACATCATAGTATAGACATGTGTAGACACAGTATGGACGCAGCCATCTGTTTATAAATAGTCCACTGTATAAATGATAACAATATTCCTCGCAGCCTGGATGGTAGAAACTAGATCCAGGGTCTTGATTTCCGCATCTCGAACTAGTACGATTTTATCCATGTGAATGAATGTGTCGAAGTCGAACATGGTAGAAACCACTTGATTACCAATCAATGATGTAAACTGTTAACAAGTGTGACAGTAACCACCAGTAATATCAATGGCTCTCAAAGTACCCAGTACAATTCGTGAAATGTGAATGAATGAGCTGAAGTCGAACATATCACGGAATCATTTGATCGAAGGTCAATGATGCAACCTGTCGTCGAAGGCGAGAAACCTGCCATTGAGGCATGCAAATTTCAAGGTACTGACGATTTCTAGATCAATTTCCTAGATAATGAGCTGTCGTCGATAGAAAGCGATCCGTCGTAGGCAAGCCCACAACATGAAATCATAGATCAAGTTTTTAAAATATATTGGCAAGGACCGACTCAGGGATGGTCAAAATGGATGACAGATATTTTGCAGATGAATGGTTTATTTGAACTGTCCTCTTGAACACATAACGACACTGTAGATGGCTTGGTGACAATTGACCCGAAGCTAAAACCCAGAAACCGGATGAAGACTTTCAAATGAGGTTTGATTAACTGTTAGGCAAAGGATTTCCCAACCCAGGTGAATGAAAGTGTCGTGTTCAAGAGTGGTTAACTAGATTTTCGAAAATTTAAAATACAACAAACAAGTCATTTTTCTCTCTTTTCCCCCACCATTTCTGGCAAGTACCTCTTTATTTTTAACAAGCTTGAGGAGGATAACATTTGCTTGTTTATAAGCTCATCCTTCGGATGAGTCCAACTTAGTTTAAGATTCGAACTCTAATAAGGAGTGGTTCATTCCTGTTAAAAATTAAACAGGTCCTTTACTGTTAAATTTTAACGAATCCAGTATAGGAGAAACTCGGTGCTTTTCAATTTTAGGGAGTCAGAAGAAAAAAACTTAAGAAAACTCCATTGGTGTAATTTTTCGTAAATTTAGTCTCTCGAGCCCGAAAAAGGATAAAATAATGCGGGAGAGAACTCTATTGACCGTAATTAGTCAATGTATACCTTTTTCGTAAATAGTCCATTTCAATCCGTAAAAGGGGTAAACTTATACTGAAGGTTCGATCATTCATTTACTTTAACGAGTTCGAATAATCAAGTGCTCGGCAATATTTTCATGTTTAAAGAGTCTGAAAAAGGGCTTAAAAGAGAACTCCAACGTTTAGCTTTTTCATAAGTTTTTGAAAGAGTCCGAAAAAGTGATAAAAGTATGCTCTTTGTTGAAAAATGATCAATTCTCCTGGAAAAATCCAAATTCTGCACAAAAACTTGAAACATTACACATACCTGTTTAAGATAAGTAAAAATGCCTTCAAAATATCCTTTTTAAAGTGAAAAATAAACAAATTAAAAATTCATCTATTCGAAAAAACTTATAAAAATGACTTTTTCAACTTCATTTTTACCGTTCAAGTTCAGAGTGAAAAGTAGAAGCTTTTGGGTAAAAAATTTCCTGTGAAGATTCTGGAAAATCCGTCCAATGAAATCGAGAACCGTCAGTCCCAGGTAATCCACAACCTCTTAATCTTGCATTTCATCCATTTACAACTCATTTTTAGGCTTTATATTTTAATTTAAGGGAGAAAATTAGTTTAAGAAATCGCCTGCGGAGGTCTGCAGGTGCCACACATGGGACCTGCGGACCCCGACTTTTTCCTATGTAGAAAAAAGTTGTGGGTCCGCACTTTTCCTACAGAGCGCGTGTGTTCCTATGCACTGTGTACAAAGGGAAAGTGCGGTCCCCGCATTTTTAAATTTCAAAATCCAATTTCTCTTTTGGCGCCCAAAAATTTTCAAATTAGATTGTTCTAACATATCTTTTTATGCATTGTAGGATCAGCAAGATGTTGATTTAGAGAGAACGTGAGCATGAGGATGTGGCTGATGCCGCGATGCTCCATTTGCCCACCATGCAGGTATTAAGAGCATGCGGTTTGTATAAATTCTGGGCCATTCAAGGCATGAGGGCACAGGTAGACCTCCTGACATGGCTGGTAAACAGGTGGAACGTGCAGGACCAGTGTTTCATTATCGACGGCCACCAGCTCGAAATTGATCTGGAGGATATTTATTTTCTGACTGGTTTGTCCAAGAGGGGCGAACAACTTTCCTTGTTTGGGACTAGGCCAGGTGGCCAAACTGTCGCTAGTCTTTGTCAAGAATTCTGTAATGATGAGGCAGACCCCAGGGACAAACGAATTGATATAAAAACTATCATCCATCCCGAGCTGAAAGTTATTGCGTTTACTGTTACCAGACTATGTGGGAGTGCAGCACTGCATGTAGATACCGGTTCCCAGATGCGCATTGCTGTAGACTGTTTTTGGGGCACCATTTTCAACTGGTGCAAAGCTGTGTTGGCCAATGTAAAAGGCCAACTAACTAGAGTGAAAAATGGAAAACTAAATAACTTTGGATATGGATCCATCGTGGCCACTTTTTCTCTAGAGAGGGTACCCATGCTAGCTCTGCAGAGTATTCCTATTGATGCTGGTCGACCCCGAGAACCTAGTATGGTTCGTTGGGTTGCATTGATGGCCCGTCACGGTATTGAGGGCGCTGAGATTGTTCGATTTCCTCCTTCATATTTTCGTTGGCTGGACCGCCAAATTTTTGTCATCGAGGACTTTCCATACGCAGAGATAGATTTCAGCGGCGACCGGGAGATGACTCTCCCAGCAGGGGAACAATGGGATGAATCAAGTAAAATCATTTTCAACAAGTTCTAAATTTTTTTATTTTTTTATTTTTTAAAATCATCTTGAAAATTAATAACCAAATTTTTTTTGAATGCAGATGTAGGCCCACGGTGACCAGCCCATCTCCAGCCCTATGACAGAAGACAACCAGTTGCAGCCGCACCAGCCCCAGTAGGCCAATCAGCAGAAATCTTGTCTGATTTATAGCATCATCTAGAGCGTCTGACTCTAGATATTCTAGAGACGGACATAGATGAGATCCCACTCAGATTGTAGAGATACGTGATTGGTGTTCCAGGACCTTTTAGGAGGTTCCTGTGTAGGGTGGCTCGGGACGGGTGGTTTCTTATCGTGATCATCATCAGTGATGGGATGATCATGTTGTAGACTCATATTTTTGACTTTTGTGTTATCATTTTGCCGATCATAAGGTGTTTCCAACCTATGATCGAGGACGATGTATATTTTTTGAAAACACTTCTATACTATGATATATCACTATTTACCGGTTATTTGTGTACATATTATGGATGTTGTTTGTTTTACTATTTTGATCATTGCAAATGTCGATTTATCATACTAGAAGCAACTGTGTCTGCTAATGTATTTAAATGTCTTGGAATATGTTGATATTCAATGTAATCAAATTCACGTTCCAAGAGACGAACTCTTAAAAATAATCGTAATAACACTGGATTTCTAATGGCATAAACCCTGTTAAGCTGTAATACAACAAGTTCAGAATCCAACCTAACAATCAAACTCCGAATTCCAAATGATATGGATTCAGATAATAACTCAATCACTGCACTATACTCGGCAATGTTATTTGTTGTTTGATGAAGGTTTACCCCATGCATGGATACTAACTCGTTAGAGGGTGAATAGATAACCCAAGCTGCGGAAGAAATGTTCCGTGTACTATGACAAGCACCATCAGCAAAACCAATGTAGGTTTGAAGAGACGTCGACATCTGCAATATCAAGAGTAAAACTCAAATAAGCAGGAATAGTGATAAAAAACACACTTCTAAACTAGGCACGCTTTTCTAATCTAAGACACACCAGCAGTAAAGAAATCTAATCTAATAAAAAATCTCCATACCAAGTTTAAGCATAGTATCGCTTCAGATAAAGTCCATTTCTGGGTTTATCTAAAGGGACACCGTCAAAATCTATCAGCTCATAGGCCCCTTTCGCCAGCTTTCGCTTAACAATGAAAGGACCATGCCACATAGGCACGAATTTCCCAGCTCCTCTCTTATCGTTGGCTTGATCATAAACTAAGAATAGGTATCCTTTTGGAAAATTTTGAGGGGTAACACTTCTATCATACTGAGCTTTTATCCGTTTAACATGAGCCTCGTTTGCTATTGCAGCATTTCGTCGATTCTCATCCAGTTGAGCCAAGTATAAGAAACGTTTCTCCTCCTCAGACGTAGCTAGGAGTAATTCTATGGCTAATTTCAGTGACAAAATTTCGCATTCAATCGGCAACACAGCTTCCAAACCGTAAACGAGTTGAAAGGGAGTGAAACCAGTTGATGTTTTTACTGATGTTCGATACGCCCAAAGTGTTGAAAATAACATGGAATGCCAATTCGTTTTGTGAATACCAATAATTCATCTAATCATGGTGACTAAAACTTTATTTATGGCTTCAACCAGACCGTTGGCTTGCGGATAATACAGAGTGGAACTATCATGGCGCAAGCCAAGTTGATCTGTCAGTTCAGTCATCATGACATTCCGAAAATGACTTCCATGATCTGTAATAATGGCTTGAGGAACACCGAACCTAGCAATTATGTGATTAAATATGAAAGTTGCAGCAGTCTTGTCGTGAGCCGAAAATGTAGGCATCGCCTCGGCCCACTTGTAAAATAATCTACTGCTAAGATAATATATGCATGCCCCCCGGCCGAGTGAGGGTTACATGTAATAAAATCGATACCCCATTTCGCGAAAGGACCAACAGCAATTATGAGATGAAAAGGAGCGGGTGGCGCGCGCATCTTACGATCAAAAAGTTGACAATTGTGGCATTTCCGGACTGCATAAATACAATCTTTGAATAACGATGGCCAGAAATAACCAGCGCGCAATATCTTTTGGGTTGTGGCATACCCAGACATATGACCACCACATGCTCCAGAATGGCAGTAATTTAAAACCTTTTCAGCTTCTTCATGAATAAGACAGTGTCGGAAAACAGAATCCGCTCCACGACGATAGAGTGTATCACCAATAATATTATACTGTTGGGATTGGAAGCGTATTTTCCGTCGCTGAGATCGTGAGATTTCAGGCCGAAAAGATTGGGTTTGGAGATAAACAATAATATCTCCATACCATGGATCGAGAATACTAATAAGAAACAGAGATTCGTCCGCAATGGGCTCTCCTGCCACAGTTTCATTATCAGTAGAGGGGAAATCACACATCAGCTCTGCAAATACCAAAGATTTCTTCACCTTGGATTTCTCAAACTCCAAGTCAAATTCCTGCAGGATGACTATCCATTTGGAATACTTGCCCCCTAGCAATTGTTTGGTTAAAATGTACATCATAGCGTTGCAATCAGAAATTACTGTGGTTTTACGTAACAAGATGTAGTGTCTAAATCTTTGGACAGCTTGGACAGCTGCCAGTGCCAATTTCTCCACATGTGTGTATTTGATCTCGGTTGGATGCAGATTCTGACTAAGATAGTAAATCACATGTTCAGTGTTAGATTCGTCTTCCTGAACTAAAACCATCCCAATGGTGGAATGAGAAGCAGCAAGGTACAAAATGTAATCCTGGTTGTAGTTGGGAGGATGTAATAATGGTGCATGGGTCAACGCGTGTTTAAGTGCATTAAAATATAGATCAGTGATCTCATCCCAAAAGAATGGAATGTTCTGTTTCAACAACCTGGTAAAACCCTTTATAAGCTCGGCATAGTTAGGAATGAATCGACGTAAAAATTTTGCTTTCCCCTGCAAACTTTGGAGTTGGCGTAAAGTCGAAGGAGGAGGTAACTTAAGAATAGCTTTGACCTTCAATGGATCGATGTGAATGCCTGATTTCGAAACAACAAATCCCAGTAAACGACCCGACTGTACACAAAAAACACATTTGTGTGGATTCAACCTAATTCGATAATGTCGACACCTCATAAAGATAGCTCGTAAGTGAGTGAGATGATCAGCCCTGCGCGATGAATGAGCAGGTAAATCATCGAGATACGGCTGCACAATGTGCTTAATGTCATGAAAATCATAAGACATTGCCCTTTGAAAAGTTGCTCCAGCGTTCTTCAATCCAAAGGGTGGTTTGCAATAAGAAAACGTCCCCCACGGACAAATAAAAGTTGTTTTTGGCTGATCAACAAGGAGTATGTTTATTTGATTATACCCGAAAAAGCCATCCATAAAGGAAAACATTTCACTGCCGGCACAATAATCGATTATTTGATCGATATAGGGAGTTGGATAATTGTCTTTAGGACAAGCCCAATTAATATCCCTATAATCGATACATACTCGTATCGTTCCTTTTTTTTAGTCACAGGAACAATATTCGATACCCAATCCGTTAAGGGAATTGGATAAATGAAACCTGCACAAAGTAATTTTTCAACTTCTGCTTTGATAGCAGCAGCTTTTCTAGGATGCATTTGACGTAGACGTTGACAAATAGGTTTGGCATCCGGGTAAGTCTTGATTTCATGTATGATAATTGACGGATCAATTCCTGGCATTTCTTCATAGGACCAGGCGAAAACATCACGGAATTCTTGAAATAGGGCTTTATAAGTTTGAATTTCATCTTCAGTACAACAAGCACCTATATGAATGTTTTCAATTATTCCTGGTTTTACTGAAATGTCAATTGGAACCATTCGAGAGATATTTTCCAAATTTAACTCAGAATCAGGATTTTGCAGTGGATTCTGGGGTTCTTTGACATATTCAACAGTAAAAATTGAAGCGAAATCATCTTCAAAATGATCTAGTTCAGGTAAAAACGAAGATCGGTGATGTAGATCTTCCCATGGTAAATCATCAACGGAAAAAAATTCACGAATCTGCTCATTAGTATGAACAAGATCAGGAAACGTCGTTGTGGTAGAACTGGATATAGAAATTGATTCCTCGTGGATCCCATTCATTGGATCAATTTCGGTTGAAGAGGGTCGGAAAGTGACTGTACAGCCTGATACGCAATTTCAAATGGACTCAAAGGCATCATGCCATCAATTGAATCTAACTCGGAGTCGGAAGGTACGATCCAAGGATCATCAAACATAACAGTGTCTGACGAAATCATGTGAATAGTTGTGGTAGGAGGTGATACATTAGGAGGAGGAAAGGAAAAAGTTCCTAGTAAACCAGAATCTTTCATCAAACCTACTCCAACATCCTTATAATGGATAGCTGCTTTACCAACGTGCTGGATTGTTTCTGTAGAGGCTGGGTCGGAAGAAAAATAAGTTAACTGATCTATTGTAACGATCCTTCCTTGATATGGAAATTTTATGAGTCGAAAGACCAAAGAAACAACAGCAGTCATAGCATAAGACCAACTGCGACCCAGAAGAAGGTTGTAATCTAGAGGGGCATCAACCACTTCCACATCTAGATTTACGATTTTACCTTCGACCCCTATGGGTAAATCCTGCAAAATACCAAAAGGGTTGAAACCTCGACCATCAAAAGCCTTAAGAATCGTCGGAGATTGGTTGAGTGTAGAAGAACCAAGCGATTTCCAACACTGAATCAACATAATACACGTTGAAGCTCCCTCATCAATCACAGTCCGAAAGATCGGTTTGTTTTTTACTAACACCGGAATTTGGAAAGCCATTTGGTGAGGTAGGCGAGGTGTACTATTTTCTAAATCGAAGATTATAAGGTTAGAATCCTGAATATCGACAGCTCCTATAGCAGACAAAAGCAATTTACGCTGTGCTGGGCATGATTGCAGCACTTCCAAAGCCGACATTGCTGAAGCGGAAATAGATAAGTCTTCAACAATGTTGTAATTCTGAGCAGCTCTCGCATGTGGATTGAAAGCTGATTTATGAAGAACACCTTTAGCAGGAAGTTTGATTATTAAGTCTGGATTTTGTTTCTCGATCTGTAGCGGACCAGAAACAGGAGGAGGTGTAGTTGATGTATTTGCATTAGAAGATTCTGCTTCTTTACCATCAACAGGATTCTTAGTACCGTAATATTGCGATCGCGTCGCAATCCTTACATGAGACATCATCAAAATTGGCTCTTCTGAAGTAGTCGAGGTAGAACCAACCATCTTGCTATCTCGAGTCGGAAAAGGATCCTTCAAGACAACAGGTTGTTGTGAACCTTTAACGAATTTTGCAACCTCTTCTAGAGGTGGGCATTCCTTAGTAAAATTATCCTCGTCACAAATGTAACAAGGATAGCGAGGTTTGCGCTTTTCGTCATTGGATTCATTTTTATCAGTTTTCTCTTTTGAATTCTTTTTGTTTTTATTCTTCCCTTTATTTTTACCACCGGATTTAGATTTAGCCGTAGATGTCTCTACGGCATGAATGTTGGCAGAAATTTCGGGGGAAGATTCTCCTTTCGGGGAATCTGGTAAAGTTATAATAGGAGAAGAATTCTTTGAATATTTCTTCTTACTTTTAGTATTGACTATACCAATCATACCATCAGCGGCATGAGACCCTGTAGGAGCAGTAGCTATTTGACCTTGTTTTGGAAGGTCAGGGATTTTTTCGTGTAAAGTACTTGACTACGTATAAACGAGATCAAGGTACTGAGCTTGAGCAATTACTTGCTCTTCAGTAACAACACCATCCTTAGCTACATCTTCAGTGATCTTGGGAAACAATGATTTAACAAACCATTCTGCCAAAATTTGATCCGGAATGTAAACTTTCACCAAACGCCTTCTACGTCGCCATTCATGAATATGATCAGAAATATATGTAGACGTAGATTGTTTTAGTGAAGTTAATAATTCCGTGCCATTGTTGTATCTGACAGGCAACTGAAAATGAGTCAAGAAGGCAGTTTCTAACTGACTGAAATTATTAAATGAGCCTCATGGTAACTCATGTACCATTTGGCTGCAAGACCAATAAGAGTTCTTTGGAAAAGACGTAAGCGAATTGAATCATCAATAATTGAATTAGACGCACACCAGAGGTGATAAGTCATGACGTGATTTGATGGATCCTCTCCTGACTTACCTTCGAATTTTGGTATATCACTGGGCAACTTATGCGGCATTGGCGGCCAGTACAGATAATAGAAAATCGAATCATTCATAAGGCGCGTCAAATCAGGTAAATCCAAAGTTGAAATAAATGGTAACTGGCGGTTAGGGTCACGAAAACCTTGAGTAGCCAAAGCAGTTCCAGGAGGTGGATACCCAGGATAACTGGGAATCGGATTTGCATTAGGAATTGTATAACCTCCCGGAAAACCAGGATTAACCGGACCAAACTAGGGTTGTTAAGGCTGCTGATAAGTATAGCCAGGGTACGGTTGATACTGATAACTTGGATTTTGTGAATCGGTACTGAATTGAGAATATCCCTGGTACGGTTGATACGTGAATTGCGGTTGACTTGTGACAACTATAATTGTACCGGCTTGTCCTGCAGGCATTTGAACCAAAGTCTGAACTGAAGGTCCTGACTGGGGTACAGAGAATTGATGGATTTGCACGGATGCAGGGATAGACGAACTCGGAGTTACAGATACTCCAGAAATAGGTGTTACAGGTTGAACAGACGTTGCAGCAGTTGCAGCAGTTTGAGGCGGAGTCTGAGGTGTACTAGGCGCAGACTGTTGAACAGAACTAGATGCAGGAGTTTGAATAGTAGGCTGGACAGGTTGCTGGGTTGGACCAGAAACCAAAGGCTGTCCAGGTTGAAAAGGCAACTGCACATTAGGCTGCATAGGCTGTTGATACTGGGACGGATCCCACACCATATTCATTCCAGGGTATTGTCCCGCAGAAGGTTGAACGTAAGGACCATAACCTCGTTGAACGTAGGGTTGATAAGTAAGTGGTAAATTTCCGGCTCCTTGAATAGATGACTGACCAGAAGGCTGTTGGTAACCTTGAATTGGGTACTGACCTTGACGTTGATAACCCTAAGGCACATACTGAAGCTGGGGTTGATAAGGACCCTGAGGAGCGTATTGAGCTTGGGGTTGACCCTAGGGTATGTACTGTCCTAAAGGTTGATATCCTTGAGGTGTGTACTGTCCTTGGGGTTGTCCCCCAAAATAATACGATTCCACAGTTTGTCCTAGGAAAAAGCTACCTTGAGGTTGACCCCTAGGTGGTAACTGACTTCCTGAAGGTTGCCCCCCAGGCGGTAACTGACTACCTTGAGGTTGCCCCCCAGGCGGTAACGGATTTCCCTGAGATTGCCCTCCAGGCGGTAACTGACTGCCTCGAGGTTGCGGATTCGGAATATTACCAGACATCATAAAGATTTGCTCTGCGTTCGATGTTTCAGTTTTAATTCCACTTAAACCAGATGATAACACGTTTTCAATCGGTTGAGGAGCTGCTCCCGAGAAAGTACCAGACAGAGCATGATATCCCGAAGGAACAGAAGGACCACCATGTAAAAATGCTTTCGGTGTCTAGGAAAACATGGATGACTCTCCTGCCATAATGGATGACGAATAGTAACCTCTGGGTGTTGGATGAAATGGAACTCGAGGTGGAGAAAAAGCAAGACCCGGATTCTCTAAAAAAATCGTTAAGGATAAATACCAAGCAGTAGTTCAAATGGGGCTGTAGAAAAATGATTCACGTTCCCTGAGATTTAAAGACTGAGGGGATTCGGGAAGAGATACCTCTTCGTCTGGATTAGTAAGTTCTTCAATAGAGATTAGTCCAGATGGAAGATCGTTAGTGACGATATTTCTTACCCTAGGTGAACCAGGATCGCTAGAAGTTGGCGTAAAAATCCTGAGGATGTTTCCAAAACAGAAGGTTCAGTTTTAGGTTCAGAGATTTTAGGTTCATCCGCTAGTTCACTAGTAGGAGAAATACTACCAGTAACTTCAGAAACTGAAATCGGCTCTTCAATGTGTTTTGTTATAGGTGTTTGATAATTAGGATGAACTACTATAGATGAAGTTCCAACTTCTGTTGATTTAATCCTACCGCTACTAGATGATACCAGAGCACGAAGCCCTTCAAGCTGACTTGGTGTATATTCAGGGGGTTTCCCTTGTAGTCTCCAGGATTGTCTCGGCAATTCTGCCACGATTAAATATTTAACTAATCACACGCAAACAAAGAAAATTTCAATGAAAACACCTAAAGTCTCTAAAGAAACAAACAGCTGAATCACATGCTTAAAAATCTAAGAGTTCAAACCACACACAAATAGTAACTTCCCGTACTAAAAACACTAGTTGGTGATGAAATCCAACTTAGTAGAAATTCAATACAGAAAGGGCGGTTGGAACAGTTACCCCGACAACCTGCTTAATGAAACAGACTGGCACAAGTTTCTTCACAAAACCATCTCGTGTGAAGAGAACCCCCTAGAGAGTCCAAGTGAGTCTAGTCGACGTCTGCTCCAGGTACAGTGAGATCTTTCCTTCACCGTCACCTTAGGAAATAATCTTAAGTTTATGGACACTAAGGTTACCAACAGTAACAAATATAACTGGGGGAACAGTCTACGATCCGATCCCACGTGCAAGGGCAGAGTAACAAAGCTCAATCCCCTTGAAGGTTCCTCGACATGGTTAATCCGAGGTTTACCGACAAGTGACCCCAGGCTCCTCGACAATGGTTAATCTGAGGTTTACCATTTGTAATGCACGCAAAATATTCTATCTTCCCCAATGAAACAGAATTGATTATCTCAAAGGTTCGGATATGATCTCGTGATTGACTTCTTTAGGAGAAGCTTCCCAGATTATACAAATTACAATTGGATTTTATTCCCTACCGCAAGATTTGTCTACTTGTTTGTTTTTTCTACCTTGGAGAGTTAATTACTCCCTATTCCAAGATACTAGCCTAAGCTATGTTGGTGATAAGAGCCCTAGAAAACAAAAATATTGCTAGATGAATTTTAATTAAGCATTACTTTTAAGAGTTGTTTCTTAAGTCAATGGGTGCGGAAATGAAACTCTGATGGTGTGAAGACTCGATTTCCAAAAAAACACTAAAAATGCACCTAAGAATGATAATCAGATCGTTTCCTTTCAATGAAATTCTAATTAAGAAAGAGTTGGAGAATGCAATTCTTTTAATAAACAATTCCTTCTTTAAACGTAAAGAACAATTGAAAGAAAATATTTTTGTCTTTCCAACAATAACTCAAAATGAAACAAATTATCAAAGCTCATAAGAAAATCCTTTCACTTTCAAAAACTTGAAGCTACAAAACAAATTTCCTTCAAAAGAAATCTACAAAATTTTAAAAGCACTCAAAACTATAAAACTAATTCTGAGATCTACAAGTTTTAATAATCTAATTGAATAAAAGCTTTAAGGATTTTTTTTGAAGAATGTTTTACTTAGTTATTCAGCAAACTAAGGATCTATTCGTTCAGAATAACAAACAGATCAAAAACACTCAAATATGTTTTTATAAAAAATGAAATTCAAAAACCTATAACAAAGTTTCTTTTCGAAGATTTGCAAAGAAACAGGTAGCTATATTTCTCAATAAAGGATGATTTCACAATCAGGTTAGATTCAGCAAAAACAAAAGACCAATGTAATCTCAAGTACTTCAAACAGTCAATGCTTCGAATCGCTACAAAGACCGAGTGAAAAACAATCCAAAACGCAAAACTTCTAGAAAATCATCAAAACACCAATACTGCTAAGATTCATTCACGGAAAGATTTTGACAAAAACAATCATCAATCTGGGTAGAAACCAAAAAATCTAAATCAAAAATAAAGATAAACTAAAGAAATAAATCTAAAGTTTTTCAAAATTTTAACAGGGTCCGCAGGCTTGCAGAAGTAACAGGTGCAGTACCGCACTGTTTACTCAAGCAAAGATGGGAAACTTCCCGCACTGTGAAAATAAGGCAAAGTGTGGTCCCAGGAAAAACTAGAAAAAAACATAAAAGATCTCAAAATTTCCAAAAACAGAGAAAACCTAAGCTACCCAGGCAGATTTCTGTCAATCAAAAACCAGGAAAAATGTATCCTCAAATCAAAATAAAAGAGAACCAAAAACAACAAGTTCTTTCCCCAGCGGAGTCGCCAATTTGTTGTGTGGATTAATCCGTCTTGCGGACAAGACAGATCTCCCTAGTAGTAAAATTATCTAGCAACAAACAGCCAAATAAACTAATCTTTCTCTAAGCATATATGATTTACAAAAAGCTCTATAGAGGTGTAAAAGACTTACCGTATGTCCAGTGCTTGTTTGAAGTCGTTGTTGTCCCTCGCGCGCTTGAAGGAGTTTTCCTCATAAACCTGCAGTCACAAACAAGAAAAATATTACATAGCACCTATATAGAAATCATCATAAACCATGCTTATCATAGTGATCAAGGAATCTATGAAATAAACCATTAAATGAAAGCTTATTGAGAAAAATGAGTATATTTGTATTAATTTCAAAAGAAGGAAAACCTTACAACCTGAGCCTTGATGTTGCACAGGCCTTCCCGGGGTCCGAAGTAGGAGTCTCCTCTACTTTGATAAGCTCTGCACTCCTCCAACCAAGACGAATAGAGGTATGTAATGTCTCCTCACAAAAGTCTTAGTTAACTGAGTCTGAATCTCAACAGCACTTAACTTCCAAATATTCTAAAGCTTGAACTCCCCTTGAGGCTACCCAATGCCTCTTTTTATAGTGGAAAAGAGGAGGTTTTATGTTCCAACTATGAAGGGATAGAATCCTCCTTCAAAGGGATAAGCTCCTCACATCAAGGGGTTAGCTCCATAAGGTAAGGGATACATGCACCTCATAAGAGCGGTTCTATCACCGCAAGATATTTTTTGGAAGCTTCTAGAATTCACTTTTATTGAGCTTTTTGGAATTTACTTGCACCTTTTTGATCTTACAGGGGTCCGCACCTTTAACACAGATAAAGTGCGTTCAGGTACGCAAGAGAGCTGAACATTAGGTGTGGGACCGCATGCAAGATAGAGAGAAAGTGCGACACCAAAGTTTAAGAGATTTTTAGGAACATTTCTCTAATTTTCAAGGCTTGACATGAGGAACTGATATGTTAGACTTGCAAAGGGAGAATTATGAGTAATAATGAGCTCATACACATAGTAAAATGTTAGGATGACAATTTTCAGTGTAACACTTCCCCTGCTACAGGATCATTGGAGCTTTCGCTGGCTCACTTTGATTACCTGTTGACATCTCGCAAGATTTCTTGAAGGCTTTGTCCTCTATAAACCTTACAACCCGTCTCAGGATAATCTTCCTACTACTAAGAATGTAAATCTTGTATGCCTTAGAGGTCTTGCTATACTGAACGAAGTACCCCTTCTCTACATTCTAATCCAACTTGGTTCACTTCTCATCCGTTACATGGAAATAAAATATGCTACCAAATATCTTGAAGTGACGAACTTCTTGCTTCTTCCTTGAGAAGACTTCTTCTGGTGTTATCTTCCCCAACACCCTGTGAGGAGCCTTGTTCTATACATACACAATTGTGTTACATGTCTCTACTGATAAAAACTTGGGCAAGCTTGGTCATATAACATCACCTTTGCAACCCCAACTATAGACTTATTCTTCTGCTCCGCTATCCCATTCTACAATGGGTTGTATGGAGCTATCCACTCCCTCCTGATGCCTTCCTTCGCACAGAAACCCATGAAGTCACTACTTGTGTACTCGCCTCTATTGTCCAAATGAAGCGACCTTGATATTCTTCCCTTTCGCATTCTCTACTAAAGCCTCGAATTGCTAGAAGCGACTGAAGACCTCATCCTGGTATTCAAGAAATTGATCCAGGTTTCCCTGGAATAGTCATCAATAAAAGTGACGAAGTACCCGTACCCTCAGAAAGATATAGTGGACATAGGGCCACAAATATTATCTGTATAAGTTGTAACACATCATCTAATTTGTTGTCACTTCTTGTGAACACTGCCTTAGAATAATTCCCAAGTACACACACATCGTGCTCTATGCCTAATTATGGAACACCTGTTATTGTTTCTTAGATCATTCTAAGTGCTCCATGATGTAAATGCCCCATCCTCCTATGACACAACTCATTCAGGTCTCTCCCACTATTAATGCCATTGGATATTTTAACTGCAAACTGTACAATCTGTTGCTTTCTACCCCAATTTGTTTCACGTTCATCCAATCCTAGTGTTTTATGAACATCTTCTCCCCTAGAAAGTGGACATCATATCCCCTATCCTATATTTGGATACTGAAATCAGGTTCATACCTAGTCTCGACACATTCAATCCATCTTTAGCATTGGCGCTTGCTCTTGACTCCCTTTGAATGTCAATGGTACCTCTCCCAACTAGAGTACATTTAGTCCTGTTTCCCATTGTTATTTGGAAGTCAGTCTCCTCCTCATTATAGCTGGTGAAGTACTCTCTAACTGCTCTCATGTGAAGTGACACTCCACTATCTATATACCAGACTCCCTGTGAAGCTGAGTTAGATAGGAAAAATATATAAGCAAACTCGTCCTCTAATCTGAAAGACAATTCTTTAGCCCCATGAATATCAAATCTACCTATATCCATACTAGAGGATTTTGGAAAATTTACAGAAGACATCCTAAGTATAAATTCGTGTGTTTTTTCTCTTCCTAGCCTGACGCTGATTCTACTACTGCAAGACCTATTGCAAAACCACTATGCCTAGATATGCTCAATGAAATCTCTAATATGCTCCCCATAACTTCTTCCTGAAAATACCACTATCCATTGGAACTACTACTGGGCTATTCAAACTTTCCCTGCACCTACAACTAGAAATCAAACTCTTGTGCCCAATAATTTGCACTGCCTGGTTGGACCTCTGCGCAGACCTGGAAGAAATTCACTCAGATCTCCCTATGAACTACGAAATTATCTCCCTCTCACTACTGATCTCTTGACCTTATCAAACTGCTTTGATACCATGTGAAAATTCGTTGAAATGCAACGACTGGAATTTATTCTTCTAACTGATTAAATATGTAGTTTATTTTGTTACAGAAAAATAACGAATAAATCACACTATAATTTCTACACAATAAATATATTGCGGAAAATAAAACTGGAGCTTAGAAAATAGAGCACACACATAATAAAATTAACACTGTTTTTTTTGGACAAAATCCCTGGAAAAAAGGATCATGGAAAATTTACTGAGGCATCCTAAGTATACTTTCGTGTGTTTTTTCTCTTCCTAGCATGACGTTGATTCTGCTACTGCAAAACCTATTGCAAAATCAATATACATAGATCCGCTCAATGAAATCTCTAATATTCTCTCCATAACTGCTTCCTGGAAATACCACTACCTGTTGGAACTACTATTGGCCTGTTCAAACTTTTCCCACACCTACAACTAGAAATTGAACCCTTCTGCCCAATAATTCGCACTACCTCACTGGACCTCTACACAGACCTAGAAGAAATTCACTCATATCACCCTATGAACTGCGAAATTATCTCCCTCTTACTACTGAGCTCTTTACCTTATCAACCTGCTCTGATACCATATGAAAATTCCTTGAAATGCAACAACTGGAATTTTTCTTCTAACTGATTAATTATGTAGTTTATTTTGTTACGAGAAAATAACGAATAAATCACACTATAATTTATACACAATAAGAACATTGCAGAAAATAAAACTGGAGCTAAGAAAATAGAGCACACACATAATAAAATTAACATTGTTTTTTGGGACAAAAGTCCTTGGAAAAACCCAATGTGGGAAACTAGTGCAACAAATGAAGGTTTTATTATTATTATGCAATAGTGAAATATAAGTACAAAAATCTAGATGCCAAGCTGGAAATCCTCAGCAAAATAATCTGGCCAAAAGCTAGTAAGACAATTTTGTCTCACCCGACACTGATCTCACCTCTGAAACTAGCTCAAACTGGCTGCTTGAACACCCCTATGTCAACCTTTGTGCAAGCCAATTCATATTGCCTATGGAACTGCTATGATGCTATCATTCTTCCCAACTCATCCTATGAAAATGACTCGTTTGGCCTTTTGGATTTTCTCCTGGCCTCCAACAACTGAATCACCCTCTCCTTCAACCAAATCAAACTCCTTCTGAAGCTTCCTGTGGAGTCCCTACGTAGCCTCACTGAGGAAAACTTGGCCCTCTTTCCACTGACTCACCAACATTGGAACTCTTCACCATAATCACTGTCTCCAATCCCTCTTCCTCTGCTACCAATCTCTGGCTCGAATTCTCTTCTCGGCTAAATCTCTGTTCTCTAGGAAATTTGATTTGCCCAGATCACCAACTAGTTTGATGTGTCTATCTCCAACCCAACGTTACGCTCTTATAATCTCTCATTGGTGAACCAAATAAAATGATTATATCTCTATCAATGACTAATATCATCTCAAACTCAACTAGTGTGAGCTTCTAGAGCATTCTCACATTTCTCAATTAATTCCGTTTAATTAACCGATTTCCTTAAGTTATAATTAAGCGATTTTTGATTATCGATCAATTAATTTAACTGAGTTGTCTCTAGGTGTTTTCTCCCAAAAAAATTTATGGTTTTGGGGAACTTGTGTTTCTTAGCCTCTGTGACGAAAGTTGAGACTAAAACACCTGCCCATTGCTACAAAAACTAACACAACCTTTATAAATCTTGGCAAAAATCTGGTATTTCTTCATAGAAATTCATGAAAAACCTTTGAAAGGTGGGGCTCTAGATTTGATAAGGCATGAAGGAAAGACACATGGTGAGTGAAGGTTGATTTTAAGACCCAAGCAAGAGTACAAGGAATGGGGAAGTGAGCCTAAAAATCATAAAGGACTATTGAATGGGAAAACACTTGATCAACATATTAGATGAGTTTCAAGTCCAATAACAAAGGGAAAAGGAGACTAGAGCCCTAAAATCATTATGAGTTGTTCCATGCAAGGAGCCTATATTAGTGAGGGTGAATTTCATCATTTAATAAAACTTAAAATAAATAGTTTTAAATATTAAAAATTTCAATAACTAATGTAATAATTTAGGGAAAAAGAGAAAAAATTGTCCAACACAAAATCAACTAATTAACAATCAATAAATAAACAAATGCTACATCCTTACACATTGTCCCAATAAGTACAATAATCAAACTTATTAAATTTAACAAGGCTATAGGTTGGAGGAGACTCCAAATGCATAATAGATTGGCTGAAAAGGAAGTCAGCTTTACAAGTATTCTTATTGGAAGTAAAAAATAATGGAGATTGTTCAACAATTTCAACAAATCTCCTTTTTCCATGTGTACATAAATCACAATATGATGACAGATGATCCATCAAAACAGGGTGTGCTTCTAGAAGCAAGTACAATTCATCTAGAGGAATGGAGGGATGGTGATCAATTTTTCTCGGGCTTCTACAAACTGTTCTGAAGACAAGACTTGTGTTTATAGTGGTGATCTTATCTTGATGAAATGTGAAATACATATATTTTTGTGTTAGCATTATGTTTTCCCTATGATTCAGCAATGGCAGAAAAAATGTTGTTGTCTATAGTGTTCTCAAATGATAATTGTGTAACAAGTCTTATCAAACCAAGCATATGTTTCTGTCAGTTTGTTTGTAACACACTGTAAATGTTTTTACAATTGGTCTCCTCATACTGAACTCCGTAGACTACCAATGTTTCCATTAATGTTATCAAGTTACAATGGATATATGGATCTTGCAATGTATCTTTGATTCAATAATAAATAACAAACTACATAATTTTTTTTCTTATGAAAATTAAGTACAATAATCAAACACCAACCTCCCTCTACTATAAACAAATATAAAGAATAAATCTCTTGTTTAACAAGAGACATAAAATAGTTTAGCAAGTGTTAATTAAGTTAGAAATTACATTTTGGAAAAATTTGCATAATGTAGAAATTTGAATAATTTGTTGAATTATTCACCGAGATTATCCTGGTCACATACTATTTGAGCTTCATACATAACACATAATCTCTTCTACGCATTAATCATCACATGCGGAAATAAAAACAACAAGCGGTATTGAAAACATTCACATGCGCACATAGAAATTCAACACATATAACACAGTATGTATACCGAGGAAAGCTTACAGTTGAAAACCCCCTACTGTCTGTATATTATAATGAAGAAGAATCATGTAACAATCTCAATACAATACTCCTCACAAGTACTCAGTACTGTCTCCAAAAGTTACACACAAACTAGCTCAGTTTTGAACAAGTCACGGGTTCAAAACTCCTCCACTGTTTGCCTGCCTCTACTGCGCAATCCAAGATGAGAGAATAGATGGAATGAATTCAAATTCCCTTGGCTTTAACTGCGCAATCCTCATTGGCAATCTCCTCCAATGATTGTGCAAATCTCATGCACACTATAGTCACAACTGATAGTAGACTCCACCCTTTCACCCACCTCTACCATGATCTTCTTCAGGCTGACACATAGTGTGAGTTAGCGAGTGTGTTCTTTGGTTGATTTATGAGTTAATAATTAGTGAATTAAATAATATTTAATTCACCACTCATCTCCTAGTGTATTGATCAGTTTAACTAAATATAGCTGGATCAACTAAGTTAAGCGAACACAACTCCATCAAGAAACATCTCTGTCAACTCCACCAAACTACACGCACGGGTTCTGTTGAGAAGTAAAACATGCAATAGCTCAACTAACCCCGCAAATTCGAATTTCCTTCTGTAATTTTACGTAATGCCACATCTTGTGGCTCGGCCCAGGGGGGGGTATCAAGAGGACCGAATAAAGTTTATAGTCCAAATATTATTAAGGGCTAATAATATTTGACTGTTCTATTTTTAGACAGGCAGTCTAAAAATAGACTTCGACCTGTATGTCTAAAAATAGATGTCCATCTATTTTTACCAACTTGACCAATCATCCAAGAATAGCATCCCGCAACTCCTAGACCATGCTCCATATGTCTAAAAATAGACATAGTATAAAAATAGACTTTTCGACAAAAATCACATGTGTGGTCCCCACCTAGTTTAGGTGATCAATCTCCAACTAGGATCAGGAAAGATGTTTCAGGAGGCCTCCTTCACTGTTTCTTGTTGCCATTTTCAACACATAAAAGGTTATAACCTATATTGGTCAATACTAAATTAATAGAAAATTGAATCTTATAGTATTGCTTTGGAAGGAACTAATGAATTGAGATGTGAAGTGAATGAATTAATTGTGGTAGTAACCATTGCTAAGTTTATGCATTTACTTTTTTACTTCTACATAAGTGGAGAGGAAAACACAAACAATAATGAAGTATATTTGTTTACATCTTATTCCTGTCCATTTTATATGCAAAGACTTGCTTGAATTTGGAAGTAACTAATGGTAAATATGCTATTTATGTGAGTATGAGTTATATATAAGGATTGTATTTTTGGATGGTTTTTTTGCCAAGGCGAAAAATAAAAAAAAATCACTACACTAATAAAATATTACAACCATATCCATAAATTATGGCATAAAATATGTGAGAAAGTTATTCACGTAGCATTATATCATGGAAACGCTGTAATAAGACCCTCAAATTATCAAATCATGGTCCACTAATTTTTTTGGAAAAAATATATTTTTTAATAATATTGAAAAATAAATATTTAATTTTCAAAACCAAATATTATAAGTTATACTGGTAAACTCAAAATTAACAATGATCAACAAATAAATTGAGAATCCTTGTATTAATTATAAATTTATATTATTAATAATAACAAGTAATTGAAAAAATTAGTTTTATATATCATGAAATTTTCATTAAAATAAAAGAATAAATAGATAAATTTAGAGTTTTTTAAAGTCTAAAAAATATTTATATTTTACAAGTAAGTTTATTTCTTTGAAAATTATTTATTATGAAAGAAAGAAACTATTTTTAACGTCTACAAGGCTAAAAATAGTCCATGGGACAGATTGCTTCTCCATATGGCTCTTGTATTTGACCCTTTCCTGCGGAGTTTTATAATAATAGCTCCCAACTTTTCGACAAACTCTTCGTTGAATAGATTATCCCAAGAGCTAGCTACCAGAATACCTGCATAATTTTCCCTGTTGTATTTGAAGGCCTCACATTCTAAAATGAAATGTTTTTTTGTTTCCACTTTCCGAGAAGAGCAAAAAATACATACCCTTTCCTCCCACATTTCTTTTGGCCTTTTCCAACGCCTTGTTTGACAATGGGGTTGATGAGAATTAGTCCTTAATTGAGCAATGAGAATTTTAGATTTCCAAGAAATATTGGTCCCTATGTACACTTTTTGCTAATGATTATGAGTGGGGTTAAACTCTTCAATGTAGTACTTCCTTTTTCTCCCTAGCTCTTTCTCCCAAGTACATTTGTGGAACTTATCCATAACAATTTTTTTTATCTCTTTACTGTTTGTAGGACACATGCTCAAGAAAATACCCCATTTACTAAACCATTAGTTATTTTGCTGCATCCAAGTCTTCCTTATTTTGCACAATCTGTCATTAAACACAACCTTAGGCCATCTACCCTCTTCCATTTGCTCAATTTTTTTCAAATACCTTATGACTCGCACCATAGCAATTGCTTCAATAGGAGCAGCCCCTGTTTCACTTAACACGATAACATAAGGAACTGCACTTTTAATTTTGAATTTATTTGTAATCGAACACTTCTGAATTTTCTCAACTTGTTTCCACTGCATCTCGGTTGTGCTACTGGCCCACAGTTCACAACCGTAGAGAACCACCGGAATCACTAGAAGCCCAAAAAGAGTTAGAGTGGTTTTCCAGTCCCACAACTCTGCCTCTCTACACCTGTTTTGAAGAGCATAAAATGATTTCCAACCCCCCAAAGTTATTTTCTTTCTACAACGATCCCAACTTAAATTTCTGTCGAAGTCAATTATGAGGTATTTGTAGTCTGCAACTTCTTCTAGAATCTTGCCTTAAAAGTAGAATTTATGTTGGTTATGCTTTATTTTGTTAGAGAAAACCACTACTTTCGTTTTGCTAATATTGACTTGCATCCCCACCCTTCTGCAAAAATGCTCAAGGGAACGTAAGTGCTCTTGCAATCCAAGAGCCGATTTAGCAATCAGTATAAAGTCATCTGCATACAAAAGAAGCCTTATAACGAACTTGCCCAAATGGATACCATCACCAAAAAGGGTAGGAGACAATGGGCAACCTTGCTTGACCCCGATATCGCTTCTAAAACTTTCAGAAATTCCTGCTGAAGTTCTAATTTTGACTTTCACCTCTTCATACAGCCTATGCACAGCTGCTCTCAAATGCCTGGGAGCCCCAAGTTCCTCCATTATGCGCCAAAGCTTATCCCTAGGAACTGTGTCAAAGGCTTTTATGAAATCAACAAAGCAACAAAAAATTTCTTCCTTTTTTTCCCAAACTTTTTCAATGATGTGCCTTAAAGTTATACAATGATCAACTGTGGAATGTTTAGGTCTGAAACCTACTTGCCCTTTACCACGCTTATCTATTTCTTTTGCCCACTTGCTGATTTTATTTTCTAACATGCTTCCAAATAACTTTGCAAGCAAGGGGTTTATCATTATGGTTCTATAATTGGAGGCATTATTGACGTCACCACTCTTGAAAAGAGGTATTTCCATACCAGTTGTCTAATATGTGGGGAAGCCCTGCTGTATGATGTTGTTGAAAATTTTTGTGATGTGAGGTGAAAGAATTTTTAAGCCCCATTTTAGATACTCTGCTTGGAGTTCAACTAAGTCTTTTGCTTTTCCAGCACCCAACTTCTTGATATCCATCTCTACCTCTTGCACCGTGAAGAGTTTTGTGTCTGTGTTGACCAAGGGAGGAGGGTCAACCTTATGATCCTGCTCATAAAGTTGTCTTGCATAGTCAAACCATTTAGAAGCTGTAATGTTGTTTTCAGTTTGCACTTTTTTCGGTTGGAGCTCCTTCTCGAATAATTTGGGGTTATTTTTCCCAAGGAAGATTAGCTCTTCTCTGCTCGAAACCATGAAATCAACCTTTTTCTTTCTTAATATTTGTTTGTAAGCTTTGAGCTTTATGCTATCCTTGTCTGATTCCTTCTACATTCTCCTTGCATTTTTGCATTCCTCGTCAAACCAAGCATTAACCGGAAAGCAATTTGTTTCAGACTTCTTACCTTTTGCTCTTTTGCACTCATCAAGTGCGCTTCGAATTAAATGTGTTAATTCGTGACTTTGAAGGCCATTAAATGAGATTTCCTCCTTCTCGAAGAGCCTCTCTAGCATTATTTTGAAGGTATTACAATTCTTTCGAGTCAAAAGAATTCAGCCCTTTGGGGGACTTTGTTGAACACACTGACTTTTTGACCTTAATTGCTTCTTTTCGGTCCAAGAGAAACTTAAATAAATTGGCTCATGATATGATTTTAAGTCCTAAATTTGATCTCCAATCAACACTTCCTCCATTTTCTCACACAAACTATGCGGGCAAATTACATAATCTACTACACTTGCTCCATTGTAAGTATTGCAAGTGAAATTACCTGACTTTTCCCATCTAGTCAAACCATTACAAATGACTAAATCGAAAGCCCCACATAGCGTAAGCAATTGTTGTCCAAAAAAATTGCAACCTTTATCATCTGAAATTCTTTCCCACTAATGAGTACTCTTTTCTGTAAGCGAGATAGAGTCACAATATTCTTTAAAACAAAAAATGCTAGCTTGTTCACTTATGATTCACTTTTCATTAAATTAAATTGCAAATCAAAATTTACCCTTCACTAAATTAATTGTTTAATGAATAGGAATGTAAAGATAAAAACATCTCATTCAACCTTAAAACTAACTCCTCTCACCAAACTGAAAAAAAATTCAATTACAAATGAATTCTCAAATTTATTTAAAAAAATAACAATTACATTTAATTTGCGATTAAAGATTATGTTTATTTTCTACTAAATTATATTATTTAAAATATAAAATATAAATCAATTAAAAAATACAATTATATAAAAAAAACAAACATAAAACATTTTTATAAGGAAAAAATAAAATAACGACGGAAATTGAATCAATCTAGTCACTTTTCAAAAGGGCTCATTAATGTAATGCGTGGGAAGGGCGAGGGCGCATGATATTTCCTTTCGTCCCGTCACTCGATAAAAGCACAAACCTTACAAGCTCTGAACTAGGTTGCTTCCCATCAGAGTGAGCTATTTGAGTTACAGTGACCAGGAAGAGCAACAAGTGATATCTATAGTGTTGAAATTGTGCGTGGAGTGAGGGTTTAAGGGAACAGAAAGGACAATGAAGGAGAGGGGCCAGAGTCATGCAGGGCAACCGTCGGTCGACGAAAGGTACACTCAATGGAAGTCACTGGTGCCCGTTCTCTACGATTGGCTTGCTAATCACAACCTCGTCTGGCCTTCTCTTTCCTGCCGGTAAGCTGTTTTCTTATTCATCTTTCTGACTGCCTGCCCTAGATGCCGATCCTCGTAATGCATATATTCTTTGGAGAAACACAAGCTCAAATTATTGCCGGGAGACTTACTACTACAGGGTTCCCTGTATTTATATCTTCAGTTATTTGCCATTGCTTGCGATGCTAACGTTTCGCAAATAAGTATTGGTCCCTGTCTGTTGCATTTTTTATTTTATTTTGAAAGCGCTTCTTTTAAGCTCAAAAAAATCAAAACCAACCCGAAGGTATTACAACTTCCCTGAAGATGTCGGACACGACAAAACCAGCTTGCGCTAGTGAAACCAGCCGTCGTGGAGCGAACCAAACCATTGACCACAAGCACTTTTATTCGACTAAGCTGTCATGACAGGGTACTGTTCCGTCAAAGTAACCCGGGACTTATACCTGGTCCCAACTGCTTGTTCATGTCTCCGGAAAAATCAAGCCTTGGTGGATGGCCGATCATGCGACCAACCTCGCCGGCGAACCACAGCCCCATTGATCTGTTCGCTCGAAAGATATCCAGGTTGTGAACTGGATACTTTGGAACCTTGACCTAGCTTATTTTCGTGATTGTCCATATAACTATTGGAAATGACAATGTCTTTTTTTTTCAAGTCATTCTGTTGTTGTCTATTTTTCCACAACTGAAGAATTGGCGAGTGAGCTGCCGAGCCCCCCTTTAATAGCTTCTTTTTGTTAATGACATCCGTTTTCCAGTGCTTGGCTGGTTGTTCTTACACGGGAATCTAAAACGTACTGTGCAATTTCAGTTTGATCTATGAAAGGATTAAATATTTGAATTTCATATGAATTTAAACTTCCTTGAGTATCAGATGCTAGATTCTCATGCTGCCCTTTTCTTAAATGCACTTTAAAGAGAAAATCGTGATATTATTCATGTGCAACACAGCAACAATCTTGAAGTTCTCTACACACACTCAGTGTTTTAGCACTTTGATTTTTTCCGCTTTTTATTCTTGCAAACTGAGTACGACAAACCCTTGTTAGAGGATATGATTTCATTGTATAAGAAATTACATGGATGGCACTACAAAAGCATGCTGCATAGAGGGTCTATTCCCAACAGACGAGTTACTAATATGGGGCAGGGTATGATTCCCAAGTAATGTTGGGAATGAGTTGGTTTGGCTTAAAAACACAGCCAAACAATATTTGACTTGGGCACTAGGAATATTCAAACAATTCAATTATGATGTAAACATAATTGCATAGTTAAAAATCAAACCATTATGGAAGGGGGTTCATGGTTGCCACCATCCTTTTTGCTATAGTCACAGGCCTAGTTTGGTTTAAGTGGATCATAAGACATCCACCACCAATGCCCATCATTAGCCCTTTTTCTTTTTATCGCCTCCTTAAGCTTTTTTCCCCTTGCAATACAATTCTTGGGAAAAATCCTAGGCACTTATTCTTATTTCGATGATGGTACCTAGGGTAGACCAACTAGTGTAGTTTTCTTATCCTAACTTGGTAGGGACATTTAATGAGGCCCACAGTATCCATAGATTTGGATAGCATTGGGATTTGACTTGGAGATCTCTTGCTTGTAATTTGGAACACTCAACCACTTGAGCTAACCCATTAGGCTAATTAAAATGTTTTGGAATATATATGTTGGGAAAGTTTATGCACTTCCCCTCACTTTGAGGATGGTACACAAGGTAAAAAGGATTCTGCAAAAGCTCAAGGCTTTGTCAACATGTCACCAGTGAGAGTAGAACCTGGGTAGGGAGGATAACTATTATTCTTCCCAATCACTTGAGCTAAACCCAATTGACATGAAATTTTTGGAATATATTTATAGGGAAACCTTTAGGCACTTCGCTTCATTTTGAGTAGGGTTCCAATAATAAATATGATTTTGTAGAAGCTCGAGGGTTGTTAGCATTGTCACCACAAAATCTAATAGGCCTTGGAGAGGGAAATCCTACAAAACAAGAAGCTAGACTAAGTGCTAACAATAAGGTAGAGGCCCAATGTCACCTGAGCCAAACCCCTTGCTCTTTACAAACTTTCAACGATGGGAGGAGTCTTGGTAGGAAGGAGATTACTTAAAATAGATATGCTAGGTATAAGGCACATTCCACAAAGTGATCAAGCTAGAGCTCATTCAAGAGAGAAACTCAATAATGGTTCAAGGCTTCAAAGAAGCGAACCGCTCTCTAAGAAAATCCCTAGAAAAGAAGGCTCATGACTTGGGGTTTTGAGATTTTCGATGGTGATAGGTATTCACAAAGTCAAGGCCTGAGGGAAATGGTTTCATACAATGATATTCAACTAAGCCAAGGCTCATGAAACCCTTAAGAAAGGCCTCAATTTGAAGGAGAAGAAACTAGGGTTTCTCTCTTAGAGCAACACCTAGGGAAAGATATTTTATGGATGAAATTTGAGTGAATGCTCACCAAACTGATAGGTTAGGTAGCCTAAACCTGTCTCTTGATGTGAGGGCTCTCAAATCACCAAAA
The DNA here is from genome assembly GCA_034641835.2 of Pinus albicaulis. Taxonomy (NCBI): domain Eukaryota; kingdom Viridiplantae; phylum Streptophyta; class Pinopsida; order Pinales; family Pinaceae; genus Pinus; species Pinus albicaulis. Next base: position 859,041,023 of record CM076582.1, read on the forward strand.
AGTATCCACCCTAAAATTTCCCTCGAGGTCCTAGATTATCGCACTGGCCTTAAAAGGACTTATTTTAAGGAGATAAATTTATGGAGAAAATTTTGAGATGATCACCAAAGACTTGGAAGTTGGACTAATGCCTTGCCTTTACCCCATTGTTAGCACTTTGTTTAGCTCTTATCTTGTAGGGTTTCCCTCTCCAAGACTTGCTAGATTTCGTGGTGACATGCATGTCACTGGCGAGAATAAAACTTTGGTGGGAAGGATAACAATTATTTCTCCCAACCACTTAGCACAAACCAATTGATATTAAATTTTTGGATTATATTTTTTGGGAAACCTTCAGGCACTTACCTTCATTCTGAGGATGATACCAATAATAAACTAGATTTTGCAAAAGCTCTAGGCTTTATCAAACATGTCACTAGCAAGAATAAACCTAGGAGGGGAGGTTTCGATGGTGAGTTTGTGGCGAATTTCACATAAGTATGGTGAGTGGCAAGTTTCAAGGGCGATTACTGACCCTAGCCAAGACTTGGCATGACTCACGAGTCTCAGTTGAGTCATTGCTCCCAACCACTTGAGTTAGACCCAATTGACCTCTTTCTGAGATATTATTGTTGATGTCTGTAGCTTGGGCAGGTACTTTTGCACAGGCCTAAGTTTTTAGATGTGCAGTAGTCGCCCAAAATCTCCTTAGACACTTGCTCTAGTATGATGAAGTTGCATTTGTAACATAGCCTACGTTAGACTTTGGAAAAACACATAATTATTATGTTGGCTTATTGAGCTAAAGTAAACTTAGGAAAAGTAAAGTAAATTACTTTAGTGAATATGTTTTAATCTCAACCCCTGATTTCAAGTGATGCAAAATATAATATCAATTGTCAATCACTTTGGAGATTAGGGTTAGGGATTTAGCTCGATGTAAATTTATATAAGCAAGGCTAGGGAGAAGGAGAAGACACAACATGCATCAACACAAGATTGAGAGAGGCATCTTAGTGAATGTGTTGGCTTTGAGGAAGGGGTAGCAAGAAGATTCAGATCAGCCAAGGAGGGTTTGATCAATTGGATCAGATCCAATGTTGTATGTAATTCCTCAGTTGGGCCATTTTCCTAGGAATGGAGCCAAAGTAAGTTTAGAAGTTTAATGAAGAACTATGATTGGGTAGATTCTTTGTCATTTTTGTGATTGAGATTGATAAGCTTACTTTTCGTTGAATTTATTTGGTTAATACCCTATTTGGTGCTTTTATCCAGTAGACGTAAATTTGCGTGGAACTAATTGTTGGTTTGCCAGGGTAAAAAAATTAACATTTATATGGGTGCATAACACAATAAACACATACACATAAATGTGGAGAGAATCATAAATGTAAAAAAATATTAATGATCAATGTTGCTGCAAGTACATCTACTGGAGCTGGAGGTAGGCTACCCAACAAACAATTACGACTTGCTCAAATTAATCACCTCTTAATATATCATTATGTAGCACCCTAAGTTGGTTATGTTGGTCTAATCTAACCCCTAATCTAATTATTTTACAATGACACGGGTCACATGTCACTAGCATTTAAAGTCAGTGTTATAAGGACCAAACCAGACTGACTGGTTCAAACCGGTTTGATTGTTTTGAGGCAAAAACGGGTTCGAACCGGTGACTTGAACCGTTTTTGTCTGGTTCGGTATGGTAAAGCCACGTAGAACGCAACAAGTGGGGCCTGTTTTGCTTTTTTCTTTTAATGTTTGTCTTCGCTGGTTACTAGCCCATAATAGGTGCCTAATATTCAAGCAAATGGCCCTACTATTGCTATGCATTTCATGGTAATGTTAAATTCTTAAATTAAAAGGATGATCACTTCTACTTAAATTTTTAACATTACCATGAAATGAATCAGGATGTTTGAGAGTGGTTTTGGCCTCATTTGATTTCATATGGAGAATGTAGAATTTTAGATCTCACTCAAAATGCAACAAACTTAACCATTTTCCAGGATTTTAGGATTGGGGGGATTGCAACACTACATTGGATTTTCTCATGTACGAGGGTATAGAACTAGTATTTAATCAAGAGCACTAAGCCTTGTACCTTGATGTTAGTGGCATTGGTTGTTGAACTCTATCATGAGCCTACTAAAAAGAATACCCATCAATCAAAGAAAAACTTGACTTGACATGCTATGATTTTTCTATCTTATTTAAATGCTTAGAGGGTGATATTGATGACGAAGATCCCAATATAGGCAATGATTTTGATGATATGTAGGTATTTGTTGTAGCATAATTTTTATGGGATGCTAGAAGCCATGTGGGGCTTGTTTGCTAATGTATTTTTGGTTTAGAGATTGATTGCACTCAATGCTATTTTGGTTATGTGCACCGTTGCATGCCATATAAATGAGAACTATTGCTTATTTGTGTATAAATGGTTTGGATTTCTAATGCACATGAATATATGTGTTTTTCTTTAAAATTTGAATATTTTGTGTGTTTTTGGTTGACAGATTTTTTGGTCCGTTTTTTTTACCGGTTTCCATACGGGTTTGACCGATTCCCGGTCTGGGGGGTCTATCGGTTCAATGACCGGTCCGGTTATGATAATTATGTTTAAAGCTAAGTTGTACGAAACGGGGAAACGAGTATGGGTACGAAACGTGACCCCCCCAAATTTTGGAAATGGGGAAACACAATATATATATATATATATATATATTAGTACATTTAAGAAATATGTGCAATCATAAAGCATACATGATACATTATAATTAATTCCGTTATGATTAAATTGGCCAATGTCAATGCATAAACTATAAGTCTTTAAATTTACATCACATTTACTAATGAATGATCACATAATGAAAATAGCAATATCCAAAATCAGGCACGAGAAATTTCTAATTTCTTGTCTCGTGCTTGATTGGGAGTCTCCTCCTGCATAGTCCTAATTTCTTCTCTGAGGTACCAAAATCTTCTCTTTGAAAAAGATCTGAACGGTTCTACTAATGTACACCGAAATTCACCAATGTGATAACCGAGCTTCCTTCTGAGATTTTGCACTGAACTGTGATCTCACCGAAATTGAGATTTGCACTGAAACTGATCCAAACTTGCTTATGAGATTATACGAACTCATCAATCTGAAATTGATCCGAATTGTCTCACTGTGACTTATGCGAAGTCCTTAGGCTTGTATACATAGTTGTTTCCAGGTGAAATAGGCCGACATGAGTTCTTGAACAGTTGTGTCTTCATATAAGGTTAGACTGACTTGACGATGATTTATTTGAGGCCGACAACAAGGAGACTTTGATGGAGGAGTCTTTGACCAGACAACAAATTGACTTTGACTCAAATAAACAATCCTAAACCCTACAATGGAGGCTTGACCTATGACAATTGACCCAAGCATGAAACCCATTTTTTATTTTTTTTTTCACAAAAACGGTTGCTAATTGGTATTCAAAAAACTTATTTGGAGACGGAGCTCCAGATTTACAAGAAGGCGTTGGCAAAGAGAGGGCCAAATGTAGATGCGTTGGATGACAATTTCGTTTTTACAGCTTGCTTCCTTCACTATGAGGAAGAAGCAAACAGTGTAAATTCTGATAAACTGAAATAACAAAAGACAAACTTTACATGTCATTTTTAACTTTTGCAGGAATAATGTAATTGCCGCCCGTTGTTTTAATGGTGTTACCGCCCGGTTGTTGCAAAATTATTCTTTTTTGTATGACATACATTTGATTTATCTTCAGGCCTATCTGGGAAAAAGGACAAAGGCGAGTGCAAAGGCATAAGAAGATAGAATCTGGAGCAGATAGATTTTGTCTGGGCGGAGCAGATAGACAGAGAAGCAAGATTCGTGGGGCACGGGCGGTTGTTAAAACAAGTGCGCAACGCTGAATGGTGTTTGATGGAGTGACCTAGAAAAGATAAGATTTTGAAGCTGCATAAGTTGCATCTGTGGTGATCATTGCCAGTGAACAGAAGGCTGGATTGTGAGGCTTTGCAGAGCTGGACATAGGATTTCGGAGACCAAGAGCATTGATCTGCTGTGATACGAGACTGCTGAGGAAGATAAACCTGATCATGGCAAGAAAAAATGCTGATTTGAACCATTACATCGGAGATTGCCAACAGTATGAGAGCATGCTCTGTTTGCCAGTGCATCAGCTGTTTTGTTGTGGGAACGAAGGACATGGTAAAATCGATTGTCTTTCATCTGCTGGTCAAGAGTTTGACAGCGCCCTATGATTTGCTGTAGAGTCAAATTAAGTGCTTGTCTGTTGCTTACCATCAAGCTTATAACAATAGCAGAGTCTCCTATTATTGTAGCTGTATTTATACCAAGTCGTTGAAGCTAGAGCAAACCTTGGAAGAGGGCAAGAGCTTCTGCTCTGTTATTGGAAACAGAGCCCAATCCCCATTCAAATTCAGTTAACACATCACCATTACCATTGCAAATGATACCTCCAGCCCCAGCCGAGCCTGGGTTGGACTTGGAGGCACCATCGAAGAAGAGATAGTGGGTATTGCTGTTTCTGAGCCACCATGCAAATTCTTTTTCTTTCATCCTAAGTTTCCAACTGTACCTAGAGTTGGCTCTGTTAATGGGGTTGCTTCTGATTTGAGTTGTGTTTCTTTTATCTAGAAGATGTCCTATGTAATTCCTTTCTTCAACATGAAGATCTAGGATGTTCAAATTCCCTTGACATTTTGTGGACAGAGCTTCCAAATTGAGGCTCCAAGCTTTGTTGTAGAGCTTTCTGACGCTGGTTTCTTCACCTTTGAAGATCATGCGGTTTCTTGCCAACCAGATGTTCCATAGAAGGGTGCAGGGCAAGGCATTCCAAACCCTTCGAGCGATGTTGGTTGTTTTTTTCCCCCACGGGTAATTTTGTTTCCATATGTTCAGCGCTTCTGTTATGCTAGTGCCAGGTGTCCATGGGAGATTGTGGCTCCGAAAAGCTTCCATCCAGCAAGCTGAGGCAAATGGACAGTCTATGAATAGGTGTTGACTTGTCTCTTCTTCAGATTGACAGTTTGGGCAGCGAGAAGGCCCATTAAAACCTCGCTTTCTGAGGTTCTCAGATGTGAGGGTTTTCCCTCTTAGAAGGGTCCATAAGAAGAATTTAATTTTTGGAAGAGATTCTGCTTTCCAAACAAGCCTCCATTGCGCCCAGAGAGCCATGGGATACTCGATGTTGCAGATCTGATAATAAGCAGCCTTAACAGTATAGATTGTACCTGAAGGGTCCCAACGAAAATCATCAGCAAGGTTGCGTTTGGAGGGTGCTATACCATGGAGATAGTCTTGCAGCTTGTTGAAGCTGGTTCTTATATCTGCAGGTATGTGTGGGAAGGTCCATCCTGTCCAAGCATGAGAGTGGGCATCCCACTGAGAGATCTGATCCAGAGTTTGTATTCCTGTGCTGTTTAAAAAGGCTAGAATTTGCTGAGTACCAGGCCATTGGCTTATAGGCTGTTGCCCCATTATTTTATCTACCCCTATTCTTATGTGACAACCACCTTTTGGCACTTTGGAAGTGTTTTGTTCAAGAAATGGTATAGCATTCTTACACATCCTCCAGATCTTTGAGCACGCTCTGTTAGGCAGCTCATGATCCAAAAGCTGGTGTCTTGGGAAGCCGAGATATTTTTTTTCCAAAACTGTCTTCCACCAAGCATTCCTGCCAGATATGAGTCTCCAAACCAGTTTGCCAGCAAATGCAAGGTTAAGGAGTTTAGAGGATTTGATTCCAAGTCCTCCTTTTTCAAAAGGTTGAGTGACCTGCTTCCAGCTTACCAAGTTGTATTTTTTTTATTTTTTTATTTTTATTTTTATTTTTTATTTTTTTTTCGAATATCTGTTCTCCCACCTTGCCAAAGAAAATGACGTAGAAGAGCATCCATTTTATTATGAAAGTTGGCAGGGGCTTGTATGAGAGTAAAACAATACAAGGGCAGGGAGGTGAGGCCTGATTTAAGAAGAATTAGACGCCCTGCTGGGTTAAGCCAGGATGTGCCCCATTGCTGTATCTTCCTTTTCATCTTGTCAATGATAACTTCCCAGGCTGCTGCTTTTAGGTTGCCGGCACTCACAGGCATGCCCAAATAAGTAAAATGCTCCCAGTCCAGCTTACATGGAACTCCAAAGAACATGAAACCCATTTTTTAACAAGTCAATTCAATTAATAATAAAATTCTTTTTGCTTTCTTTTGACAAATATATTACATTTTGACTCAAGTACAATTTATGAAGACCGAACCTAGTTACCTTCTTCAACACTCCCTCTTAACTAGGGAGGTATTCATATTTACATATAACCATAGAGCTACATGGAAGATCTCAAAACACATAATCTACGTAGAAGTTTAGGCACCGTAATGCCATGGACTAGATTCTTGACCAGGGCAATCCATCCAAGGTCTCTCAACAGTTTAGGCATCACAATATTGCGAACTAGATTCCTGACCAGGGAAATCTATCTGAGTGGGACTAAGATGGACTAAAGCTTTCAGCCTCTCTAGGTACTATCAGGCGTACTTACTAACCATCAACCCAAGGATCTAGGTGTGTATCCGAGGTCAGAGCTCTATGACCAACACCACCTTCCCTACTCCGGGACCTAGACATCAACATAAAGGGTTGGCTAGATGTCCTCCCAAGCAATGCTTCACTCACAAAGCCTTAATAACAAATCTCTCCCGATCAAACTGATTGGTAACTAGCATGTTATCAAAACTTCGAGAGATTTACCTGTACAAACCAATGTTATCGGAACCAAACCGGTTATCGAACTAGAAAACCTTGTGGATTGGGAATCGGTCTGAACTGGAAAAAACAGGAAAAAATCCGGTTTACGAAAAACACATAAAATATTCATATTTTAAAGAAAAACTATATATATTCATGTACATCCATATTAATCCAAACCATTTAAACACAAATATGCAAAAGTTTTCATTTATATAGGTGCAGATAGCCAAAATAGCACTTAGTGCAAAACATTGCTGAACCAAAAATGTAACAAACATCAAGAAGCAGGCTCTAAAAGGCCTTTATAGTCCAAAATAACATGCTAGATCATAGTATTATACTACAACTTACAATACTACAAGCTGCATATGGTCAAATCATCAATCATCATCAGAATCCGCATCCTCCGCATCCTCATCTGAAGAATGAGTAGCATGAGCATCCAAGTCTGCAATGAGATTATGGCTTGATTCCCCTGGCCCTGAAGCTACTACTAGTGCTTCTGATGTATTTGCCTTTGCATCCTGTGGAGGTGGGTCCAAGTCCAACCAAGAAAGGTCTTCATTGTCAAATGCTGGTGCTTGACTCTCCACAACCCATTCTGATGTTGGATCAAAGTCATCCAAGACATTGTTGCTTGTTTCAGGGGTTTTATTCAGCAATTGATTGAGCCTCAACCTAAGGTTGTATTGAACAAAAACCACGTCATTCAACCGTTTTTGCCCCAAACGGTTCCTCTTCTTGGTGTGTATGCGCTCAAACACACTCCATTTCCGCTCACACCTTGAATTACTACATGTCTGGCTCAAAATTCGAATTGCAAATTTTTGCAATTGAGGGCATTCACTACCAAATTGTTGCCACCAATAGGCTGCAAAAAGGGTGGAAGGAAAAAAAGTATTAGCAAATGAATTTGAAAGTTGAAACTTAGACTCAATAATTTGCAAATTTTAAAAGTTCTTACCTGGGGGACTTTTTGCTCTATTTCTTATAGCCATAGAAATTCCAAAGGTACCAATACTCTCAAAATTTGTAGTGTAATGGTACCTTTAAAATTCAGAAAACAAAAACATATTCATCAAGTCAACAAAACTAAAAGCTAAAACTTATAACTTATAAGCAATGACTCAATGAGAATTGAAATCCAAAATTACATACCTTGGATTTAAGTAGTAGCCTACTGCATGTAAAGGTCTATGGAGTTGTTTGTTCCATCTTTCATCAATGATTCTCCATAGAGGAATGTACTTTTGTCTTTTATCCCCATATGCTGCCTAGATTTGTTCCTTGGCCTGATCCATCACCTCATAAACAAAACCCATAGCAGATTTATTAGTATCCACCATCCACAAAACTCTGACAAGAGGCTCACTAAATAACACAATCTCCTCTGCCTTTAACCAAAATATTTTGTCATATACTTGGTCAACCATTTGTTTCCCTTCTGCCTTTTTGCGCCACTGAGATGAATTCCATTCATCAGATGAAAACATCTTCCTCAAGTTTGATTTTTGTTGAATAAGGGATTGCAACGAAAGGAAGTTGTTGGAAATCGTGTGATGGTTGATCGAACAATCTCTCTACCCCCTGTGTGCTTTCTCATAAGGTTCAAAACCCATGAGTGGTTGTAGATGTACTTGGTTATGGATTTTGCATCTTCCACATACTTCTTCACCCACTCAATTTTCCCAATATCCTCAAGCATGACGTCCAAACAATGGGCTGCACATGGAGACCACCAAATGGTGGGGTGTTTTTACTCTAACATCTTTCCCGCTGCAACATAGTTAGAGGCATTATCTGTTATAACTTGTACACAATTTTCAACCCCTACTTCCATAACTACTTCATCCAAAAGACGAAATAACAATTGTGCATCCTTCACCTGATCAGATGCATCAACTGATTTCAGAGACATAGTACCTTTTGGACAAGCAATTAAAAAATTTAGTATGGTGCGAGATCTACCATCAGTCCATCCATTAGACATAATAGTGCATCCAGTTTTGGCCCATGATTGCTTGAACTCTGTAAGGTACTCTTTTATTCTTTGGACCTCATTTTGTAAAAGTGGCCCCCTAATATCATGAAAGCTAGGGCTTTTGAAGCCTGGTCCACATGAAGCTATAAAATCAATCATGGGTTGATAATATGCAGAATTAGTAGCTCTTTAAATAACATTAAGGGGGGGGGGGGGGGCGGCCGCGGAAGGGCTAGGTTAATTAAAAAAAAATAAAATAAAAATTTAAAATAAAAAAAATAAAAATAAAAATAAAAAATTGGTTTTTTCCCACCTTGGCCGCACGGATGGGCCCACGCAGAACCGGCTGAACCCGAACCAACCGGTTCCGTACAGAAACCGGTCGGTTCGATACCAAACTAGTCATTTCTGGTTCGGAGGGTCGGTTCAAATCGATTTTGCCTCCAAACCGGTCAGACTGGCCGTTTTTTCAGAACTGGTTCGGTTCTGATAACATTGGTACAAACACAACCCTAATCAACAATATACGTGTACATAATCAAATACAAACCTTCGGGGTCGTACAGACAACTAGATGTTGCTTCTCAACTTATCATAGTAGGACTATCTATCGAATCTTTTGATAGAAGATTCCTCAATCATACACTTTCCTTTCCTACTTCACATGCAACAACATATCCTTCAAAATGCATTCTCCAATCAAAACTATGATATGTCCTCCCTCTCAACCAAGGAGATTTCTTCTATCTAGACTCCTTCTAAACTTAGGGAGATCAACTTCTTCTTATGTCATTGGAGAATCTTTCATGGCTTTCATCCTTCTCATTAGAGTCATTCATATATCTTCCTTCATCATGCTTATCATATCAACTTCTCTTACGAACATCTTTACCATCTTGAAGATGATGTACCTGCACAACTTAGATATCAAGTACAACCAAATCTACAAAGGCATGAAGTTAGCCATAACAAAATCTTATAATAACGGAAGCATTAGACTTTACAAATATAATCAGGAAGAGACTATACTTCAATACTTCAACTTCTTGCCCAGGTTTTGTTAAACCCTAAATCTCATCATCAACTCGAACAAGATATCAAACTCGTTATATCTAGGGTTTCAATATTACTTTCAACGATATAGCAAACCCTAGAAACAATTCAGACAAGTAATGCATCTAACAACTTTTAGAATTCATATGTTAGACTTCCTACTGAGAATTTATACAAACCCTAGATTCCATACATGAACTTCAACAACGAATCACAGCTTATCAACGTGACTAGCTTCTACTACGATTTGATGTAAACCCTAGATTTCTGATTTACAAGTTGTCAACAATCACTATATAGATTCATAGATTCCAGATTGTTATATCACACATCTTAAAGATTTAACTACTACTAGGGTTTAGTTGCAAAACCCTAGATTTCCCAAGCAATGTTATACTAGAATATTGAACATTGACTAGGGCTTGTTTCCAAACCTTAGGACTCATGACCATTAATAAGTAGGTCAACATAAATGCATATCTAGGACTTCATCATCATGCATAAGCATATCATATGTCAGGCAAAATTAATACATTAGACATATATCGACCTAGACCACGCTAGGGTTTCAACCAAATGGGCACATATACACCTAGGGTTTCATTCCTAGGATCTTACTTTAAAGTCATAACAAGGGTTCTGCTTATAGACCCAACCAAACCCTAAAGATCTAGAGTTTCATAACATAGCAAAGCAGACCCTATTATACCAAAACTTCAAACTCAAAGGTTTGGGATCTTAGACAACATCATTCAACCCTAACAAGTTAGGGTTTTCATGATCATACCAAAAACCCAAACATGACATCGTCATCAAAAACTTCAAATAGCATTTCCAATAACCCTAAGCAGGCTAGGGTTTCACACATTATCATTAGCATGCCCTTAATTTAGGGTTTTCCAGAGAACCTGTCTAGGGTTTTAGAAGAATAATCAAGGATGTAAGGAGGGTAGATTTATCAAATGACGAATCACCCTAAACAAGAATCTTTATGATTCAAGACAACTAGATATAATGATGTTAGTAATGTAACACAAATTTCAAAATAAGATGAACGTACTTTTTATATTAAGAGAATTTTATAAGGTGAATAGTCTAAGACATACGTGGAGATGTTCCTTGACAAACATTATGGGAATTCCTTGAAGTGTAAGCCATGATCTTTTATACCCGTAATACATACTTTCAAGCAAAACATGTGATACCAAGAACATGATTTAATTTCTCAACTTAGATCTTCTACGTAACCATGGAATCAAGTTAATCCTTCTTCCAACCAATATTAGGACTTTTGCTGGAATTCTATATTACTTGTAAACCCTAGAAGATAAGGATTAAGCTTCTAATATGAGATTTTCGTATGTTAACTAGGGATTACAATCTTTATCTTAGATTAGCTATAAACAAGGATTATATGAACCCTTTAAGATTAGATACATTGAAAATCTAAAAGATTATGAACATACGTACCTTGTGTTTAGATACCTCTAGTTTGATAGCCCATTAGACTTGTTGTATATGAATAGTGACAATACTTACTTCATTTCCTTAAGCTGGTTCTTTGTGCTTGTACTATCATCTCAGATCCTCATAGAGTGTTTTCTTTAAGCTGGTTCCTTGAGCTTGTGCTCGTATAAGAATTGTATTTTTTTTTCCATAGGACAGACTTTAGATTCCTTTCATAGAAGTATTCAAATGAATGCTTTTGCTTTGTCAAATCCTCTTTTCGATGCCTTCAACAATAGGCTTGATACCAATTTCATCAATGTATGACTAGTGTTATCTTGTTAGGGCTTCTATAATAGTCTTTTAGAGTATGTTGAAGATGCTTTTAGACTTTGGTCCTTCCTTCTTCTTCAAGGTGTCTTGATATGGTGACTAAAGATTGAACTAGGTCACTGTAACTTTTATAGAGCTCAGACTTCCTAATGCGGGATTCTTATTGAGCTTCTCAGACCTTCGGATTTTTTGAAATGTGCTACTCAACCCTTCAAGATGCTTCTGAATCCTAGTTTCATTAGCCTAGAAAATGTCCTTCTCACGCTGGGCTCTAGATCTAACTGACTTGATCTTCAATACAAATTCAAACAGACCCTTTCACTGAGAATACTTCAAAGATGTATAAGTGATCTTCATATTGCTTTTGATCATGACCTTAGCTCCGATACCATGTTGAGAAATCCAAAGTGTGGCATTTAATCAATTTCTCTTATTATGAAATTATCTTGTGATGTTTCATTATTATTATTCTTTCGTTCCATTTATCTTTTCTTTATCATCAAGATTAATGCCAAACAATAAATAGTAGATGACATGAGATGTAGGCACGCAGCCAGGCCAAAACCCCACTCTAGGGGAAAACCCGATCAAAATTCTTCCTTCAATAGACTCAAAAACATGATGAGACGACCAAGACCTTCACAACCTATACTAGAGACTCCCTCCATCAAGTCCACCTTGTGATTAGCATTGCATTCTTCAATGTGTTCTTCCTTGCAACAGTGAGATGATGCATCAATCAAGCTTCTATTCTTAATGTGATGACACAGTCCAGTAGTATGCTTCATACTTTGGTTTTGTATGAGTAGTAGTCATTTCATAACTTGGTCACATAACAAAGTTACGTCTTTGTCCAACACTGTAATATATGATGACAACACTGTAATATATGCTTCTGTCCAACAATGATGGTCAACACTGTAATATACTCCTGCACTCGGTCTTGTCGTGACTGCCCGAAACTCAAATCTCGGTCCTGTAATGATCCTTGTTTCCTCATTGTAATATACCAAGACTTCATTGTAATATTTAGACTTCATCACTGAGGTTCAACGAATGTTATCTCTGCAATATCCAAGATTTTTCTTTGAGGTATACCGAAATCTACTCTCTGAAAAAAATCTGAATGGTTCTACTAATGTACACCGAAATTCACCACTGTGATAACTGTGCTTCCTTCTGAGATTTTGCACCGAACTATGATCACACTAAAACTGTGATTTGCACTGAAACTGATTTGAACTTGCTTCTGAGATTATATGAACTCATCACTCTGAAATTGATCCAAATTGTCTCACTGTGATTTATGTGAAGTCCTTAGGCTTGTATATATAGTTGTTTCCAGGTGAAATAGGCCGACATGAGTTCTTGAGCAATTGTGTCTCCATATAAGGTTAGGTCGACTTGATGATGATTTATTTGAGGCCAACAACAAGGAGACTTTGATGGAGGAGTCTTTGACTAGACAACAAATTGACTTTGACTCAAATAACCAATCCTATAGCCTACAATGGAGGTTTGACCTATGACAATTGACCCAAGCATGAAACCCATGCTTTAACAAGTCAATTCAATCATAATAAAATTCTTTTTGCTTTCTTTTGACAAATATATTACATTTTGACCCAAGTACAATTTATGGAGACCGAACCTAGTTACATTCTTCAACAATAATGACTCGACATATTGAAAAATTCAAACAATGCAAGTCTTTAAGAAAGGTGGTTTTTATTTATTTTGGCATTGAAATTAGGTTATGTAGGAGAAATTACATTGAATATAATGCAAAAATGACATATCCAAGTATATCCAAGTGTATCATATGATTGCAATAAATCATCATTCGTCAAGATTCTAAGTTGCCATGGACCATGACTTGAAATTATGATTTGTGAACCAAAACGAATAAAGTTTCCAAAATCCTAGTTGTTGTGCAAAAGTTCAAAACCATTCTCAGAAATGCCAAGAAGAAATGAGTAAGAATGAGCTTGAAATGCCCCAAAACCAAAATTTATAACTTCCATGCATGGTGTTTTCAAGGATTGATATGTTTTTAGGGGTTGGTGGGTTTAAGCTATCTAGGCTAGATTTGGGTTAGGGTCTAGGTTGAAACAACTCGTTTTAGGCATTGGGCCAAGTATAACCGTCAGTTCTATGTTAATTGGACCAAGTTCAATAACTATGTGTTATATTCCAACACCCTCTGTTATCATTAAAATAACATTGTCATATTATAACCCTGCTTAACACAAGACTCAAAGCTTTTACAAAGGAGGAACACAACTCAAAACTAGAAAATTTGATGATGTGATCACTGAACATCACATATGAGATCACCACTTTCCATTGAGGCATTTGGGTAACTAGTTGCAATGGTTGTTGGTTCTTTAGGTTGGTAACATGGTTATGTGTTTCGTCTTTAAACCATTAAGTGCATCTCCAAATTCATCATTTGTGTTCCATTGCTTTGTCATCACTTTCATGTCAAAGGTGTTAGAATAGTATACCTCAGATGTTCTTCCATAGGGCTAGATAGACGTGTGGCAAAAATGGGCACTTTAGTTACAACAACATTACACACTTAGTAGATGTGTATAACATTTATTTTCGTGCATCATGATGGTCTCTGGATGAGGGCATAGTAGTGGAGTAGACTAGAGGGTGCATGCTACTTCTGTAGGCTTTTGACATTGAGGGTGCATGCTTGCTTGCTTGCAATTGCCAACGATAGATAGGAAGGGATAATATTATCCTTAGATTCTAGTTTCGGGAGATAAAGTGTTGTTTTTTGATGGTTTCACTAGTTTTGAGGGTACAATTGACACGAGGATAGAGATGCATGCATACATGCATTTGAGCACTCTAATTCAAGACATCATAGGTTTGGGTTTTCTTATTTAGATAAGGTGCATGTAATCTAGCTAAGGGTAAGAATATCTAGGAGGATGCATGCATATATGCTTTTGATCATCTCTTTTTCCTTAGTTTATAAACGAGAAGTACAGGTTTAATTCATTTAGTTCAACAACAAGCAATGAATTAATTTGCCCTTTTTTTCCTATAGTGGATTTGAGTTTAGAATTAATGAGATAGTAACAATGGATTTTGACAACCCATTTATTGAGTTTGTGTTTTTCTTCGAATTGTGATTTAGGAAGTACGTTGTGATTCATTTTTTTTGATTTTAACAACAACAATTTAGCAAGTACATTGCAATTTTGATTTTTTTTGCTTAATAACAATGATGTGATTTAAGACAAAACTGTGAGTTTTTGTTATAATTTTTTTGTATTACATGTTTATAGAATTTAGCATTATGAAATCAACATTTTTAAGTGGATTTAAGGTTTCAACTATCTAGTAGTTTAGGAGTTCTTTTAGTGCAAAGTTTGCTTACTATGGGTTAGAAAAATTTAACATGGTATTGAAACCTAGCTTTTAAGATCTTTTAGATTCCATGTATGGAGAGGAAAGTGTCTAGAGTAGAGAGTCGTTGAGAGTTTTTAGTCAAAAATATGTCAAAAGCAAAATTGTGCCAATTTTTTTAGCACATGGACCTAAGAAGGGTTGTGGATGTAAACCTTTATTTTTGATCCAGTGATTGTAGATTGTTGATTGTTTGAAGTAATTGTAGTGATGGCAACTCCCAATGTGCTAGAGGCCCTTGCCGGAGGGAGCCTCCAACTTTGTGTTATGGAAGTTGAGATTGTAGAACCTCTTAGAAATGGCAGAATTATGGTAGTTTGTGGAGAAGGTGGTTGCACCGCTTATAGATCCCCAAAATTTGGTAGAGCACAACAAAAAGGTTGTAAATGTGAAGTGATTCTTTTTATATTTGGTGAAGGGTCACCTTATCGCTTATGTTGTTGGGGAAAATGCTACCAAAGTTGTATGATGCCTTGGGAACATTGTACTAGAGTGAATGTATCCAAGAAGATGCTCTTGAATAACATGCTTGAATCTACCTGCTTGAACAAAACAAATATAGTAGCAAGCTATGTCATAAATACAATAGAGATGAGAGATTAGATCACTGTATTTCAAGATAACAAGCTAGTTTGGATTTCTCATAATGGCTTTAATCCATCATGGCATAACTTTGTCTAAGTTATTGTTTGTGAGTGTTTACCTAATTTCTTGTAGTTACGGGATGCTTTCATTGGAGAGGAGATGATATTACAAAAATTCTCTATTAGTTATGAGGATGATTTAGACCTAGCCCTTTTTGGGAAGGTGAAAAAGGGAAGAAAGAAAGGCTTTGGGAGGGATTAGAAGAAGACAAACGATTTAGGGTCTTCTAACAAACAAAATTAGGACTTGAGCCATATCAAGTGCTTCGACTATAACAAATATGCTCATTATGCTTCCTAGTGTCTGGAGAAGTTGAGGGGGAGGGGTAAGCAATGAAGTAAAGACAATAAAAACAATTTGCAGAAGTGTTGAAGCATGTCATGCCTTTCCACCAACATAGTTTCATGGGGTGGGTGGTATGTTGACAATGGAGCATGTTACCCACCAAAATGGGCTACTCCATAGGAGAACAATTTTTTCTCCATTTGATAGGTAGTCAGACAACCACCCAACCAACACCCTTGACCAACCACTATTTGACGATGATATGCCATGTACCTTTGCTATTTGCATTAGCCATGTGCCTCTCGCCATTCAACAATTGCACTTGAACAAAGGTGGGTTGCTATTAAAAAGGTACTTTGATCATTTTGTAATCGAGTGCTTATCCTTGTTTGTTTTGGGCATCTACTATGGATAAAGGTGCGATCTGGAAGATTGACCGATCTTGACTGTAATTTTGTGTTCTCACCTTACTAGGGGGGTTAATTTTTTAGCCCTAGTCTAGTGGGACCTCCCTTAAGGCCCCTTAGGGTTATAGGAGGGGAACTACTTGGAAGACCATGATCAAGATAGTGTGTTCATTTTCCCATATACCATGTTTACCACTTTCCATGACATATCACAAGCCCCATATCTCACTTCCATTCTTTGGGTTCAAGTTGTCATTGGTTCCTTGGGATTTGGCATTCATATGTTCTCATATTTTGACTAGTTCTTAAAAACTTTGCCGTGGAGGTTGATGCAGCTAAAAGAAAAGAAAGAGCACATCATGGCCACAAATGAAACAAAAGAAAGAAAATCAAAATGCAAAAGATAGCTGGGACATAAAGATTAGTACGTGGGCAAAAGCCTAGTATGAGCTCTACCTTTTTCATATGGCCATCACTTGGTTCCTTAGCACACGATGCTCCTCCACGACAAAAAAGAACCCTTGCATGTCCCAACCCAGATGAGCAATAAACTGACTCATCTTTAGGGGTAATAAAATTGTTACATCATGAAAAGCAAGCTCTAACGCTTGAGCTATATGCATTAATACAAGGAATAATCATGAAGAAATAAAAGGCGCACAAGAGGGGTGGAAAAATCAAGATGAGCGAGTAACTCATGCCTTCAAGAATGCTCCCTCCTTACATCTAGATTCCATACACTCAGGATGTGGACACCCCAATTAGCTGGTCCCTTTGACCATGGCATTTGGCCATGAAGTCTTCTCCCCTTCATTACCACATTGTTTTCACCAACAACTATTGATTGAGGGGTTGACCTTAGAATTGTCACTTCCCCTTGAGGGTTGGAAACACCTAATAGTGTTGGCTATTAGCCACCTCTACCAAGCTAGGGAACACCTTTACGAGACTTGGTCTAGTTAGATATCAGAAGGTGATCCTTGTTTGAAGTATTAACATGCCCTTGACTTTCAAGTTTGTTCCACTTGGATGCATTATTGATCTTGGTCTTTGATGGATGGTTGCTTTCACTTGAGTTCATGTTGTTCTTGACAGGTGGCCCACAACAACCCAAGCCTTAAGGGCACACACTCCACAAGTACTCATGCCTTTCAAAGAAGTACTTGTCTTTAGCAGATCCATCGTTGAGAGATTTCAACCTCCTCACAACATGAGCAGATGATACATGTCCCAGTGTACCTCCAAGACCTAGGATGTTGGTCAATGTTGGCCTAGATTTGAGGATTCTTCATGGTGACACCACTCGACCCAGTGTGCCCCCAAGTTGGCCTTGACACAATCTAATGGGTAGGAGCTGATTCAGAGCCTAGATGGGGATGGTCTCCCATTGAGAGACTAGGGAGGGCCTGTTGCACTAGAGGAAACCCTAACGTTGAAGAGGAGGCCTTATTTGATAGTTGGAGACCACTTGATGGTGCCTTAGTTGCACTTGGGACCCTAGAGGAGGATTTGAGGACGATCCCTCAAAGTTTGGATCATCTAGGCATTATCACACATTTGGACACCTTAACACACCCTGACATGGCATTTGGAGCCCTAATTGGGCACGACATCAACATTTAGAGAGGCTACGACTCAAAAGTGTGGGCAAATTTGGTTTATTTTGTCATTAGCTAGTGGGTTGGTTTGTAACATAAGTTCATTTCATATCAAACTTGCTTTGAGGGGTTTCATTAGGCTAAATTAGTTGAGCAAAGCCTCATATAAATAGAGGTTAGTCACATTTCATTTGGATCGTTACTTGTGGATCAATTCATCACTCATATAAATTTCGGCCTAGCTGAAATTTGTCTTGTATCTTGTGGAGATGTGATCTATTGTGGATTTTTCTTATCGAGCTATTCTTTGGTATTGGAGATGTTAATTTTTACCGATAAAGGATTGATTCATGCATCTATCTTGTACTCTCTTTGTATTGGAATTTATCTTATGGCTATTGCATGGAATGGTTATTATCTAGGGTTTCTATGTGCTAGTAATTATTGGAGATTTTTATATGAAATCTTTGCAATGTTATTATATGCATTACTCATCTTAGAATTTGTATGACATTCCCATGAGTGAATCTTTAGACTAGCTCTCCTCATTGCCTTTGTTCCCTCACAAAAGTCATAACAAGGATCTATTTGTTAATGTTTGTTACTGTTGAAGGCTATTCTTATCTGTTGGATTCAATTATGGTCTATTGGATTCTACTATGGCTACTAATGCCTGCTTCTGTGAGAAGCCACTTATTATCTGCTGGGTTCAACTATGGATACTGATATCCGCTTCTGTTAGAAGCCACTTATTGTCTACTAGACTCTACTATGGTTGCCAATGATTGCTTTTGTGAGAAGCCACTGCTAAAGTCTATTACTATCTGCTAGTAGTTGTTGATGTTTGCTTTTGAGAGAAGCCCAGATTTAAGCTGAATGAGCAATTGAATATTTTTAAAATATTTGATAAATTACTGAGATCCACCATGGCTACATTTCTGGTTCCTGATGTTTATGAGAAGAAACTGGAATGACTGAGAATTTCCTTGAAGAGGGAGAATTGATTACATATCATCCTAAATCTTCCTTAAGTTGCGAATGTGAGACCAATGGATTGGTCGGGATGATTGATCCCTCCTGTAGGCTGTGTGCTGTGAGACCTTGTGGTCTGGGAAATGTATTGATTTGATGATTCCTCCTGTAGGCTGTGTGCTGTGAGACCTTGTGGTATGGGAGATGCATTGATTTGGTAATTCCTCCCTTAGGCTGTGCGTTGTGAGACCTTGTGGTCGGGGAGATGCATTGAGATGAGTTGGATGCTATGTATCTTTCCTATGATGAGATTGATGATCTCTACCTTAGGTCGTGGGATGTGAGACCTATGATTGTTCGGGGAGATTGATCCTGATAGAGAGAGAGATTTGTATTTGTGATCTCTTCCTTAAGCCATGGGATGTGAGACCTATGATTGGTCGGGGAGATTGATCCTGATAGAGAGAGAGATTTGTATTTGTGATCTCTTCCTTAGGCCATGGGCTATGATACCTATGATTGGTTAGGAAGATTGATCATGAGAGAGAGAATGAAAAGTACTTCCTTGGCTAAGAGGGAGTGTTGAAAAGTATGGTAGCCATGGTCGGTATTTTCATCTTGGAAAAGAAATGGGAAATTTGAATTTTTTAAATTTGCCTCCAAATTTATTTCAAGTCAGCCTCATGATGTTTTAGGCCGGATGGGCCCCTAAGAGGCACCCATTCGACCCCCACTTGAAGGCTATATAATGGAGATCACTTCTCGTCATTTGGACACATCAATTTTGTCTCATGCATCTCTGATCCAACAAAATTATAGGAGGGTCAAAATTTCAGGAGGAGGCCAAAATTCTAGGGAGGGCCGAAATTTCAGGAGGAGGCCAAAATTCTAGGGAGGGCCAAAATTTCAGGAACTTGGATTTTGACATGGCACTTCATAATTTTGGTTACTGGTTTGGCTATTATTCTGCGATTGTTATTTATGATGTATTGATGAATCTAGAAACTCTCTCTCTCTCATAAGGAGATTTTTTTCTTCTTCTGGGTTTTCCCCTTGTGGGTTTTGCCCTGGCTGTGCGCCTAATATTTGTGTCTTGTCTCTTGGTTTCTTGATATTTCTACTTTGATTTTTCTATTGCTCTTTTGTGCTTATGAATGATTTTCTTATAATTGTATAAAAAGGTAATTAGATAATGCTAATAATGTTTTGATGCTGTGAAAAACATGGAAATTATTCTAAGCAATGCCCTAGTTATAAAAAATCAACAAGTTCTAATAGAGTAAGGCACCATAGAGGTTTGCAACTATATGGCTATAGTGAGCAACATTGGTGAGTTTGAGCCTTCCACTTTTGAGGAGGTAGTAGACGAGGAGGTCTGGAAGGATGCCATAGTGGAAGAGTACAATTCCATCATGAAGAATGATGTTGTGGGAGGTTGTATCGAGATTTGAAGGGAAGTCAATGGTGACATTCGGGTGGCCCTACAAAATCAAGTAGGTTGTGGATGGCAACATTGAGAAGTACAAAGCAGGGTTTGTGGCACAGGGGTTCTCATAGATAGAGGGAGTTGACTATGAGGAGACCTTCACACCAGTTGTGAGATACACTTTGATCATGGTAGTGATCTCCATTGCAGCAGAGATGGGTTGGAGGATACACCAGATGGATGTAAAGAGATTTTTTTGAATTGAATTATACAGGAGGAGGTGTATATCGAGCAACCATAGGTCTTTGAAGTGCTTGGAAGAGAGTCTCATGTGAGCAAGCTGGAAAATGCCTTGTATAGACTGAAGCAAGCTCCTAGAGCTTGGTATTTGAGGATTGATACTTACTTGCAACAGATGGGTTTTGAGAAGAGTGAGGCAGATCCTAACCTATACTACATAGTGGTTGGTGGAGATCCTCTTATTCTCGTACTATATGTGGATGATTTGTTCATTACAGGTGTAGAGAGACTCATAGTAGGTTGCAAGAAAGATCTCCATTATATAGAGAGATATTCCCTGGGCATATTTTGATGGCGCCTTAGATCCGCACATAAGGTGCGGTGCAGGGCTGGTTATTCATCTTCCCACAGGAAAAACTCTCAAGCCTCAATTGGTTTGGGCCAGGGGACCAATAATTTTGCAGAACTAAAAGCTCTTCATCACCTCCTTTGCTTGCTTTCCCTTATGAACATGCGAGAGTTTTAGATTTTTGGGGACTCTATGAACATTGTGAAGTGGTTCAATGGGACACAACGCTGCAATAATTATATTTTAGTTCCTCTGCTTAATGAGATCACACGTTTGAAAAATTATTTTACTGAGATTTCTGTTTGCCATATTTACAGGGAAAGGAACCATGATGCTGACCGCCTTTCTAAAGAAGGCGCTGAGCAAGATATGGGGTCTTGGATAGTTGTGGAACTGGTCGATGGGCTGGCTCGAGTCGTTGATCAGCCTGTTTTTTCTTAAAAGATTTTGGGCTCTGGTTTTTTTTGTTGTTTTATGAGATGTATATATGCTGTATCTTCAAAAACGTTTTTATAAAATACACATAAACTTTCCTCTTGATCCTGAGCTTTTTTCCTCTTAGAGGAGGCTCGGGTCTCGAGTATCATCTCATATTTTGCTTTGGATGGAAACTGGTATAGTGTCAACTTCCAGGTTTCTGCTCTTTTGAAGTTTCTTCCAACTTCTGACTGCAGTCCCTTCTCCCCTCTCTTTCGGGTGTTTTTTCCTTAAAGGAAGCCCGGGAGGAGGGAAGGGACGAGGAGGACTCTCCCCATTTATTATGATCTGGCTGGTTGGTGAATATGCTCATACTATTTATCACAGCTGAAACTTTGTTTCTTCTTGAAAGGGGAGAAATGCAGTTCTCTGGAATGCTTTTGCATATGCTATGTAACTTTCTATACTAATAGATGGTTTGATTTTTTTTTCTGTGGAAAAAAGAAAGAAAGATCTTGCTATAGAGTTTGAGATGAAGGACATCAGTTTGATGCATTACTTTTTGGGATTGGAAACTGGTAGGAACCAGGATACATTTTTCTGGGACAGGGTAAGTATGCAGTTGACATCTTGAAGAGATTTTAGATGGAGGATTGGAAACTTATGTCAACACCTATGATCACCAACTGGAAGAAGCTAAGTATTTATGAGGGTGAATTGGTGGATCACACATTGTATCATCAATTGATAGGTCCATTGATGTATTTGGTCAACACTTGGCCAGTTCTATGTTTTGTTGTAAACACTCTTAGTCAGTATATGGTTGAACCAACAGAGTGCACTGGGTTGCAGTAAAACATGTGCTTAGCTACTTACAGGGTATGGTGGATCATTCACTAGACTATATGAGATAGGATGGGAGTTAGTTTGATTGGCTATAGAGATTCTGATTAGGTAGACAATGTAGTGGACAAAAAAAACACTTCTGGGTGTTGTTTTAGTTTGAGCTCGACAATTATGTCATGGCTCAATAAGAATCAAAAGTCAGTGGCATTGAGTTCTTCAGAGGCAGAATATATGGTAGTTAGTCACGCAAGTTGTGAGGCCATATGGCTTCACGAGCTATTAGTTGATTTATTTGATCAACAGTTGATGCCCAGGGTGATTTATTGCGATAATTAGAGTTGCATAAAACTCTCAGAGAATTTGGTATTTCATGACAAACCGAAACACATTGATATCAGATACCACTTCATCCAAGAATATGTTCAGAGAGGAGCAATTGTGCTGCGAAATGTATACATATATGAGCAGATAGCAGGCATTCTCACAAAGTCTTTGACAAAAGACAAGTTTGTATTTTTTCGAGACAAGTTAGGAGTGTTGAAGAACAATGTCATCACTAACAGGGAGTGTTGAAAAAGCTAGCTCGGACAAGTGTCTTCCACATTAGCTTGGTGCCTAACATGTGGAAGAGTGTCCAAAGTGGTCCCTACAACATTAACTTTATGTGATATAAAGTTAAAGTGACTTTTTTATGCATTATTAATTAAGAAAGTGGCTTAAGGTTCCCTAATTTGTGTCAATGAACAATTATAACACAACCATTGATCTTAATGGCTAGGAATCAGTTTGAGCCATTAGATCTTAAGGTTAGTTACATCTGTTTTAACGAGAGATAAAAATAGATTCAAGGGAAAAGACATTATTATTCATTTTCTCATTTTGAGGAGAGAGAGAGGAGAAGCGTTGAAGGAAAAGGAGGAGCAACATGGGTACCAAGAGGCTTGGTATGCAAACCTAGGAGAACATTCTAGCACCTTGCCTAAAAGTCAATGATGATTGATTGCATAGATTTTGAAGCTATTGACTGCACAAAAATTGAGGCATAGTGCACATAATTCAAGGCTGATTGAATGCACAAATTTTGAGGCTGTTGACTACACAAAAATCGAGGCATAATGCACAGAAATTGAGGGTGATTGACTGCACATATTTCGAGGCTGTTGATTGCATAGAAATTGAGGCACATTGCAAAGAAATCAAGGCTTATTGACAACACAGATTTCAAGGACTCTGGCAGACAAAATGAGATAAGTAATGCATTTGTTGGTTGGAAAGGTTTTTTCTGTGAGCCTTAATAAATTTTTCTCTCTCTACTAGTTTTCCCTTTAGAGATTTTCCAACGGCATTGCCCAAAAATTTCTGTCATTTATGAGATTGATTTTCTAAGTTTCCTCTCAGTTTTTGAAGTAAAAGATTCAATGTGTTTTCTTTCATAAGTTCAGTTTTGAATGCATTTGTGAATGAGCATTAAACCCTAACTTGCAAGAAAGTGAGAAACTTATTTGAGATTGAAAACTGGTGATTGGGTCAATTAAAACTTGCAATGTTGGCTTGCTTTAGTGCCTTGGCAATGTTGAAATTCTAGTGTAGCTAGGACTAAAATAGTTTTTCACAATTGATAACTACTTCTATTTATGCAATCAATTCCTTCTTTATACTTTAATCAACAAGTAGCTATACATGAAAATCTTCAACCATTGAACTCTTCAACAAGAGCAGTAAATAGAGATCTGTTAATTTTGGGCAACTAGGTCCAAACTCCATGTTGCATTGCTCATATGATGATGATGATATTTTTGTTGGATTCCTCTTTCGGAGAGGTGCAAGATTGATCTAAAGATCATCTTGTTGGGATGAGCAGAACTTATATTTTGAATTTATTTTCCACACGTGCAAATTGTCAAGGTCGGCCATAATTCTAAAGATGTGTCACACACACTCATTGATGGATATAAATTGGAGAGAGATGATGCTCATCTCATCATCATCTCATCTGATTGGTTCATACAACCTTTGGAGGCTTCTTTCTCTCTCCCACGGGTGAAACACGTTGTTGAAGTTTTCAAATTTTTTTAGGGCTTTTTGGGCAGTGTTGACTTTGGGTCAACCCTCATGCTTTTACTGCTTTTTTTGCCCATAAATTTCGATTTTGGAAGGCTGCATTGGAGGGCACAATCGAGGAAATCCGTTGACTTTGACCACAGTTAACTGTCTTTGACCGCAGGAAATTGACTTGCGTTGACTGGTTTTGAGGGCTGTGTGTGACACTGAAGAAAGGTCAAGTTTGACCGAGTTTCACTAAACCTTCGGGAGGTTGGAAGAGTTGCTTTGACCAACAAAAGTCTTTGCTGGCTAGGGCATCCTGTTGAATGCTACAACAAACATTTCTCTCTATATTTGTTGGACTAGAAGAATTATGAATTCTGATTTATTATATTGGCTTGTCTTCTGTCGATCTATTATTATGTTCTATCAACATTTACTTTCATGTTTATATGATTGCTAATTTGAATTGGGCCTATAAGAAAGATTGAAGTAAATTGCATTAAGCGTAGAACATACCATGGTTATCTAAATTTAACATGTTATCAGAGCTAAGGTGAAGACAAAGCCCAAGCTAGTGTGAAAAGCAATCACCGAAGAAGTTGTCTTCTCAAGGACCAATGGCCTCCTAAACCTACAAGGGTTTCAAATTTGATGATAAGTTAACTGATAAATCTGATTATCATGCTTGGAAGATGTCTTGGATTTGGTATTGGAAGATCAAGATGTCATGGATTATGTGCAAGGGAAGATAAATGAGCCTCCATCAAATGCATCGGCTGCCACAAAGACGAAGTATAGAAAAGGGGAAATCAAGGCGAAGATGATTATCAGGGATTCTATACATAAGCACTTGGTTGCTTATATCTCCGAGCTGAGCACATCTAAAGAGATGTATGATAAATTGGTTAGCATGTTCAGGGCTAGCAATGCTAATCAAGTTCTCTTTTTCAAGAACAAGTTGAAGAATATCAAGAAGGGCAAAGAAGAATCCATTCAATCTACTGCCTTCACCGCTCATGCAAAGAAAAGGAACAATGGTGGTCCGAGAAATCAAAACCATGGAAGAGCGGGTACCAACGGAAGAAAAGGAAGATGTTACAGTTGTAACAAGTTTGGTTACTATGCAAGAGAGTGCCCCAATAGAAAGGACTCTCCTAGAGATGATGACAACAACAACTTCAGGGGGAATGGAAATCAAAGGAACAACAGGTTCAAAGGAAAGAGGAAGGCTCCCTCTAATCGAAGTGGAAATGGGCAACCTTTCAAGAGGTCAAGGAATTCCAGATATGATGAATCTAATGTTGTTGATAGGAAAAATGAATATATTCTTATATTTTCTCTCTCTGCTGCATTTCCTTTCGATACGCTGGATAATTGGTTGATTGATAGTGGTGCCTCAAGACACTTCACTGGATACAAGGAAGTCCTCTCTGATTTGATAAAAAAGGATACTAATTTGGAAATTATCCTTGGAGACAATGCACCTATCCCGTGAAAGGGATAGAGATTGTGACCCTTCATCTAAATCAAGGTCAAGTCCTTCGCTTGCAAGATGTGTTGTACGTACCTGACTTGAAGAAAAATCTAGTGTCTATCTCGGCAATGGAAGACAAAGGATTCATGGTGGCATTCATTGATGGAAAGGTATGCATTTGGAAGAGGAACTTCCAAGAAGCATTCACTCTTGGTTTTAAAGTTGATACACTCTATTAGGTTGGAGGAAGTCTACTGGGGGCCATGACATGTGACACAACCCTTCAATCCGAGCTATGGCACCGCAGGTTTGCACACATTCATTTCAAAGCCCTTCCCGAAGCAAGGAAGGTGGTGACAGGGATGCCCGATTTCAAAGATGATCATGAAAATGTTTGTTAGGGTTGTAACTTGTGCCAAAGGAAAGCATACAAGGGGACCATTCCGCTCAAGTGTCATGAAGACATTTGATATTTTGCAATTGATACATTCTGATCTATTTGGTATGCTGCCCGTAACATCCTTGGGAGGATGCTTATATTATATCACTTTTATAGATGACTTCTCCCGCAAGACTTGGATATATTTCTTGAAGAAGAAGGACAAAGCATTTAAATGGTTTTATACCTTCAAGGCCTTGGTTGAAAATCAAACAGGGAAGAAGATCAAAATTTTGAGGAGCGATAATGGGATCGGGGATGAGTCAAATGAATTCAATCACTATTGCAGGGAAGTTGGCATTAAGAGGAAGACCACCACTGTGTATACTCCCGAGCAAAATGGTGTTGCTGAAAGGAAAAATAGAACCATTTTGGAAGCTGCCCATGCCATGCTTTATGATTAAGGTCTTTCGAAGTTTCTATGGGGAGAAGCTGGCAACACCGCTGTGTACGTTGAAAATAAATGCCCACATTCTGCATTGGACTCCAAAACTCCGGAAGAAGTCTTCTCTGATAAGAATCCCGATGTCTCTCATTTTTAGAGTTTTTAGAAGCCTCGTTTATTTTGATGTGCCGAAAGAAAAGAGAAGCAAGCTGGATGCTTCTTGGAAGAAGGGAATGTTTGTGGGCTATAGTGAAACCTTGAAGGCATATAGAATCTATGTGCCGGGTCAAAGAGAAGTGGAGATATGCCATGATGTCACCTTCGATGAAGATGGTACCCTCATGAAGGTTAGAAATCTTCCTATCTCAAAGGAAGACAAAGGAGAAGAAGAAGAAGCTGGAAGGGAGGAAGAACCGAAGGTTGAACCGATGCCCAATGTTGAAGGTTTGATGGATCCTATAGATCCACCCTCTTCAAATAAAAGCAGAATTTCATGGCTAAGAGACACTCTAGAAGACGCTGAGAGGCATATTGCTCCTAGGGGAACATTTCGGAAAAGTAAGAAGTTGAATAGGTACCGAGGGTACCTAGCAGCCATGAGACTATTGTACAATTTGGGCTTGGAACATTTGAAGAAGCCGTAAAGCAAGTTTGGAAGGATGCTATGCACGAAGAATATGAGTCCATTATGAAGAATGATATATGGGATGTGGTCCTGAGACCGAAGGACAAATCTGTTGTCACCTGGAAATGGCTCTAGAAGATCAAGCATGGAGCCGATGGAAGTGTTGAAATGTACAAGGCAAGATTTGTTGCCCGAGGCTTCTCTCAAAAGGAAGGCATAGATTATGATGATATATTTGCACTTGTTGCCCGCTATACCACCATCCAATCAATCATTGCTCTTGCTGCAACGTAAGGATGGAGTCTCCATTAGATGGATGTGAAGACTGCCTTTTTACATGGTTCAATCAAGGAAGAGGTTTATGTGGAGCAACCTCTGGGGTTCGAAGTCCAAGATAGAGACACATATGTATGCAGGTTGAAGAAAGCACTCTATGGGTTGAAGCAAGCCCCCAGGGATTGGAATGAGAGGATTGATTGCTACTTGATGAAGCTGGGCTTCACTCGAAGTGATGCTGATCCAAACCTTTATTTTAAGGTTGATAAAGAAAGGCCTCTCATTCTGGTTCTCTATGTGGACGATCTCTTTCTGACAGGTGTTGACCCTCTCATTCATCAATGTA
The DNA here is from genome assembly GCA_034641835.2 of Pinus albicaulis. Taxonomy (NCBI): domain Eukaryota; kingdom Viridiplantae; phylum Streptophyta; class Pinopsida; order Pinales; family Pinaceae; genus Pinus; species Pinus albicaulis. Next base: position 859,068,795 of record CM076582.1, read on the forward strand.
AGAGGGAGCTAGCTTACGAGTTCGAGATGAAGGACCTAGGACTAATGCACTATTTCCTAGGCTTGGAGGTCTAGCAAAAGCCATGTGAGATTTTCTTTTCTCAAGGAAAATATGTCATGAAATTGCTGAAGAGATTTGGGATGGTTGACTGCAAGTCCATGACTACTTCGATGGAACTAACTTAACTTTAAGAAGTTGTGGAAGTGCTGCTGGGCCCGAGTTGGGAAATCCCACTGAGTATCGTCAACTCGTGGGGGCGTTGATGTTCTTAGTGAACTCACGTCTGAACATATGTTTTACAGTGAACACTTTGAGTCAACATATGGTGGAGCCTCATCACATTCACTAGATTGGTGCCAAGAATCTATTGAGAAATCTTCGGGGCATAATAACCCATGGGCTGACATACACTGTCGGGAGTATGCGACTCCATGGATATACTGATGCAGATTGGGCAGGCAGTGTTGTGTATCGTAAGAACACATCTGGATGTTGCTTCACCCTGGGTTCTGCTTCAATCTCTTGGATGAGCAGGAAGCATAAATCGGTTGCTTTGAGCATCGCTAAGGCCGAATACATTGCAGCGAGTATGGCCTGTTGTGAAGTTGTTTGGTTGAGAAAGCTCTTCAGTGAGCTGTTTGGACATGTGTTGGATAGCAGCGTTATCCTTTGTGATAACCAGAGTGGGATTCGTCTTTCTAAGAATCTCGTCTTCCACGACCGATCCAAGCATATTGATATTAGGTACCACTTTGTCCGAGACATGGTACAATGAGGCGCCGTAAGGCTCGATCACATTGGGATTGATGAGCAGGTCGCAGATATTCTCATGAAGCTCTTGGGGAAAGTCAAATTCTTAACTTTCCGTGAGAAGCTTGGTATCGTGGATAGACCCTATTTTGAGGATCCCGCCTGATTTGGACTATGAGCTGTAGGAGCTCCAAGGGGCTTGGGGATAGCTTCTTGGAGATATAAGCAATGACAGGGCTAGGTTCGTCGAACCTTGTTGGTGTGCTTCTTCCCCATGTTATGATATTGAGCTGGTTCACCCTCTCTTTGATCTATGCCCCTCATACATCCTACCCATGGAGTTTCAGACTCATGGGAAGTACCCCTCATTTGGCCAATGAGGTGGGAAATGTGGATAGAGACCAATAGCCTGACCAATGGACGCATCGGGGATTATCGCACTTTGTATGTCTAGGATGGGATGTGTCCAAAACCTTGATCTGGGATCAAGTCTAATGAGGTTCTTACCTCTAAATTGACTTCGGGTTAGTATGTGACGCTCTTGAGTCTGATTGAGGTTTTAACCTCTGAGCTGACTTCAGGTCAGCAGAATGTGATGTCTTTGTGACTCAGTCTCGTTGTGTAAAGAAGAGCTAGCAAATCATGTTATAACAGGATGAAACAGGATTGCAGGATGATATATGATAGTACTCTATGGCACTGTATGTAAGGATGGCACAGGTGGACAAATGGAGTTCTCCCTAGTTGAGAGGGAGTGTTAATTTTGGCCAACTAGGTCCAAAATCGATGTTACATTGCTCATATGATGATGATGATATTTTTGTTAGATTCCTCTTTCGGAAAGGTGCAGGATTGATCTAAAGATCATCTTGTGTGGATGAGCAGAACTTATATTTTGAATTTATTTTCCATAGGTGCAAATTGTCTAGGTCGTCCATCATTGTAATGTAGGCTCTCAAGTCCCAAAAGATGTGTCACACACCCTCGTTGATGGATATAAATTGGAGAGAGCTGATGCTAATTTCATCATCATCTCATCACACACATTCTTCCTCTTCTGATTGGTTTGTACAACCTTTTGAGGCTTCTCTCCCTCTTCCACGTGTGAAACAGGCTGCTGAAGTTTTAAGACTGTTTTAGGGCTTTCGGGACAACGTTGACCAGCGTTGAATTTGGGTCAACCCTCATGCTTTGATTGCGTTTTCTGCCCAGAAATTTCGATTTTGGAAGGCCGCATCGGAGGGCACAAAAATCAAGGAAATCTGTTGACTTTGATCGCAGTTGACCGCAACGTTGACTGTTTTTGACCGCAGGACACTGGTTTTGAGGGCTGTTTTGTGGGCTGTGAGACATTGAAGAAAGGTTGAGTTTGACTAAGTTTGACTGAACCTCCGGGAGGTTGGAAGAGCTGGTTTGACCAACAAAAGTCTTTGTTGGCTAGGGCATCCTGTTGACTGTTGTAACAAATATTTGTCTCTATATTTGCTGGACTATAAGAATTACAAATTCGGATTTATTATATTGGCTTGTCTCTTGTTGATCTATTATTATGTTCTATCAACATTTACTTTCATGTTTATGTGATTGCTAATTTGAATTGGGCCTATAAGAAAGATTGAAGTAAACTGCATTAAGCATAGAACATACTATGGTTATCTAAATTTAACAAGACCACAATGAACAATAAACAATAAGAGACAAGAGACACCAGGATTAGGCTCACAGCCATGGCGAAACCCACAAGGGGAAAACCCAAAATTCTTTTCTTATGAGAGTTTCAGTCCATCAAAAGTACATCAAAATGTTCCAATAAATCCAAAGTATTCTTCAATGAGAAATACCAGTCAAAGTCTATCTATGTAGAGAGAGATTGAACTTCAAATCTACTGCACTAGACTTCACAACTACGTCGAAGTTCAGTCCTATGATCACTGTAACAAGAGGCTGAAATGTAGTCCTTAAGACATCCCAAAAAACTCAACGAACAATCACAAAAACTCGGCGCAAAACCCACGGTTAATTCAGTTCAACGTCACATCAAAAAAGCGAAGTTACAGTCAACAAAAATCAAGGTCCTTTTGAAGTCTTCGACCTCCAAAATGAATAGAACATAAGTCAATTTGATGCCCAAGTCAACTGTAATCAACGAGCTTTGAAGAGATGGACAATATAGCCAAAAGAGAATCCTTTTTTTGAACTTCACACATGTGTATAGCGTCTGAAGTAGTAGACTGAACTTCTTGTGTTGTGATGATGAAGTAAGAGCCAACGAACACATATTTATATGAGTCACTTGTGGGCTAATTAGCCTTAATGGGGCCAACATGTAGGTTTCTTGAAGTCGACATGTAGGAGATAACAAATTAAATTCTTCGTCATGTTTTCTAATGAAAAATGTAGACCATAGCTACATTATTTTTCAACACTCCCTCTTAGCTAGGGAGGTAGTTTTTCATTCTCTCTTAAGATCAATCTTCCCGACCATTTCATAGGTCTCACCGCCCACAGCGTAAGGAAGAGAACATAATCCAAGTTTCTCTTTCTCAAACTCATCATAAGGAAAGACACATAACATCCATCTCACAACATCTCCCCGCCCACGATGTCTCATGGCACACGGCCTAAGGGAGGAACCAAGAAGGCATCTCTCAGACCACAATGTCTCATGACACACAACCTACAGGAGGAATACATCTCCCCGACCACAAGGTCTCATAACACACAACCTACAGGAGGAATCATCAATAAATCTCTCAGACAACAATGTCTCATGGCACACAACCTATAGGAGGGATCATCAAGACATCTTTCGGACAACAATGTCTCATGACACAAACTACAAGAGGAATGCATCTCCCGAACCACAAGGTCTCACGACACACAACCTATAAAAGGAATCATCAATACATCTTCCAGACAACAAATGTCTCACGACACACAGCCTACAAGAGATGGTCCATAATATGATGCCATGTAATGATTGCTCCCTCTTCAAGGGGATTTTCAATTATTCCAGCATCTTCACATAAACATTAGCAAACAATTCATCCTTAGAAATGTAGCCATGGCCATCTCCTGAACCGCAAGGTCTCACGACACACAACCTATAGAAGGAATCATCAATACATCTTCCGGACAACAAATGTCTCATGACACACAACCTAAAAGAGATGGTCCATAATATGATGCCATGTAATGAGTGCTCCCTCTTCAAAGGGATTTTCAATTATTTCAGTATCTTCAAATAAACATTAGTAAACAGTTCATCCTTAGAAATGTAGCCATGGTGAATCTCAATATTTTAGCAAACAATATTCAACTTGTTCATTTAGCTACAGACAGGGCTTAAACATCAATAACTAATGATAGACTTCAACAGTGGATTCTCATAGAAGCAATCATCGACAGGCACAGTAGAGTCTAGCAGACAATAAGTGGCTTCTCATAGAAGCAAATATCGGTATCCATAGTTGAATACAACAAAGAATAAGTGGTTGCAGGCATCACCAACCTTAGTAGAATCCAACAAGCCATAATCGAGTCCACTAGGTATTAACATATTTCAACAGAAACAAAAACATCATTAGATAGATCAACAAACCAATTAGAGAATCAATCAATATTAGAGTCTTGCAACTTCAAAACATTTATTGGGGAGATGGACCTGTAGTCCATTGTGCCAAATATATCACCAAGCTCATGCCTTTACAAAAGCAACTCCCTTTTACACAGAAGTCCTCTACGTGGCAGAAAAATCGCGGGCTCATCTTTAACATATTTGGATCAACATCAGTCTTCAAAACTTCTAGCCACCTTCATGTATAGAGCCTATCAAAAGTCTTTTTGTCACATTGTTCTTCAACTATTTCCAACGATATGCCACACCTTGGCAATTTTCATTATTTACCTGCAACCCTCATGAGGAGGCTATGGAAGAACAAGAACAACCAAACAAGCCAAGAGACTCATATGAAATAATCAATAGAAACAATCAAGATAATACTTATCTTTTGAGAGTGTGTTAACTACCTCTTGATCTTAGCCTTCTGAGATCGAGTCAATCTCATCACAATATCAAGGAGTCCATATCATCATCGTCATCAAGGAGTCTACGTCATCGACGAGTCCACATCATTATCATCACCAAGGAGTCTACAACAAGGAGTCCTCTTCATTGTCATTAAGGAATCCATATCATCAGAAAGTCATATCAACATCATAGAGTTCACAAGGAGTCCATCATCCACATCTTCACATCAACATCAACGAAGAGTTCACATCCCCACATTATCAAGGCGTTCACATCATCAAGGAATTTATCATCATCATCAATGAATGCATATCACGAAGGAGTTCACATCATTATCAACAAAGAGTTCACATCAAGGAGTCTGCAACATCAAAGAGTTCATCATCATCTACTTCATCAATGAGTCCACATCAACAAGCTCACATCATTATCATTATTAATAAGTCCACATTATCAATAAGTCTGCATAATTATCGTTGAGTCCATATCATCAAAAAGGAGTCCTTGTATTAGTAATGATTTAAAAGTAAAATAAAAAATGCAAGATATTTATCTTTTCAACTCCCTCTTAATCTTTAGTCCGTTTACATCTATGTTGCCAGGAAACGTGGGTGCGGGTGCGGGGACGGGGACGGGGACGGGGACGGCATTTTTTGAAACAGGGTGCGTGGTTTCGTCTGGGTATTTTTTTATTAATATATATTATAAATTATAAATTATAATTTATATATCATATATAATACTATATTTTATAAATTAAATTTATAAATTATAAATTTAATGAAAATTAAGACTAAACAAACTCTAAGAACAAAAATTTAAAATATTCCAAATTAACGCTCTAAACTAAAACTAAACCAAAAAATCTAAAACTAAGAGTCAAACTAAAAAAAACGAAATCTAAAACCTATCATAAAATAAAACTATTTTAAAACTAACGCTATCAAAAGCGGAATGAATAAAAACTAAGATTTAAATCTAAACTAACAAAATTAAAAATTAACAAATCTAAACCTAAACTATACTAAACCCTTATGCACGCAAAATGAATCCGATCAAAACAAATCAACGCATACATATGATATTTCTTATCTGTGTGAGTTTCGTTTGCAGGTTGGGCGACGGGAGGAGGAGCCCGATGTCGACGCAAAGCAGAATCTGAAGGCTCGGTAGCAGAGAAACTATGCAGGTCGAAAGCCACACTCTTTTTTTGTGTGCGTTTTGTTGTGCAGGTTAACGTCCACGGCAGAAGAAGGATGGAGCTCGAGGGATGATCGCTTCGTTTTCTGAGTGCGTTTATTTGCAGGGTTAATGATGCTACGACAGCGTAAGAGGGATGAGGAAAATGGTTCGATAGCAAAGAACGCTGCGTTTGCGAGCAGTGGAATGCTGGGCGGTGAGAAAGAATGGGAAGCAGCGTGCGGAATGAAGAGGGTGGAGAATTTAAGAGTCAAGACTAAACAAACTCTATTTTATTAAATTATAATTTATTTTTAATATTTATTAAAATTTAATTTAATTTTTTAATTTTTAATCATTTAAAAAAATTTATATATTTGAAAAAATTGTTCATGAAGAACCCTGAAGAACCTGAAATTCGGGTTCTAAGTACCCAAACGATGGGTTCTTCATACCAAAAGAACCCAAGAACCTGATTTTTTTTTTTGAAGAACCCGGTTCGTTTGGGTTCTTCAGGGTACTTGGGTGCGGGAACCCGGTGCGGGTTCGGGAACCCCACCCCCGGGTGCGGGAACCCGTGCAACGTAGGTTTACATTCATTTTGCATACCAACCTTAAGATGCCAAATCTTCTTAAACGGAAGCAATTAACTCTAAGATTTGATTCATAAGCCTTAGTTTATTTTTCCAAAACCCTACCCAAGGTTTACAAAACAATCCAATGTCAGTAATAATTAAAAAAAAAGAAATACAAGATACTTATTTTTTTGAGATTGTGGCAACTCCCTTTTGATCTTTAAATCCATCCTGCAAAACAACCTCGTTACCAAGATTTCAACTGATTCAGGAGCTAGGGAAGTAATTAATCCACAGGCCTAGGGTTTTTCATTTGCAACTCCTTGACTTGATAGGGTTTTAATCCCAAATCCTAACTCTTATTCTTCATCGTTCATTCTTGCATTCTTCATCATTTTAAACATTTTTAACGAAGGCAATCCTAGGGTTTTACAAACCTTAGGACTTTCTTGTTCAAACCCTTAGAGATTTGCAAGTCTTTAGCGAAAACATGAAAACAAAAACAGTCCTTTCAATTGGAGACTTATAGTGGAGCTATAGGTTGGCTATTTAGCAATGAGTATCGTCCTTCTTTTGCTTGAATATTTATGTGGCACTGTTTTTGAGGTTCTTGACTTCAATGAATATTCCTATTGGAATATTCCTACTAGGAAATAATATTGATAAACAAAGAAAAATTCCACATGCAACACATAAAGATTAACATGCAATTATACACCCACAAATTCAGCCAAAAATTGCGCCAAAATTGAGCCATTTTATTATATAAGAGGAAGGTACAAAATCTGTATGGAATGTGTGCACTTGGGCTTGCTAAAGCAAGCTTTATAAACCCTAGGTGAGAAATTGTGTTGCCCAGATGCTAGGAAGCACTTCCTCTTCAAACTCTGCGCTAGCCTTGGAAATATGCAACTGCTGGCTGGAAAGAGACTGTTGTTTGGCCCCTTTAGAGTGCTTAAAAAATTATGAGAAATTAGCCTTGGCCTCTCCTCAACAAATCCACAAAGACCTAGAAAGTGTTTGGCCTAGTTCCAGCCTCTGAAATTACCCCCAATTATAGCGTGCTCCTCAGCCAGTTGGGTAATTCGAACCACCAGGAAATACTGTCGCCCAAGACCTCCAAAATGTTGAGTAACCTCACCCAATATTCTCCTTATGACCCCAAGCAAACTCAGCCCCAAAATCCCAGATCAAGCCCCCACAACAAGTGGCCTCCACAAATGACTGCGTAGGCCCCAGTCTAGTCACTTCTGCGCAAGCCCAGGAGAAGTAAATTCGACCTGTAGTATGGCCCCTCCAACCTCCGGTCAATCCTCTGCAAAAATGCTGCTAGACCCTGAGGGAATACGCTCCTAAATTCCTGAAAATAGTTTTGCTATGTAGCTCAGTCCCCTCAAGGGTGCGTGGTCCTTTCCTGCGCCTAGTCTGCTCGAGAATAACGCGAATTCACCTGTAGAAAGCTCTTTCGAATAACTCTACAATGCAACAATGGCTCCCTTAGGGTGGAACACGAAGTCCACTGAAGAAGGAGTTGAGACTTCTTCTTGGAAATCTCGTTTGCTGAACAACACTTGTAGACGTGGCTCAACAACTCAAGCGTAGTAGGTGAGTTTGTTTGTCAAAGGTTCAAAAACCCCCAAATGAAGTCTTCTTCTTTTATTTATCCTTGAGCTCCCCCTTTACCAAGTGGGCCCCATACATCGACCCCTTTTCCCTCTCTCTCTCTTCCCACAAGTATGCCTTTATCCAAGGGGTGTGTATTCCTCTTAGGTGGCCCCCACTTATCAATTTTCTTTCCTTTCTCCTAACCCACTCTTCCTATGTTGATGATGGAAAAATTACAAAATTGACGAAACTGGTAATTACTTAATAGAATTGCTAAGTAGGGACATCACAATCCTCCCCGCCTATATGTTGCTTGTCCCCAAGCAACTGCAATGATGGGTGCTGCAGTACCTGTTCACCCTCCCAAGTGACATCCTCATTGGGCATGTTTTTCCACTTGATCAAAAACTCCCCTTCATGACTCTGCTCCTCAGTTTCCTATCCCTAATATCTAAAATAACCTCAGGCTCCAAGACTAAGTGCCCCTCATCATCCGTAGGAGGCAACTATAAAGTTGATGTCACTTGCTGTCACAATGCGTTTTTCAGGAAAGATAGTTGAAATATGTTATGGACCTTGCTCCCTGGAGGCAACTCCGACTCATATGCTACCTCTCCAACCAACCTAGTTGCTGAAAAATGTGTAACTAGGTTTGGTCTTCATAAATATGAAATGTACTTTTGATTCTTGTAAATTGTAAAATGAAAGAAAATAATAATAATTATTTTCGGAGCATGGGTTTCATGCTGAAGGTCTTTTATTTTATAGGTTAAGCACCCATTGAGTGCTTCCAGGGTTTGTCCTAGGTTAAGAAGTCAAAAGAGTCATTGTCATAAGTTGAAGACTCCTTCGGGCACAATATAACTTGAAAAGGAAATTATTTTTGTCCTTAAAAGTGTCAAAATACCCTCCAAGATCAAGTTAGCTTGGAAGCTGGCAAGTCGACCTAATTTGAGGAGCCACATCCACCCTTGAGAAGCCTATAAATAGGAGGAAACTCGACCTCCTTGGAGCACATTCATTCACACACTCATCCAAGTGAAGGGGGAAGAAGAAGAAGAGGCAACGAAGAAGGAAGAGGACGAAGAAGACTTGGTTTTGGGCTATTTCTCTCTCACATCTGCGAAGGAGGGCTAGGGTTTCTGCAACAGATCTAGGGTTTTCCTCTACAAGTTCGATCTTGAAGGAGAGAAGGCAAAATGGTCAAGCGAAGGTCACAAGAAGCCATCCTCAAGCTCCAGAAGTTAGAGAAGCCAAGCAAAGGTCTTAGGAAGTTATAGGAAGCTAAAAGAGGCTCACATGTGTGGTCGTAACATTTGCAGGAGGGCCAAAAATTTCAGGTTTGGAGTGGAGGCTGAAATTCTGCAACTGGAGATCGAAGTTGTGCTACTGGAAGAGATTTGACTGGGTTTAACTTGGATAAGGAAAGCACATCATCCGGAAAGGTCGGACTTGATCTTGGAGGGTATTGGTCTTGGTCTAGAGGTCTTGGAATTCTTCAATTGAAAGATCTATAAGGAAGAGAATAGATTTGCGAGTTTTCCTTTCAAGAGGAGAGGTTTTGGCCCTGGCTTGCAGCCTATATTCTGTGTTCGTATTCTTCTTGTTTTTGGTAGCTATTTGACGATATACAAACATAATAATAATTGAAGAAGCTAATAAGTAAGAAAAAGGAAAAATACATCACAAGCAATTATCATAAAAAGAGAAATCACTCTAATCATTACCCTTAAGATTTCTCAACTCTGGTGATCCGGTAAGGCCCATAAAAATGGGGCTTGAGCTTCTTTGCCCCATTCTGCTTGAGCGTGGACTGCCTGTACAACTGGAGTCTCAAAAATACCACTCAGAAATACCAAATCGCCCACTTCAAATTGCCTCTCTATTTTGCCACTATCTGCAGTTTCTACTGGTTCTGTGTTATTTGTAGGTTATCCTTGAGAGCTCTGGGGATATCCTAACTCTGTATCCAATCCTTGGCCCTAGGGGGACTTGCTGTCTTCAAAAATCATGTCAACAAAAGTCAATGCATTGTAACCATACAAAGCTTGGAATGGAGACATACTTATGGACACGTGGTAGGTAGTGTTGTAGCAGTACTCGCCCAAATGCAATCACCGTATCCATGCACGCTGCTGACCCGTCACATAATTGCGCAAGTAGCCCTCTAACCACTTGTTCACAATCTTCGTCTGTCCGTCGGTTTGTGGGTGGTAGCTAGTGTTAGGAGTGAGTTCAGTACCCACAACTGGAACAACTCCTGCTAGAACTGCCCATAAATCTACTATCTCGGTCACTGACAATCGTCTTTGGAAGACCATGTAGCCAAAACACCTCTCTGAAAAATAACTCTGCTACCTGTGAGGTTGAGTACCAAGCTTAAATGGCAAAAAAGTGGACAAACTTGGTCAATCTGTTGACCACCACATAGATAAATCCTTGCCCTGCATCGTGGGCAACCCTGTGATGAAATCCATCGAAATACTCTCCCACTTCCTCTCAAGAATGAGGAGGGGTTGTAATAATCCAACAAGGTGTGTTTTCTCACCCTTGTTCCTCTGGCACGTGTCACACTCCCGAACGTGCCTCAAAATTTCATCCTTGAGGCCTTTCCATGAAAAGCGCTCTTTGATAGCCCGATATGTCTTAGGGAACGCCTAGTGTCCTGCAAATGGAGAGTCATGGGCGATCGACATAATCTTCTCTCTCAGCTGAGAGTTTGGCACCAAATAGAACTGGTTCTTGTAGTAGATCACCTCGCTCATCACCCTATATCGGTCATCCTATACCCTGCCATCAAGGATCTCGCATGCATGGTGATATTTCGAATACTCAACTAGCAACTGTGTGCTACAATTTGGGGCAATGCTCATCAGTGAAATGGTGGCTGTCCTCCTAGACAATGCATCTACCACCACATTCTGCTGACCCTTGACATAATCTATGTCAAAGTCGTATGCCTGAATCTTTCTCACACATTTTTGTTGCCTCTCCTGCAACTGCTTCTGCTCTACAAAGAATGAGGTTGCTGTGGTTTGTCTTCACCCTACACCTGTTGCCCACTAGGTACTGTTGAAACTTGGCCAATGCTTGCATGATGGCCAACATCTTTGTCATAAATGGGATACAACCGGCCATTGGGAAGCAATTACCGACTCTTGAAAGCAATCAAATGTCCTCCCTGCATCAAAACTGCCCCTATGCCTTTTCCCGGAGGCATCGCACTCTAATACAAAGGGTTGCGTGAAAACCAGGAGTCCCAACACAAGGTAGCTGCTCGTCACCTGCATTAGGCGCCCAAATGCCTCCTGCGCCGCCTCGTTCCACCCAAATGCCTCCTTCGTAAAATCAGTCAAGGGAGCGACCAACTATGAGAATCCTCGCACAAACTTTTGGTAGTAGGTGCAAATACCTAGGAATCCTCTCAGCATTGTCACATTCTTGGGTGTAGGCCAATCCAGGATGGGTTTGATTTTCTCTTGGTGAACTCGCACATCATCCTCTCCTATAATGTGGCCAAGATAAAGCATCTCTATAAGTCCAAACTCACATTTGGATATCTTGGCGTATACAACACCTCCTGCAAGTGTTGGAGGTGCTCCTTCCAAGTCTTGATATAGATCAAATTATTGTTGAAGAAGACCAAAACATGCATCCATAACTGTCTGCGGAACACATGGTTCATACAAGACTGGAAAGTGGCGGGGGCGTTGGTTAGCCCGAAAGGCATCACCAAAAACTCAAAGTGGCTGTAATGACACCTGAAGGCCGTCTTCGAGATATCCTGCTCCCTCACTCGAATTTGATGATACCCCGATCACAAATCTATCTTAGAGAAGTACTTGGCTCCTCTAAGTTTGTCCATCAGCTCATCTCTGCGTGGTATCAGGTATCTGTTCTTTAGAGTCTTCTTGTTCAGGGCCCTGTAGACTATGCACATCTGGAGGGTTTCGTCCTTTTTCTTCAGCAGTACCACTAATGAAGCAAAAGGACCAAAGCTAGGCTGGATGTGTCCCAAAGCAAGCAACTCCTGTATCGCTCTCTCGATCTCATCTCGATAAGCCTTGGGATGTCGGTATGGTGTGGTGATCACTGCGTGTACACACTCCTCTAACTCAATAGTGTGTTCAAAGCCCCTATCAGGTGGTCGCCCTGGCAGAATGTCCGCGAGCACTGTTGGGTACCTGTCTAGAATGGCTTGAATGTCTAGATGTGGTGGTTTGCGCCCGTCCCTTGCATCTGATATCCTGAGCTCTAAAACCCATTTTGATCCGGGTGGCTCCAACGAACCTCAAAAATAAAAGTGTTCAAAATTTTATGAAACCAACACCAAATTGTAGAGCTCAGCAAGATCTTTCCAACGATGCAAACGACACTTCAATTTCAGTCCGTATGAGAAAGTTATTGCAGTTTGAAGTTTGTACCAAACCAAAAAAAATTCAAAGTCAGAAGTCAACCTTCTGCCACGTGGCAGGCCATACATATGACACATGGCAACAAAGTCAGCAAGCCTAGAGGGACCCACAGAGCTAATGTGGTAGCCCAGTCAGCAAACGAGGTGGACCCATAAGCAAGTGATGTGGCAACACCACCACCAGTTGACACATGGCAAGTAGGTGACAAAAGTGGCATATGTGTGGACCAATGAGAACCTACCACATGGCCCAGTGTTTTGGTGCTACATGTCACCTCAAATTAGGCCCAAGTGGCCTTGGCATGGTGCAACCTTTATTTTTGTCTTATTCCCATGGTTTGGGGAGTCGTTCCAATATGGACAAATGTTTACCATATATTATATTGGTTGAAAACTATATTAAAATCGAAATTCGGCTTTAAAACCATATTAAAGCAAAATTGGGAGTCCATGGGTTTGAACCCAAAACCTCCTCAACAACAAGTAACTTAATATGACTACACCAACCATTGTGACAACCTCACACTTTGTCTTATTCATCCTCACATTTTGTTATAAAATTCCATTCAAATGGTTCAAAGGGAACCATGGAGAAAACATGAGAGATGATGGTGCAGGCAGGCCAATGAAGACATGAATCTCAAGAAGATTCTAGGAATATTGTTAGAGCATATGTTAGGGAATATTCTCTATAAGGAATCTTTAAGATTCCCTGGGGGCAAATTTTGACAGTGTTAGAGACATGTCGACTTTATATTCATTTTTCTCAGTTTTTAGTAAGGAATGTGATTGTGTGATTAGTTTCTTCATTTGAACAACGAAATTTCAATCAGCCCGCAGAAGAGAATCTTTGAGGAATCTTTGAGATTCTCGGGGAGCCCAAATTTGACCGAGTCAGAAGGGGGTCAAGTTTACAGTCATAACGAATTTTCGCCAGGAATTCAACCGTGCAATCTGTTTCTTTAGCAGAGGACTGCATTTCCAGGCTATCCCCAGAAGTGGAGGTATAAAATGCTCTAATGCCATGTCTTCTTTTGATATTTGCTAAGATGATGATTTGATGTTGAGATCCTTGTTTGCCATTTTGTTGGAGGATCCTTGTATGCCACTTCATGTGAGAGTTTGTTATTTTGTCATGTTGAAGGAGAGCTTATACGAGTGAGAGTTCTTATAGAAGAACGTCTCATGGAGAGACATGCCACTCTAGTTAAGGAAGTTCATCCTTGTATTTGACAAAGAATACATCATGTATTCATCATCATCTTGCAACAATTAATGAAGTGACCTCCCCACTCTTGACACCGGGCCCGGAGACGTAACCCACACTGGGTGCATTCCATTATCAAGTTGTGTGTGTTCTTTGATTTGATGCTTGTCTTTATGTCTCTTCTTTAAAGTATGCACATGTGGTTTCTTCATTCACTTTCACATGCAATTCTGCTAACATCACAGAAGTAAAAGATCTTGGTTAATTTTGGTAGCTGAGAGAATCTAGATCAATAATGCATCAAGAAACTCTAAAAAGTTCACCCCAGCAAAAACTACGAAAATCTCTCAAGAGATACTAATCCAATCCAAGTGATGATGAGAGAAATGAACCACCTCTCATCTATTTATACAATCTCTAATGAGTTCGATTTGCCTAATTTGCCTAATTAAGCCCTAAATAATAAAATAATGCGCAATAATAACATCCCTTAGTGACAAGCCCACCAAGATAGCTCAATAACATGAGAATAAGCCTCTCAAGAGGTCATAATGATCAATATAATGAGTCATTGAGCCACTGAGATGCCCTAATGAAGTCCAAAGTGTGCCATGATGTGAGACGGGACTCCAAACATAGTGGACAAGGGGTTGACTCCTTGTTTTCCAAGCAAGTCCCTGTGGTGCTCCCAAGTGGGTGTGGGGGCACAAGGACATCCTCATGGGTATCCAAGTGATCGAAAATGCTTGTAAACCATCTATAAGGGCCAAGATGATGACATAAGCCCTCCCTTTGTCCTCTGCAGTGAGACACATCCTCATATGGATCGTGGAACATCTACAAAGTGTATGGTGCAAGTGTGGAGCCGAGTGGGAATGGTGAACCAGGTGTATCATCCTCATCCAGAAGGTGGAACACGAGTAATCAATGAGCGGTGCTGGGGATCCATGAAGTAGTCTCTACTATGGTGGAGGCCCATGGCTCCCAACGCTCACGCTACAAGTGCCAATGTGGCCCTCAGGAGGGCTAGGACCCTGTATAGGGAGACCAAGCCCCAAGTGGAGACCCACCTGCAATCCTACATAAGATCCAATGCATCCCCTTGCTCTCCAGTACAACAAATCATTAGAATAATCAAGTAAAAGGGCTTCCCAAATCATGGAATCAATGTGGCACTTCATGGTGGCATGCCCTTCCATAGTGGGCTTTGGCATGTACAAGTGTATCCAAGCTCAATAAGGGGGTTAACCAAGGACCCTATTAGGTAGTTTAAGCTTTTAAAGGGGGTAACATGTCCACAGTACATCCATCAGGTGGTAGGTGGCAAGTGATATAGTGATGGAGCGGAGTGGGGATCAGGGGAAGGATCCAAGTTACATGTCATGGTACCAGAGTAGCTATAAAGGGGGAAGCCCACGCTTGGGTATATGAGTGTAGAAGGGAGCAAATCGTGGTACATGAGTTACCCTGGCCTTTGTTTTTCCACCCTTCTTCATATGCCTTTTGCCTTTGATTGATTTTTCTTCATAACTGCATGGGGCTCCAGGGGATGAGAGCATGATGTGTAGGATATAGTAGTAGGTACCCCTTTTAAGGTGGGGCATTTCATTTCCCACCAGAGGTTGGGACAATCATGGGTTCCTTAATGTAGAGGGGGCTCATCTAGGGCGCTTAGGAACCAGGGTGATTGCCATAGATAATGGGTAGAGCTCATGTTTGTTTTTTGCCCACACACTAAATTTGTATGTTCCAACCATCTTTTGCATTTTGTGGTACATTTCCTGTTGTAAGTGGCCAAATTATGCTTTTTCTTTTCTTTTTAGCTGCATCAACCCCCAGGGCATCGTTCCAGGCCGGACACAAGGTGTGGACCAGGGGGGGGGGGCTTAACCCTATGTGGATCCAGAGGACACATGTGGACTTGGATGGGAAAAGACATGAATGAGGCTAAAATGAGTAGAGGGGAGTGATGTATGTGGTGTTGAGAAGCAAGACCACACAACCAAAATCGAGATTTCCCATGTGGTGCCAACCCTAAAGCTAATGGCCAGTAAAGGAGATCCCACAGGACTAGATACAAGGCTAACCACCAAATCGGGCAGACGAGACAAGAGCACAAACCTAGCCCACTCTCTTCGCTAAATCCCCCCATCAATCCAAGCTCAAAAGTGTCCATGATAAGTAAGGAAAATTGTTGAAGTATACCAATGAAAAGCCATACCTTTGGGGTCGGGAGGCCCACCTTCAAACATATGATCGTTACAAATGGGCGAGGGACCACATGGTTGGCTCAGGTGGCAGAGACAATGGAACATCGAGCTATCTGGTCGCTGCAAAGGGTTGTCGGCTGAGGGCCATCTAGGAGAAAACATTTCTCCTATGCATACTTACTAACATGGCCTAGAACATCTAGAGGGTACTTGAGAAAGGGGAGGTAGTCCAAAGATATGATCATAAGTTGAAATAACGTAAACTGCCTTGAAGGTTAGCAATGAACTTGCTTAGAGGAGCCTACAGAAACAAGGGTCTTGAAGGTGCGTCAAGCTAGCTAGGGATAGCAAGGCCAACTTAAATTAAAGCACATCACCCAGTGTCAGGACTTGATGAAGGAAAGACAAGTTTGAAGATGGCCTCAAGGCGCAAAGAATGAGCCTCGAACTCTACCTGGAGGATGGACTTTTCGCTTGTAATGAATGATTCATTGAAGTAGAAGGGTCTTTACTTGCTATTTTGGGTCCAGCCAACTCTAGGAATGTTGGCTTCCTTGTTCTAATAACCATAGAGGACTGTAGGTCTAATTAGTGTCTGAGAGGTGCATCTTGGATGGTATGTCTTGGAAATGTGATGGAAACACTCTCTCATGTAGGGAAAAGGAACCATATCCCTTGTTGTGTCGATGTTTGAAAGCATGTCTCGAGTTGAATCGAGGCCTTCAGAAAAGAGCCCCCAAATAAAGTGTAGGCTGTGGTGATCTTGATCACTTCTGCTTGGAAATAAAAATGGTATGAAGAGAGAGGTTGCTTTGATGCATTGAAGATCATAACCTTAGTTTTACTTAGGTCAATTGTCCACTATTGAGGATTACAAAAGTGGGAAAGAGCATCAAGCTATCTCTGTGGTCCCTTAGGAGAGGAGGCCACAGGGTTTGTGTCATTATCAAATGGAAGCAAAAAGATCAAGATCTAGTTGAGAAGGTAACCATTAAGGTGGTTGGTGTTTGTGAGGAACATCAATGAATGAGGAGAACTAGGATGTTTATGGATATGATTTTCATTGCATGTTCCCCACTTAACAAGTCCCAATGGCTGACAAAATACTGCTAATTTAGAAATTGCAATCCATGATCTCTTGTATCTGGTGGCAAATTTGTTTTGTTCTTGTTTCTAAATTGGGCTTATTCTTGGATTCTGGTTTCATGTCACATTTTTCCAATAATACTGTTCACTTGATAATCCACCTAGATCAGGAAAGGGTTATGGGTTTTGGAGTCAATTGGATGCATTCATCATAAATTGAAATAGCTGAACATGGACCTACAACCAATAAAAATTAAATGTTCGAATTCCAGACATGTATATTATCAATCAATGAATATTAATAAGGGAAATCAGACCTAAGCATACCACCAGACATGTATATTATAAATCAGTGAATATCAGTAAGGGAAATCAGACTTTGTGTGCATTTGTTTAATGCACATGCCTTGTCTATCTTGTTGAAAAAGGTCTCCTTCAAAAACAGAAGAGTACAAGATTTTGTACTCTTGAGGGTTGGGAATGTTTAACTAATACCATTGTCAGAGAGATGTTGAATTATTCATCTGTTTTTGAATGGAGTTATGCTTTCCAAAAGTGAGAATGCATGCTATTTTCTTAGATGCATAGTTTAGATAGATATCGGTATAACAATTGCTGACTTTTCCGTAAGTTCATTTCATCAATCTGACAGTTCACTGTTTATGAACATTTGGAATTGATTTGTTATTTATCCTAAAAATATGCCAACTATCTACCACCCAAGGTCAGGCTTGTTGAAAGTAATTGATAGAAGCGAATGGCATATTAATAAGGTTATACACAGCCGTGCCTGAAGGAAATTGCTTTAGAGTGTTGCTTACATTGATTTCTACTGATATCCTGCCTTCCTGCAAATTATATTCCGACGCTTGAATTTTTTTCTCTCCTCTTAGTACAGTTTCAGTTAAAATCAAATTGTATTTGTTTATGCAGGTGTAAAATGTTATGATGTACAAATTACAATGTATTTGATAACCTGCTTTCTTGTCTTATGTTATTAAATTCTTAGTCAGAACATTACCATGCTAGATTTCATGTATCACAATTTGTGAGTTAGTTAGTTATGAATTTACTGTTAATAAAGGATTTATTTCCATCTGTTGTGCTAGTTGGGGTCCTCAAATGCACCAAGCAACATACAAGAACAGTCAACGCCTGTACCTCTCGGAACAGGTAATTGTCTCACAAATGTGCAAGATTATTGGGCAAGTTGCTCTGTTTTACTGCATTGCTATTGCCGTCGTATTTTTGTAAAGCATTTGTTCTGTTGTCTACTTTTCAAGTAATTTCTTTATTTCTGGTTTCACTTTTTTTAATTTCTTGTTTCATTTGTCTGATTGTCACTGCATATCATTGAGCAGTGTTGAGTCTGAGATTTTAAGTTGTTTCATTTGAAAATGTGTTTAACATGACAACATGTTAAAATCTATAAAGTTTCATGTGACAACAATATCAGGTATGTGTGATATGGTCTTCTGTGCAACATTTTTCCCTTTGTAAGTGATGTTTCATCCTTAGATTGTGTACACTATTTTTATCACTAGTAATACCAGGTTTTTGTGGGATGTTTTAGTTTCTAACCTTTTGAAATCCTCCAGTTAGTTTGTTAATAGTGTATGCTTTTATCTGAATTGCATAGCTTTCAGTGAAGACTATTACCAATTTTGTTTGTTGGAGCTCAGATTAAGAAATGATCGTGTTGTGAATTATAGCTCAGATAGGAAGTTTCACATATGTTCAGTGTGAAGTTTGAACATGTGAGAAGTAAATCGAGATATTTTTTGAAAAGTAATTCTAATTTTGGAAAGATAGTTCTATTCTGTAATTTACTTCAGTAAAAATTTTGAAACTTTTATTTTTTGCTGTTTAAAATTGTACATAGACTAGGAGCAACCTTAAAAATAGATTCTCCACTAATATTATAAAGACAGGGCAAGGTAGAGGCTATTGCACACACTTGAGAGAGAGAGAGAGCAGGCAGTCAGGGAAAAGGCATTCTTGGGCAGAACACAGTACAAGACAATGGTCTGTGCAATCTTCTGGACAGGGCCGTACATATCCATATAGGCACACATACAGATCATATAGACTGTTATGCAGGTCGTACAGCAGTTTTCTGCTGTTTCCGGGTTTTTCAGCAGGCTGTACAAGCTCAGTTAGAGCGTTTTTGGTATCACTGCATGCTGTTTTTTTGGGCAATGTATGGAGGTTTCCTTGTCAGTTTTTTCAATGGAATGAAAAGCTGATTTGAAGGAGGAGTAATTACCTATGTGTGTGAGAAATTAATTTTTATGCTTCTGCTGTATTTCCAGCCATCTGTGTGATTGATTTATGCTCAGATTTTCAATTTTTGTTATTAAGTGAATTGAAGATCTGATTTATATATAAGCTTAGGACAGCAATCACCTAGGGTTTGGAAAATTTACACATCGAAGAAAGAGACAGGTCTACTTAAAATATGATTTCAGATGTTTGAAACTTCAGATTAGGCACTGGCTTCTTTTATTATTGTGTTTTTAATATTTATGTTTAAGCAAAATTATCTTTTTTTGTGGTTCTGCAGACTGATGGCACTGTGCCAAATACATTGGTAATTGCTACCTGTGAAGTTGTCAAACCAAGGGTTGCAGCAGCTGAACATATATCTCAGGTTGGCAGGGTGCTTTATTCATTTTAGGCATTCCTTTGAATTGGTCTGAAATTCCATATTTTTATTTTGAATTTCTAAGGGTTTGGACTATTTAAATATTTCATTATAGCCAACTAAAAAAGCTTTTAAGGTGCTGAAAATCATAAATTGTATTTCAAATTGAATTAGGGGCATTAGAAACCAATGCCTTAGTGCTAAACCGTAAGCTCCTGTTCCTAGATATTATCATTAATGAAAATGCATGACTGTAGTTCTAGATCCAAAGTTTCTATTCCTGTAAGTATCATACCATTTTGCTTTGTTTGTCCGTAGGGTGGCTGAGTAAAGGAGAATGACAATGTTTATTAACTCAACATAATTTTTTATGCAGTTTAATGAAGAGGCACGTTCTCCTTTTGTAAAGAAGTTCAAGACGATCATACACCCTGGTGAGGTAAACAGGAAGTACATTCGCTTTTATTTTGCATCCTTTTGTAGTTTTCCCTTGAAATTCAAATATCATGAAAAAATGTAATTCTAATTTTGAGTCCTTTTTGAATGTGACCAGCAAATGTGGGAAGTTGGGAATGACAGATTTTCATTTTGTTGTTTTTATTTATGTAAGGCTCAAGAGCATCCAAGAAAATCTGGAGACGAAAAGGGAATAACATAGGAACAATAAGAAAGAGAAAAATGTTGTAGACCTTGAAATTGTTGATATTTAGATACTTTTATTGATGTTTGTTGCAGGTTAACAGAATCAGAGAATTGCCACAAAACAGCAAAATTGTCGCTACACATACAGATGGCCCAGATGTGAGCCTCATTTTTTTTGGCTGTGCAGTTTTGTTATTACTTTGGCAGCTTAGATTCTCTATAGAGTAAAATACACCACTTGAATAGAACAAGTTTGGAAATCAACAACTTATGATCTGTAAAAATGTTCTGTTTCAATTCATGGTCTTATTTGTGCTTATCCTGTGTTAAGGTCCTCATCTGGGATGTTGATACACAACCAAACCGTCAGGCTACTCTTGGGGCAGCAAATTCTCGTCCAGATTTGGTTTGGCTTCTTCCTTATTTCCTTCAAGAAATCGTGCTTGTTTTAAAACATTGAAATATCTTCTCTCATCTTTTGTGCACCTAAACACTTTTAGACATATTGGATACAACCTCCATTTTGGGGAAAATTTTTAGGCATCGAATTCACATGCAAGTTATGCTCTAATCTCATAAGCATGGATTCAGTGTACATATCTATTCCTTTGGACTTAAGTACACTATTTTGCATGAGCTTAGGTGGAAGATTGCATCTGCTCCTGCTTTTTCATATTTGGTTCAACATTGCAACTTCTGATATAAAGACGTTAAATGTGATACTTATATTTTATCATATTTCCAGGTTTTGACTGGACATAAAGATAATGCTGAGTTTGCACTTGCGATGAGTCCCAGTGCACCATTTGTGCTTTCTGGAGGTCAGAATTCTTTATTGATTATACAGTTTGAATAGTATAGAATTTTATTAAAAGTTCCATGAGGCAAACTGTCC
The DNA here is from genome assembly GCA_034641835.2 of Pinus albicaulis. Taxonomy (NCBI): domain Eukaryota; kingdom Viridiplantae; phylum Streptophyta; class Pinopsida; order Pinales; family Pinaceae; genus Pinus; species Pinus albicaulis. The sequence goes on from CM076582.1 coordinate 859,090,032, forward strand.
TATGGGACAGAACAGCTTACATCTCATTGTAACATTTCTTCTACGGAAGTAAGAAATCAGTAATGTTACGATGAAATGATATCCCAGAAGCTGATATCAGTAAATTGTTTTGTTAATTGTCTGGATTTGCCACCATATGTGGGTTATCTACTCCAATTGGGTTGGCTCTCAGCACCTTTTCTTTGGAACACATTATCCTTTTTGTCCTCATTGCTGTATCCTTTACCTGTAAATCCTTGAATGCTAAATGCTGCTTCCCAACTGGTGTCCTCAAATTCTGTCCTAGTGTGTTTATATTCCTCACAGTGGAGTAGGAAGTGTTGGTCTGTCTCCACATCTCCTTTACCACAAACCTGACATGTATTGATTTCCTGTTCCTCCTTTAGCTCCTTCCATTTTGCTGTTTCACATGTTAACCTATGTGAGTCTGTTCTTAGGTGTGCCAAGTGTGCCAATATTTGTCTTTCCCTCCAATGGATGCTTATATATAGGTATTCTTGTTCTATGATTTTGCCTACTGGGTTGAAGTTGTCTATGTAGTATTGCAGCTTCTGTTTGGTATTTTCTTTCCTTTTTCCATTTCTGTAGCATGCTTGTAAGTGGATTGTCACTTCCTTTCATGTACTGGGTATTCCTTTCATGTACTGGGTAGTCCAACTTTCAAACCACTTCCTGCATTGAAATTTCCATGTGATTTTCTTTTTTAGGACCTCTTGATGGATCTTCCTGGGTATTCTTTTGCTTTCAATTTTCACCATTTTTTTCCTATACAATATTAGCTTGATCATTACCTCCAGATTTACCATGTGCAAATTTCAAACCTGTCTTAGAAAAATCTCATATAAAATGGTTTCCTTTATTCTGAGGAATTTTACTATGTGTTTTTGCATTCTTTCTATTAGAATCCATCGGTTTTTTTAATGCTTGGACCCCATACCTCACTTCCGTATTATTAGCACCGGTGTTATGTGTGTCTGGAAGAGGGAATTTAACATACCCGAATTCCAGATTTCCTCTGTCCTGCACTTGTTTTGAAATAGTTAAGTCCTTCTGTCCACCTTGTAGTCTCTTCTTTGTGAATCCCTACCAATGCAATTTTCAATTGAACTCCCATTCTTGTTATTTATACTAATGAGTGATTTCCAAGGTTCTATTATTGATGGAATAAGTCTATTGTGCCAACAGGCCCTTCTGTAGGCTGTGTAATGCCCTGGATGTTAGTGCTACATCATGCACATATAGTAGTATTCTTATTGTAACTCATTCCATGCATACCCCTCCCATTAATTTACTCTTCTTGTTTACTTATGTAAAGCGCAAGCAATGTGGGGGAGAGGTGGAAGCCTCGCTTCCTTCTACATCGCTGCTAATACTCTCTGACAGTCCTCGAGTTTTGTTTTCAGCATTGATCCGTTAAGATAACTTGTTTACTCCTGCTCTCCACTCCTTTAATGTCTCCATTTCAAGAATTTCCCATAGTTTTTCTGCTCACTTACTGATATTTTTTTCCATGATTCCCCTGATTCTCTTGGCAAAGATTTGGTTAAATCATTATGGTTTTGTAGATCCCAGGGACATTTTTTTCCCTCCTTTAAAGATGGGTAGATATTGTTTGTTGCCCATTTTTTGGGGAATCCCATTATGACCATTTGGTTGAGTAGTGCTGCTAAAGGATTACTAGCCCATTTCAAGAGTTACACTTAGAGTCTATCAATATCTTTTGCCTTTCCCAGTGCTAGCCAAGTGTTGCATCGGAGCCAACGAGGCGGGAACGTGGAAGCATCATTTCCCAAAAATCTAGGAAGCGAAGTGTCTACTATATATATTATATTTTTTGCATTTATATTTAAAAAAAAACATCTCAAATACCAAATTAGTTGTAGAAGACATGAAAACATGCATAATTTTACATAAATCAAGATAGATATGGCATCCATGATTCTATTGTACATCAATGATTAACTATTTGAGCATCAACGATCTAGATTATAGCAATTACAAACATACATCAAATTTTTAAGCATATCATAAAACATAAAACATTTAGAAGATAAAATCATCAAACATTCAAGTAACTTATCAATTGAGCAACTATCAACATGAATCATGTCCAAAATTCAAATAATAATGTTAACAAATTAGGCCACTTGGCCACCACCAAAACTCAAGTACACACTGAACTAGGAAGTGTAAGACAAAAAAGTTCAAATTCACAAGACTACAAGTCTAATCTATGACAATACTAGTAAATTGTAAATATATCTACTATTCTCTCCTCCTTCTGCCTTGAGTAGGACGTGAACCTCCACATGGTGGCTATGAAGATGGTGACTGTGGAAATTGTGGCAGTGGAACTGATGAAGATCGAGCCCCTGCTGTTGAAGTTGAATCATGGAACCTAGGAACCAAGGGACCGAATGGGGGTGGCATCTCAAGTCGATCATCATCATGCTGGATGAGAGCATCCCCCAGATGCTTTAATTGCAACACTCCATCCTCCAAATTGGGCTCCTCTGGATTTTTGTCTCAAACCTTAAGGTCTTTATTAGTCTTTTTGCATCATCACAGTAATGGGACAACAATCACAAGTTGTAGTGAACTTAATCCAAACTCTCTGCTTGGTCTAAACTTAACCTATTCCTTTTAATACTGTGGATGAAAGAATAAGAGCTCCAACACCTCTCTGTAGAATAAGTATTTACCACCTGTGATGGTACCCACAATGCCAAAGTTTGTAGAAGTGGAGTAGTACCTCCATGCATGTTCCACCACTCGAGAAGATAAATTCTTTCGATCTCTAGTTGCATGCATGCTCCCAAATGGACCAGTTCTAAGCGTATAGGTTCTCAAATGTTTCTGTAGCATAGCGGACTCCTCATCAGGGATTAATTTATCCAATGCTTTCATATAACCAGATAGAACATTTGGATGTAGGTGTGGTTTTCTCCTGCTCCCCCCTAGGTGCTGGTGTTGAAAGGCATGATGGATAATAGTATTTAGGTGTCAGAACATATGCTAAGGTATGTAATGGAATTTTTAGCATATCCCATCGTTTTCCACCTCTGCATGAATATAATTGTACAAGTTGATATCTCTAGGCTCAACAATGTCTTTAATATGCCCCAACATGCTATCCATTTTCTCATACACCTCCCCAATTATTGGCCGATCTGAATCTTCAAACTTGATCATGTAATTAATTGGTTTGGTGAATTACAAAGCATATTTAATCTGTGACCAATAGTAACTGTCAAGAATAGTGTCCTTGGCTACAATAGCACCATCTCTATCAGTGTTAATGTCCTCCCATGATTCAGAGGTCACCATATTAGTTAAAACTTGTCTCACCTTCACTAGCCGTCGAAAGGTGAGGTAATAACTTGCAAATATTGTTTTTGCAAGTTTAAGCAATTGCAACTTGGAGTAAGTGCCATAAAAGTTGTTTACCCTTGTATGCTTCGTGATAAATTTAATGAGTTGCTTCTCTCTCTTGTAAAGCTCATTAATCCATCCACATTCTTTATGCTTCACAATATCATGCATTAAAGGGTTCAATGTCAGCACCAAGCACTCGGGCCATAAGATGTGTGGATGAGTATGCTCAATAATTTTCCCTACTGCCTTACAGTTTGCTGCATTATGAGTGATCACTTGAACCACATTATTAAGACCAACATATTTGATTGATTGGAATAGGAGAGATCTGCAATGTTTTGGGAAGTTGGATTGATGGAGGAGTCATGACATGCAATAAACACTAAACCACTAGCAGAAACACCAAGAACATTTATCAAATGTTGGTTTCTAACATTTGTCCACCCATCTCATACAATGGATACCCCACAATCCACCCACTCATTTGTAAAACGTGTCAAAGCTCTTTGAACCTTTGCTTTTTCTCTTTCTAATAACACTGTTCTAGCCTTCTCATAGTTGTGGCTCTTGTATCCTTTTGGGGCTTCATTGATGGGCTTAATGTTAATTTTAGATAACCATGGTATATTCTATGCTTAATGCAGTTTACTTCAATCATTCTTATTAGCCCAATTCAGATTTGCAATCACATAACCTTTGAAAGTAAATGCTGATTAAACATAAAATTAAATCGACAGAAAACAAGCCAATACAAGATACAAGAATTTGAAATTCTTCTTATTCAACAAATATAGAGAAAAATGTTTGTTACAATAGTCAACAGGATGCCCTAGCCAGCAAAGACTCTGCTAGTCAAACCAACCCTTTCAACCTCCAAATAGGTTCAGTGAAACTCGGTCAAAGTCAGCTTTCCTTCAAGGTCAAACTCACCCCAAAAACCAGTCAAGGCACCAGTCAACTTTGCAGACAAATCAGGCAACGGTGTGATCAAAGCTCAACAGTTGACCTCGATTTCTATGCCCTCTAATGCAGCCTTCGAAAATCGGAATTTCTGAGCAGAAAACGTTGTCAAGCAATGAGGGTTGACCAAAGTCAACGTTGCCAGAAAAACCCAAAAACAATCCGAAAATTGCAGCTTCTAGTCTCACACGTGTGGAGGAGAGAGAAGCGTCTTAGGCTGTACGAACCAATCAGATGAGAGAGAGATGTGTGAGATGAGTTGATGATGAAATGGACATCATGTCTCTCCAATTTATATCCATGATTGGGGGTGAGTGACACATCATTTTGGGCTTGTGAGCCTACATTACAACTCTGGCCAACCTTGACGATTTGCACGTGTGGAAAATAAATTCAAATTATAAGTTTTGCTCATACAAACAAGATGATCTTTCGATCAATCTTGCACCTCTCCGAAAGAGGAATCCAACAAAAATATCATCTTCTTCATATGAGCAATGCAACATGGAGTTTGGACCTAGTTGTCCAAAATTAACACTCCCTCTCAACTAGGGAGAACTCCATCTGTCCACATGTGCAGTCCTGTCATCCAATACCATCATGTACTATCATATATCATCATGCAATCCTGTGTCATCCTGCTGTAACTACTTTGTTGGCTCTTCTTTGCAATAGAAGAAATAAGACGAGCGAGAGTGAGTCACAAAGACATCACTTTCCACTGACCCGAAGTCAGTCTAGAGGTAAAAACCTCAACCAGACCCAAGAGTGAGTCACATACTGACCCGAAGTCAGTTTAGAGGTAAGAACCTCATCCAGACTTGATCCTAGATCAAGTTGTTGGACACATCCCATCCTAGACATAGAGAGTACGACAATCCTTGATGCGTCCATTAGTCATGCTATCAGTCTCTATCCTCATTTCCCAACCCATTGGCCAAATGAGAGGTACTTCCCATGATTCCCATACTCTATGGGTAGGATGCATGTGGGGCATAGATCAAAGAGAGGGTGAACTAGCTCAATATCATAACAGTGGGGAAGAAGCACACCAACAAGGTAAGGCGAACCTCACCCTGTGGTTGCTTATAGCTCCAAGAAGCTATCCCCAAGCCCCCTGGAGCTCTTAGAGCTCATTGTCCAACTCAAGCGGGAGCCTCAGAATAGGGTCTGTTCACGATACCAAGCTTCTCACAGAAGGTTAAGAATTTGACCTTCCCCAGGGGCTTCGTGAGAATATCTGTGACCTGCTTATCGGTCCCAATGTGATGGAGCCTTACAACGCCTCGTTGTACCATGTCCCAGACAAAGTGGTACCTAATATCAATATGCTTGGATCAGTCGTGGAACACGGGATTTTCAGAAAGACGAATCCCACTTTGGTTATCGCAAAGGATAACAGTGGTATCCAACACATGCCCAAACAACTCACTGAAGAGATTTCTCAACCAAACAACTTCACAACAGGCCATACTTGTTGCAATGTGTTCGGCTTTGGCGGTGCGCAAAGCAACCGATTTCTGCTTCCTGCTCATCCAAGATATCGAAGCAAAACCTAGAGTGAAGCAACATCCAGATGTGCTCTTACGATCCACCACATTGCCTGTGCAATCAACATCAGTAAATCCATGGAGCCTCATACTCCCGGTAGTGCATCTCAGCCCATGGTTGATTGTGCCCTGAAGATATCTCAAGAGATTCTTGGCACCAATCCATTGAATGTGATGAGGCTCAACCATGTATTGACTCAACGTGTTTACTGCAGAACATATGTCTGGACGTGAATTCACTAAGAACATCAAGGCCCCCACTAAGAACTTATGACATATTTACTTTCCTACTTTCTCCCACTGCCTGATCTCTTCTTCTCTTTGTAGACCACTGTCCCAACTCTACATGAACTGAAGATGAATACAAATATCACCTTTGATCAACAACTTCACTTTAGGATAGTCCGTAAAACATCTCTAGACAGATCCACATTTTGATACTGTCCTTGAACTAAATTTGTCACGCTGTAACTTCTGCACTTCCTTTGATACACAGTCCGCAGTTCCATTTAGTAGACCGCAACACCTTTTATATTGAGATATCACAAGGATTTATGTACCTCAAACACTTTTGAAATGTGTCCAAAATGCACACTGAAACTTGTTCAAATTCCGCATTGAAACTCATCGAGAAAGTCCGCACTTAACTTTAGTCAACCATGGCACTTCTGTTCTAGTAGACCGCATCATTTTATTACATTAAGATATCATATAGTATATACACTTCTTCACCAATCTTAAGTCTTCGTTAGAAGTTGTTCGAAGGTCCGCATTACAACTCAGATATATCTGAAATCTCTTCCTCCAAAAGAACGCATAAAAGTTGTATATATATAGGAACAAGTTCACATAATTTAGGCTGACCATCCTATGGCTTGTAGGCTGACTAGTCATGCTGATGGAAGGCCGACATTAACACATATTTATAGCTTAACTTGTAGCGTATTTGGAGGGCTGAATGAGGCCATTCATTCACAGTTTTCTTGACTAGGTCTTGGAGCATATCTTTAGACTAGATCTTTCATATATATATGACGCTTAATTACATTTATACCTAGAAGACAAAACCCTAGATAGACATCAAGAAGAAGTCTATTAACCCATAATAAAATCTTGTTCATGAAACCCATGAAGCAAGTACAAAATTCATTCTATTATCTTTGTCTTCTTCTTTACATAAATCCATAATTACATAGTCAATATGAAGACCGATCCTAGTTATAGTTTTCAACACTCTTTTCTTTCGGTACATGAAAATAAATGGGACTTCCAAAAACTCTAAAATGAGAGATATTGGGCTTCTTACCAGAGAAGACTTCTTCGGGAGTTTTGGAGTCCCATGTGGAATGTGGGCATCTATATTGAACATACACAACGGTGTTGGCAACTTCTCTCCATAGAAACTTCGGAAGACCTTGGTCATAAAGCATGGCACGAGCAACTTCCAAAATGGTTCTATTTTTCCTTTCAACAACACCATTTTGTTCGGGAGTATACACAGTGGTGGTCTCCCTCTTAATGTCAGTTTCCCTGCAATTGTCATTGAATTCATTCGACTCATACTAGGTTCCATTATCGGTCCTCAAAATTTTGATCTTCTTCCATGTTTGATTTTCAACCAAGGCCTTGAAGGTACAGAAGCACTTGAATGCTTTGTCCTTCTTCTTCAAAAATTATGTCCAAGTCTTGCGGAAGAAGTCATTTATAAAAGTGATATAATATAAGCATGCTCGCAAGGATGTTACGGGCAACATACCAAATAGATCAGAATGTATCAATTGCAAAATATCAGATGTCCTCGTGACACTTGGGGGGAATGCACCCCCCCTTGTATGCTTTCCTTTGGCACAACCTTGACATACACCTTCATGAACATCTTTGAAATTGGACATCCTTGTCACCACCTTTCTTGCTTCGGGAAGGGCTTTGTAATGGTGTACAAACCTCCGGTGCCATAGCTCAGAGTGAAGGGTTGTGTCACATGTCATGGCCCCCAGTAGACTTCCTCCAACCTGATAGAATGTATAGACTCTAAAACCAAGAGTGAATGCTTCTTTGAAGTTCTTCTTCCAAGTGCGTACCTTTCCATCGATGAATGCCACCTTGAAACCTTTGTCTTCCATTTCCGAGATAGACACTAGATTTTTCTTCAAGTCAGGTACGTACAACACATCTTGCAGATGGAGGAATTGACCTTGATTTAGATGAAGAGTCATAGTCCCTGTCTCTTTCATGGGAGAGGTGGCATTTTTCCAAGGACAATTTCCAAATTAGTATCCTTTTCAATCAAATTAGAGAGGGCTTCCTTATATCTAGTGAAGTGCGTTGAGGCACCACTATCAATCAACCAATTTTCTAGGGTGTCAGAAGGAGATGCAGTAGAGAGGGAAGATATAAGAATATATTCATTTTTCTTATCAATAACATTAGATTATCATACCTGGAATTTCTTGACCTCTTGAAAGGTTGACCATTTCCACTTCGATCAGAGGGAGCCTTCCTCTTTCTTTGAACCTGTTGTTCCTTTGATTTTCATTCCCCGTGAAGTTGTTGTTGTCATCATCTCCGGAAGAGTACCTTCTATTAGGGAACTCTCTTGCATAGTGACCAAACTTGTTACAAGTGTAACATCTTCCTTTTCTTCTTTTGGGACCCGCTCTTCCATGATTTTGATTTCTCTGACCAGCAATGTTCCTATTCTTTGCATGAGCGGTGAAGGCAGTAGGGTGACTTCCATTCCCATTAGAGGGATGGTCTCACTCCATCATCCTCGCCTCCTCTTGAGTGCATCTCTTCAACAATTCATCAAAATCAGGAATCACATTGTTATGAAGAATAGTAGTATTGAATACATACTATTCTCGGGGGAGTCCTCCAAGAGCAATGAGAGTGAGTTCTTGGTCAGCTATGGCTTCTCGAATAGCTAAGAGATCATTCTTAATTTCGGTGAGCCTCATGAAATATGATTGGATGGATTCTCCTTTGCCTTTCTTGATCTCCTTCAACTTGTTCTTCAAAAATAGAATTTGATTAGCATTGCTAGCCCTGAACATGCTAACCAACTTATCATACATCTCTTTAGATGTCCTAGCTCGGAGATATAAGCAAACAAGTGCTTATGAATATAATCCCTGATGATCTTCTTCACCTTGACTTCCCCCTTCTTGTACGTAGTCTTAGTGGCAACAGGTGCATTTGATGGAGGCTCGTTGATCTTCTCCTGCACATAATCCATAACAACTTGGTCTTCCAATGTCAAATCGAAAGACATTTTCCAAGCATGCTAATCATACTTGTTAGTCAACTTATCATTAGATTTGAAACCATTGTATGATGAGGAGGCCATTGATCTCGGTCCTTGATTATTCAACTTCTTCGGTGATTGCTTTTCACACTTGCTTGGGCTTTGTCTTCACCTTAGCTCTGATTCCATGTTAATTTTAGATAACCATGGTATGTTCTATGCTTAATGCAGTTTCCTTCAATCCTTCTTATTGGCCCAATTCAGATTTGCAATCACATAACCATTGAAAGTAAATGCTGATAGAACATAAAATTAAATTGACAGAAGACAAGCCAATACAAGATACAAGAATTTGTAATTCCTCTTATTCAGGAAAGATAGAGAAAAATGTTTGTTACAACAGTCAATAGGATGTCCTAGCCAGCAAAGACTCTGCTGGTCAAACCAACTCTTTCAACCTCCAAATAGGTTTGGTCAAACTTGGTCAAAGTCAACTTTCCTGCAAGGTAAAACTCATCCCAAAAGCCAATCCACAAAATAGGCAACGCACCAGTCAAATCTGTGGTCAAATAAGTCAACGCTGCGGTCAAAGCTGTGGACAAAGGTCAGCGGTTGACCACGATTTTTTGTGCTCTCCAATGCGGCCTTCCAAAATCAGAATTTCTAAGAATAAAACACAGTAAAAAAATGAGGGTTGACCCAAATTCAACGCTGCCAGAAAAACCCTAAAATAGTCCGAAAATTTTAGCTTCTTGTTTCACATTTGTGGAGGAGAGAGAAGCCTCTTAGGCTATACAAACCAATTAGATGAGAGAGAGATGTGTGAGATGAGTTGATGATGAAATGAGCATCATGTCTCTCCAATTTATATCCATGACTGGGGGTGAGTGACACATCTTTGGGGGCTTGTGAGCCTCCATTACAAATCTGGCCGACCTTGACAATTTGCACGTGGAAAATAAATTCAAAATAAGAGTTCTGCTCATCCAAACAAGATGATCTTTAGATCAATCTTGGACCTCTCCAAAAGAGGAATCCAACAAAAATATCATCTCCATCATATGAGCATTGCGACATGGAGCTTGGACCTAGTTGCCCAAAATTAACACTTAAAACATGTCATGCCAATAGGGAGAGTGAAACACATTGAATGGTACACCGCAAGGACAAAGAAACTAGACTATCTTTCCATCCACATCATCCCTCCCAACAACATTCATGAAATCCCTTATCGTTCTTCTACTTCAAGAGGTTGTAGAAGTACCATGAGGAGATGAGCTACCAAATCTAGAGGTTACACATGATTAATGATGAGTTTTTTGCTTCTTGTTTTTCTATTGAGCAACCTCCTCTATTTAGATGTATTTTCTTCTTTGTTCAGCTGAAACCTTTGGGCAAATTGTTATCCTCACAAAACCCTTTTTGTCATCACTGTCCAACACCCCACAAAGATGCCTCCTCACACGGGTATATGAACCACTATATGGTTTTCCTCCATGACAACCACGAGGGCTCAAAAACTTGTAGCTTCCACCACCTTTTCCCCCTTCAAGTTTGGTCACATAATTCGACAAGGGTGTTAATGCAGCTTTCCCCTCTAGCATTTAAGTGTCCTCTTCATCCCCTTCCTCTTTAAACCAGTGTTTTGAAAATCGTGATTAAATCGCGATTTTTTCGGAAGGCAGATTTAATCGGCGATTTTTTGGATTTGAAAAAATCTTGCCCATCAAACAACAACCCAATAAGTTCAAAAATCGATTTTTTTTGGTCATTTTTGCAGACAGAGGGCAAGAAAGAGAGCTAAGGAGGAGGAGAAGTCATCTTGAGAGGACACAATCCGCCTAATGAACAACCCAGATTGAATAGAAATTACTATACTTTTGCAAGGCAATTTTACATCTGTTTTTAGCTTCGGGGGCACAAACGCCCCGCCTAGACCCCCGACACAGCGTTTAATTACGGGCGGTGTTGCCGCCCCATTAAGGTACAGGGGTCCAACGTTGTGATACAAAATAAACAAGATAATCAGGCTCCACACCCAACAGAGAGGCCTATCATGGAGTCAGCCCCTGATTGGATAGAGCAGGAGGTAGTGGAGGGGGAGGAGGAGGAGGAGGAGGAGCAACAGTAGGAGGAGGAGGTGACACCACCTACCCCTGCTACCGGTAGAGGACGTCGTCTGCCTCCTTTAGCTCCTGGTTCTTTAGGTTCTAGAGCACAACAGAGTCCATTGCCAACCCCGCCAGCTTCTTCATCTAGAGGGAAAGATGTTACATTTTCTCGCACGAGGGGCAGAGGAAATTAGTAGTATAGGTTATTTGATGCATTCCTTTGTATATAACATTATGACTCATGATATGAGATACATTATCATATTTTTTGTTGATATTTTGAGGTTGAGTTGAGACTCAGGACTTAGTATTCAGGACATGATTTACTATTATGTGTGATGTAGCACTAGACATGATATTACACATCTTATATATTAGTTTTTTTTTCATATTTATGTGTCAATGCATTTATTTTATGTTGTGGGTGCTTTAGATGTTAAAAAAATTGAAAAAAAATGAATATTTTTGTATGTGCCGATTTTTTCCTGATTTTTACGATTTTTTTCCGATTATTTCCCCTCGCCGATTTAATCCCGATCGCGATTTCAAAATGTTGCTTTAAACCCTTCGTCCTCATCATACTTTGAGTCACTCATATGGGGACCACTATCCTCTTGTTCTTCTTCCCTTCTATTGCTACTCCCCCTTGCCATCATGAAAACCAAAAGTGGAATGATGCATAAAATCCAAAAGAACATCATTTTGGAATATGAATATAGATGGACACCTGCAATGAAATGAGCATGGAGAAAGAATGGGAAATGTAGGAGAGGGAGGAGAAAAAATACAAACAACAGTGACAGAAAAATGAGGGAGTTTGGGGTTTGCACTTACCTCTTTATCTCTTGTAGATGGAAGCCCTTCTTTACTCCTCCAAGCTCCTCCTCCTTCATTGCTCCTAACTCCTACTCCTTCACTCTTCCAAGCTCTCCTCAAGCCTTTCTTCTCCAATCTCTCTCTCTCTTCCCCATGGTCTCCAAAAATACAAGAGTTAGGAAATGAGCTTTATCCCCATTTATTATTTTCCTAACTAAACCTAAACCCACCCCCAACTCAAGATAAAGGAAAAAAATAAAAAAAACTAGTTTTTTGAGTTGGCTGCCGCGGAATCGTCCGTCAGGCATCGAATTCGTACTGATACATGGCCGATCTGCTGCAGATCTGTGATGTTCCTTTTTCTGGTTCCCCTTATGGCGTGGTTAGGATGGACTTCCAGGGTTGGAGGCAGCTAGGTCATAGGTGCACGTTTAGTCCATCAGGGGCCCAGGGGCTTTTGAGGGGTTTTGAGGAGTTTTTATGAGTTTCGATGGCATTTGATTGACATATTAATTTCACTTAAGGTGGCATTCCGGGAGGAATACTTGACGGAACACCATCGTGTAATCCCTCACTGTAATCAGAAGGAGAAGATCTACCATACGAGATGGTGGTAAGTGACTTTCAAAGGCCTCAGGAGGGATGGTGACCGATTTGCTATTTTCCCAAATTAAAAAGGCATTTTAATTAAAATAAAAGGGGGAAAAAGGCACTAAGTGATTAAAATAATAATAAAATAAAGGCTTCTAGAGGGGTCCATCATATCTATAAAAGAGGAGGAAACCATTTGAGAATATCGTGGATTGTTGATATTTTGTATTGATGAGGTTTGGAGAACCTAGTTCCCAACTTCTATAGCTATAGGGCTAAAACCCTCGGGTTTGCTATTGGATGTTGGACGAAAACCCAACACCCTTGAGGAGATTTCACCCAAAAAACTCACGGTGCTTCATTGTAGTTTTGGAGAGAGTAGGTTTGCAACAATCTTCTCACCAGGCCGTCTACATCATTTTGGTTAGAGATATTTTTTTGGTTTTTGCTCCGCTTGCTTGGCAAGCACAGGTTCCACTATTCGTTCATGTTGATGTACTCTTTTCAGTGGATTAATAAAATGGCTCAATGATTTTATTAGCGTTTATTTGTGCATCAAATCGCTGGTTGTGTGTCTATTTTTGATTATTTTGTTGTTCAAGTTCATTTTTGGTATCTACTATCAAATTTTCCATTTGGGGATATTATAGTGGTATCATAGCGATGCATCTTGACAGCCTTAGGGTTTATTGCAACAGATTGTTCGAGGGTTTATTTTGTGGGAATTATTGGATCTGGATATTTTCTCTCTGCATTATAATTGAAGGGTCAATTTATGATGTGAATTGCCATCGCCAAGGCTGTTCTTGGTTAAGGGCTGAATTATTGTTAAAGTCATCCATCATTGTTAAGATCGAGAACTTCTATTGTGGGGGCCATGATTTAATTCCATTGGTGGGCCGAGTCTGTTTACATTTGAGTGGGCCAAGTTTCACTTCTTCTTCCAGTTAAGGAGCCGATGTGAATTATTTGGACGTGAAAGCAGGTGTGCCACTAAGATAAAATCTCAATTTACTTGTGACAGTTGCAACCACATTTTTTTAGGAGGTCGAGTCATGTTTGACCAAAGTCAATATTCGATTGTGTGTTGGGCCACAAACTGTTGCATTGGTTAAGGCCAACTTCATTGGTTGAGTTCATTCAATTGTTGGCAGGGACGAGATAATTGAAGCTCAAATTGTCGTTCTGGATGTTGTAAAACACATGGGAGGGCTCAAATTATTGAACGTAGCCATGCATGCGAGCTATAGGGGAGTTGCAGCAAGCAAAGGCCGCACTCATTGAAACCAACTGCCATGCATGTTCGTGGTTGCAGGGCACTACAAGCCACATTAGCAAAGGAAGTTGTTGACTGTGGCAATCCGAGGAAGTGTCAATCATCAGTATTTTACAAGGTTACTCTGAGAATGAATTGAACTCATAACAAAATGTGATGGTGCATAAACAAATTCGTGCAGGCCATTCGATTGTTGAAAGCCAATTCTCCTGTCGTAACTACTGGGCTGAGAAGGGGAATAGTTGGCCGCAGCAGAGCATTGGCTGAGTTTGTATCAAAACGAGGACCTGTCACACCTGTGCGCTTGGAGAGTTGTTAACCTACAAATGCACCGACAACCTAGAAGTTGATACGTGCCGCATAAGATGTGAAGGATACACCGTGTTTGTGCCTTGTGATAATACATTGAAGAATTGTATGTTAAATTGTGATTGCAGGGACATAGGTTGATCGTGTGCATGCACAATGTAATATCCGTAATGGAAAATTTAACAATAGATACCAAAAATGAACAACAAAATAATTGTAAATAGACACAAGCAACAAATTAATACACAAAGAGATGCCAATAAAATCATTGAGCCATTTTATTAATCCATTGGAAAGAGTACATCAACATGAAGAAATAGTGGAATGTGGGCTTGCCAAGCAAGTGGAGCATGTTAATCAAGGTTGTCATTGATGTCAATATGGCATTGACCGAGATGTCAATATTGTTGAGATGCCTAATACCAGATGATGATGTCATGACTCTTTTTTGACAAGGATGCCATCAATGAAGAGGTCAACCCATGAAGATATCAAACCACTAATGAAGAAGTGCTAAGAAGTCCTTGAACTAGCTATAATGTTGCATGTGCCTTGATGATCTAGACCTTAACCCTTGATGACATATGGAGTCATACACTAAATGAATGACCACAATTTATGATGGCACTTGATGAAGGTTGAAAGACTAGATGATAACGTGGAAGATATCATTTGATGGTTGGAAGACTATTTTGAAGTTCTCCCAATGATGCTGCACTATGACATGTTACTACACTATTATTGATTATATGATCTATGCCTTCATGATGATGCTGGATACTATCATGATGACATGGATGTCCTACATGATGACACTAATGCCTTCATGATGATGCTGGATACTATCATGATGACATGGATGTCCTACATGATGACACTATGATCCTATGATTGATAAGCCAAACAAAAGGGAATCCAAGTAGTGGAAAAGGCATGCTGTCCTATTCACCTCCTGCACATGAAAATTAAGGACAGTCACAAAAAAAAATGTTTTTACCACCTTGGAGGCATCCTATCAACATGGGTCCTATACCATCTTGTAGAGTGTATTTTTCTTGTTCTAATGAGCCTTTACTTGCCCCAAAACACCCAGTGGTTGAGGAGATATGGAATTTTTAAGTCTAGAAAAATTAACCTTAGCAGTGAGCCGACCTATCTTTGCCTTCATGTCGGCCTACCTTCAGAAAGACGTGTCCTTTCAGTTCAACGTCAAACTCATATAAAAAGGAGAGTTGAACCATTCATTTGACAAAAAATTTTTTGGTGAAGATTGCAGATAAAAGGTTCAGAAACACAGAAGAGGAAAGAAGTTGAGGAAACAAGAAAAATTAAGTGTTGGGCTAATTCTGTTTTAAATTATTTGATTGAGTATACCACAGAGAGATAATTGCAGGACTTGAAGGGAAATCTGAGCAGTTTTGAAAGGTTGTTTTGTGTTTTTGCAGATCCAAACTAGAGAAGAAGGGTGCCACAGTGATAAGGACTGTTCCGGGTTATTTGATATTGTGTTTGTGGCATAATATCGTTATTTGAGGTTGCAGATAAGTACAGGAGTTTGAACAATAAACCGAGCTCTGTTCTAAGGAGGAAAGTCGCAGCTAGTTAAGGACTTTTAGGAGCTGTTTGGGACATATATCAGAATTGTGTGCAGCCAAAGTAACAACAGTGTACACTAAACCAGAGTTAGAGAAAAAGGTGGCAGACTTTGAAATGAAGTTGGAGCATCATAAAAGACATCATTGTTGAAACAACCCTTACGAAACTTTTTGAAGAATATCAAAGACACTTTGTATCCCTTGAAAACATAGTTGAAGCAGACTTTGGAGGGCAAACTTTGAAGGGGAAATATCATCGAAAACTTGTGTTAGGGCAGAGCAACTGCATTAATGGATCTTGGAGCAGTATGACTGGAGCATCTTTAAGACATTGTTAAAAAGCACCACTGAAGTCTTCTAGCAGTTTTGGATCTGTTACATTGAGAACAATATAGTGGGCATTGTTTTGGGCAATCCTTAAGAAGGATTTTGGTGAAAATTTGGAATATATCTTGAAGTGAATTTGAAGAAGTCTTGGGGATCTGTTTAATTAGCATATCTTGGGAAGTCATCTTGAAGATTGTATTGAGAGTATCTTAGAGCAACTTATTGAAGACATCTTGTTGGGAAGGATTGTTGAAGACACTTGTAGAAGCATATCTTGGAGGCTTTCTTGGAGACATTGGTTAACCTCGTGATAGATAATTGAATCCCTCTTGGAGATATTTGTTGGAGCAGTCCTAGAGTATACATCCTTGGCCTTGGAGTTGACTTTGAAGATTTGTGGAGATCCTTGGAGACCATGATGCATTGCTAATGTCATCATGAGGTGACCTTGGAGAAAGTGTTTGGGTGATATGAAGAGCAGTGGAGACACATTCATGAGAAGACAAGTGTTGTCATTGATGACGTGACGTGGAGACTAAGTGAGGGGATAGTTGAAGATTTACATGGCTCATTGAAGAAGACTTTGGGAGCCGTGAAGAATAACCAAACATATTTTGACGAAGTGAAGTTGAGGGTTGGAGCCCAAGAGGTTGGAGCCTCATAGAGACAAGGTCGGTGCCTTCGAAGATATGGTTGGAGCACTAGAAGATTGGAGTCCTCAAGAAACCAGGTCGGAGCCTGTACCAGAAATAGGGTTGGAGCCCTACACAAATATTGTACTTAATTTATGAATATTAATAAAAGCATTTATTCTTATTGTTCATTTGTGTTCTAAATATAAGTGATCTAACTGGTAAAAATAACAATTGGAAAGAAATACTAATTCACCCCTCCTCTCAGTATTTCCAACAGAGCAAACCCCAAAAATAGATCTCTAACCAAAATAATATATGACCCTAGCAATGATATAGACAACCTAGTGAGAAGACTGTTGCAACATTGCTACTGCAAACTTGCTCTCTCCAAAACTCCACCGAAGCACCGTGAAATTTCTGGGTGAAATCTCCTTGAGAGTGTTGGGTTTTTGTCCAACACCCAATAACAAACTCGAGGGTTCCCATCTTAGGGCTATAGGAGCTGGGAACTGGGCTCTCCAAACCTCATCAATAGAAAATATCAACAATTCAAGATGTCCTCAAATGGCCTCCTCTTCTTATACATTTGATGGACCCCTCTAGAAGCTTTTGTTTTATTATTATTTCAATCACTAGTACCTTTTCCCTCTTATTTTAATTAAAATGCCTTTTTAATTTGGGAAAATGGTAAATCAATTGTCGGTCCTCCTCATGCCATCGAAAGTCTTCCCACCATCCCATCCTGTAGATCTTCTCGTTTTGGTTCCAACGAGCTATTACACTAAGGTGTTCCATCAAGAATTCCTCCCAGAATGCCACCTCAAGCGTAATTAATTAAGTTAGGCTCCATAATAATGCTATTTTTGAAAAGTTGTCGGAATGAAACAAAACCAAAGGCAAGTTGTGCGAATGATGGAATATGCCAAGCAAATGCCATCAGATCCCAGAGAAACTCAAAACCCCATAAAGTCCCTCCAGAAGCTCCTGGGCCCATTGATTGAGTAAACCTGCTCTTGTGATCTAGCTGCCTCCAACCATGGAAGTCCATCGTGACCACGCCATAAGGGAAACCAAGAAAAGGAACATGACAAATCTTCCCGCCCCAAGATTGCTTGCCCTCAAGCAATCCATATCTGTCGATTGACTTGGTGGTATTGTGCAACTGAAAACCAATACCTGGATCCCATGCAAACCACTAGGTGATAGCATGCCTCCATGCCACCCAGCCATGAATGGATCCCTTAATGCCCTGATCCCAGACTAAACTCTGACTCGTCCTGTCATCAACAGATTCCGCTGGATCCCAATGTCGCCATGGCCAATCATCAACACCCCTATCCATGGCTCCAATTGTGCCCTGTCTCGAGCTGTAGATGTCACTCCATTAATCAAATACCAACTCATCACTTCTCTCCAATCAAACCCCCTGACACAAACCATTTCCAATCCTACTCTGCCGATGCTGGGTTGGAATGCTGAAAAGCTATTGGCCTGCATCCCACTGCCAACTAAAACATGAAATATCCCTCACATCTAATGGCTCCTGCTGCCCTATGTCCTTGACTAAAAATATCATCCCATCAATAGGGTACCAACTCGTGATCTCTCGACAATCCAACTTGTGGGAAGAATCTAATGTATGGACACTTGTGTATAGAACAAGTCTACTAGGCGGATATTGTCAATGCTCAACTCCTGTCGCTCTGACCAATCAACCAACAAGGAAAACTTTAGCCTTCTTTCGAAAGGATAAAGCCGGGAAAATGGTGCCGCAAGCCATATATATGTACTCCTCGAGCGTGCTGCTGCCAATATATACTACAACCTTGTTGGCTGCCACTGCACCTATTTGCAACTCATCAATGGGCAGACCCATAGATGGATGCACCACCATCTCTAGAATATCCCCACTCATCTGACTAGAGACTATGTGCTCCTCCAGTCTACCAATCTCCTGCAAAGCTGCCATGTTAGGCTCTAGCACCTCCTGATGACAAGTGTCGACAACCCCACTGGCTGCCTATGCATCTGTTGCTCCTCACCAATGGCTGGCCCAAAGGATAACTGCTCATCCTCCTCGCTCAACCTCCTCCATCATGGGCTCAACATGAGCCACTAGCTGATTCTCCAAAAATGGTTTATCATGCTCATCGTGCATATCATACTCCTGATCTGACCCATGTTCAACCATATGCTGCTCATGCTGAATCATCACGAGTGACCCATCTCCCTGAATGTCTCCCATGGGGTCTACTGACTACTCACAAGAATACATGTCTAGGCTGCTGTCAACACCTCCATACAACTGCTCACGCTCCTTAGAGGTATGCTCGTAATAACCCATGGACTCAACTAAAGAAAAATCCTGATCTGGAAAGTCAAAAGGATCCTCCCCTTGATCTACCTCAGTCATCTTTGCTGTATCACCCAAGCATGAGTGATCGGGTCCACAAGGCTACTTGCAGGTGAAGCAAAGACCTTTTCTCTTAAGAAATTTCCTGTTTTCCTACCCCGGTTTTCAGTTTCACCTTATTTCTCCAAATAGTTAAATGCCCTTTCCCATATCCTTACATTCAACAAATTGGAAAATAATTTTTTGCTGAAAACACAAATTCTGGAAAATTTACAGAATGCTGAAAAATGCAGAAATAAAAATCAGCAAGCTTAAAACAGTCATTCACACATTTTAACACAGATATTTTTGGTCAACATGACCCTGGAAAACCCCCCTACAACTCTTGGGGAAAACCAGTTCGAAAGCTTCTCTTTTATTTTTCTGAATATTGCTTTTTACAGCGAAACATGAAAAACTCTGAAAAAATTCCAGCAACCAATTTAGAGACTTATCTCGATTTCCGTGCTTGCACACTGCCTCAGAAATTGTGCCAAATCAGCAACAACAGAAAACAAAAAATTTACAGCACATTAGGACAGCATTAAATGCTGTACGACCACCTCGGGAAGCGTGCCGGAACAACCATACTTTGCTGTACAGACTGTACAGATTTCTTACAACAACCTCTCTCGAAATCTGTGCCAACAAATAGAGCTGTAGCTGTTGTCCTCTTCCTCGGTTTTTGTGCCGGAAATGACAGCCACCCTTTTCCTTGAAAAACGTGCCTGATTTTTGTGCCTTGGAGTGCGTGCTTGTTGCTGTACCCTCTTCCTTGATTTCTGTGCCTCCTCACTTGGAAACACTGCCTCTCCTTTGCTGTACGGATTTTCTGCCTCGGTATGTGTGCCAATAAATGCTGTTGTACCTTTGCTGAAATCTCTTCACTGCTGCCCTCCTCCTTCTCACTGCTCAGAAAAATCTCCAGCTCTCCTTCTCTCATTCTCTCAATCTGCTCATGAAAGAATGAATGACCTTTTCCCTCCTTTTCCTCCTTTAATCTAACCCTAAGTGACTTTTGGGGAATCCCTAAATCCAATGGCTGAAATAGATTGAGATCTAGGGCTGAGATTAAATGCTCATTTAAATCTCACTTTCTATTTTTTAATTCACCCCAGTTTAATAAAGACCCACTTAGTCATTTATTTCCAAAGTCACTTTTCCTTTCTAATTTTACATTGACTTTATTAAAGTCACTTTAAAATTAGACTTTAGTAACTTTATCACTTAAAGTCACTTTTAAATTAGACTTTAGTAACTTTATCACTTAAAGTCATTTTTAAATTAGATTTGACTTTATAAAAATTATAAAGTCACTTTAGGAGAAAAATTAAATTCTTTTGGACACTTTTCCCTAGGCCAAAGATCAAAGCCTTAGGGAACCACTTGTCCTCCGGTAACCAAATTTCAACACTCCCTCTTACCGAGGAAGGTGTTCCTCACCACACCCATCTTGTCTCTGAAGTAGACATGCTTGCCCCATGGTAACGCTTTGGTAAGAATATCTGCAACCTGCTCATCAGTGGGAATATACTCAAGCTTCACAGCTCCTTTCTGAACATAGTCTCTAATGAAATGATATTTGATCCCGATATGCTTTGACCTGTCATGAAATACTGGATTCTCCGTGAGTTTAATGCAACTCTGATTATCATAGTGAATCACTGAAGGTCTCAACGGCTGACCAAATAAGCCAAACAACATCTTGCGAAGCCAGATGGCCTCACAACTAGCTAGACTGGCTGCCATATACTCTGCTTCCGCTGAACTCAATGCTATTGACTGCTGCTTTCGGCTGAATCATGACACAACTGCCAAACCCAACCCAAAACAACACCCTGAAGTGCTCTTCCTATCAGAAGCACAACCTGCCCAATCAGAATCAGTGTAACCTGCCAATCTCACTCCATCCCCCTGCCTGTAGTCCAGACCATAATTCACTGTCACCTGCAAGTATCGCAAAATGTTTTTTGCAGCCACCTAGTGAACCTTCCTAGGCTCACACATAAACTGACTCATTGTGTTGACTGCAAAACAAATATCTGGTCTAGTGTTGACCAAATACATCAAGGAACCAATCCGCTGTCTGTACAATGCGGGATCCACCAACTCGGAATCCGAAGCATGAAGCTTCTTCCAGTTGGTGATCATCGGTGTCAACATGGGTTTACAATCCGCCATGTGGAATCTGCCAAGCATATCCACAATATACTTCCCCTGTCCCAGGAAGAAATGCCCCTCCTCCTGCCACACCTCCAAACCCAAAAAGTAATGCATCAAGCCGATGTCCTTCATCTCAAACTCCGCCGCAAGATCTCTCTTGCAGTGCTCTATGAGTCTCTCTGCACTCGTAATGACCAAGTCATCCACATACAACACCAGAATGAGAGGCTCCTCACCTATCACAATATAGTAAAGGTTCGGATCTGCCTCACTCTTTGTGAAACCCATCTTCTGCAAGTATGTATCTATCTTGGAGTACCAAGCTCTGGGAGCTTGCTTCAGGCCATAAAGGGCCTTCTTCAGTCTGCACACATGGGACTCCTTCCCATGCACCTCAAAGCCCTGTGGCTGCTCAATGTACACCTCCTCATGTATGAAGCCATTGAGAAATGCGGTCTTCACATCCATCTGGTGGATCTTCCAACCCATCTCTGCTGCTATCGATATAATGGAGCGGATCGAAGTATATCGAGCCACGGGAGCAAAGGTCTCCTCATAATCAACTCCCTCTAACTGGGAGAACCCTCTAGCCACAAACCTCGCTTTGAATTTCTCAATGCTGCCATCTGTTGCATGCTTTACCTTGTAAAGCCATCTGGAAGTAACCACGGATTTGCCCTCAGGCCTCGGCACCACCTCCCAAACACCATTCTTCATGTTAGAAGAATACTCCTCCTGCATGGCCTCTCTCCAGACCTGCTGGATAGCTGCCTCCTCATAGCTAGAAGGCTCAGAGTCAAGGATGCTGGTAGCCATTGCCATATAGCTACAAAACCTCTCAGGTGGTCTGCTCTCTCTGACTGGCCTCTTAGGCGTAGCAACAGATGTGGCCTCTCTCAAGGTGTCCTGAAGCCACTTGGGCTTCCTCTTCCCTGAGCACACTTCTCCCACCGGAGAATGAAACTCCTCCTCATCATCATCAGGAGCCTGAACTCCTGTCTGTCTGTCTGCTGTCCTCCTGCCTGCACCTGAACCTGTAGATGTTGAAGTATCGTGTGAACTATCCATCAGTGGACTCCCTAGTGAACTGCTCTGCGGACTGCTTTGCATGCTGCCCGAAGCACCACCCCTCTGACTCTATGAGCCACTGCTCACTGACGGACCTGGCATCGTCATAGATGTACCTCCTGATCCTCTTGATCCCTGCCCACTGGATCCCTGTGATTGACTCAGCTGCTGCTGAGGGTCTGGCTGATCCAGATAGTCTAACTCCCGTGACCTCCTAAAGGCCCTGTCCTCCTCGAACTTCACATCCCGCCTGACAACAACTTTCCTCTGTGCAGGAATGTAAATCCGAAAGGCCTTGGAGGTCTCACTGTAGCCCACAAAGATACCCTTCTCTGCGGTGGGCTCTAATTTGGTCCTCTTCTCCTTGGGTATGTAGGAGTATGTAATGCACCCAAAGATACGAAGATGACCCATATCAGGCTTCTTCCCAGAAAAAGCCTCCTCCGGAGTCATGTGCCCCAAGGCACGATGCGGACTCCTGTTCTGCAAGTAAACAGCTGTGTTGCAGGCCTCTGCCCACAAAAACAATGGCAACCCCTGATTATGTAACATGGCTTTGGCAGCCCCTCCGATGGATCTGTTCTTCCTCTCCGCAACCCCGTTCTGCTGGGGGTTGTAAGGAACAGTGAGCTCCCTCCTAATGCCTGCCTCCGCACAATAGTCAACAAACTCTCCAAGGGTGTACTCTCCTCCATTGTCGACCTCAGGGACTTGATCTTCCGACCTGTCTGTGTCTCCACAAGAGCTCTGAACTCCTGAAACCGCTTGAAGACCTCACTCTTGGTCTTCAAGAAATAAATCCAGGTCCTCCTGGAGTGATCATCAATGAATAACACATAGTACTCATATCCACTCAAGGAAACATGAGACATCCGACCGCTCACATCGGAATGAATCAAATCAAGTATTCCAGTCGCTCTGCTGTCACTGCTGGGAAAAGGGGATTTGGCAAACTTGCCCATCGCACATCCTCTGCAAGTATCAAAGTGATCAGTACTGAACTCTGGCACACCTGTAGTGATCTCCCGCAACGTCCTCAAGGCTCCATGATGCATGTGCCCCATCCTGCGGTGCCAAATCTCACACTGCTCAGAACTGCTAGCTCTGCTGTCGGTACTACTGCTCAATGCCAAAAGGGACTGAAATGCAAACTTGTACACCTTTGCATGGCGTACACCTATCACTCTAGCTGAATCAGTTGGAGTGCCCCGGGGATACATCAACACCTGTCCTCCCCTGAACAGTATCTCATATCCTCTGTCCTCCAAAGCTAAGACGGATATGAGGTTCTTCCTCATCCCTGGCACATAAAGAACATCTGACACCTTCAAGGGAGGTTTAGACTCCCTCTGAAATGTCAGTGTTCCCACACCGACTGCTCTAACAACTCTGTCATCACCGAGTACTACCTCTATATCAGTGCCACTCTCTGAAAGCTCCGAGAAGTACTCACGGACTCCTGTCATATGACGTGAAGCCCCACTGTCCACATACCAGATACCCGAAGATGCTCCGCTAGTCGAGGGAAATGCATGCTCCCTCTGAACCTCTGTGGCAGGTAATCCTACACTAGAGGACTCACACGCAATGAACCCAAACTCCCGGTCAAAGCGATCTGCAAAGTCCTCAACCTCTGCTGATGCTGCCATGCTCTGGTTCTTCCCCTTCTTCTTCTTCTTCTCTGGACACACAACTGCATAGTGCCCCATCTTCTGACAATTCCAACACTTCATCTTGGAATAGTCCTTCTGTGTGTTACCCTGTTTACCTTTACCTTTGCCTTTGCCCCCACCATTACTTGTGGAAGCCTGCTTCTTCCCTTTGCCTTTCTTGCCTCCTGCCAACAGTGCTACATCCTCATCCTGCTCAACTGGCTTGGCTGCCCCAAGCTGACCTTTCCTGATCTCTGTCTGAATGCAATCATCCCAAAACCTCTCCCATGTGGGAAGGGTCTCACGTGCACAAACCCCATCAACAAAGTTCATCCATGAATTGGGGAGGCCATTCACTGCAATCCGCACCAACTCAGTGGGTGGAATGACCTCTCCAATTGCTGCCAACTCATCTCTCACATTAGTAATCTTTGTGAGATATCCAGCTGCACTATCAGTCTTACCCATCTTAATGGTCTTCAGCTTCTCCTTTAGGACTATTTTACTGTTCTCATTGGTACTCTGGTAGAGATTGGACAATGCTGTCCACATCTCATGAGCATTTCTTTTCCTCTCACATGAGGAATGCAATGGTCTTTGATTCCGTCTAGAATCAGTCTCTTACCCTTGTTGTTCTTCCTATTATATGCTGCCAACTGAGTAGCATCAGTAGGCACATTAACAGGCTGCTGTGTGGTATGAACCATGATATCCCAGACTTTTGCCTCCTCAAAGATACTTTGCATTCTCTTTTTCCAAACGCTGTAATTGGTATGCCCATCCAACCTATCCTCCACCCTCGATCCCAATGACATCCTGCTGTCCTAAAACTGAAAAATAGCACTGCTGTAGTAAAGATAAAAATTCTGTGTGTGAAAAATCAGCTTGCTGGAATTTTCTGAGTGAAAAATCAGCAGACTGTATTTTTCTTCTTGCTGTCCCAAACTACACTTTCAGCACTCAAGCTCTGATACCATGTAGAAATTTCCTGTTTTCCCACCCCGGTTTTCAGTTTCACCTTATTTCTCCAAATAGTTAAATGTCCTTTCCCATATCCTTACATTCAACAAACTGGAAAATAAATTTTTGCTGAAAACATAAATTCTGGAAAATTTACAGAATGTTGAAAAATGCAGAAATAAAAATCAGCAAGCTTAAAACAGTCATTCACACATTTTAACACAGATATTTTTGGTCAACATGACCTTGGAAAAACCCCCTACAACTCTTGGGGAAAACCAGTTCGAAAACTTCTCTTTTATTTTTCTGAATATTGCTTTTTACAGTGAAATAGGAAAAACTCAGAAAAAATTCCAACAACCAATTTAGAGACTTGTCTCGATTTCCGTGCTTGCACATTGCCTCGGAAATTGTGCCAAATCAGCAACAACAGAAAACAGAAAATTTACAGCACCTTAGGACAGCATTAAATGCTGTATGGCCACCTCGGGAATTGTGTCGGAACAGCCGTACTTTGCTGTACGGATTGTACAGATTTTGTACAGCAACCTCTCTCGAAGTCTGTGCCAAAAAACAGAGTTGTAGCTGCTGTCCTCTTCCTCGGTTTTTGTGCCGAAAATGACAGCCACCCTCTTCCTTGAAAAACGTGCCTGATTTTTGTGCCTTGGAGTGCGTGCTTGTTGTTGTACCCGCTTCCTCGATTTCTGTGCCTCCTCACTTGGAAACACTGCCTCTCCTTTGCTGTACGGATTTTCTGCCTCGATATGTGTGCCAATAAATGCTGTGGTACCTTTGCTGAAATCTCTTCATTGCTGCCCTCTTTCTTCTCACTGCTCAGAAAAATCTGCAGCTCTCCTTCTCTCCTTCTCCCAATCTGCTCATGAAAGAATGAATGACCTTTTCCCTCCTTTTCCTCCTTTAACCTAACCCTAAGTGACTTTTGGGGAATCCCTAAATCCAATGGCTGAAATAGATTGAGATCTCGGGTTGAGATTAAATGCTCATTTAAATCTCACTTTCTATTTTTTAATTCACCCCAGTTTAATAAAGACCCACTTAGTCATTTATTTCCAAAGTCACTTTTCCTTTAATTTTACATTGACTTTATTAAGTCCTTTAAGAGTAGACTTTAGTAACTTTATCACTTAAAGTCACTTTAAAATTAGACGTAACTTTATCACTTAAAGTCATTTTTAAATTAGATTTGACTTTATACCTTATAAAGTCACTTTAGGAGAAAAATTAAATTCTTTTTGGACACTTTCCCTAGGCCAAAGATCAAAGCTTTAGGGAACCACCTGTCCTTCAGTAACCAAATTTCAACTTTCAACATTCTCTGTTCATTTTGCTTTCCATGGTTGGTCGTACAAATTCTCTGCAACTCCTCCTGGGTTAGCTGCCTTCGAAGAACTCATGTTTTGCTCAACCGCTCGTTTGTTTAGCTCATAGGCAGCTGGTGAGGCAACCTGTGTCTTCCTCCAAATGGCTAACAAATTTGTTCTCAGCTGTTTGCGAATGGCATCACCTTCAACTAGCAATGAAGATAATATATCTCGCATGTTGGCTTTTACTTCCTTAGGGTGATGCTCTCTGATGTTGGTGAAGAAGAATTGGCACATCTGAAGGATCAATTGAAAGACCCTCTTCATGATGTCATCATTATAGGGAGGAAAGGGTGCTACTATCAAATTGCTTATGTGAAAGGGTCCCCAAGGCTTCTTGCAGGTGAAGCAAAGACCTTTTCTCCTCAGCTCATTCCTGCTGCATGGTTGGTCACCACAAATTCTCTGCAACTCCTCCTGGGTTAGCTGCCTTCTGAAGAACCTCATGTTTTGCTCAGCCACTCGTTTGTTTAGCTCATAGGCAGCTGGTGAGGCAACCTGTGTCTTCCTCCAAATGGCTAACAAATTTGTTCTCAGCTGTTTGCGAATGGCATCACCTTCAACTAGCAATGAAGATAAGATATCTCGCATGTTGGCTATTACCTCCTTAGGGTGATGCTCTCTGATGTTGGTGAGGAAGAATTGGCACATCTGAAGGATCAAATCATCCTGTTCTAGATCCAGCATGACTACGTAGGATCTGATTTTGGCCATGGTGTCTAGGATTACGAGACTTCTATCAAAGTTTGAGCTCTGGGTGTCATGCAATCCTGAATAACATTCCAGAATCAATTGAAAGACCCTCTTCATGATGTCATCATTATAGGGAGGAAAGGGTGCTACTATCCTCAAAAAATTGCTGAAACAGGATGCGATGATAAGCTTGGTTTTTTTTCTCGGATGCTCCAAGGATTTGGTTTGTACCAATGCAAGTATAGCTGGTTCTAGAGCCTAATTTAAATTCCAATCAGATTGATCCACCTTGGAAAGATAGAATTCTAGCTCTTCCAATGTGAGGTCATCTCTTGATCTTCCAACCCTTAAGTCTGAGCCAAGTATGAAAAGCCAATTTCCCACTTCTTTCTGATTTTGTAAGTCCCTCAAATGCCTCTGTTGTAGCAAATTAAGTACCTCTTTGGTGAAAGGTCTGCTGTTCCTCCTGGGTTTTTGGTCCATATGATAGTCCATTGAGGTATTGTTGTGTTGTTTTAAATACCCCATATTGCAACTAGCTCACTCAACAAGAAGTCAGATTCATATCTCAGCATAAATTCTGTTCTTGGTCATGGAATTCAGTGACTTATGATACATTCAGAGCCAAACAAGCAGCCATGAAAATGCTTCATATATATAGCACAGTGATATAAAGGAAAGTTGTGAGTACCACTGTAAGATGACAATAGTCTTCTGAGTGTATTTGGTATACTTCCTTTGGGGGATTTTAGCAAACAGTTAGGAAACAACTTCCTGTAGGTGATTTTTATGAATTATGTTCTCAAGACAATTTATAAAATATACCAACAGATTTCCCAAACGAACTCATACAACTCATATCAACCCATAAAATTTACGTATTGCTTAGTGAATGACAGAAGTACCAACAAAAGAGTCCTTTTTTCACTTAAAATATGAGTACTCAGTGAATACAAAAGAATAATTGCACCTGGAAGAATACTTCAGCAAGGAAACTCATCGAAACAGTGAGGTGCTCTGGAATGGACTAGAAGAATGGTAAGCTCCTTGAACAAGTTTGTATCACTCTATTCTCCCAGCAAGGCAAGCTTCCACGCCTAGTTCCTTATGGTAGCCATACACCAGCTCTTAGAATTCTAGGCAATTCTGAAATGATGAAGTTAATGGGCTGCTATCACACTCAGAAAATAGATTTCTCTACTTTGCATCAAAACCAACAATGTAAGTTCTTCAACTCGTCCCTCATACAATGTGTTTAGCTCCAGCTCTGCACAGGATTCAGGAAGGCTACGACCCAAATACAGTCATATACTTGGCCTGTAGGAAACAAAGATTCTCGGTCTCAACTTTAAGCACTCGATACTTGGCCTGTAGGAAACAAAGATTCTCGGTCTCAACTTTAAGCACTCGATACTTGGCCTTCAAACTGGAACATTCAATCTTCCTCAATTCACTTAGCTGACGCTGGGTATGAATATGTCCACCTGTAGCTTAGTCTGCTGGATCCAATGGCATCATCCTCTGCCTATACAAATATGCACAACTCTTCACTTCGAACCTTAACACTTGAATTTGGTCGGTATTTACTACTGATAATGTGTCCCATTTTACTTTTGTCAATCTCTAACTTAATTGCAAGAGTGATTTCTGACTTCACCTCCAACGCACAGGTTCTGCTCTCTGCATCCACAGGTAAAACAATCTCTTCGTAAATTAATTTAATATGCCGATCGCATAATCCAAACTGGCAGCAACAATTGCACATAATCCTCTGCTATACCCATGCACTCCGGTACCCATTGCATACCCCCATACTGCCATAATATGTGCGCACATTGCAGAGAAAACCCACAATGTCAGCATTTGTCCAATGGTGATGGTGATGGTGATGGAAAATGTAGGAATTTATAGGGTAAGTTCCTTAGCTCAAATACCAAAGGTCATCGCTCACAAACAGATCACAGATTAGTACACTAGTATTTGACGTGGTTAAAACCCTCAAAGTGGGAAAGAGTCCACGACCTGAGCCAACGCGGCCACTGCAGGCAATTTATTAATATAAAGAAATAAAATTTACACAAGCGTCTCTCATAAACGGTTACCGGACAAATGACCCTCCATGCTCTTTAAATAGAGATCATGGACCAATCCGGTGTTAAGCCACGGATCAAGTGTCGGTAATACTGAGGAGAGAATGAACCATCGGATCACTACATATCATGACTGTCGGATTATAAGTTACAAAAGTACATACTAAAGAAACATATTTTACCTAACTTTATGCTAGACCAAGTTATACTTAACTATTTCCTATGTGTCGAAATACCCTAACATCCCCACTAAGAACAACTTGGGATAGGGTTGAAGGATTTACAAAGGTGACGCAATAGGAGAATGAAGGAGGCATTAGAGCCTATCCCCTCTTAATGATAACTTTCCTGAACTCCAAGCATAGATCCAAGTTTGGTAAACTTTGCTTTTGTGAGAGCCTTTGTAAAGATATCATCAACTTGATCATTGGTTGAACAATAGTGCACTTCAAGAACACTATCATGAATGAGCTTTTTGATGAAGTGCATGTGTAGCTTAATGTGTTTGTTGCGCTGATGTTGAACTGGATTTTTGCATAGCTGAATGGCACTCTGATTATCACACCAAAGTGTAGTTGGATGTTGCTGATGAAGACCAAATTAAGATAGGATCTGACGAAGCCATAGGGCTTCCTTGCTAGCTTTAACAACACTACGATACTCTGCTTCTGTCGAAGAAAGAGAGATGTCACTTTGTTTCTGACAAGACCATGTAATAGGTGTTGAACCAAGAATGAATACATAAACTGCAGTCGACTTTCGATCTTCAGGGTCACCAACCCAATTAGAATCAGTGAAACCAACCAACAATGGAGATGCTCCTGCACTATAATGAATCCCGAATTGAACTGTACCTTGAACATATCGAAGTATTCTTTTAGCTGCTTTCTAGTGACTTTCAAGTTTCATGAGGTTTGTGCATAAACTGAGCAACAAGACCAACGACAAAGGAAATGTCAGGACAGGTATGGGTTAGATACAAAAGTTTACCAACAAGTTGACGGTATAAGGTAGCATCAACTTCAGGGGAAGTACAAGTGCCTGAAAGTTTGACTCTAGGCTGAAAGGGAGAAGGGGCTGGCTTATAGTCTTCCATGTGAAAGTGGCATAGAAGATCAAAGGAGTGTGATTTACTATGTAGTTACTAATTTGCACAGTTAATTGCTTCTACCCAAAAATTAAGACTAAGTCCTTTAGATTTAAGCACACAATTAACCATTTCTTTTAGAGTGCGATTCTTCCTTTCAACTACACCATTTTGTTGTGGAGTATACAGAACAATATGTTGCAATTGAATGCCATGCTCAGTGTAAAAGTTGATAAATTTGTTGTTAACATATTCTCCTACATTGTCAGATCTAAACTTAAGAATTTGATGTCCACATTGTTTCTCAACAAAGGCCTTAAAGGCCAAGAACATGTTAAAAACTTCACTCTTGAGTTTTAAGAAGTATACCCAAGTACGTCTGGAAAAATCATCAATGAAAGTTAATAAGTACTTGTAGCCAGAGAAAGAAACAACTAGAAGTGGACCACATAAATCACTGTGCACAAGTGGCAAAGGGGCTGAAGCATGCCAAGAGGCACGTTTGTCAAAACTATCCCGATGATGTTTTCCGAGTCAAACAAACACTATCTCAGCAAGATACCATAGGAGGATCTGTCATCATATTTTCTTTACATGGAGTTTGAATAGAGCGGTAGTTTAAGTGACCAAATCGCTCATGCCAAAGTTTGCTCACTTCTTCATTATGAGCAACAAAAACGGAGGGAAGACATGATGACCCAAAGTTGTCGAACTTATGCAACCTTGTGGAATCATAACAATGCCAGTAGCTAAAATATGTATAGGATCTCTTAGGTCCTTACTTACAACATCATGAGGTGAGAATTCTACGGTTTTCCCTTCACGTGAATGAGTTATTCGATAAATAGATAGAAGGTTGTAGGACAAGGTAGGAACACATAATACATCATTAAACTGACCATTATCTAGATGAATGGTTCCAAACCCTACAACACTAAGAGATCTATCATCACCAACATAAATACTATGGTGTTACAATCATTTAAAGAAGAAAACATGGCTTTATTTTTGGCCATGTGGTAAGAGGCTCCAGAATCAATGAGCCACTCATGAGAATGAGAAGAAGAAGATACATTCAATGGATAAATAGATCTTGATGCTTGACAACCACACGCAGAAACTGCCATTCCTGAAGATGAAGTTGAAGAGTTCTCCAAAAGGATGTTGTGCTTCTTCATTGCTACTTCCAAGGCTTCCATCTTCTTAAAACATTTTGACTCTACGTGGCCATCACAATTACCAAAGTCGCAATGTCTATCTGTCTTCTTCCCTTTGTTTTTATTTGCCTTATCAGTTTGCGGCTGAGATTGCTTAACACCTTTGTTTGGTTTAGGACCATTCTTTTTACGATGTTGCTTCTTAGGATTCTTTGGATTTGGTTGTTGCTGGGCTGCTAAGGCTTTCTTAGAAGAGTTTCCAGTATTAATAAGACCAAGGTGTAAGAGTTTTTCTTGTTCTCTAATCAAAGAAGCACAAAAGACATCAAAATAGGGGGACTTGTAGGGTGTTCCTTGAGAAATGAGGGCTTCTCTAGTGGAATGGAATAGATAAGACTACCATATTCCTTTTTGACCATGCAACCTTCTAGGAGAAGTCTAAGGGTCTTGAATTTGGACAAAAAATCTTCAATAAATGAGAAATTATTGGGGACCAAAGTAAGCAACTCGTTTTCAAGCTGGTGGGTGCTGATTTCATTTTAAATGCCAAAAACAATATTTAGTTTTTTCATAGCTTCATCAGGGGAGTCAATTTTTTGGATATGTAATCTAAGATCTTGAGCAATGGACATTCTTATCAACCCTCGTGCTTGATCTTATTTATTTTCCCATTTAACCTTTTTATCTTCATCAATAGGTTTAGATTCTAGTCCTGAGGGTATTCTATAAAGCCCTTTATTTCTAAGTAAGTCTACCATGTAGGATAGCCCTTGGAAATAATTGGTGTTGTTACGAATAACTGGGCATGCACTTTCCATTTTTGAGAATTGAAGCTGTAAAGGTTGAAACTAACTGCTCCAATGGAAAGATCTAGAAAAAGTAGGCTGGTTAAAAAAACGGCTTCCGAATGAAGAACTTATGCTTTTTCGAAGAAATGTTGAAGTAGATGCTAAGTAGTCACGTGATAGGTTGAAAGTTTATGATGAAGTTGTACTTACAAACAAAATCCCCCCTTTCTTAAACTTAATACAATAAGCTCACTTAAAAAAAAATACTACTTTATGTGACCCACTTTTATAAATAAGTGGGTCACTTTTACAATGTTATTTTGTGATCTAATGACCAAGTAGATTGTAACTTAAATAAAATATAAAGTGACTTTTGACTGTAACTTAAATAAAATATAAAGTGACTTTAGACTATAATTGACCCACTTTTTATAATGGGTGAGAAACACTATTACATAAAGGAACTTTTAAACATAAGTTACATGTGATTTAAAAAAAAGAACTTGACAAAATATTTTTTAGAAAAAGTAACTTGACAAAACGCTTTTTAGAAAAAGTAACTTGACAAAACGTTTTTTAGAAAAAGTAACTTGGCCAAAGGACTTGAACCCAAGGCCTCTATTCTCATAAAGTAGCTTTACACCAAGTGAGCTAGTTAAAAGGTTTAGTAATTGTTGGAAAGGAGGAAGGGGTTTTTTTTTTTTGCTCTTTAGGGTGCGTGCTTTTTATTTTTTATTTTTTTCTCCTACAAAAAACAATCACACAAACAAAAAAAATATATACAGCCCTTGCGGAAGAATGTTAGATTTATGGTTAGTCCACCCGGAAGTTAAATATTTTTCTCACTATTTTTGACCCGAGATCGCACAGAGTCACGGGGAAAGAGCATGCGTAGGAGGTAAATCTTGTCTTTCTGTTTCTGGTTTTCCAGATCGCATAGAGCGGAAAGTAAAGAACATATGTAGAGAAGAGGGTTTAGATCCAGTATAAAAAAAAAAAAAATACTATAGACCGAAATAAACATAGGGCTGAATAAATATAACTGAAAAAAAAAAACCAGATCTAAAATGACATATCCAGGGCAACCAGAAACCTTTTCGCATGAAACAAAAGCGGTTCCGCACTAGAACCAAGGCTCTGGACACAACAGAGTAGTTCTCTCGACCCGAAAGTGGTCAGAAATAGTAGATCTGGAAAACAACAGTCACATGCAGTCAAACTGGCTTCGGATTTGGATCATCAATAGATGCGACCCTCAAACAGCTCTGATACCATGTAGGAATTTACATGGTAGGTTCCTTAGATCAAACACCAAAGGTCACATATCACAGATCAATACATCAGTATTTGACGTGGTTAAAACCCTTGAAGAAGGATACAGTCCATGTCCTGAGTGCCACTTTAGGCAATTTATTAATATAAAGAAAGAAAATTTACATAAGTTTCTCTCATAAACGATCACTGGACAAATGACCCTGCGTGCTGTTTAAATAGAGATCATGGACCAATCGGGTGTTAAGCCATGGATCAAGTGTCGGTAATACCGAGGAGAGAATGAACTGTCGGATCATTACATATTGTGACCGTCGGATTATAAGTTACAAAAGTACATACTAAAGAAACACACTTTACCTAACTTTACGCTAGACCAAGTTATACTTAACTATTTCCTATGTGTCGGAATATCCTAACAGAAAAACATGGAAGTGACTCGGCCTGTAAACTTCGATCCATCAATGCACAAATCCTTGATAAGAGAGCTAATCAATAATGCTTGCTCAAGCACTTTCCAACTCTACCATCGTCCCTGTCATATATATTGCACAACCAATGTTTTGTATGTGCACGACAACGACCAAATCTCATTCAACGCTCAGTGAAACTTTTGTCAGCATGCAATCGACCTCCTGAGTATTGTGTGTGTGAATTTGCCCTCAAACTCGTTCGCTGGCTATAACTTGAGCTTGAAGAAAAATGATGATGCTTCTCATGGACAGAGGGGAAACTCGTTTCTCTTGGTCTTTGAACTTGGAAGCTCGACTTCCTTTGTCCTCAATGGTCAATTCGAACCTTCAACCTCTACATTCTTCGATTCAAGTTCATGTGCAGTCGCTGGCAGCTTGGTGAATTCGGTTGTCTCGTCTTTGCTTGAAAACACAACTTGCCCAACAATAAAATCATGTCAAGAAAATACACAAATTTCGGATAGGGATTTTCTATGATACGAATAAATCAATAATCTAAGGACCAAAATACAATAATCTTTTGATAAAAGACATATTCGGCCTTGGAATGATTTTGATGGCCCCTACAGAAATAATGTGCCGCTGTTTTTAACAATTTTGATTAAAAATCACACACTCATTTTGTGTGCCGAATAATGGAAATTTGACCCTTTATAATTTCTTCAAATCTCGTACATAAGCAATTTGATCGAAACATTGTGTCCTTGATACTTTTGTCAAAATGCCAATTTGTCGGATAATTATTGAGCGAAAGACAATTTGGTAGAAAATTTGTCGGACGCTTAATAAGATTTTTTTTTTGCAAAGACTAAATCTTTGGCTCCTCTGGTAAAGTGTATTTTTTGTAATAAACCCTCAGGCTGGTAGAAGAACCAACTCTGATACCACTGTAATATCCCTAATGGAAAATTTAACGGTAGATACCAGAAATGAACTTGAACAAC
The DNA here is from genome assembly GCA_034641835.2 of Pinus albicaulis. NCBI lineage: Eukaryota > Viridiplantae > Streptophyta > Pinopsida > Pinales > Pinaceae > Pinus > Pinus albicaulis. The sequence goes on from CM076582.1 coordinate 859,124,942, forward strand.
AAAATAATCGTAAATATACACACAACCAACAAATTGATACACAAATTAATGCCAATAAAATCGCTGAGCCATTTTATGAATTCACTGGAAAGAGTACATCAATAGGAAGAAATACTAGAACTTGGGCTTGCCAAGCAAGCGAAGCAAACCCCAGAAAAAGATCTCTGACCAAAATGATATATGACCCTGACAATGATGTAGACGACCCAGTGAGAAGACCGCTGCAACATTGCTACTACAAACCTGCTCTCTCCAAAACACCCTTGAATCATCGTGAGATTCCTAGGTGAAATCTCCTCAAGAGTGTTGGGTTTTCATGCAACACCCAATAGCAAACCCGAGGGTTCTCGTCCTGGGGCTATAGAAGTTGGGAACTAGGTTCTCCAAACCTCATCAACGGAAAATATCAACAATCCAAGATATTGTCAAATGGTTTCCTCCTTCTCTTTTTATAGATCTGATGGACCCCTCTAGAAGCCTTTATTTTATTATTATTTTAATCACTAATACCTTTTCCCTCCTTTTATTTTAACTAAAATATCTTTTTAATTTGGGAAAATGGTAAATCGACTGTCATTCCTCCTCAGGCCGCCAAAAGTCACTTCCCACCATCTCATCCTGTAGATCTTCTCGTTCTGGTTCCAACAAGCTATTACACTATGGTGTTCTATCAAGTATTCGTCTCGGAATGCCAACTCAAGCGTAATTAATTGAGTTAGGCTCCATAATAACCCTGTTTTCCAAAAGTTGTTTGAATGCAACGAAACAAAAGGCAAGTTGTGCGGATGATGGAGTAGGCCAAGAAAATGCCATGAGATCCCAAAGAAACTCCTCAAAACGCCATAAAGCCCCTCCAGAAGCTCCTGGGCCCGCTGATTGAGTAAACTTGCTTCTGTGACCTAGCTGCCTCCAACCATGGAAGTCCATTTTGACCACGCCATAAGGGAAACCAGAAAAAGGAACATGACACACAGATTGTTCGTAGTGTTGATCACCACAGTCACTTTACAAATTACATCGGGGCTGAGGATTTCAGGCGGAATTCATAAAACAAAAGCTCATTGTTAAAGTCGAGTTAGGTCGAAGCTCGACCTTGGATCTGAGAGCAGGATTTTAGTATGTGGGTTGAGATTTCTAGGGCCAAATTCGAGCCTAGATGAGCTGTACACACCAGCGTAGGGGGCATACCAAATTGCTGAGGCCGAGAAAAGAATGTCAATGAGGAATTTGGACAAAAAGGAACATGACAAATAGTATTGCAGAGGATTGATTTTTGAACAATGGCAAAGTATCACTTACAATGGTTGCAGAAAACACATGTTGATATTCATGTTGATTGGTTGAGGGTCAGTTGATGAGGGGCCAATAAACAAGGGCATTTTTAAAACCCTTCATAAACCAACACAACAACAACTCAATGGACTATGATATTGGCCAAAAACCCAAGCAGAACAACAGACCTTTCTTGAGAGGCCTATGCCATTCTTCAAAAAGAAAGACCAAAGGATTCGCTGGAGCCAGAAATAGGACACAAATCGTTTCACTTGGGACAAATTTGTAACAGATGAGGGTTAGAGTGAAAGCCCTTTTCAAACTGGACGAACTAGACTCCCTTCTTTCTAAGGTGTGTTAGTCGGAGGGGAAGAAACTAAGTTGGTCTTTAAAACTCACCATGCTTTTTAATATAACACAAGTTCTTGGAGGAACCTTGTGAAGGGTTCAGACTTTTAGTTGTTTCCACACATATACCCCCTTACAATGATGATATTATGAGGGGAGTTTTCAGTCTGATAGTAGAGACCTTTCGGGACTTGGATGACAATGTGGGATTTACCTTAGGGAAAAAGCTTGAGATTTTAGAAGCCATGGCCATGCTCAAATCTTTTCAAGTCATGCTTGATCTTGAATGTGATAACTTGATCCTTCAAATATTCGAACACTTCTTCAACATTCAGAAACAACATCCTGACACGGTCAAGGCAAATATGTAGTTCATCTTGTCTTCATGTATGGGAAGCCATGAAGCCATTTGCAGGAGATCGTAGGCCAAGTTGTTGGCCATATGGAGGAAGGCACAATTGGTCTCACCTGTTGCTTATGAACTAGCTGTTAGTTAAGAAGATCATAAAACTATTTAGGAGACAATTGTCCGAGGAGGAGTTTTGGAAGATTTGTGGTGACCAACCGTGCAACAAGAATGAATTGAGGAGAAAGTGGCTTTGCTTCACATGCAAGAAGCCTTGGGGACCTAACCACTCATGCTTGGATAATACATCAGAGATGACTGAGATAGATCAGGAGGAGGATCCTTTTGACTTTCCGCATGAGGATTCTTCTTTAGTTGAGTCCATGGGTTCTTACAAGGATACCTCTGAGGAGCATGAGCAATGGTATGGAGTTGTTGACAACAACGTAGGTACACATTCTTGTGAGCAGTCAATAGACCCCATGGGAGACATTGATGGAGATGGGTCACTCGTGATGATTCAACATGAGTAGCATATGGTGGAACGTGGGTGAGATCAAGAGTGTGATATGCATGATGGGCATGATTGGCCAGTTTTGGAGAGCCAACTAGTTTCTCACATTGAGACCATGATAGAGGAGGATGAGCAACTGTTCTTTGGGCCAGTCATTCGCAAGGAGTAGGCAAAGGTACAAATATCTAGTAGGGTTGTACTACTTGCAAACATTGGTTGTCTGGAGCTGTTGGAGTCTGATAGGATAGTTTTGCAAGAGTTTGGTACACTGGAGAAGTGTGGAGTTTCTGGTTAGATGAGGGAGATTATTTGGAGGTGGTGGTGCACTCATCTTTGGGCATACCCATTGATGAGGTGCAAATGGGTGCAATGCTATGTTACTAGATCTGACCCTCTGGGGTCCAGGATCCACAGATTTGATTCGGATTCGCCTAGATCCGTATAATAACCACCAGCATGGTGAATCCCTGATCAATGGAAATGGATCCCTCTCCTTGGAAACAAATCCTTCACTCTGGAAATGTATTCCCTGTAGATTTTCAGATTTTAGCGTTTTAATTAACACGGTTTTTGTGAGTGAAGCCGTGTGATTTGCCTATTCTGGAGTACCCGCAATGTAAATGTTGAGACTGTAAGGTGATTGAGTTTATCCATAAGCAGATCTGGCAAATCAAGATCGATACCCAGTGATAGAGACAGGGGCGGGTGTAGAAATAAAGATGGGAGTTTCAGTTCGAGATTGAGCAAATTCAGGAATAATAATATCGATTTACGGGGGACGAGGAAGCCTCTGTCATGACGTCGTGCTGTGTCATTGCATTCGACGAATTTCTGGGTCAAAATTGGAAATTCGTCTGATAGTAAGCTTGACTGAATTAATTCGCTTTAGATTCGCCGAATTCCCAAATTGAATGCCATTTCAATTCAAACTCAAACTCACACGATTTTCCAGGGAATGTCCATGTAAAAATTAGCCATTGAAATTCGATGACAATAAAATTAATTAGAAAAACAAGTGGGGTATTTTTGGTATTTCCGTGGTTTTGCGAGCACCCATTATTTAATTTTAATGGGCGTGGGAGTGAATTTTTTAATTTTCCCTCGTCAAGGGTCAACTATCCAAGGTTCCAACATCCACGATTCCATGCAAGCTGTTTTTAAACTCCAGGCTTACATCATCACCAAAGTTCGAACTTGACTACTATTAAGCTAAAATCCATTTACGAAGGTTTCTCACCATATTTCTAATAATGATTTTTGTAGTGATTCTCAATCTTAGTTGGTCTAAAACTTCCTCTAGAGGTAAATGGTTGGCATTAGTTCAGGTTTAAAACTTCCAATTGAGCTAAATGCCTTGTTCCTCTCCAAAAGTCGTCGAACTAGAATTTGAACCAGGGGACATAGACGTCGCGAACCGGAATGTACGAGAATTTGGAAACGTGAGTTAAGTTAAGCGATATGTCCAAAAACCAGGAAGCCTGCCTGGTTACCCATTTCAGCGCAACCGGTACCACTGTTGCTTCTCTGCGAGTCAATGGAGGCGTGCATGATAGCGGGATAACGCATTCCTGCTGAAACGAACCTCATAGTGAACACGTGGGCGTTTGAGAAAGATCCCGATGTGTGGGGAGACCACTCTTTGGTGGAAGAGGTTTATATATTTTTTAATTTAAATTTTTATTTTAGGCTTAGTGGTATAATCTAATTAGAATAATTAACATATTAATAGAAATTTAAATATTAATTAGTTGTTACACAATCTAATACAATTATTAAATAATAAATACAAATCATTCAATAACAATAACATACCAATTATCAAAAAACAATAGCATCGTATCAATATATAGATTTATAATACATGAATTTATAAAATGAATGAATAATTTTATTAAATTCTTTATTAAAAAAAATAAAATAACACATACATCTGTATATCTTCGAAAACCACTTTTTCTTATACCTATTTTATTCTTTATAAATTTAATTTATATAATATATGTTATATTCTTTTGTTATAAAATTTGAATGATTTATAATCTACATAAAGTATTTTTTAAAATTTAAAAAATATTACTATATTTTGTGTACTTAATGTATCCTTGCGAGATCCGTATCCGTATCCGTATCCGTATCCGAATCTTGGTAACTTAGGTGCAATGGCAATCGACAGAGCTGCAGTAGTTCCAAGCAGTAACCCTCTCCAGGAGGGCATAGATAGGGCTTGTAGCACGCGTTATCCATTTTTGTCCATTATAGAGAGAGAAGCTGGGTTCCTTCGACGAATCTTGTTGATTGTCTAGGCAGAGCATCTTGAGTTGAGCAGGGACCAACATCATCATAATAGACTTGTTCCACAAGCATGAGACCATGCATTCGATCCTCTCTAGAGGTTGGATTGGCGAGAGACGATGCGTTGGTATCCTATTGATGGGGGATCATTCCTAGTCAGGTGCATAATACTACTGGGATCCTTAGATATAAGGGACACTACATGCTCTAGTTGGCAGCGGGAGATCGATTGACAGTTTATCAACATACTAGTTGCACTAGGCCTGCATCGGCATAGTGGGGTTGACCTTGGTTTATGTGAAGATTGGATTTGAGAGAGGTATGAGTTGATATTCTACTGGTGGAGTAACATCAATGGCCAAAGACAGAGCACAATCAGAGTCATGGGGTGATGATGATTAGCCATGGGGGCATTGGGACCCTGGAGGATCTGTCGAGGGCAGGACTAGCCAAAGTTTAGTCTGGGATACAGGCATTAAGGAATCCTTTCATGGTTGGGTCACACAAAGGCATGGTATCACCCAGTGGTTTGTATGGGACCCAGGTATTGGATCTTAGTTTCACGGGACTGCCAAGTTGATCGATAGATATGGATATCTGGAGGGCAAGCAATCTTGTGGTGGGAGGATTTGTCATGTTCCTTTTTCTGGTTTCCCTTATGGCATGGTTAGGATGGACTTCCACGGTTGGAGGCAACTAGGTCACAGGTGCAGGTTTACTACATCAGCGGGCCTAGGGGCTTCTGGAGGGGTTTTGAAGAGGTTTTTATAAGGTTCGATGGCATTCGCTTGACATATTCTATCATCCACACAACTTGCCTTTTGTTTCATTGTATTTCGACAACTTCCAAAAAACGGGGTTATTATTCAGCCTAACTCAATTAATTTCACTTAAGGTGGCATTCCGGGAGGAATACTTGACATAACACCATCGTGTAATAGCTCGTTGGAACTAGAACGAGAAGATTTACATGATGAGATGGTGGGAAGTGACTTTTAGAGGCCTCAGGAGGGATGGTGACCAATTTGCTATTTTCCCAAATTAAAAAGGCATTTTTATTAAAATAAAAGGGGGGAAAAGGTACTAAGTGATTGAAATAATAATAAAATAAAGGCTTCTAGAGGGATCCATCAAATCTATAAAAGAGGAGGAAACCATTTGAGAATATCTCTGATTATTGATATTTTCTGTTGATGAGGTTTGGAGAACCTAGTTTCCAGCTTCTATAGCCCCAGGATGGAAACCCTTGGGTTTGCTATCGGGTGTTGGACGAAAACCCAACACTTTTGAGGAGATTTTACCCAGAAATCTCACAGTGCCTCATTGGAGTTTTGGAGAGAGCAAGTTTGCAGTAGTAGGTTTGCAACAGTCTTCTCACTGGGTCGTCTACAACATTGCTAGGGTCATACATCATTTTGGTCAGAGATCTTTTTCTGGGTTTTGCTCCGCTTGCTTGGCAAGCCCAAGTTCCACTATTCCTTCATGTTGATGTACTGTTTTCAGTGGATTAATAAAATGGCTCAGTGATTTTATTGGCATTTATTTTTGTATCAAATTGCTGGTTGTGTGTCTATTTATGATTATTTTGTTGTTCAAGTTCATTTCTGGTATATTCTGTCAAATTTTCCATTTGGGGATGTTACAAGATCCGAGGTGGATCCGCTGTTGAATCCGCAGTTCGGAAATCCGAAACTGTGGATCAGGCCGACATGGTTCCGAATTTCTAGGAATCGTGTTTGCCGGCCTGATCCGCGGTTCCAAATTTCTGAACCGCGGATCCAACGGTGGATCCCCCACGGATCCGTACGAGACGCGGATCCCAGTTTGGATCCCACTCCCATATGCTCCTAGGATTACTTCCTTGACTGCACATATATAATACTACTAATATACATGTGTACAGGTCCAGGTTTCTATCTCAGGTGGTTGGGAGGACTGTTTGTTCTCCTCTCCACCCAGGTTCATTGCCCACAAAGTGACATGGTACATTGTGATAAGGCTAGAAGGGTAGATTTCCCCTGGGATAGAGGTCCACTTTGATGTGCCTTGGGCCTTCTTGGCCCTTGCTAACCACAAATTATTGGTATATCTGGTTTGCGGGCTGTTGGATATACACTTGGGTTATAGTGGCATCCAGTAGGTTTGATGCTGGGCCTCACACAGAACACCGTAATGAATTAGCTATTCCCATGGTTATGAAAATAATACATCTGTACAGAATGCTTCTGGGATTGCTTGACACCTGGAATTATTTTGAGAAGCACATCTCCGCACTCCCTCTTCTGTTGTCTGCACCCTGCTCTGCTCTTTGGTGACACTGTTAGCCTCTTATTTCCCTGTTGCGCATTTTATATCAAAGCCATCTCATTATGCTGATTTTTATAGGGATTTTTCTTTCAACCCGGATTTTGCAAGGTCTTTTTAGTGTGAAGATACCATTGTTCATCTGAGATACCGTTTTCCTCTACCTGTTTTTTCACCTCTACCTCTTTCCAGAATGACTTTGGATTCTTCTTTGTCATCTCTAGTAGCTCCTCTTGTCTGATTTTCACGAATTTGCTTTTCTGAAGCTTTACTCATTTATATATCAGGAGATTCTTGCTAGTTTCGTGGTGTTTATGGTTTTATCTGGACTCTTTGCTTCTTTCAAGAGTGACATATTTACAAAAAAGAACCCCTGTTATATGTAGTTGCTTTAAGAGCATTAATGGATCTGAAATATGCTCTAATCTGACCGTATGCAATTGACTGTATAGCCTGAGAAAATAGACATTGAGAAAAACCAGAATCTCCTTCAGTATTGCTGCAATGATTGATGTTTTAAAGGTTAATATTGCTGTTGTTGGGTTACGCCAAACTAATTTCTCACTGTAAGAATCATGCCACGCATTGTGCCAAAATGCTGTTCAGGATTGCACTAGTTCAGAGCTTAAATGGATTGAGTTTTTGAACCCTGTACAATTTATTCACATATTGATTGAATTCCTAAAGTTTGCATTATTATATGGATTATAACCATGACTGATTTAACTTATTTGTTTTCTTAATGTTAACTATAATAAATCCATCACCAATCAGGACAGAGTAGAATTCTGGACTGGTTAATAGGCTGTCCATGAATTTACTAGCATCTTCTACTTGAAGAATAGCATGAGTAAAACTAGAAGCTCTTTCAGTATTGGTGCAATGGTGGATGTATGATAGTTTATTATTTCTGTTGTTGGGTTAGCCCCAACTAACTTATCATTTTAAGAGTCATGTCTTTAGGATTGTACTAGATCGGAGTTTAAATTGATTGATTGTTTGATCCCTGTACAATGAGTTCATGCATTGAATGAAAGCCAAAAGTTTGCATTATTATATACCTTGTAAACATGACCAATATAATTAATTTATTTTGTCAACTGTAAGAAACACATCACCAATTGGGAGAGCCTAGTTTACTAAATTTCATTGACAATAACAGCTGGATATAAGGCTGTTTGCTAATTTACTATGATCTTCTACCTGAAGAATAGTGAATTTGTGCTTGTTCTAGCAGAAACATATATTATCGTTTGTTTACTAAATGGCAAGTTTTGTACTTGAATAATAAGGCAGGACACAGCCTATTAAGAAGACTAAGAAAAACTGATTTCCTGGATAGAAGCACTTATTTTGATGATAAGAAAGTGTTGTTGAGCATAGTATTGATAAGATTGTTGGTAAAATCAGTGGAACAACAAATATTCTTGATGTTACTTCTCTTCGAGGTTCAACCCTACTTGTAGTATTTTGTTTGGAATTAGCACTTTTTTATGGCCTTTACAGGGTTAAAATGGTGCCCCGCATTTTGAAATGTTTGTTGGGACAGTTTTGCAGATATTGATATTGGCATTGCTTCTTTATGAGGTCTATGTGTTATATGGTGATTACAACATTGCTACTCTGGAAAGATTTTTGATTATCTTGTGTTCCAATTATTTATAGACTTTCCAAGATGTTCAAGGAAAATTATTGGAAAATATACTAGGAACTTGTGTAGCTGTACTTTCCCTTGGTGTTTAAATTTGAGTTGAACATTGTAGTATCAATTCAACAATGTTTCAACTTTAACGAATTGGAAATATATGTTGGAAATTTTAGGTTATCCTGTTGTGTTATCTGCCTGGAAAAGAAAGAAGATTTATTGCTTGCATTGGGGTATGTTGAAATGAGAGAAGTGAGGTGTACTCTACAACATAGGTGGGGGTGGAGTTGATCCATTGACTCTGTGTGTTCCTGTGTCTAACAATACTTTTAATCTACATGGTGCATTGAATATTGAGGTGAGATCAATCCGGCTAAACCTGTATCTGATGTGAACACGTGGTTCATGTTGAATATCTCTAACTTGAAGTGTGAATCATGCATTGAGGCTATCAAAAAACATTTGGAGTTTGACTCTTGGGAGTTGGTAGAAAGGCTGGATTCTTTGGTTGGTGGATACTGTTAGAAGATTAACTACTTTTTTGAGGGGATACAATAGAGGACTGGTGGTAGTGAGAATAAGAAAGCGTAAGGTAGTCCTGGATGTGTTAGTAATAGTGCTAAGGTTGTTACAAAATAGCCCTTATAGTGAGCAGTGCCAAGCTGGGGTGGTTACATGGAGACATTAACTAAAGGTGAAAGAGACATACAAAGCAAGGGGAGCCTAAATCAGACCCTAACTTCACTTGCTTAAATTAGGAGATAGGCCAACCAAGGCCTTCTTCATAGACCTCAACTACAAAGTAGTGGAACATGTCAAGGCTTAAAACAACAAAACTAAAAATAATTGATCAGGTAAATATAGAGAAAAGGTTTTTAGTGACTATAAAATAGTTTTTCAATCTCAAGGATATGATGGAGAAAAGAAAGGTAGTCATGCAAACTTTTATTGATGCAATTCCCAGAAAATCGATGCAAGAACAATAAGGAGCACATGATTAAAAATCAACATTAGATGAGTTGACAATGACCCTTAGGGAGATGGTCGATGATAAGTCCCTTGGTTAGGATGTTTATTTATGCAAATTTTACAAAACCACTTGGGGCATTCTTGGGCCAAAATTTTCTGCAAGTGTATAAAGTATTTGTATGGACACATACACAAGGTAACCACATCAACAAGTTGTTGATCAAGTTCATCTTGAAGTCGGGAGACCCATTATTAATCACAAGCTAGTACCGATAACTTTACTTAATCTACCTTATAAAATTGTAGCCAAAGAGCATGCTTTGTAGCTAAAACATACATTGTCAAAAGTCATTGTAGCAAAATAGATGGGGTTTATTAGAGGCAGTTACATTTGGGATAATGTGATTGCTGTTTGGAAAGGCATTGAATGAGTTAGAAGCTATGTTGCAGGAAACGTGGGTCTAGGCTCTGTTTCAGCCCAGAAATGAAACGGAAACGCGTTTCTCCGTACCGTACGGCTTGGAAACACGTTTTCGTCCATATTAGGCCGTTTCTCGTTGGGGGAACGTGCCAAGTACGGCCGCGTTTATGCCACTTTAACTTGTTTTTTTAGTTTTTTTTTTTAGTTTGTGTGTGTTTTATTATTTTTTTAATTGTGGAAAGTGTAATGTGATGTAAATTTAGAGACTTACAGTTTATGCTTTGAATGTAATAAATTATAATTTATTATGTATGTTTTATGATTTCGCATAACATTTTTTAAATGTCCTAAATTCTAATATATATATATATATATATATTGCGTTTCCCAATTTCCAAAAATTTGGGGAGGTCCCATTTTGTACCCGTACACGTTTCAGAAACTCGTTCCGTTTCCCGTTTCGTGCAACTTAGGTTAGAAGCCAAGGCCTGGAGGCCCTCTTCATTAAGGTAAACTTAAAAAAGCCTATGTTAGAGTAGAATGGCTGTTCATCCTCTCCATGCTGAAGGTGCTTGAATTTGATACATTTTTTGTTAATGTAGTTGGAACTTTATTTTCATGGGCTGCAACTTGCCTTCACATCAATTAGTACAAATTTGAAGAGATAACATGCTTCTAATCTATTTGGAAATGGTGTTTGTTGGCCTTGGTTGTCTATGTAATAGTTGTTGAAGCCCTTAGTTATCCCATTCAAAGAAGAATTGGATAGGGCCTAATCAAAGATACACCTCTTCTTGGTCCTAATGGTGATCAACTATTGAATAGACACTTCACAGATTGTTCTTTCCTAACTATCATTGAAGAGAAGCAAACTTTGGAACACACTATGAATTGCTTGCAATTTTAATCTGAAACCCTCAGGTCAAAATTTCAAATGGCCATAACTCAATGTTATTGATAAAGGAGTTCCTTGATTGGTTGGTAGGCAAAGAATGGGCTTGATTACATCTAGTTAGAGGTTAAAATTCCTTGAAATCCATTTGCCTTTGAAGCCTTCACGATGGAGCTACGGGATGAAGTGATTCTATAAGTGGCGAATAAATTTTGTATAAATGGATTTTGAAACCATTATCTTTGCAGGTAAATTTCAAATATTTACAAAAGCCTTGGTTGCTACCCATATGTATGATTTGACGTAGTAGATACCTTATGCTCAGGCCTATTCTAAGCTAGAAAATCTTCTTAGGATTTTTTCTTGGCTAACTCTAGTGGATGCAAGCACTTTCATAGGGTTAGATGGAGCCTTTGTTGCAGCCCTAGGGGAAAGGAGGAATGGGTATTTTACATAGTTCCACCAAGTTTCCGGGACATGGAGACGGGGGAGCGAGGAAATGCAGGAGCGACCTATGCAAATGCTCGCCCCCAATTTTTAGGTAACGTGGGGGGACGTCGGGGTCTTTAACACAAGGGACCTCGAAAAAAATAGTAAAATACTAAAAACTTATAAATATATCATTAAAATTTTATAATTTAACTGTGTTTATCATTATATAACACTTACATCATGAAGGATAAATAGATGAATCATATAACTGAAACAAATTTAAAATGAAAAGCATGATACAATCATACATGTAATTGTAACATTGTATAATGAAAATAAAATTTTAAACCATATTGAAGTTTCAATTGTGAATACTGAATATTGAAATAAAAGTGAGGTTTGATGCATCAAGATTCAAATTTTTATAGGGTCAAGTCTAATATATCATATATCAAGATTCAAAACAAACTAAAGTCTAAAACAGAATTCTGAATCATAAAAGCATATAACATAAGAACATATCAAATGACAAATGAGAATTATTGCTCAAGGTAATGACTCGCTAGTCTCTGCATCCAGCTGCTGCATGAATAAATTAGGATCAACCATGTCACCATCAGAATCATAATCACTTGCATTTTCAAACATGCTAAGTGGCACACCAACCAACCCCATTTGTGTCTCATCAAGTCCCTCCTCCATATCTACCTGTGCATCGTCCTCTGGATCAACAACCCATCGTGTTGTTTGTCCCTTCAAATACTCAGGTGTCTTCCTATGGTCAAGATGTAGATTTATGTGCACAACAACTAACTTCTCTGCTCTTGTAGAGGTAAGCTTGTTCCTTCCCTCCCCATCGATTCATAGTATATGTATAATATTTTATAACTTTTTTTAGGGATTTGACTTTTATTATTATTATTATTTGACCTCAAATTGTTTTGGAAACGTAGTAAACGTTTCCTCCTTTGGGAGGAAATGTCCCCCCTTTGAGTTCCCCCCAGGCTTCCCTTGTCCCCAAAGCGCAAGGAAGCGCGGGGACACATTCCCAAGGTGGGGGGACGCATCCTCGTGGAACGCTGGTATTTTAGCTACTCAAACACAAGTCTAACATCGATGTGCCAAATGGGTCATTAGAGAAGTGGATGTAAAAGAGACCGACAAGAATCTTCTAGGGAATTGCAACATTTTAGGGGCATTAACCACACGATATGGAGTACCTTAAACCCTAAGTTTTACATTTCAATAGATTTTGGGGATGAAATTAAAAAATACATGAATTCGAATATCCTAAAAAAATTCACCCAAAACTCATCAAATACTAAATATTGAAACTTAAAAAGCAATTTCCTTGCCTGATATGCATTCATGGGCTTTTTTGTATTCTTTGTGAATTGCCAAATTGAATTTTTGCTCTTATTTGTGGCTTCCAAATGCATGCAAATACTCCCTCTACTGAAATTCATACTCAGCTTTGCAAAATACCATTGCTGCAAATTGGAATGCATACATGCCCCTATTGCATTGCTACACTCTATCTTCGATTGGAATACATTCCTGTTGGAATGAATATGGTCAACTATTGTGACTCCTCTATTTTTGGGTTGATACTTTTCCTCTTTTTCTTGCTTGATATTTTCCCTTTCGACAGATACTTACATACATTTCAGGATTTATCTTTGGTTGATACTTTTCCTCCTTTTCCTACTTGATTTTTTCCCTCCCGACATATACTTATCTATGTTTCAGGCTTTATCATTTATATTAGATTAGATTGTTTTTTGGGTTTTTTTAAATAGTCTTTTTTAGCTCATATGTTATAAATTTATTAAATTTTAGTATACTATTTTATAAATTTCTAATTTATTCTATATATAATATATAGAAGCCTAAATGCTAAGTTTAAACTCTTTACATCTATATGAATATAATTAAAACATATATTATGATATGTTATATAAATTAATAATTTATATATTTTAAATTTTTATATTATAATTTAGTGGTTTGTGTGTGTGTGTGTGTGTATGTTTGAGTGTGTACACACAAGCCTTGAACTGTATGGCAAAGTTTATCATTTGGCAACCTTTATGTAAATTTTATTCTCGCTGATCAAATATGAACACGAACCATGTGACATAGCTTAAACTTGCATATCTTGTTAACAATTTTGACACTTTTCCCAGTGAAGGGGATAGATGTCGCCAAAGGCATTTGGAAAGCTTGAGAGGCCATCAAACAGAGGATGGTTTGGAAAAGTGATCCCCTGCCCCATAGGGTTTGGTTTCCTTCAGTGACCACTATCAATTGTGGGATCTAGTGGTTCTTCAGGAGGGGAAGTTGTTAACTAAAGATTCTTAGTTTTTAGCCAAGTAACAACAGAAGAAAGGTAATTTATTTCTTGGTGAACTTTATTACAATTATTCTAGAGATTGGAAACGTTAGGAGATGTTAAAACCAAAATTCGTGGTTGACACCATAGATAAAAGTTATTGTAGAGAAGAATAAGATCTGATCCTACACACAACCTCTTTGTAAGGCATGGCTTATTACTATTACATCCATGGACTTGGTGGAGAGATTGGAGATGGAATAGAAGAAAAAATCTCATGAAGTACAAGTGGCTTGTTCAATATAGATGGCTTTAAAACATGGTTAGGCTTGAAGCTCAACAATGTTGGAAGATGTAACTCTAAGTAGATGACTTGGCTTTATTGGTTGGAATCCATTTAGAAACTATCTTTAGAGCCCCCAAAATTTGTTTCACTTGGTCGTCAATAACTGAGACGAATTCTACAACCCAAATATTTGTTGTGTGGTCCCCAAGGGACTACTCAGACTCAACAAGGTTTGAAGCCTTTACAACAAAAGCTCATCATGTCACTTGCAGGAATGAATTGAACCTGGGTGGGGAGGATATCAATCATTCCTGTCAGCCACCTGAGAAAATCCCGGTAGACTGTCAGCTCCATAGTTATGTGTGCATGCCCTTTTCATTACGATTCCCTCTTAGTAGCTGTACTGATTGTTTTTTTATTTTGTTTGTTTTCTCTTTTGAGCAGAATATAAAACAATTGACTCCCTCTTAAATTGTTAGCCAGAATCTTCAAGGCAGTGACTTCTTTGAATTGGCTTGTACGTGGAGGATTGGGTTGAATGTTCATACAACTTTTCCCATAACACTGTTGATAGATATGAATTTAGAAAAAAAATAAAAATCTGTAAAGAAACTGTTGACCAAAAGACCTTTCCATGAACTTCACACCTTCAAACTTGAACAATGCTCAATGCAAAGAGGGTTCACCATGCACTCGTGTTTGACAAAAACCTTGCAGATAATCTGAATGCATGGTTGATCCACATGTCCCCACCATGAAATCCTCACAAACGACTTAAGTAATCGAACTGTGAACCTTTCAAAACATCAATAACTTAGTCTGCACACAGAGGAATTATTGGAGACTTTGGACATGGATTATTAATGCTTTGCATGCATATGTTATACCATGTTATTACAGATGTCCTCACTGACTGATGTACTTCTGTTCATGAGGAAGGCAAGGTTGCTTGGCATGCAAATTTTTTCTGGTTGATATTTGAAATATGAATCTCTTCATATGATTGCTTTTAATAAAGTTTCATAACAAGCTCACTTAGGTACACCAGCATCTCTTTTGGCATTCAGATGTTTCTTCTGTTGCTTTGTCTCCATGAAACAGTCTTAGGAGACCTCCCTGCTGAGTGCTTTTTCTTCATAGTAATGTGGACTCTCACTGCTGAACTGGATTCACATTGTTTGCTTGACATCTTCAAAGATAGTGGGTCCTCTGGCATATCCACAGTTATTATTGTTTTGTGGCAAGTCGAATGAGCAAAGATAGTCCACAATTGCCCCCTAGGGCAAAAATTGTATTTGAATTCACTCTGTGCTCAGAAACACTAAGCATGCTTCCATTTTACATGGATTAGATTTGTTTATGTTGTATATTTCGGGCATTTTGGTTTCTAAGATATATTGGGCATTTTTGCTTACACACTGCCCTTTCTATCAACATACCTTTGCACCTCTTGGGGCAATTGCTTGTTAGTTATCTGTAGTCCATTTGCTTATCTTTATTGATATATTTTTAAGCACTTACTGAATTATTGTACATTATTTGCTGCAGCTAGTGTTGAATATCTTTCAGTTTTCCTAAAGATCAACTTTACATATTTACTGCACCGTGATTATATTAAAATTAAGTTTTTTTGAAACAAGTTTAATGTTTAGTTTGTTTTCTCCCTCTGGGCTTAACAGGAAAGGACAAATGTGTTTTGCTTTGGAGTATACAAGATCATATATCTGCTGCAACTGAGCCTTCCTCTGCAAAAGCATCAAAAACACCATCTTCAGCACATGGAGAGAGAATACCAAAGATCCCTTCCATAGGTCCTAGAGGTGTTTATAAAGGGCATAAAGATACGGTTGAAGATGTGCAATTTTGTCCTTCAAAGTAAGGACCTTTCCCTCCAAAATTATAGGGCTTGTTATTTTTAGGAGGCCTTTGTGGAGTTTGTCGTGTAATTTTGGGGTATATAGACATCCGTTCTTTCAAAATTATAAATGATCAAGTATTCATATATGTCATTTAATGAAAAGGTTGAAAGATTCATATGCATAACGAAAGCTTCTACTGTTTGTGCCAAATAATAATTAGAAAGCATAGCATTCCACCTATAAATCAATTGCCGTATCTACTAAATAAACAAAGTGAAGAAACAAATACAATATGGAAGCGATATTGGGAAGTTGATTTGACATTCTTTGGGATGAAGGTACCATGATTTTAGGTATGATGTATGGTGTCATCTTCTAAACCTGCACTTCTCAAGTTGAGCACAAAGATACGCATTTAGGGTAAAATGAACGTACCACCAATGCCACCTTGGTGGTCACTTTCCTCTCTTTAGGATGGTTCTTTTCCAACACAAGGGGGATTTCTCTTTCAGGCTTGCCAATCTGTCCTCGAAGCCTGATAACAATTCTCACATCGGGAAACAGAAAATTGAAACTTTTCAATAAATATATGGTGGTGATTTCAAGTAGATGAGTGCTTTATCAAAGGGTTCAGGAGTTGGATCAATGTTAAGTATTTGGAACTTGATTATGAAGCACACTGACCCAGCAAACATGCCCAAACAAAACTATTTAACTTCTAGCGTGAATCTGTAATTACACTTTCAGCCAAATATAAATGCTCACAATGGTACCTCAGCGCAGCTATTCAAGAATTTTATTGATATACGACATCAAAACTGAATATATGAAGTAATGGGTCAGTCTTCTTTTCAGTAACCGCCGTGCACATTACATATCCCAGATATGATACTATAATAACTTCAAGAGGACAAACAGGTCTTTCTTTTCATCCGTTCTGTTTCTGGTCAGAAAACCACAAATAATACAATTATATCCCAGCAGAGAAGAAAGATACAAGTACAGAATAGCAGCCTTACATGTAATTTTTCCCGGGAAGCTGCCTTATATGTGATATAATAGCCCTGGATGACAAGTCTAAGCTCCAAATCTGAGCATTATCTCGTCAACGTCCAGCACATTATTTAGGGTATTGTCTCCAAGAATAGACTGTGTATCACAGCTGAAGTGAAACCCTCATTTTATAGGCTTCATATGTAACTAAGTCATCTATAAAATATCCAAAGAATATGCTAGAAACCCTTTCAAATAGGATCTCTGTGCTGTTTTACTTTTGATTGTTTTAGGGGTTTGACATGGTCCACATTGCCGCTTCTCATCTTCATAGCTAGAGTGCTCTTCCACTCGAACCCTTTGACCATTTTAAATATCAATGAAACCCTTTTAATGTGATATGCCCTTGGTATATGTACAAATAGTGGTTTACGGTCTTCATTAGATCCCATGAAACCTGGATGCCTTCATAAATATGTAGAAATTTTATAACTCAACCCCGGTTTTCAGTTTCTCCTTATTTCTCCCATAAAGTTAAATACCCATTCCCATAGCCATACATTTAACAAGCTGGAAAAATAAATATTTTCAGAAATGCAGAAATAAAACTTAGAAAAATAAATCAGCGACACACAGAAAATAGACATGCTGATTTTTGGTCAACTTGACCCTGGAAAACCCTCTACAACTCTTGGGGAAAACCAGTTCGAAAGCTTCTCTTTATTTTCTGAATATTGCTTTTACAGTGAAGCAGAGAAACACAGTAAAAATTTCGGCAACCAAATTTATAGACTTATCTTGATTTCAGTGCTTGCACACCGCTTCAGAAATTGTGCCAAATCAGCAACTTGCAAAACGGAAATTATTACAGTATTATTGACAACAATAAATGTTGTACAGCCACCTCAGAAAACGTGCCAGAATCAGCTGTATGGTACTGTATGGATTTGTACAGCAGCCCTCCTCGAAATTTGTGCCCAGAAACAGCCTTGAAATCAGCGCTGAAGCTGCTGTCCTTTTTCTCGGTTTTTTGCCGAAAAATCAGCAGCACTTGTCCTCGATTTCCATGCCCAGATTTTTGCCTCAAACTTCGTGCTTAATGCTGCTGCCCTCTTCCTCGATTTTTGTGCCTCCCTTTCTTGGAAATAGTGCCTCTCTCCTGTTGTATGGATTTCTGCCTTGGGATTTGTGCCAATAAATGCTGTTATAATTTTTGTTGAATCTCCTCACTGCTGCCCTCTTTCTTCTCACTGCTCAGAAAATCTCCTTAGCTTTCTCTTCTCTTCTCTCAATCTGCTCAAGAAAGAATGAATGACCTTTTCCTTCCTTTTCCTCCTTTAACCTAACCCTAAGTGACTTGTGGGGAATCCCTAAATCTAATGTTGAGATAGCTTTAGATGTAGGGCTGAGATTAAATGCTCATTTAAATCTCACTCTCTATTTTTTAATTCACCCCACTTTAATAAAGACCCACTTAGTCATTTATTTCCAAAATCAGTTTTTCTCTTTCTAATTTCACATTGACTTTATTAAAGTCACTTTAAAATTAGACTTTAGTAACTTTATCACTTAAAGTCACTTTTAAATTAGATTTGACTTTATAACTTTATCAAGTCACTTTAGGAGAAAAATTAAATTCTTTTGGACACTTTTCACTAGGCCAAAGATCAAAGCTTTAGGGAACCACCTGTCCTTCGGTAACCAAATTTCAACAAAATAAGTACTCTTCATTGACAAATATGGCCACGACGTATATAATCCTCCCTTTGGATATGGAGTGCTCCTCATAAAATCTCCTTTTTCTCTTCAAAAGAGTGCCCATGGGCAAAGACATCTTCGTAGAAACATTCATTTTTCCTTGCAAGGAATGGTAAGAGCCCCTACTATGCCTCCAGTGATGTACAACATGCCCTGTAAAATGTGTGGTGATCCCTCTGGTTATGAAGCTGCCTCAAAATTTTAACCCATGCGTTAAGAAGTGTGAGAAAGCCAAGAAGGTGTTCTGCAATCGAAGAATATGCACCAAAAAGTGTAGAAACTTGTTCCAATGCAAGATCATCGACCCAATGAATGAAATTATCCTCTTTTAGCTGAAGTGCCTAAGATCACAATAAAATTAGGTGGTAATCATTGACTTTATATGGGGATTGCACACTCTTGAAGGGTGGAAGAGAACTCTGGAATTTCCATGCTAATCATGATGTATTTGCATAAAGATTTAAAAGGTTGGAAATACAAGATGTGATGTATCCAAACATTCACATCTCTGGCACCTCCAATATACAATCCAAAATGATAATCTTCTCTTTCAGTTTACACTGTTTTAAGAAATGGCTATATAAGAGAAGGAATGAGCCAAAACGCTAAAGGGAATAGTGGCATCTCCTACTTCACTGCTCATAAAGCTTATTCATCCTACTCTACAAAGGCATTAATGTCTTAAACAACAGTAGTCCCCTAGATATTTGCCATTGTGATGAAAAGTATAACTAGGTTCGTCTTCATAATGACATATATAATTGTGATTTTATGTAATTGATGTAAAGAAGAAAAATAAATTTATTTTTGTAATACATGATTCATGGGTTTCATGATCAAGGGATAGTGAAAGCTCCCATTGTGAGCTTTTAGGTTTGGTTGTCGTGTCATAAAGTCTATTTAGTCAATGTCAAGTATTGAAGACCCATTTGGGCATTTACACATTGTAAAAAAAGAGAATTTATTTGTGTAATAAACCCTCCAAGACCTTGTCACAAGCTCTCCTTAAAGTCGGCCTAAGGATGATTCTAGAAAAGACATGTCAACCTAGGCACCAAGTTCAAGTCGACTTATTTTAGATGCACTAACTGCTATATATAGGTAGCTCGACCTTCATTTGGAAACATAATTTCGGTCCAGCGTAAGAGCAAAAAAGAAGTGCGAGAATCACTAGAGGAAGTGGTCATCATCAAGCAAAGGAAGGAGGAATCTAAGCAAAGCTGTTTAGCATTGTTTTTGGGTTAGTCTCTTCGCACGTTTGACAAAAACTAGGGATACATCAGCCTTTGTAAAAGTCAAGCAAAGGGTCTCCACACCATTGTTATTGCTAGCCGAAATTACAAGGAGTAGCCCTCAAGGTAAGTGAACTAGAAGAACTACAAGAAGGTCCATAATTTAGCCCACACATGTGTCTTTGCTGAGATTTCAGGCAATTGAAATTGCAGATACGTGGAGTAATCAATGAATGAATTGATTTACAATGAGCAGTGAAGCTCAATAAATAATACAACTGTAGAAACAACAAGAAGTTTCTACTAAGAAAGTAGAAACAACAAGTTTCTAACAAGAAACTGCTAATTACAAACTAAGAAAGTAGAAACAGCAAGTTTCTACTAAGAATATAGAAACAAGAAGTTTTTAACAAGAAACTGCTAATTACAATCATAGATGAGCAGTGAACTCTAAAATAGCATTATTCTAATACCCTCCCTTAATGCTCAATCTATTTACAACACCGATAGACCCTCTGAATTTTACAAACTTATCAGGATCAAGAGGCTTGGTGAAGATGTCTGCTGGTTGCTCCTTTGTGGGAACATATAGTAACTGAATGGATCCGTCTTCAACAAGCTGGCGAATGTAGTGACAATGAATTTCCACATGCTTTGTTCATTCATGGACAACTGGATTCTTCGCGAGTTTGAGCACTCACTGATTATCACAGAACAAGGGAGTAGGACCTGCCTGGGAAACATGCATATCCGCAAGCATACGTCGAAGCCAAACTGCCTCGCAAGATGCCTTAACTGCTCCCCGATATTCTGCTTCTGTCAAGGAGAGAGCCACTGCCTGCTGCTTCTTACTAGCCCATGTGATAGCGCTGGATCCCAGACTAAACACATACCCAGCTGTAGATTTGTGGTCATCAACCGAACCAGCCCAGTCTGAATCTGTGTAACCACTGAGTGTAGGATCTGAACTCCGAGTGTACAAAAGTCCATAATCAAGGGTTCCTCTTACATAACGCAGCACACGCTTTGCTGCTATCCAATGATCAACTTTAGGAGCTGACATGAAGCGTGAAATGAAGCTTATTGCAAAATTGATATCAGGTCGAGTGGCAGTAAGGTAGATGAGGCTGCCCACTAACTGCCTGAATAAAGTTTCATCCACAAGTGGTGAGGATGACTGAGCTGAAAGTTTGAGCCCTGGTTCCATAGGAGTTGTGGTAGGTTTGCAATCCTGCATGCTGAACCTTTCCACAAGATTTCTGGCATACTTGGACTGAGAGAGAAAGATGTTGTTCTCAGTTTGCCAGACTTCCACCCCTAAACAGTAATGAAGAAGCCCCAAATCTGTCATATCAAAAGTGCTGCACAAATCCTGTTTGATTCCATGGATCAAATGTACTGAACTGCCAGTAATAATAAGATCATCCACGTAGACAAACACAAACAGAATATCATCACCAGTATGTTTGATATACAGGTTTGCATCAAATGGACTCCGCTAAAAACCATGATCTGTTAGGTACTTATCAATTTCCATGTACCAAGCCCAAGGGGCTTGTTTCAGACCATAGAGTGCTTTTGCTAATCTACAAACTTTCTGTGATTGATTGGCAACCTTGAATCCTGGAGGTTGCGTCATGTAGACTTCTTCCTGTAAGTCACCATTCAGAAAAACACTCTTTACATTCATTTGATGGACTGTCCAATTGAACTGCGCTACTAAGGCAAGGACAAGCCGTATGGTACTCATCTTCGCTGTAGGAGCAAAGGTCTCCTCATAGTCTCTGCCTTCTTTCTGTGAGAATCCTCGAGCAACAAGACGAGCCTTATACTTGTCGAGGGTTCCGTCAGCTTTGTATTTCACTTTATACACCCATTTGCAGCTAATGGGTGTTTTCCCTGCAGGAAAATCAGAAAGGGTCCAAGTGTGATTCTTCTGAAGACTCATGAATTCAGCCTCCATAGCCTGTCCCCACTCAGGTATGCCCTTAGCCTCTGAATAGGTTTGAGGCTCAAAAACACTGTGTATGTTAGCCATAAGAGAAAAATTTACTGTAGGCCGTTGTTTGCTCTTATTTCTGGAAGTTCTACCTTCAAGGAGTTCATTATCCCGAAGATAACCAATAGTTTTAGCCCACCATTTAGGCCGGAGAGTAGAAGAACCAATATCTAGAGGAGGTGGAGGAGGCTCAGGAACAATAGGAGCAGCAAGAGGAGGACTATTTTCTGGAGGAAGCTCAGGTAGTGCATCATCAAGGACTGATGCTGCATCATCCCTCCCATCGGGTGGACCTAACGGAAGAAAAACACTATGAGGCTGATCCTTAGAACACTGCTCAGAATGAAGGGATTGAAAGAACCCTCTGTCTTCATCAAATACCATGTCCCGACTGAAGATAAGACGATCAGTGTCTATATCTATCAGCTTATAGGCCTTGTGGTGATCACTATACCCTGTCATCATGAGTTTCTGGCTTTTGGAATCCAACTTAGAGTGCTTAGCACTGGGAATCCAGACATATGCAACTGAGCCAAAAACTTTGAGATGGCTGATCTTAGGCTTTCGACCAGACCAAACCTCTTATGGAGTCTTCCCTTTAACAGCCTGAGTAGGGGATCGATTAAGAAGATATACTGCAGTAAACACTGCTTCCGCCCAAAATTTGTTCGGAACACTCCTATGTTGTAACATAGAACGAGCCATTTCAACAATCGTACGGTTGCGACGTTCTACAACACTGTTCTGCTGAGGAGTGTAGGGTGTGGTTAATTGGCGTTTGATGCCATGGGTATCACAGAAGTTGGAGAAAGCAGAAGAACAAAATTCCCCCCCGTTATCTGTCCTAAGAGTTATGATATTACAGCCAGACTCTTTTTCAACTAAGGACTTAAAACTTCTGAAAGATACTAAATACATCAGATTTATGTTTTAGAAAGTACACCCACATTTTTCTACTGAAATCATCTACAATGAGCAAAAAATATTTGCAACCCGTAACTGAAGATGTATTCATAGGACCAGAAATATCAGCATGAATTAACTGGAGTACCTTAGATGCGCGCCAATATTCTCCATCCTTGAATGAAGACTGATGTTGCTTGCCAGCTTGACAGGCGCCGCACACTCCCAAATGCTGTGTCTGAATATCAGGTAACCCTGACACAAGTCCCTCCCGAGATAGCTAAGAGAGATACTGAATGTTTAAATGCCCATATCTCTGATGCCACAGAGTGCTGATGGGAGAAACACGAGCTGCTAGAGCCACTTCTGGGGAATCACCAGTGTCAAGAAGCCTATATAGACCATGATCCTCTAGGCCAACAACAACCGTAAGCCGAGTGTCCCTGTCAATAATGGAGCACTTGTGCGCATTGAACACCACATTGAGCTGAGGAGAGTTTCTTATAATCTGGCTGACAGACAGCAGATTAATTTCCATACCAGGAACATAATACACATTCAGGAAGATGAGTGTGCGCCCACCAGACTGGATCTGAACTGTACCTCTGCCAACCACCGTGTACTCCTCAGCTCCGCCGAAGACCACGAAATCATTGAAAGATGAGAAGTCAATAAACCAGTCACGCCTGTGAGAGAAATGACGTGATGCACCAGAGTCAATGTACCAGGTAGATGATGGGGCGTGATCTGAGTACCTTTTAGCCATAAAGGCATAAAAGGCAGATTCCTTCTACTCGGAATGTTTTGCGACATTCGCTTGCTGATGAGACCCTCCTTGCTTCTTCTGTTCAGAAGCAATCCTCTGTCGGCAATCTTTCTTCAAATGACCAAACTTGTGACAGTAATTACACTGCACATTTTTCTTCTTAGCAAGATCATAAGACTGAGAAGAACCTGTCTTCTGAAATGACTGAGAGGACTGATATTTGGTAGCAAAAGCATTTTCTGAGGAGGCTGATGAAGCATCACTACCAAACTGCTATTTCCAATGATCCTGCTGCAAGATTTTGGTGCATAGCTCTGGAAACTTCAGATCAACATTAGTGGAGGTAATGTTGAGAGTTTCTATAAAGTGTTCATAAGATTTTGGTAGACTTTTCAGGGTGATGACTACCATATTTTCTTCCTCCATGGTCCGGCCAATGGCTTCGAGCTGATCTAGAATGGCTTTAATCTTGTTAAGATGTTCCTGTAAAGATATATGTTCGTCCATCATGATGGAGAACAACTAATTCTTTAGAAAGAAAGCTCTGCTCTTGTCGGATGTCTCGTGCAATTCCTTCAAATGTTTCTAGATTTCGACAGCTGTCTTTCAGGAAGGGATCTGTGATAACTGATCATCAGTTACAGAGAGTTTGAGAAGCATAACAACCTCTTGATTTCGATCATCAAACTTATCTTGATCTGCACTGGGTGTACTAGGACGAAGCTCTGTGCCCAAAACGAGCTGGTCAAGACGCCTATATTAAAAAATGGTCAACATTCTCTGTTTCCAGATGTTATAATTGTTGCCATTAAAGTGCTGATTGCTTTCCAACATCAGATTGGTTAGTGAGGCCATCTGCACGTTTCCCAAGACACGCAAAATGACCAAGGAGTTTGGCATGAATTTTAAAGCAGATGGCGGCTGATCCAGCTCAGCCTTTAATAACTCGTCCCAGTCATATGCAAATTGCACTAGCAGCTTCCACGTTCAACCAGCAAGATGGACTGATATTGGACAGAAATTCAACACATTGGACCAGCGACCAAACTCAGCAGCACGTATAGGATAGATATGACTGATAGGAGTCTTTATCCCACGAAATACTCAGCAGAAAACGACCCACCAAAGAAAGAATCGCAGAGAAAAAAAAAAACGGCAGCTCAGAAATTGTGACGCCAAAAAAAAATTCAGACTTCTAGAGAGTTGTTTCGAAATGAAGCACAAAATTTTTCAAATATTGAAGAATTATTTCGAAAAATACCTGAGCTCTGATACCATAATCAATGAATGAATTGATTTACAATGAGCAATGAAGCTCAATAAATAATACAACTGTAGAAACAACAACAAGAAGTTTCTACTAAGAAAGTAGAAACAAGAAGTTTCTAACAAGAAACTGCTAATTACAAACTAAGAAAGTAGAAACAACTAGTTTCTACTAAGAATATAGAAACAACAAGTTTCTAACAAGAAACTGCTAATTACAATCATAGATGAGCAGTAAACTCTAAAATAGCATTATTCTAATATGGAGGAAGGCCGAAACTTCATAGTAACCGAGATTAGTAGTGCATGAAGGATGTTTGACTTGCGTTGACTTGTGCAAGAGGGAGAAGGTGTGAAGAAGGACCTTGTGACTTGGTCTTGGAGAGGTTGTTGTGTCAAGGGTCTTGAGACACGGTCTTGGTATTCGTCAGTTGAAGTCTCTATAAGAAGAAGAATTCGTTTGGGTTTTCCTCTCAAGTTGGAGAGGTTTTGGCTTTGGCAGATCGCCTATATTCTATCTCGTCTCTCTATTGATTATGCTTTGGTAGCTGTTTGATGAAGAAGAGCACTATAATAATCTAACTAAAGAGAAGATCCTAATATAAAAAGCATTCACAAGCTAAAATGAAGTCTAGCTAAATTGCTTCAATGAAATGGAAATGGAACTAGATTGCATTAGATGTCTACAATGAAATGAAAAATTAGATTGGATGAAATGCAAGAGTAGCAACTAGTTGCGAACATCTCGATAACATCCCAATTTTATGTTGAAATCACGATTTTTTGGCCTAGCTGATGTTTTCCGATTTTTATAGATATTTTGATGGTATCTTGATTTTGCCGATGTTTTCCGATTTTTACGATTTTTTGGTTTTTTGGACCCTTGCAAATTTTATCCCGATGCCGATGTTCGCAACATTGTTCTAGAGTGGTTACTCTATTCTATGTTAATTTGATCAATGACAAGAAAAGAGAAATCACTCAAGCACAACCATAAGACAATTCCCCAAATGGGGAAGAGGGATGCTTAGGGGAAATTCCCCTAACTCCAAAGAAAAATCAGCACTTTTTAAAATTAGATTACAATACTTGATCTGACCCCCTTACGAATGAATGTATTAAAATCAAGAGAGGAGATAGAAACTCCCTCATAGACAATGGGAGAAAAACCAATTGGAGAAAGTTACAAAAGGATTCCTTGAAGAATCCTTGATGAAGAAAGCCCCTTAAAGGCGTTACAAGGTAAAATTCGCTGGATTTTAAAAAATAATGGTTCAAGGTAGCCTTTGGGTACTTCCAATCTTCAAAAGTGGGCACTATCAACTGACATTTCTTCTTGAACATTCACGGACCTGCAAAAAAACATCAAATAAAGCAAAGTGAAATGTGCCTACAAATCACTTTGGAACACCCACAGTTGTTAGTGCAAAACTTGCTAACTAAAATCTAGATTCAAAAGTGGGCACAATCAGCTGACATTTCTTCTTGTACATTCATAGACGTGCAAAAAAACAACAAATAAAGCAAAGTGAATTCACAGACCTGCAAAAAAACAACAAATAAAGCAAAGTGAAATGTGCCTACAAATCACTTTGGAACACCCGCAATTGTTAGTGCAAAACTTGCCAACTAAAATCTAGATTAAATAAAGGAAATTCCTACTCTAGAACAACCAAGAAGAGCTGAGTTTAGTCAGATTTTCTTGGCTGATTTGTGGGTGTTAGGACAGCCACACATATTGATTTTTCAAGACTTTCTAATCTGATAATTACTTCCAATGATTTCTTAATTAATCCTTCTTGTGACACATTCATCACTAGGCAATTATACATAGAAAATCACAACAGTAAAACAATAATGACAATAACATCATGAAGAGATAGCCATACACAAGAGACACAAATTTTTACCCTTGGAAAAGTTAAAACCCTGACTAGGGAAAAAACCCAACCACCTTTTCTTAGGGAAATTGTCCAATTCAACAAGGGATACAATCTGATTTTTCGAATCAAATAAAGTCAAATTCACAACAAAATTTAACAAGTCAAACCTAGTCAAACAAACCCCTTTTTTCGGCTTTGTACAACTTTGAAATTTGAACTTTGGTCAACAGGGCCGAATTTCGGCCACTTGCACCTGCCTCAAAACACTCGGTCAACTTGCCTCAGACGCACGGTCAAACTGCCTCATACCTACTGTCAACCTTCCTCAGAAAACTCGGTCAATGTTGGTCAAACAAGTCTCCACAAGTTCGACTTAACCTCAGAAGATTTCCTCCTTCCTTCACACGTGTGAGTAGAAGATTAAATTGATTGATGAGATCAAATTTGATCGAGGTGAGCGAGGTCGAATGCCAATATACAATGGTTTAGGCTGCTTGAATACGCGTGTCTTGATGGTTGGGTTGACCTAAAGAATTTGGAATCGACCTAACTTTTGGAGGCAAAATTCAAATTTTAAATTTATTCTTTTTCATTTTCCTTTTATGGCCGACTTGTATAAAAAGGTATACTGACTGCAACTAGCAAAATCAATATTCCATCTTAGCTAGAGAGGCATTCCCTTGACTTATTTTGATGTTCTCTTGTTGAAAAATTTCCCCATCCCAAGAAAAAAGTTGAATGAGCTAGTTATGTTGATGTATTCATCCACTTCGTGTTCTATTCCAGAACCACGTGGAAAGCATCTTGCATCAACATCATGCAAAGGAATCTAGTCATCCACTAGACACATCCCCTTTGCAAATGGATCTAGCCACCCACTGGCCTTCTCGGGCTAATATGACTAGCCTTAGGTCACCAATTATCCAAGTCGTCACTTGAAGCTTGATCCGCGCTTGTGACATATGGTGAAGCCCTAGGTAATTACCATTCCTGAATGCAATTGAATGGTAATACACTTGCCCAATGCTAAAGGAACTCACTCTACCCACTAGCCAAGTACCTCTTGGCAAATCTGGGGGAGCACTCTAGGCCTTGATCCTCTTTGGATAATTTTGACACTCACTCCAACCACTAGCCAAGCACCTCTTGACAATATGGAGCACTCTGCGCCTTGATTATCTCATGACCATTCTCTCCAACCACATTACTTGACAGCCTGGTGAATACCTTTGACCTAGGAAGAATGTCTGTCCTTTGTTGCTACAACATCAATTCTAGCTCTATTCGAGGAAAGCATTCTCAACTACTCTAAGCTTATCCCTTAAGTGTACAAACTTCACCCTGGGACAAAGGCTTTGTGAGAATGTCAACATTTTGCTCGTCTGTAGAAATGCATTGGAGCCTCACTACTCCCTGGTGTACCATGTCCCAGATGTAGTGGTATCATGATCTCCAACCACATTCTCTCCAACCACATTACTTGACAACCTGGTGAATACCTTTGACCTAGTAAGAATGTCTGTCCTTTGTTGCTACAACATCAATACTAGCTCTATCCGAGGAAAGCATTCTCAACTACTCTAAGCTTATCCCTTAAGTGTACAAACTTCACCTTGGGACATATGCTTTGTGAGAATGTCAACATTTTGCTCGTCTGTAGAAATGCATTGGAGCCTCACAACTCCCTGGTGTACCATGTACCAGATGTAGTGGTATCATGATCTCGATGTGCTTTGATCTGTCATGACGGTTGTCTCCTTCACTTGATCAAAAAATCCTACCAGTAGCTTCCGTAGCCACACTGCTACATAACTCGCCAAACTGGTTGCAATATACTTGGTCTGTACAGTCTCGAGTGCGAAAGATGTCTGCTTCTTTCCCAAGCAGAAGTCCAAAATGAATTGTCATTCTGATGTGCTTTTCTTGTATTCAACACTCTTTGCATATTCTGAATTTGGATGTCCCTACAACTGTACTTTATGATTTGAGACATCTCAATCCATATCCAATAACACCATGCCGATACCTCAATGCATGTTGTGCCACAACTACTTTCAGTCCAAGAATACCATGCTCGAGGTCCGTACAAAGCTTTCTTTAGTTTATAGACGTGAAATTCTTTCTCATGTACGTCAAAGCCTTGAGGTATGGTCTATGTACACTTATTCTAACTCAATTACTCCATTGAGGAAAGCAGTCTCGAGATCCACCTGATTCTAAATTATTAACCCATAGTAGAAGCAATAGGAATAATCATTCTAATAGAAGTGTACCCGACAACTGGAGCAAATGTCTCCTTATAGATCTCTTCCTCTTTTTGGGTGAATCCCCATGAATCTTGCTTTTAACTTCTCTATGTTGCCATCTAAGTCACCTGACAAGGGGACACGTGACACGCAGGGGACAAAAATTTGAGTGTCCAACATGGGCACGTTGATCCCCTGGAACATGACACGTTATATATATATATATATATATATATATATATATATATATATATTAAAAATTAAATATTTCTTACACAAATTCTCTTTCATCATACAAATTAAAAAATATAACTAGATTCTACATTGTAAATTTAAAATTTGTAAGTTTTACAAAGTAACATTATGCATACAAATACAATTCTCACAGATTCATGAATGATCCAATAGGAGAAAGACAAGAAATTTCAAACTGCATTTTTCTCATCAAGTCATCAAAATCAAAATATGTTACAATAGGTAGTAGCAATGCCAATGGCAAATACAAAAACAACTACAAGCCTCAAGGCAATAGGTAGCTCATGAGTCATCAATCATCATCATCAAACCAACATCACTATCATCATCATGGTCACCACTGCTCTGCTCTGCTGCATCCTCCTCCTCTGTATCCATTGTCATCTCTGCATCTTCTGGTGTGGAGGATGACCCCTCAACAATATCACTATGATCAAAAGTGACAGGCTGTAGCACTGGCTCATTAAGGTCCAAGTTGGTCAATGCCAACTCAACACTTCTGTCCAAACCCATATCAGTCAGGAAAGACATCCCACATCTTTCTCTTTCGCTTCAACTGCTCATCCCTCTACTTATAAATAAGACGAAGGTTGGTGTGCACATACACCATTGTCTCTGCCCTGGATTGCTCAAGCCTGCTTTTCTTCACACTATTTAAATTCCCATTATGCTCCAATTCCTCTTGCAACAAGAGGATGGAGTCAACTGTGAGGGGAGACTCATGGCTAATTGCTGTAGAGGAGGGCTTGTTGCCCCATGAGTTGCCCACCAAGAATAGGGATTCTTAGCCTCCCTATCTCTAATCACATCATATCCTGCAAATTGACCAATGCCAATGTAAAACTCTGCAGAGGCATCCTCCACCTCATTAAGGGATGCTCTATCCTGAAAAATCCGCCTCAATGCATCCTTCCTCCCCTGTGAAATTTGACCATCCATGTGAGGAGGGAATTTGTGGGAAGGTCCACCATTCAACCACTCATGGATATAGTATTTTGGGTTCAATGAGTGAGCCAAACAATGCAAAGGTGTGCAATTCTTGTCCCATCTGCTCACCAAAATATCTTGTATGATGGTGAAGAAGGCCTCTGATGATATATGATACTTGAGGCACTCACTCTGTAAAATAATGGTCCTCACAGACTCAATCATGGAATCCCATCCCTCATAAACCTCTCCTAGGATGGTTGGTATGTATCTGCAAATTGTAGCAAAGCAATGATAGGGTCCATGATCTCTATAAGTAGATCTACCATCTTCCACCAAACATCATCTAATACTGCGTCCTTCACTCTCTCTGAGGTTGCTTGATCTGTCTTTCTCCAAAAAGACCAAAACTCTGAAATAACCATGGCCCCAAGAGCGGTCTTGACCTCCCTCAACCTCTTCAACATGATGAAGAAAGAGGCAAACCGTGTATCTGCAATCTTCAACAATGATAGATTGGTGTACTCCTTATAGATTGTGAGGGCATTTGTATAATTTTATACAAAGTTGCGGATATGTCATGCATCCTCAATAATACTTCCAATCCAAAGCACACCATAAGCGATAGATTTAAGTGTTAAATTCAAGGAACAGATAATGCAAGGTGTCCAAAATACTTGTGTATATTTAGCTTCCACAATCAAGCCAACAACCTTGCAAACAGGTGCATTATTTGTAATGATTTGCACGTAAGAATCAACACCTACATCTTCAATAACTTTAATGAAAAACTCACCCATATATTGTGCATCCTTGTATTGTCCAGGTGCATCCATTGATTTCAAGAAAACTGGTCCATTCAAGGAAGACACCATGAAGTTGATGAGTGGGTGGTGTGCTGGATCTGTCAATCCATTAGAAATAATACTAATCCCAGATGTTGGCAATGCTGATTTAATAGGCTCAAGCATTTTGTCCCCATCTTTCTTTGTCAACAATGTGTTCTAAGCTTCTTTGACCCAGGAGGCACATATCTTGATGGAGCCCCTTGAGATAGTGCCTGACACATCTCAGTAAATTTAGGTGAGCATGCAACATTAAAGGATATGAAGTTTTGATAGAAAAAGAATGCAATGGTGAGATCAAGCTCTTCTTGTTCTATTTTTGAAAAACCTTGTCCATTGGACCAAGTGCCACTGCCTTTCTTTTTGCTGCTTGACCCACACCCCCACCCCCACGAAAACTCTCAAATGGAAATTTTTTGTTCCTTTTCCTCAAGAATTGAAGGGGATCATCATTCTTGTTTTTTTTAGACGATGTAGCCACCCTTGCCACACCAGCATTGGCCTCTTTTTCCATTTCTTTCCTCCTAGCTAAAGACACCTGTGTACATGTTGTAATTCCACAACTTGGTAAGGGCAACAAATGAGCTTTCACACGGTAATAAGTGCTATTTAAATGATTGTTACAATAGTTGCATTTCCATGCAACATTGCCTCCTCCCTTCAACTTGTTGCCTGGCCTTGCTGTCTTGTGACATAGTTCCACAAGTGATATTTGTTTTCTTAAGCCTGTTATCTTTCCAAATTCATTATGCCCTCAACCTTTGAAGCTGTTGTCGCAACCCGATTTTCAATTGTGACATAGTTCCACAAGTGATATTTGTTTTCTTAAGCCTGTTGTCTTTCCAAATTCATTATGGCCTCAACATTTGAAGCTGTTGTTGCAACCCGATTTTCAATAGAGGGAACACTTGAAAACCCTGAGGAAATTGGCATAGGAGGGGCATCACCAATGGAAAATTCTCCCCCTTCCTTTGCCCCTTCCTTGCTTTCCTTGATTGAGCCATGAATGCTGTAAAAATATAAAGAAAAAATGCACAAACTTGTAAAAACAATGCACATGCAAACTGCTGTAATAAAAATGCAAAAAATTAGAAGCAAAATGCACTTACTCGTTGCTTGAATTGCCTTCAAAATGCTCCTAAACCCTTTGCTAGTCGCTCCGACACACCCACAACAAGAGAGACACAAAATAATGAGGGAGAAATGAGCCAATAGTAGGCTTTACGGTTCGCCCGACACTAATTTCCAGGGGACACGTGTCCCGAAATCGGGACACGATGGGACACTATCAGAGGACACGTGTCCTATTGAATCGTGTCCGATTCGTGGGATTCGGGACACATCCAGGGTTTTGAGCGAATTCGGTTTCTTAGGTTGTCATCTATAGCATACTTCATTTTGTAGATCCACTTGGAAGTCACCAGTGACTTCTCTTCAGCGCGATTTCTTTCATCATGGCATCATCCTTCAAACTTGCTAGCATGCCTGCTCCCTTTGTAGTAGCAGCTCTTTTGATAATTAGAAATGGTTCTAGATGTCAGTACAATTTCTCCATCTTGAACCCAAACCACCCTAGGATAATCCTTTTGTGACTGGCTTTGCTTTGTTCTTCCTAATGCTTTCATCTTCTGCTAGATCCTTGGCAACCTTTACGATGTAGCTACAACTTTCACTAGGAACTCATGGAAGAAAGAATTAAACCCAACAAAAGAAGCAAAGAGAAGAGGCTAACTAGAATTAAATTAATAATAATAATCAAGGAATAAGGATATGAATTACTTATCTTTTGAGGATTGTAGGGAATTGTCAACTCCTTCTTGATATTTTCCTTTGCCTTGTAGAAATCATTAAAATCCATTTGCAAACTCATCATCCCTACCCTCATCAACATGTTGCTTTCCTTTCCTTCCTTGCATGAGCTAGGGTTTCTTCATTCAATAAGATCATTGATCTAGGTCTAGCTATAAGGTTTTATCCAAAATTGCTAGGGATTTCTCATCCAAAACTTCTAGTCTTCTAGGGTTTACAACCCCTAAGACTTCCAATTTTCATCTACACCTTTTGTAAGTCCAACAGTCTCTGTCATATGCAAATGTTCTTTCCTTGTCTAAAACCATAGAGTCCTCATGCCTTCCATCAACCAAACCTTGATAAATGTGTTTGAGTCATTATTTAATGTACTTGTCAAAAAGAATGAAAAGAAAATTTTATTATTATTATTATGACTTATTAAAGCATGGGTTTCATGCTTCGTTCATCATGTTTTAGGTCAAAGTCCCCATTGAGGACTCCTAGGATTTATTCTGAGTCAATAGAGTCATTATACATTTAAAAGACCCTTCATGGGCTTTTGAATCATGTAAAAAGGTTTATTTTTGAGTCAAAAATGAATTATGTCACCTCCATACCAAGTTGGCCTTAAGGAGGGCAATTTGACCTCACCTAAAGGCTATATATTAAGCAGATCAAATTCATTTGGAACAATCACTCTTACACAAGTTTCATATAAAGAAGTAGCTGGGAAAAAGTGCAAAATTGGAGGAGGTCAAAAGATCGAATTCATTTGGAACAAACACTCTTACATAAGTTCAATATAAAGAAGTAACTGGGAAAAAGTGAAAAATTCGAGAAGGAGGTCAAAAGGAATGCGAGTTTGGTCAAGAATCAAGATAAAGGAAAAATCAAAGTTTTGGGCTATCTATCTCTCTCTCGTGTGGGCTACTTTAGGAGATCGAAATCTCTTTGTCTATTTTTGTTAAATTTAGATAACTATTGTGTTCTATGCTTGATGCAATTTTACTTCAATCTTTCTTAGGCCCGATACGAAATAACAATCACATAAACATGAAAGTAAAAGGCTCATAGAACACAATAATAGATCAACAGAAGACAAGCGAAATAGAGATCAGATTTACAATTCCTTTTGTCCGACAAAAATATGAAATATTGTTGCGTTACGAGAGTCAATAGGATGCTTCAGCAAGCAAAGTCTTTCTCGGTTAGCCAAACCTTCATGTGTTACACCCACTGCCTTCAAAGACAGCTCATCAAAAGTCAACGTTGGTCAACCCAAAGTCAACACAGGACAACAACAAAAAAGTCAATGCTGCAGATTAGGGCTTCAGTTAAACAACTCGAATTTCCTCGATTTTAGTGCCCAGCAGTGCGACCTCTCAAAATCGGATTTTTTGGCAGAGTTTTTAGGTCAAACGACCAAGAGTTGACCATTGTCAACGCTGGTTAAGGCTACAACAAAAAGCCCTAAATGGATCTGCAGAAAACAGTAGATTCGCTCGACACGTGTGAGGGGAAAGAGGCCTCCAAAGGCTATCGAATCAATCAGATCACAATGAGAGAATATGTGGTGAGTTGATGATCAAATGACCTCCAAGTCTCTCCAATTTATATCCATTAGTGAGGGTGTGTGTCACATCTATTAGGCATGTGAGCCTACATTACAAATCTGGCCGACCTTGCACATGTGGAAAATAAATTCAAAATAAATGTTTTGCTCATCCAAACAAGAGGATCTTTAGATCAATCTTACACCTCTCCGAAAGAGGAATCGAACAAAAATATGACCATCATCATATGAGCAGTGCAACATGGAGTTTGGACCTAGTTGCCCAAAATTAACAATATTGATGTTGCTGCTGCAAGTTGTTGGCAAGATAGGTTTGCTGTTGATAGGTCAAAGTTGCTACTGCTATTTTTTGCTGCCTCAAGTAGAAGTACTAAATCAAGATCAAAGTTACTAGGTCAAGATCGAAGCTACTGGGTTAAGATCAAAGTTGCTAGAAAAGTGCTGCTGCTGTTGCTAGGTCGAAGATAGTATTATTTGCAAAAGAAGAAGAGGTCTGACTTGGTGTGGAGGAAGTCTGTGTCAAAGTCTAGAGTCTTGGGTTATCTCATTAAAATTTTTGAAAGAAGAATCACTGATTGGGTTTTCCCTTACAGTGGGGTTTTTCCCTGGATGTCCGCCTATATTTGGTGTCCTTAATTTGTGTGGTACTATTTGGTAATTGCTTGATGAACTAAGAAAAAGAAGATGATAAGAAAGTTAATAAGAAGACAAGAATATCACAAGTAATTATCAAGTATAAGAACATCTTTCTGCCTTTCGAATTTTCTAACATGGTATAAGAACTTTGGTGAAGAAACAGTTAAAAGGCAGTCTCAAGTAGTTGATCAAGGAATCATAAAATGAAATCTTTTAAGGGAAGAAATTTATTATCCTTAAGGACAATGTCTAACTCAATAAAGGGAGAGAATAAGCTTGAAGGAGCTTTAAATTATAGGTCATGGAAAAAGATAATTGACCTCATTCTTGGAAAGAACAAAGTATTGGATTTGGTTAAAGGGAAAGTAAAGAAGCCTAGTAAAGAATCCAATGATGTAGATAAGGTGAAGTTCAAAGAAACAGAAATATTGGCCATGACACTAATGGTAGAAGGCATAAAGGACAATCTTGTCCCATATATATCCAACATTGACCATGCTCAAGAAATGTATGAGGCTTTGTCAACGTTGTTCACTATCAAGAACATTGGACAGGTGGCATGTTTGAAGAATGAGCTCAGAACTACGAAAATGACTAAAAATGACACTGTGACTTCCTTCTTTGTAAGGATAGCTAGAATTAGAGATGACCTTCTAGCCATAGATGGAATTGTATGAGACAAAGAGCTAGTGATAACTGCACTATTGGGGTTGCTACCAACTTGGAGTGCTTTTGCTTGAGGGATGGACAGTTGGAAAGAAACTCCCACATTTCAAGAATTATGGAATGCCTGTAGCCAAGAGGAAATGAGAATCAAATTAGTTTCCAACAATGAAGAAGTTTCAAATGCCTACACTGCTCATCATAAGAAAGGAAACTCCAAGAAGTCAAAACGACCAAGAAGGAAGGTTGACATGTCCAAAATAGAATGCTATCAATGTCATAAAATGGGTCACTATAGAAATGACTGTCCTGACAATCCAAAGAATAAGAAAAGGGAAATGGACCAAGCCAGTGTTGCTGAAGAAGCATCTCCCAAGAAGAATAAAGCCGAAGAATCAGATATAAGGGACTTGTACTACTAAGTCCTTTTCTCTAAGCCTTAGTTATTTCATTTTGTATTTTTGATTTTTAGCCTTTGTAGGTTTAGCATACTTTTGGAAAGACATTTTTGAGTTGTTTTATAAGGTTATAGGTATCCCTCAAACTTGGATAGAGCCCTCACCATTACTCCTTTTCAATTTTGGTTTACCTTACTTATCTAAGCTTGTTTATTATTAAGTACCAATCACATTTCTACTTCTATTTCTTGATTAGGAAAAGGCTTGCTGTATACTCAAGGATTATGACAAATCTTTGGAATTATAAGGTTTGTCAAGTAACAAAGGTATGCCTTAAACTATAAAGCTTTGATCTCTTCATGATAAAACTATAGTCATTCTTTTTGATATTCTACATTACTAACATTGTTGTGTCTAGCTTTCTTGAATCATAAAGATTCTTGATTGGGTGATTCATCATTAGATAAATCTACTCACATATTTGATTATTCTTATGGAAAACCCTAACCTAAGGGTATGACGTTGATAATATGTGAAACCCTAGTCTACTTAGGGATATTGGTGAAAAATGTTGTTTTTGATGTTTTGATGTTTGGGGTTTTGATTTGGTTATGAAAACCTTAACCAGTTAATGGTTTAATGGCGCTTTTTCAAATCCCAAACCTTTGAAAAATTAGGGTTTTCTATTGAAACCCTAGACCTTTAGGGTTTGGTAGGGCTTGTGAGCAAGACCCTTATTTAGATATTGTCTTAGAAATGAAATCTTAGGTATATGTTTGTACATCTAATCAAATATGTTAGATGTCTGAATGTGTTTGTGTCATTAGGTTTGACTAACATATGTTGTTATGATATGCTTATGCATATGATATCCTAGATATATGTGTCGACCTAATTATTGGTGGTCATAAGTCCTAGGGTTTGGAACTAAGCCCTAGTCGAAGTTTGATAATTTAGGATGATAATGAATTCTAGGGTTTTGTAACTAAACCTTAGTAGAAGCTCAATTCTCTAATATATGATGATAAGTTATTGAAGTCTGAAATTGAGTTGTGATCAATTTTGATTGGTAAAGGCTCATGTATGAAATCTAGGGTTTGCACTAAATCCTAGTTGGAAGTCTAACATATGAATTCTAAAAGTTGTTAGATACATTGTTATACTTGTTTGAATTGTTTCTAGGGACTGCCATATAAAATAATTCGTCCTAGGTATAATGAGATTGATATCTTGATTGAGCTGTTGATGTGATTTAGGATTTGTAACAAAACGTGGGCAAGAAGTTGAAATATTGAAGTAAAATCTCTTGCTGATTATATTTATAAAGTTTAGTGCTTCCATTATTATATGACATTGATATAGTTAACTTCATGCTTCTATAGATTTGGTGGTACTTGCTATCTAATTTATGCGGGTACGTAATCTTCAGATGGTGAAGATGTTCGTAAACAATGATATATAAATATTGATGGTCAAGGATGGAAGCCATGAAAGATTCTCCAATATTTGATCTCCCTAAGTTAAGAGGGAGCCTGAATAGAAGAAATATCCCTAAGATTGAGAGGGAGGGCATGTCATAGTCATGATGGTTACCTTGAAAGAAGAATTTAGAGAATGCATTTTAAGGTGCTGCTGAAAGAAGAAAAGAAAGTTTCGGTTATAGTAGGAAAAGGAATCTTGTGTCGAGATTCAAGTCCTATTGTGATAAGTTGAGAAGCAACATCAAGTTGTTTGAAAGACCCCAGATGTTTGTATTTGCTTATGTACATTTTGGAAGTGTATTACTGATTGGGGTCGTTTTTGTACATGTAAATCTCTCAGAGGTTTGATAACATGTTTTACATTTTGTTTTCCGATCAATTTTATCGGGAGAGATTTGTTTTCCTTAATTTGTTAGGATCAAGGAGGACTGCTACCGATTGAATAATCGAGAGTGTTGAGGCTTTATAAGTGTAGCATTGCTTGAGAGGACATCTGGCCGACACTATGTGTTGATGTCTAGATCTCGAAGTAGGAAATGTGGCGTTGGTCATAGAGGTTTGACACACACATGGATCCCTAGGTTGATTGTTAGCAAGTAAGCCTGATGGTACCTAGAGAGGTTGAAAGCTTTAGTCCATCTTAGTCCCACTTGGATAGATTGCCCTGGTCAAAAATCTAGTCCATGGCATTGCAGTGCCTAAATTGGTGAGAGACCTTGGATAGATTTTCCTGGTCAGAAATCTAGTCCATGGCATTGCGGTGCCTAAACTGTTGGGAGACCTTGGATAGATTTCCCTAGTCAGGAATCTAGTCCATGGCATTGTGGTGCCTAATCTCTTCATAATTCACATATTTTGAGAACTTCCGTGTACTTGTATATGATGAATACCTCCCTAGTTAAAAGGGAGTGTTGAAAATGTAACTAGATTCGGTCTTCATAAATGTATTTGAGTCATTATGTAATGTGCTTGTCAAAAAGAATGAAAAGAAAATTTTATTATTATTATTATGACTTATTAAAGCATGGGTTTCATGCTTGGGTCATGATGTTTTAGGTCAAAGTCCCAATTGAGGACTTCTAGGATTTATCCAGAGTCAATACAGTGATTATACATTTAAAAAGACCCTTCTTGGGCCTTTGAATCATGTAAAAAGGTATATTTTTGAGTCAAAAAGAATTATGTCACCTCCACACCAAGTCGGCCCCAAGAAGATCAAGTTGGCCTTAAGGAGGGTAATTCGACCTCACCTAAAGCCTATATATTGAGAAAATCGAATTCATTTGGAGCAATCAGTCTTACTCAAGTTCGATATCAAGAAGTAGTTGGGAACACGTGCGAAATTGGAGAAGGAGGTCAAAAGGAATGCGAGTTTGGTCAAGAATCAAGATAAAGGAAAAATTGAAGTGTTGGGCTATGTATCTCTCTCTCGTGTGGGCTACTTTTGGAGATCGAAGTCTCTTTGTCTATATCGAAGTTACTGCTGATAAATCGAAGTTGCTACTACTAGTTGTTGTTGCCTCCAGTAGAAGTACTAAATCAAGATAGAAGTTCGTGGGTCAAGATCAAAGCTACTGGTTTAAGATCGAAGTTGCTAGAAAAGTGCTGCATCATAGTGCTGCTGCTGCTGCCAAGTCAAAGATAATATTATTTGCAAAAGAAGAAGAGGTCTGAATTGTTGTGGAGGAAGCCTGTGTCAAAGTCTAGAGTCTTGGATTATCTCAAGAAAATTATTGAAGGAAGAATTGCTCACTTGGTTTTCCCCTAGAGTGGGGTTTTTCCCTGGCTTTCCGCCTATATCTGGTGTCCTTGATCAGTGTGCTACTATTTGGTAATTGCTTGATGAACTAATGTTAAATTTAGACAGACATGGTATGTTCTATGCTTAATGCAGTTTTACTTCTTTCTTTCTTATAGGCCCGATTCAATTTAGCAATCACATAAACATGAAATTAAAATGCTGATAGAACATAATAATAGATCAACAGAAGATAAGCCAATAATATAATTCAGAATTTACAATTCTTCTTGTCCAGCAAAGATAGAGAGTGATGTGCGTTACGGTAGTCAACAGGATGCACTAGCTAGCAAAGTTTTTCTAAACATTAGATCAGCCAATCCTCCAAGTGTCACACACACCCCCCAAAGACAGCTCCAAAAAAATCAACATTGGTCAATAGAAAAAGTCAACGCTGCGGTTTAGGGCTCTCTTTTCCTCGATCTTTGTGCCCTGTAATGCTGCCTCAAGAGATTAGAATATCTGCACTTGAAGGATGTCAAAATTTTGTGGGTCAAAGCTGGTCAACGCACCAGCAAAGAGCCCTAAAAACAGTCTGCACTCCTTTAGTTTCAGATCCGCACGTGTGAGAGAGAGAGGCCTCCAAACGTTGATTGAATCAATCATATCATAACAGAGAATGTGTGAAGATTTGATGAGCCAATGATCTTCAAGTCTCTCCAATTTATATCCATCAGTGAGGGTGTGTGACACATCTATTGGGCTTGCAAGCCTACATTACAAATCTGGCCGACCTTGAAAATGTGTGGAAAATAAA
The DNA here is from genome assembly GCA_034641835.2 of Pinus albicaulis. Lineage (NCBI taxonomy): Eukaryota > Viridiplantae > Streptophyta > Pinopsida > Pinales > Pinaceae > Pinus > Pinus albicaulis. The sequence goes on from CM076582.1 coordinate 859,165,024, forward strand.
ATCAAAATATATGTTATGCACACACAAACAAGATGATCTTTAGATCAATCTTGCACCTCTCTGAAAGAGGAATCCACCAAAAATATAATCATCATCATATGAGGAGTGCAACATGGAGTTTGGACCTAGTTGCCCAAAATTAACACTCCGTCTCAACTAGGGAGAACTCCATCTATCCACCTGAGCCATCCAGAGTTCAATACCATCGTGTACTATCATATATCATCCTGCAATCCTGCGTCATCCTGCAGTAACTTGCTTTGCTGGTTCTTCGCAAATAGAACAAAATAGGCGAGTCAGAAAGACATCACGCTCTGCTAACCTGAAGTCAGCTTAGAGGTTAAAACATCTCACGAACTCAAAAGAGTCTCATACTAACCCGGAGTTAGTTTACTGACTCGAAGTCAGTTTAGAGGTAAGAACCTCGTTAGACTTGATCCAAGATCAAGGTGTTAGACACGTGCTATCTTAGACATAGAGAGTACGACAATCTCCGATGCGTCTATCGGTCTTGCTATTGGTCTCTATCCACATTTCCCACCTCATTGGCCAAATGAGAGGTACTTCCCATGAGTCCAAAACTCCATGGGTAGGATGCGTGTGGGGCATAGATCAAAGAGACGGTGGGGCAGAAGCACAACAAGGTTTGACAAGCCTAGCCTCGTGTGTGCTTATAGCTCCAAGAAGCTATCCCCTAGCCCCCTGGAGTTCCCAAAGCTCATTATCCAAGTCAAGTAGGACACTCAGAATAGGGTCTGTCCACGTTTCTATGCTTCTCATAGAAGGTTAAGAATTTGACATTTCCCAGGGGCTTCGTGAGAATATTGGTGACCTGCTCATCAGTCCCAATGTGATCGAGCCTTACGGCACCTCGCTGTACCATGTCCCGGAAAAAAGTGTTATCTAATATCAATATGCTTGGATCGATCATGGAACACTGGATTCTCAGAAAGACGAACCCCACGATCGTTATCACAAAGGATAACAGTGGTATCTAGCACATGTCTAAACATCTCACTGAAGAGCTTTCTCAACCAAACAACTTCACAATAGGCCATACTCGCTGCAATGTATTCGGCCTCAGTGGTGCTAAAAGCCACCGACTTCTGCTTCCTGCTCATCCAAGATATTGAAGCAGAACCCAAGGTGAAGCAACATCGAGATGTGCTCTTGCGATCCACCACACTGCCAGACCAATCGACATCAGTATATTCATGGAGTCTCAAACTCTCGACAATGTATCTTAGCCCATGGTTGATTGTGTCCCAAAGATATCTCAATAGATTCTTGGCACCAATCCAGTAAATGTGATGAGGCTCAGCCATATGTTGACTCAAAGTGTTCACTGCAAAACATATGTCCGGACAAGAGTTCACTCAGAACATCACGGCCCCTATGAGTTGTCGATACTCGGTGGGATTTCCCAGTTGGGGCCCAACAACGTTTCCACACAATTTCTTAAAGTTGAGTTCCATCGGTGTGGACACAGAATTACAGTCCACCATACCAAATCTTTCCAGTAGCTCCACGCCATATTTTCCTTGAGAAAGGAAAATCTCGCCTGGACTTGTTAGGAAGAGATCGTCCACATAGAGATCTAGAATGAGAGGCCTTTCTCTATCAACCTTAAATTAGAGGTTTGGATCAACATTACTTCGAGTGAAGCCCAACTTCATCAAGTAGCTATCTATCCTCTCATACCAAGCCCTGGGGGCTCGCTTCAACCCATAGAGGGCTTTCTTCAACCTGGATACATAGGTGTCTCTATCTTAAACTTCGAACCCCAGAGGTTGCTTCACATAAAACTCTTCCTTTATTGAACCATGCAGGAAGGCAGTCTTCACATCCATTTGATGGAGACTCCATGCTTGCGTTGCAACAAGGGAAGTGATAAATCAGATTGTGGTATAGCGGGCGACAGGTGAAAATATATCATCATAATCTATGCCTTCTTTTTGAGAGAAGCCTCGAGCAACAAATCTTTCCTTGTACTTTTCAGCACTTCCATCGACTCCATGCTTGATCTTGAAGAGCCATTTCGAGGTGACAACATATTTGTCCTTCGGTCTCGGGATCACTTCCCATACATCATTCTTCATAATGGACTCATATTTTTCGTGCATAGCATCCTTCTAAACTTGATGCTTTACGGTTTCTTCAAATGATCCATGCTCAGATTGTACAATTGTACTCATGGCTGCTAGGTACCCTTTTTACCTATTCGGCTTCTTGCTTTCATGGAATGCCCCCTTAGGGCAATATGTCTCTAGGCATCTACGAGAGTGTTCCTAAGCCATGAGGGTATCTTTCTATTTGAAGGAGGTGAATCAATAGGATCCATTGGTCCTTCAACATCGAGCATCGGTTCATCCTTTGATTCTTCCTGCCTTCCTGCCTTCTTCTTCTTCTTTGTCTTCCTTTGAGCTAGGAGGATTTATTACTTTCTTGAGGGCAACATCTTCATCAATGGTGACATCGTGGCATATCTTCACTTCTCTTTGACCAGGCACATAGATTCTATATGCCTTCAAGGTTTCACTGTAGCCCACAAACATTCCCTTCTTTCCAGGAGCATCCAACTTGCTTCTCTTTTCTTTTGGCACATGAAAATAAACATGACTACCAAAAACTCTAAAATGAGAAACATCAGGTTTCTTACTAGAGGAGACTTCTTCGGGAGTTTTGAAGTCCAGAGCGGAATGACGACATCTATTTTGAACGTACACAACAGTGTTCATAGTTTCCCCCCATAGAAACTTCGGAAGACCTTGGTCATATAACATGGCGCAGGGAGCTTCCACAATGGTCCTATTGTTTCTTTCAGCAACACCATTTTGCTCAGGAGTATACACAGTTGTGGTTTCCCTCTTAATGCCATCTTCTCTGCAAAAGTCATTGAACTCATTTGACTCATACTTGGTCCCATTGTCGGTCCTCAAAATTTTGATTTTCTTCCCGGTTTGATTTTGCACCAAGGCCTTGAAGGTACAAAACCATTTGAATGCTTCGTCCTTCTTTTTCAAGAAATATATCCAGGTCTTGCGAGAGACGTCATCTATAAAAGTCATGTAATAGGAACATCCTCTCAAGGATGTCACAGGCAGCATATCAGATAAATTGGAATGTATCAATTGCAAGATATCATATGTCTTTGTGACACTTGGGGGGAATGGTCCCCTTGTATGCTTCCCTTCGGCACAACCCTGACATATACCTTCGTGATCATATTTAAACTCGGGCATCCTTGTCACCACCTTCCTTGCTTTGGGAAGGGCTTTGTAATGAAGGTGTACAAACCTCTGGTGCCATAGCTCGGTTTGAAGAGTTGTATCACATGACATAGCCCCCAACAGACTTCATCCAACCTGGTAGAGTGTATCAACCATGAAACCAATAGTAAGAGCTTCTTTGAAGTTCTTCTTCCAGATGCGTACCTTTACATCAATGAATGCCACCTTGAATCCTTTGTCTTCCATTTCCGAAATAGACACAAGGTTCTTCTTCAAATCAGGTACGTACAACACATCTTGTAAACGGAGGACTTGACCTTTAGATAGATGAAGGGTCACAGTCCCTGTCCCTTTCACAGGATAGGTGGCATTATCTCAAAGGATAATTTCTAAATTAGTATCCTTCTCAATCAAATTAGAGAGGGCTTCTTTATAACCTGTGAGGTGCCTTGAGGCACCACTATCAATCAACCAGACATCTAGGGTGTCGGGAGGAGATACAACAGAGAGGGTAGATACAAGAATAAGTTCATTTTCTTATTATCAACAACGTTAGACTCATCGTACCTGGAATTCCTTGACCTCTTGAAAGGTTGCCCATTTCCACTACGATCAGAGGGAGCCTTCCTCTTTCCTTTGAACTTGTTTCTTTGATTGCCATTCCTCATGAAGTTGTTGTTGTCATCATCCCTGGGAGGGTCCCTTCTATTGGGGCACTCCCTTGCATAGTGACCAAACTTGTTACAAGTGTAACATCTTCCTTTCCTTCCTTTGGGCCCTGCTCATCCATGGTTTTGACTTCTTAGACCACTATTGTTCCTCTTCTTTGCATGAGCGACGAAGGTAGTAGGTTTACCTCCATTTCCATTAGAGGGATGATCTCTCTCCATCATTCTTGTCTCCTCTTGAGCGCATCTCGTCAATATTTCATCAAAATCGGGAATCACATTATTATTATGAATAGTAGTATTGAATACATACCAATCATGGGGGAGACCTCCAAGTCCAATGAGAACCATCTCTCGATCAACTATTTATTCTCCAATAGCTAGGAGATTATTCCTGATTCCAGTGAGCCTCATAAAATAAGATTGAATGGATTCTTCTTTGTCCTTCTTGATATTCTTCAATGGATTCTTGAAGAAAATCACTTGATTAGCATTGCTAGCCCTGAACATGCTAACCCATTTCTTTAGATTTGCCCAACTCGGAGATGTGAGCAGCCAAGTGCTTATGAATAAAATCCCTGATAATCATCTTTGCTTTGATTTCCCCTTTTATGTACTTCGTCTTTGTGGCAACAGGTGCATTTGATGGAGGCTCAAGAATCTTCCCCTGCACATAATCTATGACATCTTGATCTTCTAGTGCCAAATACAAGGACACATTCCATGCATGATAATCAGACTTGTGAGTCAACTTATCATCAGATTTGAAACCCTTATAGGTTGAGGAGGGCATTGGTTCTTGATAGGATTTCTTCTTCGGTGATTGCTTTTCACACTAGCTTGGGCTTTGTCTTAACCTTCGCTCTGATACCATGTTAAATTTAGACAGACATGGTATGTTCTATGTTTAATGCAGTTTTACTTCAATCTTTCTTATAGGCCCGACTTAATTTAGCAATCAAATAAACATGAAAGTAAAGTGCTGATAGAACATAATAATAGATCAACGGAAGACAATCCAATCATATAATTCAGAATTTACATTTCTTCTTGTCCAAGAAAGATAGAGAGTGATGTGCGTTACGACAGTCAATAGGATGCACCATCCAGTAAAGTCTTTCTAAACATCAGATCAGCGAATCCTCCAAGTGTCACACAAACCCCTCATAGATAACTCCAAAAAAGTCAATGCTGGTCAACAGAAAAAGTCAACGCCGCAGTTTAGGGTTGCTGTTAAAGTCCTCCCTTTTTGTCGATCTTTGTGCCCTCTAGTGCGGCCTCAAGAGATCGGAATTTCTGCACTTGAAGGATGTCAAAATTTCAAGCTTTGACCCACGGTCAACGTTGGTCAACGTATCAACAAAGAGTCCTAAAAACAGTCCGCACTCCATCAACTTCAGATCTACACGTGTGAGAGAGAGAGAGGCCTCGAAAGGCTGATCGAACCAATCAGATCACAAGAGAGAATGTGTGATGATTTGATGAGCAAATGATCTTCAAGTCTCCCCAATTTATATCCATCAGCGAGGGTGTCTGATACATCTATTGGGCTTGCAAGCCTACATTACAAATCTCGCTGACCTTGCACATGTGTGGAAAATAAAATCAAAATATATGTTCTGCTCATCCAAACCAGATGATCTTTAGATCAATCTTGCACCTCTCCGAAAGAAGAATCCACCAAAAATATAATCATTAAAATATGAGCAGTGCAACATGGAGTTTGGACCTAGTTGCCCAAAATTAACAACTAAGAAAAATAAGATTATAAGAAAGTTAAGAAGAAGACAAGGATATCAGAAGTAATTATCAAGTAGAAGAAAATATTTCTGCCTTTCTGATTTTCTAACACCTTTTGGCCACTTTCTGAGGCTTCACAGCCTCTATGCTGTCATAGTGAGGCCTTTCGGCTATCTGCAGCTCAGACTGAGGCCTTTCTCAGGGCTAAGAGCACAACTGGGTGCCCAAATTTCGGGCCAGTCAAAGCCTACTACAACAAGATTTTTGGGCAAAGTTCCGCGTGCTCTTTCTGAGTGTGTTTTGGCCCAGATTGTGTGTGAGAACTGTCATCAAGAGGGCTGTGTGAAAGCTGTGCTGTTAGACCTAGTTTCAGTGTAAAGGGAGACATTTGAGATATATATTCCCTGTGCAGAGAGAGCTGATAGGAGGCTGTGTTCCTTGCTGGAAGGAGAAGACTGTGAGAGGAAAAATCTGTTACAAATTTCAGTGTAGAAGAAACCTATGAGAAGCAGCTAAAGGGAAGAGATAAGTCAAACTCTTATTGTATTATGTTTTGTTGTATAAATTTCTTTAAAGAAGCAAAATAAAACTCCTTCTCAAGCAATGGTTTTCCCCACAGTGGGGTTTTTCCAGGGTCAAGTTGACCAAAAACAAGTGCTCAAATTGAGTGTGTGCTTATTTTTTGTTCATTATATTAGCTGGAAGTAGAAGCACTCTTTATGTTTCAAATGAATGCATGAAAATTATTTTGTCAGCATGGCAAAACATGTCGGTTGGGCTTGAAAAACACTGCAAAATTTGAAACTGGGATAAGGGTGCAGATCATTCAAAACTTTCTACATCAATCAACAATAAACTCAACTGCTCTTTAGTGCGGAACATGGTCCCTTCTTTTGACTGACTTCCGCCACTTTTTTGTGGGATTTGGTGCCCTTAATTGGCTGTAGCAATCATTGATTCGTCCCTTGACATAGCGGTCAATTCGGTCCTCTTATGTGGCCTACAAATCAACTCCTAACTTGGCCTTTTACTTCCAAATCATTTTTCTTATTAATGATGACTTTCTTTGACTGGGAACATGCCTTTATTACGTCCCATCTAAGTCACCTAACACGGGGACATGAAAGACACGAGGATTCGTCGGACATGAACACGATGACCCCCTGGAACAAGATATATATATATATATATATATATATATATATATATAAAACACGAGGATTCGACTGTCCGACATGACCACGATGACCCCCTAGAACATGACACCTTATATATTATTTTCATACAAATTCATTGAGTCAAACATAGATCTTCATCTAGATGTTAGTTTTACAAAGATACAAAGAAACATTATGCATACAAATACACTTGTGACAGATTCATCAATGATCCAATAGGAGAAAGACATGATACTGTAATTTTCTGATTAGGTCATCAAAATCAAAATGTGTACAGTGTTACATAGGTAGTAGCAACGACAATGGCAAAAAGAAGGAGAAAATACAAAATGAAAACGACTACAACCCTCAAGGCAGTAGGTAGCTCATTGTCATCAATCCTCATCATCAAAATCAACATCATTGTACTTATCATCATGGTCACCATTGCTCCCCTTTGTTGCATCTTCCTCCTCTGTATCCAATGTCGTCTTCGAATTTGCTGGTGTGGAGGATGACCCCTCTACAATATCACCATCATCCAAAGTGACAAGCTCTAGCACTGGCTCATTAAGATCCAAGTTGGGCAATGTAACTCAACATTGCTGGCCAAACCCATATCATCAAGAAAGACGTCCGACATATTTGTCTTTCCCTTCAACCACTCATCCCTCTACCTATAAATAAGACGAAGGTTGGCGTGCACATACACCATTGTCTTTGCCCTGGACTGTTGAAGCCTGCTCTTGTTGACACTATACAAATTCCCATATGTGCTCCAATTTCTCTCGCAATAAGAGGATGAAGTCACCTGAGAGAGGAGTCTCATGGCTAATTGCTACAGAGGAGGGCTTGTTGCCCCATGACAAATGAATGAACAAAGTCAAGTGAATTCAAAATGTAGACACAATTGTTCACTAGTTCATGTCGGCTTATTCATTGTGGCAAACTACTATATAGCCATGTGGACGTCGCATGAAAGACAAAAATACAGTTCGGATATCTCTGAGTTTTTCAGATGAGTAAACAGAGATACAGTTCCCTTGAATCACAACAACCTTCTCGATATACCTATTGCGGATCACAGTGAAGATGATAAACAACGTTTCGGTGTCATGTTATAGTTATGGTTCGGTACTTTTCCTGTGGATATTTCAATTTTTGGTACAATCACAGTGATATAATCTTAGAGAAATCACAGTAAAAGGTCTTGGTGCTGGATCAGTGCTATATCAGGAAATAGGACGTGGTATCCTCACAAAAGTAAGGTCTTGGTATCATGACAGCGAGGAGGTCTCACTATAAATATCTTGATGTGAAAACAGTGATGAGATCTCAGTGACAATGTCTCGATGATCAAAAGATCGAAAAGGAAGAGGAAGAGAAGACAGTCAAGAGAACTAGTGTCTTGGTCTTCGAGTGGCTCTAGGTCAAGGGTCTTCATCTTGGCATTCATCAATTGGAATCTCTATAAGAAGAATTTGTGCGGGTTTTCCTCTCAAAGAGTGAGAGGTTTTGGCCCTGGCTCATAGCCTACATGCTGTGTCTCTTGTCTATTTGTATTTATGCATTGGTTACTGTTTGATGAAGAAGAACACTAATAAACTAAGAAGCAGAAGACCTTAATCTAAAGAAGTAAAAAGTATTCACATACAGTCACTAATCAAAGAGAAATCACCTAATACTAATGCCTTAGATTTTTGAACATAACAGTCTCAATCATGAAATCCCATCTATCATAAACCTCTCCGAGGATGGGTTGGTCTGTATTTGCGAATCGAAGCAAAGAAATGATAGGGTCCATGATCTGAATAAGTAGATCTACCATCTCCCACCAAGCATCATTTAATATTGTGTCCTTCACTCTTTTTGAGGTTGCTTGATCTGTCTTTGTCCAAAAAGATCAAAACTCTCAAATAACCATGGCCCCAAGAGCAGTCTTGACCTCCCTCAACCTCTTCAATATGATGAATTAAGAGGCAAATCGTGTATCCACAATCTTCAACTATGATAGATTGGTTTACTCCTTGTCGATAGTGAGGGCATTTGTATGGTTTTGTACAAAGTTGCGGATATGTCGTCCATCCTCAATAATGTTTCCAATCCAAAGCACATTAGAAGCAATAGATTTTGTTGCTAAGTTCAATGAATGGACAATGCAAGATGTATATTTGTGGATATTTAGCTTCCACAATGATGCCAACAATGTTGCAAACAGGTGCATTATCCATAATTATTTGCACACAAGAATCAACACCTACATCTTAAAGAACTTTAATAAACAACTCACTCATATATTATGCATCCTTGTATTGTCCAAGTGCATCCATTGATTTCGAGAAAACTGGACCATTCAAGGAAGACACCATGAAGTTGATGAGTGGGTGTTGTGCTGGATCTGTCCATCCATCAGAAACAATGCTAACCCCAGATGTTGGCCATGCTGATTTAAAAGGCTTAATCATTTTGTCTACCTGTTTCTTTGCCTTCGTCAACAATGTGGTTTTAAGCGTCCTTGACCCAGGAGGCACATACCTTGATGGAGCCCCTTGAGTTAGAGCTCGGCACATCTCTATAAATAGAGGTGAGCATGCAACATTGAAGGATATGAAGTCATGATAGAAAAAAAAGGCAATGGTGAGATCGAGCTCTTCTCGTTTCTCTTTTTGGAAAATCTTGTCCATTGGACCAAGTGCAATTGCCTTTCTTTTTGCTGCTTTTACCCCACTAGAACTCTAAAATGGGAACTTGTTGCTACTTTTTTCTCAAGAATGGAAGGGGGTCATCATTCTTGTTATTTTTAGTTTTTGCAGCCACATTTGCCACAACAACATATTCCTCTCTTTCCATTTCTTTCCTCTTTGCTAAAGACACCTGTGTACAAGCTGCAATTCCACAACTTTGTAAAGACAACAAATGAGCTTTCACACGGTAATATGTGCTCATGAAATGATTGTTGCAATAGTTGCATTTCCAAGCAACATTGCCTTCTCCCTTCATCTTGTTGCCTGACCCTTGCTCTCTTGTGGCATATTTCCACAATGGATTTTTGTTATCTTGAGGTTGTTGTCTTCCTTCAACATTTGAAGCTGTTGTTGCAGCCCCACTTCCAATAAATGAAACAATCGCAGACCGTGATGAAATTGGAACAAGAGGGGCATCTCGAATGGGCACATTCTTCCCCTTCCTTTGCCCCCTCCCTACTGCCCTTGATTGAGCCATGAATGCCGTAAAAAAATAAACAAAAAATGCACAAATTTGTAAAAGAAATGTACATGCAAACTTTTGTAATAAAAATGCAAAAAAGAAGATAGAAAATGCACATACCTGTTGCTTGAATCTCCTTTAAAATGCTCCTACACACTTTGCTCCTTGTTGTCACACACGTACAACAAACCCACAACCAGGAAGAAATGTCAAAGTGAAAATACAATGGCCAAATTGGCCTTTTAATGTCGCGCGAAGGTCACTTATCTGTGACTCGTGTCCGACGAATCGGGACACGATTGATCGGAATGACACGAGTTCGACCGAATCGTGTTTGATTCGCTGGATTTGGGACACGAGGGAGCCTAAGGACGAGTGCGGTTTCTTAGGTCCCCATTCTATTAATTTTTGCAATTTTGTCTTTTTCCGTACTTCTGAGTATAAGTGAGTTTTCATGGGGAAATAACTAGTTTTTGGGGTGCAAAGTGGGTACTAGGATTTTGTTGGTGCTTTGAGCATGAAACACTCACACGTCAACAACATTTCTTAGAACTACTCTTTACATTATTACATACAAAATTAATTAAAAATCCCGTCCTTTGGGAAACTTTTAATTATTTAAAAAATCCTAGAAACACGTTGTCAAATTTCGTAAGACTCAGGATATGACCTAACATGGTAATATACGTTGAACCTAGACTTGGAAAAATACTCAAGGCTCAGTTATTAATACACACTCCAGCTTTGGAGGTTATGAGTGAAAAAACTCGATTAATTACTTATCACTGAAAAGCTAAAATAATTAGGCAAGTGAAAAAAACACTCTAGAGTGGAATCTCTCGATAACCAGGTCCTGAGTTGTCTAATTCTGTTACATACGTTCATCATGCTAGCGTTCATTTATTACAATTCCCCCATGGGGTTACGAAATTTGAGAGAGAAGATAGAGAAAGAAAAGGGGTGAAATGTCTTGCTGGACTTCAAATCTTCAAAATTTTTTTGCAGGTGTGTCGTGCATTGGACAATAGGGTCTCATTTCCTTGCATGTACATATGAGCAGGTAACAGGCTACCAAAGTTAGCGAAGGCTTGGGGTAGACTAAACCTATTCCATTGTACATCGACAAGCGCTGAACGTCCTCGTCAACTAATAGGCTCGACAAACAAAATGTTCTATGACTATTGCAGTTTCTTTTTATTGCCATTGCCCCAATGACAAAGTGTGAAGGTTACAAACCGCCATCAACACTAGGGTGGTATTGTCAATTAATGAGCTTGATAGATAGACTCTTTCGCAACAACTTTGGTTTTGTCTACCACCATAAGGGTACCACGAGAGTAACAAAAGACTTGAGCACCGAAAAATATTTGGTAGGTCAACTAACGGAGAACCAAGACAAAAGCTTTCCTATTTACTTCTATCCGTCTATTGGACATCACTCATTGGGATTATTTGTGTGCAATTGTAATACAAAGGAAAAGGGCTGGCATTCGCGAGGCCTAATAGCCATTAGTGCCTTTTCTGTTAAGCTCTAGGTCTTGGCCTGCAGTCATGAGTTTTCATATTGCTAAGGCCGTGTTGCTATGGGCTTAATAGAATTGAGGATTGTGTGCAAATTTGTCTTGTTATATGATTCGGGTAAGAAAAACGTTGATGTCACTTTAAAAAAAAATTAACCCCCTATTCATAGTATTTATTTAATACAGAGATGTGGGATTCTTCGACATAGGATGGAAGGTAATCCAAGGGGCAATGAAGGGAGATTTTGGATTTGGGCCACCATGTACGAAGGAAGTGGGATGCCTTGACATCAGAGTGGTATCAGAGCATATTATAACTACTCATTTGAATATTCAACAGTAAGCAAAGCTAGAGATGAAATTTGGAAGAAGAATTCAAGGCATGAGATCAAAGCTCAGTAGAAGACACTGATGGTAATCTAGTAAGCATGAAGGATTGGTTTGAAAGACAAAGCACATAGGATGTAGTACAAGGGAGAAACAATTCCATCTAAGGAGCAGAGCTGGGGAAAATTGTTGATGATAGTTTTGAAGACTGATAATAGAAAGAATTTTGCAGGGGTTTGAAGAAAAGGGACTCGAGAACTTCTTGGAAGTGCAGGTCTATTAGATTTAACAAATAACATGGTCATTAAATTTCCAATTTAATTGGAGTAGAGAAATTGTTGATTGTAGGTAGCAACAAGTAAAAGGAAAATGTAGCAGAGTTTGTGTGATAGAGATGAATTGTAACAATTTCTAGCCGAGGTTCGGTAGAAATTGTTGAGACAACTCTATAGTTGCAAATGTGGGTAGAGTTGTCGAGAGAAAGGAGCAAGTGAAGCTCTTGGGAGAAGTGAGTAGAGCACAAAATCCTAAAGGATCAAAGAAAGCTTAGAAGGTTCCAAAGGAGAGAATCAAGAATACCAAAAGACTAGGTTGAGGAGAAGCTTGTTGAGGTTTTTGTAGCACGGTGAAACAAACTTCTTGTTGCTGAGGCTTAGTTCAACTCACAAGTAGACAAGTAGAAGTTCACAAAGGAAAATAAAGATGACTACTGATGGTTATGACAAGGGACCAAAGAAAAGCCACAATAAGATGAAGGGAAATGCCAAAGAAAATGACATGAAAAGGATGAGTTAATAAGAATTTGACAGTGAAGTTGTTGAGAGGAAGAAACGACTCACTATAATGATGATGCTTATATAAGAAAGTGAAAAAGGACAAAGATGTAGATGGAGAATGAATAAGTAGTTTATATGGCTTATTAAGAAATTATTTGCAAGAAAGCTGAGGAAGACTTTGAGTCACATGATTATTATTTGGTTGAAGTAAGAGTAACTCAGAGTAGTTGAGTATGAGGAGAGAAAAGTTCACTATTGTGAACTAGAGCAAGGATCATATGGGAGACTGATGAGAGTTTCTTGGATTGTATGAAGGGTTTATATGAACATGAAGATCCGACAATAACTACATTGAAGGAGGCTAGAGTGCCTATATTTTTGAAACTAATTATTTGTGTATGAATTCAGGTTCTGCAGATACTAAAGATGTTGGACAGTAATTAACAACTATCATAAGGATGGAGGAAGACAAAGCAATGTTTTTTCAAAGTATTGGAGAAAAACAAAATCAGAAGCAAGTCGTCTTCCCTCCAAGAGTCGGCCTAGGCCAAGAAATGCGCTTATTCACCCTAGACAGACTACTATATTAAGGCAACTCGAGGTTCTCATTTGGTAGATTCACATTCCTTACTCAAGATAACTTCTAGGAAAGCGAAGGAGGTCAAGAAGGATGAAGAAGGATAAAGGAATAAGTCTGAATTTCTCTCCCTTCTCTCTCATCATCTCACACGTGTCAATAGAAGTCTGTCTCTGTGATTCGCACTGTTTCTAGGCATTTTGTTGTAGGAGGGAGAAATTTCTGGGTTTCTGGGCAACTATTGTAAGGTTGAAATTTCTGGGGCAAATGGCTATTGCTGGAGGGTGGAAATTCTGGGTTAGATAGGCAAAACAAAGTGCAAGATCAATTTGGGTGACTTGACTTGGAGGAGAAGTCCATGTTTGCCCATAGTTCTAGTTGTGTCTCTTATTGAAAGGAAAAATTTCTCTATTGAAAAGGTTGCTGGGTTTTTCCTCGTAGTGGGTTTTCCCAGGGTAAATCTTGTCTTTCTTTTTGTGCAATGTGATCTCTATTGTTCCACTGCTTCTTATGGTTGAATTTTTGAAGTATAATTGCGGAATGATTTAATTGGAATAAGATAAAAGAAGATTTACATCAAAAGTAATTATCATAATTTCTGAAATATTGTTCTAACCCTAAATACACTAGAAAATCAACAAAAATCAAGCTATTGGGCAAGTTGTCAAAGAAACCTGAGATGGAGCAATATTTAGAAGGACCTGATAAAGGAAAGATGGTTAGACCCTCTAAAGAGATAGGAGAGTCTTTTCATTTTCGAACTAATTATGCATTCCCAAGTACAAAGGATGTTGTTATGTACAAAAAGTTTCTAGCATGTGGAATGAAGAATGATAGCCTTATAAATGTAGATTTTAATGAAGAAATGAGGATGTTAGAAGAATGACTAGTCAATCCAAGGATTGAAAAGGATTGCATAGGGATTGCACACATGAAGCATGAAGAGTAAGAGATGCATGAGGCATCTAATGGAATTAATGTTTTCGAAACTGACTTGTTATATAAAGGACAACAAGAGAAAAACATTCATTTGAAATCAATGAATGAGATGATGGGGTAGTTGTATGTCTCATTGGGATATGAAGGAAATTTTGGGAAAAGTTAGAATGGAGAATATGCATAACAAAGGTGTAAAAGTATCTAGTAGGTTGCAAAGGCCGAATCAAAGGATCAAAAAAGAACTAATGCACATGAAGGGACAATAAACTACATATTTATAAACAATAGTGAAGGAAAGACAACAATCCTTCTTATAACTAGTGTTGCAAATATCCCGATTTTATCATGAAAATATCACGAAATCACGATTTTTTGAGCTAGTTGACTTTTGCCAATTTTTCTCGATATTTTGGTGGTATTTTAATTTTGTCAATGTTTGTCGATTTTACTAATATTTTCTCGGTTTTTACTATTCTTTAGTTTTCAGACCCTTGTTGATTTTATTATGAAGCTGATGTTTGCAACATTTCTTATAAATGATGGTGATTTTCAGAGATCTAATGTTTGTTGTAATAAATTTGTTTTATGTGCAGATGCAGGAAAAAACATGGGTTTGGAAGATGAAGGTCAATATTTCACAGAGCAGCCATGGAGGAGGCAACAAAGTGCCTCAAAACATCTTTGAAGAGATCTCTAATGATGAAGAAAGGAAGCTGAAGAGTTGTGGAAACAATGGAATGGTAATTGAAGCCACAATGTTTTTAAATCTTGAAGTACAACTGCAATTAAGCATTGTTAGCAACATGGATCAACAAAGTTATAAGTTGGACATTGAAATTGATGAGTTATGTATGCCGATGGAGACATTGCCTAGGAAGAGGCATAGTACCGTGAAGAAGACAATTAGCAATAGAAATCAATTGATAAAGGAGTAGATGAGCAAAGCTAGTGGAGCATTGCAAAATAATGTATGGAAACCTGGAAGATTGAGGACAACAACTACAAATCAACAACGACAAGTAGTGAATGGGGCAAAGTTAATGAGGAAGGTCAACATTAGAACAAAGTTTGTTGAATATTTTCATGATAGTGAGAGAAATGGACAACAACAAACTCGATTTTGGGATCCAGGAGCAGGAGAAATTGCAATAGATGCACTTGCATTTGCAAAATGTCAGACAACATGATAGAAGGTACAATTAGCAAATGCAGTTAGAAGACTCATGAAAAGGAGTCCATGAATTATTTTGACCTTGAGAGTCTGATGTAAGAGCATTTTTCCAAGTCAATGAGACCTAGGAGGTCTTACCACATTTACTAAAGTGAGTGAGTTCCCTTAATTTAATTTAATTTGATTTAATGTAATTAGAGATACAAATTTGATTTTCTTGCTAAATTAGAGATTTATTTAAGAAATGAGGGATTATTTCCTCATCGATATGTAATACATCATTAAGGAGAGTTGTGGAGGAGTGAGAGGTTTTGGGTTTAGATTTGATATATCTATGTGGATTATTAGAGCTATATATAGTGGATCTCAACAAACCATCCCTATTGTATATAGTTGATCTTTGTAAATAAAATAGAGCAAGAGGAATAGAGTAAGATAGTTGAGAGGCTAAAGGACCGAGAGAGGTTTGAGAGAGAGAAGAGGGCTAATTATTTGTATAAATCAAGCCAAACTTGTACAAGTGTTGTGCGATTGAATACTGTGTGAATATCCTCCATCATTTTGTGTCCGATGTTTGTGTTTTTAATTTAAATGTTTTTACTTTGCGGTGTGTGTTTGTGGAGGAAGACTATCATTTGAGTTGGTCAATTTTCTGAAGCAAGCAATATGCGCAGGACCCAAATTGGTTTATAGTTGAGTGAAAATGAAGAAATGTGGTGACGAGTCGAACTAGTTGATGTTTTGATTAAGGTTCCAATGTTGGGGTTCATAGTGATGAACAAAGGTAATTCAGAGTTTAGGCCTTTACAGGAGCAATAGTTATAACATCGAAATTTGATAAAATCCAAGTTTTTTACTAAGTTTTGTCAGTTGATGGGATTTCAACCTTTTCGTGAAAGGTTTCTCTTCTATTAGCTCTCGGCTTCTTGCTTGTACAATTATTCGTTGCAATCGATATCATTTTGATTTGAAAATGCCACATTGAAACACCAAGTTTAGGAGTGTGTCTTTATCTAACAGGAATAGAGAATCGTTCTTCAAGTATTTCCGTTTATCGGCCATCAACCACCATAGTTAGCAATGGCTTGGCGTAGATGATACCTATTCCAGTTCGATTTGACAAGTGCTGGGAAGTCCTGTCAACTAACAATCCTAACAAAAGAAATTCTTTACAACTTTTGGAGTTTCTGTTTATTGCCATCGGCCCAACGACAAAGCATGAAGTTTACAAAGTGCTAGAGGCACTAGGGCGGTCCTATTAGTTAGCCTGACAAATGGACTCTTTCATGACAACTATGGTTTTGTCTATTGCTACTAGTCTACTACGAGAGTAACAAAAGAATTGAGTGCCATCAAGCATCGGGCGGTCCTGTCAACTAATGGAGAACCAATACAAACATTTCCCTTTTACTTCCATTCGACTCTCAGACACCATCTATCAAGATTGTTTGTGTGCATTTGTAATACAAAGCAAAAGGGCCGATAGTTGCAAGGCACGCGGGGTGTTAGTGTCACTTGGGTTAAGCATTGGGTTCTGGCCCATAGTTGTGTTTTGTTTTTCATATTGTTAAACCCCTAGTGCTAAGGGCTTAATAACATTGAGGATTGTATGTGAATCTGCCTTGTTATATGATTGGGGTAAGAAAAATGCTGATAGTCTGTTTACAATTTTAACTCCTGATCCGTAGTCTTGAATTAATATAGAGATGTGGGATTCTCCCACATAAGATTGAAGCTAACCCAAGGGGCAAAAAAGGGTAATTTTGTATTTGTTCCACCATGCTCGAAGGAAGTGGCATGCCTCGACATCAAATTATTAGACCAAATCAAAAGTTTAAAATATGAGAATAAAAATAGTAATGGTAAAGTGGAAAATCCAAAGAACAAAGAATTTTCATGCCGAAATATTCATAAATCCAAGTTAAAGAAAAGGGAACAAACATTGATTCAGATGATAATACAATTCATTAAGATCTTGGCCCAATTAAAGTGAAGACATATCCGGATGCTACAGTTCAAATGACGAAAATACCTTTTGAAATTGGGTAGCATCAGGGGGTACTCTCACATGTCGTTGGTATTAGGCTTGTGAGGGAGAAACACTCATAAATTGTGATTTTATGAGTGTGTGGGATTTGCACCCAAGTTGCGGGCTTGGTGGCCAAGGAGAGCATTTAATGTTCTAATTTAATGTTGAGTTTGATGTTGGGGGTATCTTGAAGGACAAGGGGACTTCCAATGGGACCTTAGGTCTAATATATGTAAGAGGTTGATGGAGAGGTTTAAGGCAATTCAAATGCGCAAGAAGTGATGGATTCTTTTTGATTGAGGTCTAAAATCCACTAAGGAAATCATAGACCTGCAACTAGAGTCGCAACATGTGTTTGGGGATCTTCTTCTATGGTGAATTATGCCCAATGTTTATCTTTTGTTTTGGGATGTTGCAGGTCAAGGAAATGCTAGGCAAAGGAGAGACCTAGCCATAGGAACAAGAGGACAAAAAGGGCCAAATATTGTGAATTAAATTGTTGTGTGGTTAAACAGTTCATGAGGTATTTGTTTCCCTAAAAGAGAAGGGGCCATATTATTGTGGAAGGCTGTAAAGTGGTTGGTGGCCTTGAAGGATAATTCACAAGTCAAGATAAGGAAGGTCAAACCAAGTTTGGGCCAAAACTTTGGTGAGGAAAGGCCATAGTCTGGAGAAGTGGTCTATTGAAGTTCTAGGGCAGACCGAGGGGGCTTAGGGGTAGGGTAGACCTGCTGGTAGACTTTTGGGCACAAATCACTATAGTAAGCGACATTCATGTGGATAGTTGAGGGCTTGTGTGAAGGCCATGGGATTGTGAAGAAATGCTAGGTGGGTTGATTGTTGATTGGGAGATTTAAGAAGGGTTTGTAAAGCGCTATTTTGCTACAATAGATTTGTTAGGGTGTTGTAGGTGCCTTTGTGGTCAAAGGATTGCCATAGTGTTGATATTTGGGCAAAGAGGTCTTA
This sequence comes from Pinus albicaulis, assembly GCA_034641835.2. Lineage (NCBI taxonomy): Eukaryota > Viridiplantae > Streptophyta > Pinopsida > Pinales > Pinaceae > Pinus > Pinus albicaulis. Next base: position 859,183,331 of record CM076582.1, read on the forward strand.
GAGGACAAAGCCTCAGCCCTAAGTGTTTTGTCAAAAGGTTTGACATTGTTTTTTGGGCATTTTCCAGGGGTTGTAAAAGGCCATTATCCCTTGTACGAGAGCCCTAATGATTCTCATTAAAGGACTAGTAAGAAATACATTTTGGGCAATAAATATTGTGTATATTGCATGCTTTAATTGTTGGTATATTCTGCTATCCAAAAGTTATTTTTAAAGTTAGGCATTTCAATGTGTTTATGTTTTCTGTTTTGTGAAACTTCCAAAACATAGACCAAATTTGGGGTGCATGAAATTCTAATAATACCAACAAAAGATCTAGTAATCAAACCAACAATATCAGTGCACAGAGAAGATCATATGCCAAAACTAACTAAAGAAAATGTTATGAATACATTAAAAGAAAATCAAGATACATGAACTCCTTATCGACACCCAAATCATAAGAGTAGACATGTCAACTAGTCATCAAATCCATATCACATAAGACAAAAACAACTGTTTTTCTTTTTGAAGAATATCGATGTCACCACAATTAAGTCTCATGATGATAGTTCATCTTTAGAAGCCGATAAGCATAGAGTTCCACATAAGATTGAATTGGGACTGTTAGACCATTTCACAATGCGACAATTCTATACCACAATTAGAAGTTCATATCATCTTGCATCATCGAAGATGATAGCTCCAAGAATTGGAAAAGTCGCGATGAGATTACAAGATAGAAAAAGATATCAAGCATTTCATCAATATGCTTTGAGGACAAGGCATTTCTAAAGGGGAAGACAACATTATGAATATAAATAACGTAAAATAATAAGAATAATAATTAATAATTAGTATTGTTAAATGCACGTAAATAATGGATAGATTTAGATAAACATGTGATGCATTTCTATTCACAAAATACACTTATAAGTACATTTTGTGACCCATGGTTTCCATCTTCCAAGAGGTCGCTTGGACTTAAATCACTGTTGGAATTCCTCCATTTCAACCCTAATAGATTAGGTGGCCAACATTTCCCCCCTTAATTTGAAGGGGTGTATATGAGTCAAAGAGGAGAGCTGAAATACAAAAGTGCATGGCGACCAATGGCTGGATGTGCTCTTTGAAACGATGGTTTAAGGAGGACCACAAACCAAATGTGTTGGTTTGTGTAGCTTGGGAGGTACTCTACAACCCTATGTGTTGGGCTTGTGAGAAGTTTGACCACAAAAGGGTTTTGTGGGCGCAGTAACCAAGTTGGGGGTTTTGCATGCAAAGTTGTGGGCGCGAAACCAAGTGGATATTAATTTTTTTGCATTGTTGCACGTGGAGCACCCTTAAAGGACCAAGAGGGACCTAAGGCAACCATGGGTGTATTGATCAAATGAAGGAAAATATATTTTCTTATGATAGTTGGGGTTAATGTAAATTTTTTCAAGTCGGCTTAGGCTTGGAAGGAACCCCTTTAGGGCCAACATCTACCCTCATAGAATACTATAAGCAAGAATGAGATGTCACCTCCTTGATAATCGACAAGAGCTACGCTTTTCAAGCAAAGACAAGTTAAGGAGAGCACAAGCCTCAAGAAGACGAGTTGGATAGGAGGAAGAAAGATGAGTTTTTTTTCTTTGTTTCTATGCCCTGGTTCATGTCTAAAGGAGGAGGGCTAGTCTTGTAATTCTGGAAGGATTCTGTGATCGAAGGCTGGAAGGTTTTGTGCATTTGAGCTATGGAGAAATTCTTTGGAAGGGTCGAAAATTTTATGTGTATCTAGACTGAGGCTACGCCGAATTATATCCACTTGTGGTAAGAAGGCCGAGACTCCTTGAGTAGTTGTGCATAAGGGTTTTACATATGCTAAGAAGGGGCTGAGGTTAATAAAAAAAGAGTGAGGAGATAATAGATGTTTGTGTGCCATGTTTAGAAGAAGAAATGAAGGCCAAGTTACCTGAGTCAATGCACATGTGTCCAAATCAATCCGAAGTGTAATAGGACTGAAGTTATTCATCATAGGACTGAGATCCTCGAGTATGAGCAAAGGCTACAAGGTTGGTTGTGGCTACATCATTGTGGAGAAGAATTGTTGTGGTGGAAGGACTGTCTAAGAGGGTCCTGGACATCAGTTTGTGCCCTAGTTAGGGTTGCCTCAAAGCATATTCAGTAATGTTCGAAGTTGTTCAGAGATTAATATATTCGCACTAGTATTCTGTGCAAAAGAGGAAAGGGTTGTTATCCTATAAGGTGAGCTACACACTTCTGTTACGAGGTCGCATATCCTCAGAGATTAGCACTAGGTTCTTTGATGTGTATGCTCCCTAATAGGGCCAAAATGTGCTCAGAATAGTGCACAGACACGTGAGCTAAATGAACAATGGTAAGGATATGTATGAAGTGAAGTGTGGAGGTTTGTTCATAGGAGTTTGAACAACAGTTATGATGGTGCCCTAGTTAGATGGTTTAATGTTGTCAAATCAGAGTTAAGAAGGCAATTGTGGAAGCCCTAGATTAGTGAAAGTGTTGACTGTGGGCCGACAATTTTGTATGCTGTAAGGAGAATGACAAAAGGGCTAATTTTTTCACAGTGTGATGGAAGATTGTTGTGCCCTAGGAGCAACATTTTGGAGTAGCCAGGGTATTGACAAGTGGTCAACTTAGAAGTCCTCATGTACAATGATCATTGAAGGAGTCAATAGGCTGTTAGGAGGCAATGTATTGTGCCCTAGTTAAGTGGGTTACAGGTGGGAAAACCAGTGATAGTAGGGCAATTTGACAAAGACCCTAAGAGCAATGATTGCTAGTGGGTATTTTGAGTGGGACAAAGTTCAATCATATTGGAGCAACAAAGTGTGGTTGATAGTGGCAGATTGGACAGTTGGAGATGTAGTTGCTGTAATCAACAGATGGGGAGGCAAAGCACCCACTAGATGTGTTCAAGGTACGTGGACTGAAAGGGTTGTGGAGCAGTACATCAACAAGTAGGTCAAGTGTGTCTTGTTGAGGGTAGATTGGTGGTCATAGTTGTTGAAACCAAGCCCTAGTTGTGTGCTTGTATCAGGAATGTATGTAAGGGCCATGATCCTTGGTACGAGATCCCTCAGACTGTTGTATTAAAGTTTTGTAATAGAACAAGTAGTGGGTTAAAAGTTAAAATTGTCTTGTGTACTAGTTGATTCACTATTGTGTATTTTGTGTTGTGCATAGTAAAAGTGTTATGGCATTTGAGTCTGTTTGTGATCGTGATCTTAGACTCAAATCATATTCTTGAGTGGCATGGAAAAATCAACAAAATGAGGTAGAAGAACCCGAAATTTCTAGTGGTCGTGGTTTAAGGCTAACCACCAACTTTGGACTAGGCTCGAAGAGATTCCTAGAACAATTTTGAATCTAGCTAGAAACTAAAGTCTTTTGCGAAGTGGAAGTGCTCCCTGATGATGGTTTGAAGATGACCATGAACTGATGTAGCAAAAACCAAAGTCTTCTGCCAGTGGTGGTTTAGGGATGGCCGCCAACCAAGTAATGCTCATGGAACATGAATATGTCTTTGGCTACAAATTTGACTCTAACAGTGGCTAACTGTTGCTCTAGGCTTTGGCAGTGGGTTTCAGTTCAGGATGTGGCTTAGGTTGCCTTGATATATCTTTGAAGCTGTTGATCGAAGTAGAGAAGTAAGGGTTCTGCTTGTCTCAGTGCTAAGACTAGCAAAAGAACCCAAATGACTGCCACTTTTGCAGAATATTAATTTATTTAACTATTTCCTGAAGTTAGACTTAGGAAAAATTTAAAATTCCTAATTTAACTTATGATTTAATCTCAACCATTGATCACGATTTAATCTCAGTCGTTGAGAGGGTGATTACGGTTGAGATCAAAATTATAAGAGGAGATAGAGCGAGTTAGTGGCAAGTCAGTTGAGCACAAGCAGAGTGTCAGATTAGTGGAGGAAGAGCCGAGGACTTCAACAGATTGTAGTTATACAAAATCAAAGAAGAAATTGAGGGCCTAGCTCTTATAGCCCCAATACAGTCATACCATTGACACGTGTGCATAGGAGAGAGGATTTGTGCTCGCATGTGTGTGAAATTTCGCTTATTTGGGTAGGGATTTTGCAGATCTAGTGAGCAGGTAGGGGGTCGATTCATCTTGGAGGATTGATTAGTTGTTATTTGTGATAAAAGGGAAGTCTCTCCCTTGTAATTCTCAAAAGAAATTCCTTTGCTGAAGATGAAGAAGAAAATACTCAACATTGCAGGTTTTCCCTGGAGTTGGGGTTTCTTAGGTATATTTTGTGTTCTATGGTTGATTTGTTTGTCTTCTGATTTATTTATTTTTCTGTGCATATTGAGTTAGAAAACTCTGTGTATTTGTGATTCTGAATATCAGTTGCTTATGTTTCATGGTTTTTACACTTAGAAATTGGAAATCAATTTACTGGGTATTAAGGAAATCTAATAGAAGCTAGTAGCTTACCACCAATTCCCCTCTTGTTAGATACAAGTTGAGAAGATGAGAATAACTCCATTGAAGGACATGTCAATACACGAGAATGAACTTTGAGGTATGATCGATATATTTTCTTAGCTATTGAAGACCATTGCCAAGAAGTGATCCATTTTATGTGAATCTTTGCTCTTGCAGGATTCTTGTGTCTGAAATGTCTTTATGAATGACGAGTTTGTTTACCACAATGTTCACAGGGGTGAAGATCAAAACACTGATCTTTCACACGACAACCAGATCACAATGGTGACATTTGCAATTCTGACGTGGTTGTGGAAGTGGAGCATGTGAAGATGAGTTGATGAAACTTGATGGGTTTATAATTGTCTAGAATGTAAAAGGAAACATTGTTGTCATATCCAAAACCAATTCTGTTTTTGTTGCTGATAAGTTCTTCCCAAGGTCCGATGATGGGCCGTGGAAGTGCAACCTGAACCTCTGCATTTTCATGCAAAGATGCTCTTGAAATGACCTCACCGATCTGATCAATTTTTGGCTGCTGATGGGAGTCAACTTCAAACAAAGTATTGTTTTGAACAAAAACCAGTTCAGAATGATGACTCTTCTGTTGTAGCTCATCTTGCTGTAGTTGTGACTCAATTTGGAGAAACTCCATCTTCTCTTGTGCATGTTGTAGACAGATTTTAATCTCAGCAAGATTGGCTTTATTGATTTTGACTGTTTTGTCAGCAATAGATAGGATTAGAGTGCTCAATAACTCGAATAAATCATCAAGTCTGGCCATTTTGTCCACAAATCAAGCTCAAGAAATAAAGTGTGTCAGTTCAACTGGAAGTGTGCCTGTAAGCATACAAAAGATAGAAGAAATTCAACAAGATACAAGATGATTATTTGTAATTGTACAATGCACCTATGCTCTAATAGCAATAGCTTGCTGAGTTTTCAAATGCAATCCTCGCAATAATTTGATCCTCCTACGTGCATTTGGCATCCACACTCAGCATGCTAAAAGGTTTCTTCCCATATAGAAGAACACAACTCAATATTCCACAAATGCCTCAAGAGGATTTGAATCCGCTCATCCCAAGTCCAACAGATTTTTGAACCAGACCAGGAAGTAGTTTTATTATACCTTCAACACTTAATTATTTTTTGCGCAAAACCTGCAGGAATCCAACAAACTAGTAGTGCAAAAGTGGTTCTTGGTGGAGACTTCTGTATCCCAATAATTGATACAAATAGACAGAAAGGAATGCGAAGCGTTCTTTTTATTACTTCAGTGTAGAAAATCGTTCAATCTATTCCTAAAATGCCTGCTAGTTTGTCCACAATATACATACCAAGGTTCAAGCACTGTAGAGTTTAAACCCATTGAGGGTCGCAACCATAACAGTAATGCCTTTCACTGCAAAATCTTCATCAATAGCGATGAATCCAATCCATTTTACAACTTGCTAAAATGACATTTTCGGTTTTTTGTGTTTAAGTTATTGAAGGAATAATGAACGGTGGATATGTCTATTTCTATTGTCCACCAACAATTTGTGGCAATGTTGAAATTTCTATTAACCAAAAATTCCACTCAAAATGGCAGAGGTTCGAACTTTTTGCTTTTTGGTTTGTTTGTTTTTTTTAAAACTTTTAGACCATGATGAGTCGGTAACTTGTGGAGTAATCTGGGTGAAGCCCAAGATCAAACCTAGTGGCTGCCACTATAACAACAATAGTATATCCAACAACCTGTAAGCATACATACCAAGAGTCTATGACTTAGCAAGAGCTGAGACTCCATGAGGGTGGGGGAAGCCTACTCCTTTGAGCCTTATCACAATAGGCCAAGGATGTCCCCCTTGGCATTTGAAACTTGGTGGAGGGGATAATTTCTTTTAGTTTTTGAGCCTTTATAGGCAACATTTTTTGGATGGGATGCCTAGAAGCCCCCCTTTCATTTGGTATATGTGTGGGGGGGAGGGGAGAGGGTATGCCCAAAAGCACCTGTTTTTTTGGGGGGGATACCTAGAAGCACCCCTTTTCTAGGGGGACACTCAAAAGTTCCCCTTTGGGGGGAACATGCCCTCGACATTGGGGAGACCTTTCGCCTTGCAATTTTGTGCTTTTTCCGAAAAGGGGGATGTGGGGAAACATTTCACCTAGTGACCCCTTGTTCCAGGAACATTGGAAATGTGTGGGGCACACCCCAACCCTAGGGATGTATCCCCCTGGAACATTGGTGAATATATATTGATGTGTAAGAATAGCAGTGAATGATGAATTCATGACTTTGAAGTTTGGCCCCATGAGTACCACTATAACCCCCTAGGCTTATGCTAACAGTCCTCAAGCCAATACCTAGAAAGTAACTTATGACTTAGCAAGGGTTGAGATATTTGGAGACACACTTGTGAGGGGCTATTACTGCTGGGGCTATTTAGCTTTTTACCTTTATTACAACAAGCCAAAGTCTCATTAGGGATTTGAACTTGGGTGGCGAGACCTAACTCCCAACCATTCAAGCAAACCAGTTCAAGCTGATCGAGTCATGTTTTATAAGTAGACTACACTACTTTGTTTGGGCATTTTTAATCACTATGTTTGAAGTCCATATGCGAGTGTGCACATTAAGAGAATAATTCAAAGAGAATACTAAACGTAGCCAATGTGAATAATATTATTAATGCCTATTTATTAATTGCTTGAAATAATGTTGTTATAATAGTTTGTTTTTGTGTGTCCATTCAAGTACTAATTTTTTTTTTTTGGTACTCTTATTTAATGAAGTGCACAGGAATTCTGTAGCGTGGGTGATGACTCTTCTCTTATTTTGTGGGATGCACGAAATGGAAATGAACCAGTCATTAAGGTATTTTATTTTGTTCGTTTTTTTTAACTTTTACCTCTTGTAGTCAAGGTTTTGATCTTCCATGTCAAAGTTTTAGTGCATTTCAGGTGTGCTATTTTCTTTGTGATCTTCGTTGTTATATGCTAGACTAGGACTTAATGATGGTGTACATTTCATATGCTCTTTTATCATTATTGATAACAATTTTGTTTTAAGGCTAGATATTTAGAGTCATCAACTTCAGGATAAGGGCAGGTAAATCTATGGTTAATCATATATACAATAGAGTAAATTTAGGGCTATTGTTAGATTTTTGGGATTTACACACACTAACACAGACAGGATTTCACCTATAAAAAGAGAGAAAAGATTGCTTGATCATTTAGTGATGCAATGTCTGATATCATGTTAGGAGAAAGAGGTGTCTGCTATGAAACTTGACATCAAACTTGGCTTGTTCAAGAGCTCACCTCCTGCACATCCTTATCATATTTTTCTCTAGCTTCTTTGAGGAAGCACCATCTCATTTTCACCCTTAATGATGATCTTCCTCACTCGGTGAAAAGCATACCTTCTTGTTTCTCTAGGTTCTCTCATATGACCATCGACTTGTCTTCACCATCCAGCAATCAAAACAACCCCTGATCTTGCACATGCGGCATGTGTCAGACATGAGTTTGGCAAATGTCCTGTTCAAAGGATGTGCCAAATTCATGTTTGACGCATGCCCTCGAAATGTCCCAATTTTAGGACACATGTCCTCTCAGAAAGGGAGACTTGTCTCTCCATTATTCGCATTTTATTCAGTAGGTTGGAGTTCTAAGGTGTCTTGGTATGCAGCTGAGTGTTATATTGCAGCTTTGAAAGGGATTCCTAGTGCTGGGAGAGTGGAGTTGTCAACCAGACTTCAAGATTTTTCTAGAGCAGTCAGCTTTTTTCCTCATTTCACAAAAAGCATGGCTCAATCAGCAAAAGGTCAATGGAAAGGGCGGAATGGTAGTATTGATGTTTTCCCTTCCAATTTTCTCAGCCTCTTTTAGTGTTCCATATACTAGTGATGCTGATTTTGATGATTCTAACATGGAGGATTACAGTAATGACTTTGAGGTTCTTGTATTTATGGTTCTAGTATATACCCTTTTGTATTTTCCATTGGCGTTTCCACCTGTAGTAGCAGGGACTCAGTATCTCTGTAGTACATTTTGATCTGGATGACTTGATGAGAAAACTGCAGTTTATTGTTTTAATTTCTTGTGTGCTTGTCATTTGATCATCATTGATGTAGTAGTAAATTACTAATAAGTACTAAGTATAACTGATTGTATGATTGAATTTTTATAATGTAATTGTTCTGGTTTCTAAAGTCTAACAAAATTTGACTCTTTATGTCTATTTCATTTTTGTATGTGTAATTTATTAAGTTGTTCTTTTTTAAATATATATAAATTGTGTCCGCCATGTCTTGTTTTTGGGTTCACTATGTCTTGTGTTGACAATCATATTTTCATGTCCTCCATGTCCTGCATTGTTGTGTCTTGTCAATTATCATCCAAGTGTGGGCTATGCTTCATAATACAACTAGTGCAAGTAAATTTTACCTGCAAACTGGGGACGTAGTAGACATCTCTAAATAACATTGGTTACCTCACATCTGAAGTTGCACACTTCCCTTCCCTTCAACTTTGTGTTCTTCTCTGGCACTCAAGACAATAGATTCAGTGTTGGATCTGTCCTCAACAAAATCAATATACCAGTCTTTCTGATTAGTAAATTGCCTTGATGCAACTGAATTAATGTACAAATCTGTTTTGTTCCCAATGATATTTATTGGCGGACACATACACATTAAATTTTTCATCTTTACAATCAGCTATATCGTCTTGTTTCTTCCTAAGTTACCAGTCTTCCGATATGGATTCGGATTCAGATATGTATCTGGATCTGGATCCGCTAGATTTTTCAAAATCTAGGATCTGGATACGACAAGGATACGTCTAGTACAAAAATTATAAAAATATTTTTTAAATAAAAAATAAACACTTTTAGAGTTCAAAAATCAAATCCATCTATAAATCACAACATATAGAACTGAAATAATTAGATATATTATAAATATGAAGACTGAAATACTGAAATGATGCATCCTTCCTCATACAAAAAGAATAATATCATAAATGATAATAGCAAGTACAAAAATGAGTGTTTCATCCATATTCACTCTACTAATATGGTAATGTGCTATAAGTTTAACTACATATCATCAAATGGATTTGCATTCTGTTCTTTTGCATATTGCAACTCTACATCACGAATAGATGATGGGGTTCCTAGAATGTAGGAAGTTGCATCAAAAGGCTGCATTGGTGGTCTAACAATATCCTCCAGTAGGTTGAGGTGAGTCATGGCATTCAGTGTCATGTTCAAGTTAGAGATGCCAGGCTCTACATCCCACATCTTGCTCGAACTTTTTTTCTACTTTAGTTCAACATGTGATAGAAGATGATGGTTGGAATGAACATACACAATATCCTCAACCTTTGCCGCTCTCAATCTGTTTCCTTTTATTGGATAGATGAAACCATATGTACTCCAGTTCCTCTCAGCTAATGAAGAACTAGCAACTTGTGATAACAACCTGGTGGCTAGAGTCGAGAGATGAATGCTATCCCCACCAAGTTATAGGATCAAGATGCCCTCGATCATCTATAGCTACTGGATCTGAAAAGCTACCAGTAGATTGTAGAAATCTTCCAAATTCTTGACATACTTCCATTGCAACTCCCACATCTCTATACATTTTCCTCAAAGCTGTCTTGTATCCTTGTACCACTTCAGAATCTTTGTTTGGTGTTGTTCTACCAGAGAAAGACAAAATTTTGGAATGATAATATTTGGGGTGCAATACATAGGCGAAAAGGTGTATTGGTGTGGTCATTTTGTTCCACCTTTCGGTAACTATGTCCTTCACTATATAATAAAATGTTTCGAAAGAGTCATTTTCACTTGCCTTGATAATTTCCCTTATCCTCTTCAGCATATTATCAATGTTTTCGTAAGCTTCCCCCCAAGCAAGGTGTATTTGTGTCAAATGTCTTGATAAAGGTGATAATTGGTTCAATAAACTGTAGAAGGTATTGGAGCTTGTCCCACCATGCATCATGAAGAATGATGGACTTGATTTTTTGCTCTCTATAACAAGCGAAAGTCCTCCATGATTCCCAAAGAGGGCCAATGACTATTGCTTGTAATGGTTGTCTTACGTCCACAAGCCTTTTTATGATAAGAGTGTGGGTGCTAAAACGAGTTTCAACAACCTACAAGTTTCAAAAAGACATTTCCCAAATGAGAAATCATATATAAATATGTAATTAAAATTAAAAATTTCCATTACAAATAATATTGATTAAAAAAAGAGTACCTTCAGTAGCTCCAACTTAGCAAAACCTCGATATATGGGCTGGGTCATTAAATGATTGGTTATGAACATTTGGATTTGTTTTGTTGCTACATATATTTTGTTAATCCATTCAATCTCACCAATCTTGGAAAGTATAAGGTTCAATGAATGTACTGCACATGGAGTCCAAAGGATGCGATCATATCAACCCTCCACAATCAAATCCACCATTCTACAATCCTGTGCGTTGTCCGTAATGACTTGGACAACATTATGTGGCTCCACACTTTCTTTTGCATCAATAAGAATTGTCACGTGTGGATATGAAAGATGCATCTTTTTCTATTCCACTGTAATCAACAACCTTCAAAACATTGCTCCTTGGGGGCATATTGCAATAACATTAATTAATAGGTAGTTTATTTGGTCTCTCTATCCACAAAAAATGATGGACACCCTTGTTTATGCCCATGTATCCCAGATTGAATGTAACTGTCTATCCCCAGATTGTCTCTCTGATGCCAACAAAGCAGTGTATACTTTTTCATATCTAGGGCTCTTGTACCATTTTGGCACTTCATTAACCGTTTTAATCATTTTTTTCCAATAAGGGGAACCCACAAAAAAGAATGGTAGCCCATTTGCATAGATGCAACGATTTCATTGGCTGTGTCTCTACCCTGGTTATTGAAAGCTGCTTCAAGAGGGCCTAGAGTCGACCTTTTATTTGTTGTGGCAGCAGGCCTAAATGACAATGGAGGCCTAGTTGTAGAGCTTTCCATAGGGTGTTTTCCCTTAGAAAGCATCCTATGAACAACATCTTGCAAAGATGCATAGAATTTATTTTTTCCAGGACTCAAACCTTAGCCAGGTTTACCATTTGCATCTTTTGGCCCGGTGCATACTTGCACTCCTGTGTTAGTTTGTCCCTTCAGATGGGCCTTCACTTTGGTATATGAGCCATTTTTGATATCTTGACATTTATTGCACTTCCATTTATATGAACCACCTCAGGGATGTTTTGCAATAATCTCCAGATACTGTCATAAAGTAGATTTTGGATCTGTTTTGATGTTTTTTCCTTCACTTTGCTGTGATGGTTCCATTTCTATAGGTTGTAGGCTATAGTGTGTGACTGCATATATGAGAAAATCCGAAATTCAAACTATTATGAATACTCAAATTAAAACTTAAAATACACAAAACTAAAAATTAAAATGCATAAAAATGAATTTAATTAAAATACACAACATTTCCAAAGTTCTATTTGAAATTGTGATTTTGAAATGGGTGTTCAGAACATAATTGATAATAGTGGCTTGACTATTAATCTGACCCAAGTGGGTTTTGAAACACTATGTTGCCAACTAAGAAACCAGATTCGAAATCAGATTCGTTGGTCTGGGCCATCATGTCCCAAATCCAGCGAATCGGACACGATTTTGCCGGATTCGTGTCCAGTGGATCGTGTCTGATGGTGTCCGTCCAGGACACGTTATGTCCTGATTGCGTCTTATATGGACACAAACGTGTCCCGATCTGGCGAACACGACAGACAGGGAAAAGCCCTCCACAACTTTTAAAGAGGTTGTTTGGCCTCTCATTCTCACTTTGTGCATGCATGTCTTTGTATTTGGCCTCTCATTTCTCACTTTGTGCATACTTAAGGCAGCTCTGCTTGGCCATAAACAGGGAACAAAAATGCTCTAGATGCATTAACAAATCTACAACAAAAAAATTCAAACTTGCATCAGTGAAATGTGTGAACTAAAAACAAAGGCACAACCTATACATCACCTCACTCACACATGGGGTGTGTCACTTTGAGAATCTGCACCTGCAAAAGTACATTCAGTTGTCTCTATTTTCAATGAGAAAAATAGACCCTCTGAATAGAGTACTATTAGTCTTTTAAACATAGACAGAGGTTGGAGTTACTAGAATACCAATTGCACGTCATTAAGCAGAAAAAAAGTCTTCACTGTATTCGGGACACGTGGCCCCATGTGTATCAATGTATCATGTATCTTAAATCTTTGTAAAACTTACATCTAGATGAACATCTATGTTTGAATCAATGAATTTGTGTAAGAAATATCTAATTTTATATATATATATATATATATATATATTTTAATTAATTAATTTATTTATTTTTTAATAAAATAATATATAACGTGTCCAAACATGTCTTATTCTGGGGGTCACCGTTTCCCGATTTCAACACTCGAATCCTTTTGTCCATCGTGTCCCGTGTCCCCGTGTCAGGTGACTTAGGTTGCCAATATTGTGAATAGGTGTCTATAGGCAAAGTCAAAGGGAGGGGTGGAAACCGTTTCCAAAGTTGAAACAGACAACATCTTGTCATGGTTGTCAATTATTGACTCCCAACATTTCACTGACATCCTTAATTCAACAGTACCTATGAGAGGCGGGATTGATTCAAATTGAAATACTCATGGTTTCACGCTTAGCTCGATAAGCGCAATGATTGATTTAGATATTCTTTTATTCCCTACTAGGCAGGACTTATTGGGGGATATGTGATATTATGCATGATCATCTCACTCTCCATTTACTAATGAACACATATGGAATCTGGGGCATCACTTTGATTAATAAATATAGGGGGAAGCAATTTGAAAAAAATGCATTATTCATCTGATACATGGGCTCATTTCGTGCTTATGCACTCCACTCGTTGGTTGGAGTCCTTTTGATCTGCTGCCTGTGAGCTTGGCTATCCGAGGAAGTCGACGTGAAAAAGTACTCTGTGTAGGTGCCATTCTATTGACGTTGGATTTCTTCCCTCATCACTCGGTCGCAAGGTCGATGTAAGGTAAAATCATAGTTTTAAAACTCGGAGTCGAATTCGGAACCGACCGAGGGTCGACTCCGACTTTGTATCGACTCGGCCTAGTTGATTTCAATGACTTGGTCTTTGTAAAAAATATATTAAATATTTATTTTTTTGTGAAAAAACATATTTTTGAAGATTTTCGTTCATGTTTCCAAACTCAAAGCATTAGAATATAGAGAGAAGACAATATATAATCAAAGTATGCTCATGAATATATCTATTATATAAAAATGGAACCTAATGCACTGTCCAATACATGTAATATATAAAGATCAGAATGAAAACACATAACCAAGGAGGTTGTAAATGACGTCTACAACCAAACATCACTAGTCACTACTGCTAGAAAAGCCAACATCATCCGGCTCAGACTCTGAATCAAAGTCAGATGGGGAAAGCCATGGCTCCTCCTCTTCATCAAGATCTCCAATCGTAATTGTAGAAGTAGTAGCACTAGCAGCAAATACGCGTTGATATAGACGAGCTATGCGCCTGTGTCGTGGCTGAGGAGAGGAAGTGCTTGGCGCTGGTACTAGTGAATCTGCATTTAACTGAACAGTCTGTAATGTATCCATCTCTAAATCAAAATCAACACCAATATCCTCATCAGGGTCAAACTCTGCTGGTTGACTCTCCACTACCTAATTTGAGGAGGATCAATATCTTCCAACACAATGGGATTTGTATCTGGTCTTTTGTTCGGCGATTGGTTGCATCTTAGCAGAAGGTTGTATTGGACGTAGACCAGACCATTTAACTGTTTTTGTTCTAAACAATTTCTCTTCTTTATGTGAATCCTCTCAAAGACAGACCAATTGCGCTCACACCCAGAAACATTGCAAGTTTGACTCAAAATACGGATTGCAAACTTCTGCAGTTGAGGACAATGGGTACCAAATGCCTCCCACCATTGTGCTAGAAAAAACATAGTTGTGTAATGAGGTAGCTCAATAAATTATATCCAACTTTCAAATTATAAACAATTTAACAAAATAAGATTTTGAAAAATGAATTTGTTTACCTGGCTCATCTGCTTCCCTTGCAATACTTCCTAGGTTCTTTCCAAAGGTACTCGTGGCTCTACTGAAAGAAGTGATCTGTCGGTGTATCTCCAGTTGCTCACTCTCATTAGGCACTCAATCAATCCATCTCTAACGTCCCCAATCAAAGCTTCTCCCTTCAGAGCTTTATAATGATACTTTTGGTTAAAAAGAAATCCAACTGCATGGATATGGAGTTGATTGTTCCATCTTTGATCATTGATTTCTCAAATGGGCCTATACTTAGCCACTCTATCCTTATATGCTGCCTTTATTTGCTCCTTTTCCTGATCCATAACCTCATAAATGAAACCCATAACCAATCTTTCCCCATCCACCAACCACAACACCTTAACTAGTGACTCAACAACCTTCATAATCTCTGCTGCCTTTTTCCAAAATATGTCTTCATTATCTTACTTACATCTTTGCCATCCTATTTGTGAGCCCATTGACATCCATTCCATACATCATTGGAAAACATCCTCTGCAAGTTTCTATGTTGGGAAAGCATAGATTGCAATGTAAAAAAATGAGTTGCAAATCTAGTGATGGCAGACCTAACAAGATCCTTGCCCCCTATATTTTTCCTCATCGAGTTGAAAATCCATGAGTGATTGTCGATATACTTTGTTATGCTTTTGGCATGCTCTTTAGTGTTTTTGATCCAATCTATTTTACCAATATCCTCAAGCATGAGGTCTATGTAATGTGCAACACATGGGGTCCAAAAGATGGTTTTGTGTTTTTCGTCTAACATTTTACTAGCAAGAACATAGTTAGAAGCATTATCTGTGATGATCTGAACAACATTAGCCACTCCTATCTGTTCAACAACCTCATCGGAAAGCTGAAACAACAAGTGTGCATCTTTCACCTTATCAGATACATCAACTGATTTTAGAAACATGGTTCCTTGTGGGCAAAAGATAAGAAAATTTATGATGGTACGGTTCCTTTGATCAGTCCATCCCTCTGACATGATGGTACATCCAGTTTTCAGCCATGAGTTTTTGAAATCTTTCAAATATTTCTCAAAGGACATAACCTCTTTTTGCAAAAGACATCCCCTTAATTCATTCATAGTAGGGCCTTTGAAGCCCTTTCCAACAACAAATATGGCATCAAACATAGGTTCATAATATGGTGAACATGAAGCATTGAAGTGGATATCATCATCATACCACCATCTAGCTATGTAATCAAAGGCAATTTTTCTCAATTCTTTCTTCCCATGGTCATCTAAAGTAGGCTGCATTTGACCTCTATTAGCTTGAGGACCATGTGCACTATCAGATTGAGAGGAGGGTGTGATTGTGAAATAACTTTTGATATCACCCTTCTTTTTAATTTTACCCTTACCCTTTTCTTGAATAGACTCCAAAGAGGGAGGAACATAGCAAAAAGGGCTGGATGCATCAGTGCAAGGGATAGATGAAGAGCCCTCATATTCAAAATTGGGATTGACAGCCATCATGTTTTTTATTCTCCTTTTCCTCCCTATTTCAACCTCTATTTCTTTTTGCGCAGCTTTTTCTTCTTCAAACTTCTCAAAATTTTCTAGAAACTCCTTCCTAATTTTCCCATTCTGTTCTGCTGGTGCTGCACATGGAACAATTTGGCCTCTAAAACCAGCCAAGTGTTGTTTTAACTTGCGAATTCCCCCTCCACCTCCCTTAATTCTTTTATGACAAAATTTGCAATACGTTTGATTATCAATCATTTCAGCATATGCCCAAGCAACATCTTTCATTCTAGGAGCCATTTTTTGATATTTGGAATTGGATTTAAAAAAAAATAAAAATAAAAATTACTCTTCAATGTTCATTTCTTTTAGAAAAATTACTCTTTCAATATCTAGATTTGCGAAAAAAGAAGAAGCAAGGGCAGATTTGATAAGTGAAAAAAAAATACCTCTAGCCTCCTCAATGCTGCTCCAAAATGTTGCTGCAATTATTGCCCAAGAACCTCCTCACTGTTGCTCCAAAAATCAACTCCAACTCTTCACAAACTCCTCGCAAATGCTCACACAAATGCAATGAGATAGCTGTGAGAAAATGTGAGGGGGTTTGGTCACTTTTATAGGCTTGGGAGAGGGGTAGATGCACTGAAAAAAAAAAAACAAAAAAAAATTGAGTTTCGAGTTCGAGTTGCCACCTTTTTTCCGCCGCGGACTAGCTCGCCGACCTGACCGATCCGTTACCGAACTTGCCGAGTCGGTGTTCGGCTCGGCCGGTTCGGTAATGGACTGGCCGTCGCACCGGTTTTTCTACCAAGTTGGCCCGGGCAAGTGTTTGGCTTGGTCAACCAGGTCGAATCCGATTCAGACTGGCCTGTTTTAAAACTATAGGTAAAATAGCCTTAGAGATTGTAGTCCGTAGTATATAGTGGTTCGAATTCTACTGGAGATTTAAAAAAAATATTGCCGGAAGCATTTTAAAATTAAAACTGTTGATGAATTCATGGGCATTGACAAATCTGAGTTGGGTCGCTGGAAAATTTGGGTCGTTTTTGAGATTCCTGTCCGACTAAGTGGGGTCGTGTTGCTTTCACGAGCCTGCGAAATGTTGCCTGTTGCTTCCTCAGCTGACAAACTTGTGGAATAATGTAAACAAGGACCACTTCATCGAATTAACCACCCAACGAAATCTTATACTAAAAATCACATTGCAAGTAAATTGAAATCTGTGCCAGGTTCTTATTTGAACATGGGATTTGTTTGCTCAACGGGAGATCTGTTTCCTCAAAACACATTCCGTTGCTAGCAAATAAATATCTGTCACGTCACCGTTTCTTGGACAGATCCAAGCGGATTCGGATCCGATCCATGGATCCTAGACGCCCGTGTGCTGGATCCGGTAACTTAGGTTTCTTCATAGACTAACCTTCACAAAAAGGCTCTTGGTTGTGTTTTTTATCCAACCCTGTTTTCTTGTAAAACTCGGTGTAACGTCTTATCTTGCAACAATAAAAGCACTTTATAACTTTGAGGTTTGCGAGTAATATAAATCAGTGCTTTTCCTACCATCTTCATGTGTTCCTTTCCCTTTGAACTGCGCTTTTAAGGCTAACTCTCTATCTCCTTTCACCCTGTTGCTACTGGATTTCTTGAGAAAATGTGAGGGGGTTTGGTCACTTTTATAGGCTTGGGAGAGGGGTAGATGCACTGAGAAAAAAAAAAACAAAAGAAAATTGAGTTTCGAGTCCGAGTTGCCACCTTTTTTCCGCCACGGACTAGCTCGCCGACCTGACCGATCCGTTACCGAACCGGCCGAGTCAGTGTTCGGCTCAGCCGGTTCGGTAACGGACTGGCCGTCACACCGGTTTTTCTACCAAGTTGGCCCGGGCAAGTGTTTGGCTTGGTCAACCAGGTCGAATCCGATTCAGACTGGCCTGTTTTAAAACTATAGGTAAAATAGCCTTAGAGATTGTAGTCCGTAGTATATAGTGGTTCGAATTCTACTGGAGATTAAAAAAAAAATATTGCCGGAAGCATTTTAAAATTAAAACTGTTGATGAATTCATGGACATCGACAAATCTGAGTCGGGTCGCTGGAAAATTTGGGTCGTTATTGAGATTCATGTCCGACTGAGTGGGGTCGTGTTGCTTTCACGAGCCTGCGAAATGTTGCTTGTTGCTTCCTCAGCTGACAAACTTGTGGAATAATGGAAACAAGGACCACTTCATCGAATTAAGCACCCAACGAAATCTAAAACTAAAAATCACATTGCAAGTAAATTGAAATTTGTGCCAGGGTCTTATTTGAACATGGGATTTGTTTGCTCAACGGGAGATCTGTTTCCTTAACATACGTTCCATTGCCAGCAAATAAATATCTGTCATGTCACCGTTTCTTGGACAGATCCAAGCGGATTCGGATCCGATCCATGGATCCTAGACCCCCCTATGCTGGATCTGGTAACTTAGGTTTCTTCATAGACTAATCTTCACAAAAAGGCTCTTGGTTGTGTTTTTTATCCAACCCTGTTTTCCTGTAAAACTTGGTGTAACGTCTTATCTTGCAACAATAAAAGCACTTTATAACTTTGAGGTTTTAGAGTAATATAAATCAGTGCTTTTCCTGCCATCTTCATGTGTTCCTTTCCCTTTGAACTGCGCTTTTAAGGCTAACTCTTTATCTCCTTTCACCCTGCTGCTACTGGATTTCTTCTTCCACCTGTCTTTTTGTAAATGTGTATTACTCGACTGCTTAAATGTCACATCAACATCTTCACAAGTTATAGTCAAGGTTTCAACAAATTTTCATCCGAAGGTAGTATGCTTTTCGGGTTAATTAATTTTTTCCTAGGAAAAAAGTTACATATTTCATTTTAGTTGAAAGAAAATACATTTTGCAGAAGCATACAGCTTTGGGAGAGAGTCATTGTTTTTCTCATCTCATTATTAAACAAAAAACCGAAAGTATGACCAGCCCATTATAACCGGAGGATCTGTCATTACATATATTCTGCATAACTGGAAATCAGGTAATAGAGAAAAAAAGCTCCAGCAATGTATCCCCTGCTGACTGTCCTTGTATAAAAGCTGATAATTCCCTTTGTACCTTAAAATATGACCTGCAGCATTGTTAAATTCTGTGTGTGGTATCTGCACCTATCTATAGTCTCAAGAATAGTACAACCTGTAAAAACTTTCAATTATAACTGTCATCT